>CM053774.1:75492549-75548495 GCA_028658325.1 Potorous gilbertii | reverse complement strand
AGAAGAAGATGGGCTCATCCTAGGGATGGGGGGGGGTGATGCAGAAGAAGACGGGCTCATCCTCGGGATGGGGGGTGGTGATGCAGAAGAAGACGGGCTCATCCTAGGGATGGGGGGGTGATGCAGAAGAAGACGGGCTCATCCTAGGGGTATGGGGGGGGATGATGCAGAAGAAGACGGGCTCATCCTAGGGATGGGGGGGGTTCCCGAGAGGGAAATGGGTCAAGGATGGGATTTTCCCTAATTTATTCCCTTTATTATGTCCCTTCCTTTCCTTTTTCTCTTTTTGTTTTCAATTTTCTTTTCCTTCCCTTCCCCCTTTGATTTCTCTTTATAGTGTTTTTTTATTTCTCCCTGGTTTTTGAAAGAGACCATATCATCTGTATATAAGAATAACATTTATAGAACTCTTTAAGGTTATTTATAAACCTTTATTTTCATGTATGTAGCATTACATATAAATAGAATATATATTATCAAGTAATATTTGTAAAATATGGACAGTAACAGCATTGACCTTGCAGAATTGTGATTATCAGATGAGAATAGATGTAAAGTGTTTTGCAAAGAGCATATTTAAGTGACCATATATATGTTAATTTTTGAATAAATCATAAGTGTTATATAATGCATATATATATATATATATATATATATATATATATATATATATATATTTAAACCTCACAGTAGCTCTGCAGGGTAGATGCTATTATTCCTATTTTACAGATGAAGAAACAGGGTAAAGAAAATAAGTGACTTATCCATTGTCACCCCCTTAAATCAGTGTCTGAGGCAGAATTTGAAGTTAGGTTTTGTGACTCCCAAACCAGTGCTCCATTTACCACCTAGCTGCCTCTATAATTCCAAAATAATAGTCAACCTCTTCATTGTCTGTACCTGTTCTCTTAATTAAAAAAAAATTATATCTAACGTTTGTGAAACTGAGTTGATAGTGAAAGTAGGTAATTTTGCTTTAACCCTGTTCATAGTTGGAGAACTTCTAATATTTGTCATCACATATACTGCTCACTTTTAGAGTCAAATGCTTTAAAAATCATGAATGAAAAATATGTTATAATCGATGATGTATCTTAGTCTTTTTATGCTTATATAATCACATTGTGATGTCATTTATTATAAAAAATTTTTCTAAGAAAATATACTTCTCATGTAAATTCTACCTAATGATAATGATATGCACGGTTGTATGTTTTCTTCCAGTACTTATATATTTTTGTAGATGGTAAGAATAGTGGTGTTTAGTTTTCTTTCTTTGCTGTGGCTTTATTAAGTTGGGAATCAGGACTGTATTTACATTTTTAAAAGAATCAAGTAAAATGTCACCTTTATTAAAAAATTTATGTAGTATATTTTTAAAAAATTCTTTGAAGGATAATATCAACTTATGAATGTACATCCTGGTACATATAGTATATGAATATTAATATAATTGTTCAAGGATTTAAAATAACTTCTAAGTGATACTTCGATTGTATTCTATAAATTTTATCTATTTTGTCAATATCTTTAATAGAACTTTAAAATTCTGTAATTTGATCCATTAAGTAAACCTTTAACATAATTTTAGTTTGTACCTAAATGTGCCTCTTTTGGCTCCATTTCTCTCATTGATACATTTTTATTTTTTTTAACTGATACGAGAGGCTTTGATGTGTAGCAGATAGAGAATTTTTATTTCTCACTGATGTGAGAAACTTTGGTATGTAGCACGTAGAGAATTAGTGTAACCAGGAAGACCTAGGTTCAAGTCCTACCTCTGAGATATACTAACTATGTGACCTTGACTAAGTCACTTATTTGGTCCAGTCAGTTCTCTAAGACTATAAGATGTAGAGAGGGTGACAACTTGACAGTGGTGGAGAGGAGCTTCCTCACCAATGAAATCATAGGTACGATCTCTGTTATCTGATAATACAATATTTAACTTTTCTGCCCTTTGTCACTTGTTTGTATCCACCTGTATTATCAGTTTTTGTAAATGTTCGTGTATTTGAAAAAATGTATTTACTTTTCCATAAATATATGTCACATTAATCTCTTGAGCACTCTATTCAGGACTGCAAATTATTGTCTTTTTGTTTGATTTTTCATACTCTGTACCATGGAATTGGGGGAAATTTGAAATCACTGGGATGGGTAGGGTATGACAGGGTGGGAGGTATGATGGGGAAAGAAATTTGAAGTGGTTAAGGGGAGACTTGGGGATTTATCCACTTGAATCCCATCCCTCAGTAGGATAGGAATTGGTTCTGCATTGAATGCAATGTAATACCTAATGAGCACAATACTAGTTGGCATTAAACAGCACTTTAAGATTTGCAAAGTGACTTTTTAGCTTTCCCAACGTTTTGTTCCCAAATATTTATTTTGTAGTTTTCTCTCCAGTTCATTCCCACACTTGTTCCAATTTTGAAACATTCAAGGAAAGAAGATCCTCTTGAACTTTGTAGACAGAAATCCCTCCCTCCCACATCACTGAAATCATTATATAGAATCCCAGGATTGAAATGGAACTTAATCCTAGGAAGTCTTAATCTTAAACGAGGCCATTCTGACTAGAGTTCATAAGATCATGGGTACTAGAGCTGCCAAGGACCTCGGAGATTAGAGGTAAGAAAACGGAGACTTAGATGAAAGGATCTACCCAACGTGGTACAGGCAGAAAGTGGTAAAACCAGGCTTGGAGCCAGCATCCTGACCGGATCCTTACCCTTGTCCCACTTCCACAATGCTGTGTTGCTGCTCTCAGTTCTGACTCGTTCTCTCTGCTGATGAATAACACAGCCTGATAGGATTTTGAACATTTGTAGCATCACTCTCACCTCTCAAATGTTGAGGGGTGAGTGACCTACAGAAGAAACTGGTTAGGTGAATCCTCAGCAATTTCCAGTGGGATAGTAGATGAGAAGAGAGGGATCCAAAAAAAAAAAAATCAGAATTCAGAAGTTTGTTTTAAGTATTTGGGAAGTGAAAGTCCATTCTAAGGTTTCATCATGGCCTGGAGTTTCATTGCCCAGAGGCAGAATGTAAGCTCTGGTGGCTCCTACCGAAATGAAGGAATATAGTTACCGACGTCTAGCCAATGGATCTGGAATTAGGAAGACTTGAGGGCTGTATGGGTATTTAGGGAGAACTAGCTCATTTTCTGTGTGTAGTTGTGGGGCCCTTTTCAAGGTTGCTCATCTACAAGGTTGCATCATGTTTCCCAGGCACTCAACCCTCACCTGTGGCTTCAAGAAGCTGTAGTATGCACAGCTGCCATATCCTGGTAAAACCGTCTCAGCAGACGGCCTAAACCAGCTTGAGAGTAACAAAAAGACCTCAGACTTGTAGGTGAGTTAGGGTGATTTCTACCCTATGCATTTGAAAACTCTGCAGCCCGAGTGGGCAGATGAGAACAATTTGTTCCACTGGCATGGAGACAGCTGAAGCAGGTGCTGTGGAATACTGAGAGCTTGGTCAGACGTCAAAGATGCCAAGGTCTTTCGCTGTATCCCAAGCTATTACCAGTCACCCTGACTTTTGTCACTGGACTTTGACGTCTCCGGAAGAAAGAGTAATAAGGCTAATGACTGTACAGCTCTGTCTCACTTAAATCCAGTTCATGCGCAAGACAAGACATCATCCTTGTGACATCCTTGGTCTTCTTGGGAAAAGATGAACCAAAACAAAGGAAGAACTGACCTTAGACACTTGGTAGTGTAACTCTGGGCAAATGACCAGAGCTCTCCTTTCCTCATCTGTAAAGTGAAGGGATGGGGTTCATTAAGTTTTTTAAGTTCCTTCTAGGTCCAAATCTCTAATGATACCTTGTATATCTGTCATCAGATGACAACTTTAGCAGAATTCAGATAGGCTCATCCCTAGAGGAGTGTGTTTGTTGATCAGATAAAAGAACAGCAACTCATGATGCCATTTTGTAAGGCATAAAAAAGTCTTATCATCTGCTGCAGTGAAAAGAGGGCAGACATTGATGGCATTACAGACCTTTTGAAATGTGAAGTGCTAAATTATTGACACTGTGCTTGGCTTTGTTTCTTTGCTTCCTATTGCAAACAGTATAACTTAGCAATCCACCTAAATAATTAAGCACTGCAGCTCTTGGAGGTTTGTCTTTAGTAAGAAATAATTTTAGGAAACCTTTGGCACTTGTGTGTCTATGTATATGTACCTATAATCTCTATAATCTCCTTCCTTGTTTATGTGCTTTCCTGGAAGTGTTTTCTAATAGATCTTATTCTGTGGTGTAGTAGAAAAAGCTCTGGATAGGGATCAGAATAATGAAATTAGTACAACTAGGTTTGAATTCTTTCTCTATCACATACTATCAGTGTGACCTTGGGAAAACTACGTAATAGGCACCCAATAAATGTTTACTGCCTGACGGAATGACTGAAACCCAATGGATAGTGTGAAAAGGGACCTGAGAGACCATCTGGACCAGGGGTTCCTCACATTTTTGGACCCCTGTCTTGTGAAGCCTATGGACCACTTCTCAGGTTTAAATGCATAAAACAATAATTACGATCATAGGAGATTTGGGACGCATTTTACCCCAGCAACAATCCTGAGAGGTAGGTGCTAATACCTACATTTTATAGATGGGACACATTATTCTAGATGAGACAAATAGGTCTCAAGTGACTTGTCCAGGGACATACAGCTATTAAGTCTCTGAGATAAGATCTGAATTCAAGTTTTCCTGACTCTGATCAACCCTCTGTCCACTGTGCCACCTAAAATAAAATCCAGATCGTTACAAAGGAAATGATTCTATTGGAATACAGTTAACAAAATATTCTTAAAAACTGAGTTCACAGATCCCAGGATAACAAATCCTGATCTAGTCCAATCTCTTCATTTTCCATGTGAGAAAGTGAATCTTAAGAAAGAGAAATGCCTTTATTAGGGTTACACAGGTAGGTTTTGGCAGATCCACTCAGGGTTGGAATCATCAGTTAACTAGTGTCTAATACAGGTGTGCAGATGGACAGAGAGCTCTGGTCACTCCCAAATTGAATGGGACTCGAAAACTGGGCATGTTATAGAAGGTGTTTTGAATATGAGAAGTAGTGTAAAAGACCATATTTAGTGCTAAGTAAAGCCAGATAGGAGGTGGACTGGGCATACAGTAAGAAGGATAACAAAAAGTCTGAATATTGTGTCAGAATCCACAAAATGGTAACAGAAGGACTACGTAGGCCTCTCATGTGTTGAGTGGATGTTTTAGAGAAGATTGACCAAAACCAGACAAAAACCACACAGGATGAGAAGGCAAGGCAGGCATGAGATCTGCACTGAAAAGAGGAAGTAAGACCCCCCCCTTCCCCCATGAGATCACAGACCTCTCTACTGAAATGTCAGCTTTTAAAGTACAAGATTGGGAATGAAACAAAGAGGGCCAGTTACACATGGGTCGGCACAAATACATGGCTTTCGTTCTGGTAGTGCCTGAACTGATGTGGGCTTGTTTTTGGTGTACTGAATTGCTCTTTGGTAGTGGACAGAAGATGGGGGAGAATAAGATGCCCCTATACAAACATCTGGATGAAAATTTTAATCAGATAGCCAAGTGTTTTGTATCTAGGGTGTCCCAAAAGCTTTAGTGTAGTTTCAGGCCTTAGTTTTTAAAACAACTAAGGCTTTGGATGCACCCTGTTTATAACAATAAACATTTGGATATTGCCTTAATTTTATTTTTATTCTTTGTCCCAGTGTTTGGTATAATAGCATTTTCAGGAACAACACCTTTAACTGTTGAAATTCTACCCATCTTTTTGAGGTCACCTCTTCTGTAAAGCTCAAATGATGCTTTATTATAATAATAGTACTAGCTAGCCTTGGTACAGCACCTATTATGTGCCAGATACTGTGCTAAGCTCTTTACATATATCTCATTTGATCTTCAAGATTCTGTGATGGAGGTAGGTGCTATTACCCCCATTTTAGAGTAGAGGAAACCCAGGCAAATAGAAGTTAAAGGACTTACCCAAGATCACATGGCTAGGAAATATCTGAAGGCAAATTTTGAATTAAGGACTTGCTTCCTCTATATCCAGGTCTCTATTACTGAGCCTTTCCATCTACCTGCTTCATTAAAGCCTTCTTTAATAGACCCAGGCAGTAGTGATCTTGTCTTTATTTGAACTTTTAGATCTTTTTCTGTGGAGTTTTCTTATGTATTTGGCACATTCAAATATGTCTCAAAATTATGTTTCCTTACTTACATGAGCAGTTATAACACAGATAGAGGAAAACAGTAAGATAAGCCAATATCAAGAGAGATTTCAAGCAAATATTACCTACTTCCTGAAAAATTTACCTATTTCTTGAAAAGAACAGAGGACATGGTGTCTTGCCCATAACAAATTTCAATGTGGTGGATAGAAACTTGGTATTGAAATCAGGACAAGCTTTGCCTCTGAAACATATCAGCTGCTGAACTTGGGAAGGTCACTTAACATCTCACTGCTCTGGGTAACTCAGTAAGACTATTGTAGGAGTAACGGAAACTGGCATCTATGGAGAAAATTTCCTCACTGGGAATTTAGTACATGCATGAAATCACACGTCTGCTCCAAATGTTAGATTCTTTTTTAAAATTCATTTTGAACTTAAATACAAAAAGATCTATGTGCACAGAACAGCACAAAAAGGATTCAATATGAAACCATGAATTTCCATTTCATACTGTTAACTTATTTTTAAACTATGTAATAGATACCATACCCTGTTTTCAAAACTATTACTTTTCTATGCTTTCTTCTGAGTTTTCTTTTGTTCTCTGCTGGGCAATTTTAACTTTTTTCTTTATCTCTTCCCAACCCACACACACGTGTGTGCATGTGTGTGTGTATATATACATATACATATGTATTTCTATATGTAAAACCTTACCATACTTACTTCTGTTTATTTTTTCTTTCTCTGGGGGTAGATAGCATCTTCCTTCATAGATCTCTTGTAGCTGACGTAATTATTACAAGTACTCTGAGTAACTTAGTTCTTCACAATTGTTCTTGGAACAATATTACAGTTACTGTGTACAAAGTTCCCTTGGTTCTGCTCATTTCACTTTTCATTATTTCCTGCAAATCTTTCCATGTTTTTCTAAAATCAAACAGTTCATCCTTGTCATTTCTTATAAAACAGTAGTATTCCATCCCAATCATATGCCACAACTTATCCAGCCATTCCCCTGTTGATGGGCATCTCTTCAATTTCCAGTTCTTTGCCACCACAAAGAGAAGTGACATAAATATTTTAGGACATACAAGTTCTTTCCCTTTTTTCCTGATTACCTTAGGAAACAGACCTAATAATGGAATTGCTGAGTCAAAGTGTATACACACTTTTATAACTCTTTGGGTATAATTTCAGATTGTTCTTCAAAATGGTTGGATCAGCTCACAGTTCAGTCAACAGCACATTAGTGTTCCAGTTTTACAATATCCCCTTCAATGTTTGTCATTTTCTCTTATCATTTTAGTCAATCTAAGTCTGAGATATCTCAAAATTATTATAATCTGCATTTCTGTAATCAATATTTGGCACATTCTTATATGACCATATAGTTTTGATTTCTTCATCAAAAAACTGCCTACTCTATTTTGATAATTTATCAATTAGAGAATGATCCATGGTCTTAGAAATTTGCCTCAATTCTCTATATAGTTGAAATATGAGACCTTTATTCAAGAAACTGTCTATAAAAACTCCCCATTTTCTGCTTTGCTTCTGGTCTTTGCTACATTTTTTATTTGTATAAAACATCTTAAATTTAATGTAGTCAAAATATCCAGTTCACATTTCAAAATACTCTCTTCTTTATTCATAAATTCTCCTATTCACAAGTCTGATAGGTAATGTGTTCCTTGTTGTTCTACTTTTCTTATGGTATCTCTCTTTATATGTAGGCTATGGACCCATTTTTACCTTATCTTGGTAAATGATATAAGATATTGATCTAGACTCAATTTCTGCCAGGCTGCTCTCTAATTCTCCTGGCATTTTTTCATCAAATAGTGTATTCTTATCCCCAAAGTTTAAATCTTAAGGTTACTATAATCATTGACTACTATGTGTTGTGTTTACTCTCTTCCACTGATTTACCTTTCCATTTCTTAGCCAGCACCGGATAGTTATGATTACTGCCTTATCATATAGTTTAGGATCTGGTACTGCTGAACCTCCTTTTACATTTTTTTCATTAATTCTTTCCATATACTTGACCCTTTATTCTTCCAAATCAATTTTGTTTTATCTTTTTTTTGCTAAGTAAAATAATTTTTTGGCAATTTAATTGAGATGGCGTCGAATAAGTAGATTAGATAGAATGATCATTTTTATTTTATTGGCTTTGTCCATCCATGGATAATTAATAATTCTCTAATTATTTAAATCTGACTTTATTTGTATTACAAGTGTCATAATTATGTTTATGTAGTTTCTGGTTTTGCCTTCTCAGGTATACTTCAGGTATTTCATGCTGTCTACAATTATTTTTTCTTACTATCTGTTCTTGCAAGGCTTTGTTTATGATATATAGAAATGCTAGTGACTTAAGTGGGTTTATTTTTTCTCCTCCTGCTTTGCAAAAATTATTGTTTCAACCAACTTTTTAGTTGAATCTCTAGTATTTAAGCATTTGTCATATCATCTTCAGAAAGAGATAATTTTGTTACCTCATTGTCCATTCTCATTCCTCTGCTTTCTTTTTCTTTTCTTTTACTATTGCTAGGAATTCTAGTATAGCATTATAGACAACTGGTAATAATGGATATCCTTGTTTCACCCCTGATCTTACTGAGAAGACTTCTAGTTTATCCCCATTACAAATTATGCTTGCTGATGGTTTTAGGGAGATACTTCTTATCATTTTAAGGAAAAATCTATTTATACCTATGCTTTCAAGTGTTTTTTCATAGAAATAAGTGTTATATTTTGTCAAAAACTTTTTTTTGCATGCATTGCTATAATTATATGATTTGATTACTTTTGATATAATATGCTATTGATATAATCAATTATGGTAGTAGTTTTCCTAAGTGGGGCAGCTAGGTGGTGCAGTGGAGAGAGCACCAGTTGCAGGAGTCAGGAGGACCTGAGTTCAAAGCTCACCTCTGACACTTGACACTCACTGGCTATGTGACCTTGGGCAAGTAACTTAACCCCAATTGCCTCACCCTGGGTCATCTTCAGTCATCTTGATGAATGTCTGGTCACTGGATTCAGATGGCTCTGGAGGAGAAGTGAGGCTGGTGACCTGCACAGCCCTCCCTCACGCAACACAAAGTCAAGTGCAAGTCATGTCATTAGTTCTCTGATGGTATGGTCTTCTTCAGCAACGAAGGATGAACACGCACAGTTTTCCTTATGTTAAACCATCCCTGCATTCCTGGTATAAATACAAGGTATATATATGCTCTTTGGAATATATTGTTGTAGTTTCCTAACTAGTATTTTATGTGGAATTTTTGCATCCATATCCATTAGTGAAATCGGTCTATGATTTTCTTTCTGTTTTTGTTCCTCCTAGGTATAAGCACCATATTTGTTTCACAAGAGGATTGATAGGACTCCTTTGTCTATTATTCCTAATAATTTATTTAATATTAGAACTAGTTGATCTTTATTTATTGAAGGAAGAGGCAATCAAGGTTAATTGATCTGCCCAGGGTCACACAGCTAGTAAGTGTTTGAGGCTGGATTTGATCTCGGGTCCTCCTGACTTCAGAGCAGAATTAGTTGTTCTTTAAATGCTTGGTAGAAGTCACTTGTACATCTGTCTGGTCCTGATGCTTTTTTCTTAGGAAGCTCATTTATGGTCTGTTCCATTTCTTTTTCTAAAATAGGTTTATTTAAATATTCTGTTACCTCTTCTTTTACTTGTTACCTCAAGCATTTTACTTACAAGTTGCCATCATCATTATGGTTAAGTTGACAACTTTCACTTATTCATTCAAAGACAGTTATTAAAAGCCTGCCATATGTAACCCATGATGCTGGGCAAGAAAGAGATGGAAAATAAAAGTGATTTACATACCTTATCTCACTTGAGCCTAGGTAACCTAAAGTACCTAGGTACTTTATATTTTTCTTAAGTATTTCTTCATTTCACTTAAATTGTTAAATGTATTGGCATATCATTGAGCAAAATAATTGTTAATAGTTGCTTTAATTTCATCTTCATTAGTGGCATATTCATTCTTTTCATTTTTGATACTAGTGTTTTGATTTTCTTTTCTTTTTTAATCTTATTAACTAATGGTTTATCTATTTTATTTTTTTTCATAAAACCAGCTCCTAATTTTATTTATTAATTCAATAGTTTTTTTTACTTTCAATTTTATTAATTTAACCTTTAATTTTTAGGATTTCCAATTTGATGTTTAATTGGGGATTGTTAATTTGTTCTTTTCCAAGTTCTTTTCCCCCAATGGTCTGCTCTTTCTCAAATTTATTGATGTAAGCATTTAGAGATGTAAATTTTTCTTTGATAACTGTTTATACTGTATGCCATAGGTTTTGGCATTTTGTATCATTATTTTAATTTTCTTTAATAAAATTATTGGTTGTTTCTATGATTTGTTCTTCAAACCATTCATTCTTTAAGATTAGGTTGTTTCTTCTCCAATGGTCCCTTATTAAACATAATTTTATTGCATTATGATCTGAAAATGACTCACATTATATTTTTCCTTAAAGGCAATGTGTATGTCTTAACAACTTTAAGCATGGTATAGTAGATTAAGTACTAAAACTGAAGTTGGGAAGATCTGGCTTCACATCTTTTCTCTGATACTTACTGGCTTTGTGACCATGTGCAAGTGACTTAGTTTTTCTGAGTGTCAGTTTCCTCATCTTTAAAATGGGTATAAATAGCTATTAGTAAGGCTCAACTGAGATAAGGTATGTAAATCACTTTTATTTTCCATCTCTTTCTTGCCCAGCATCATGGGTTACACATGGCAGGCTTTTAATAACTGTCTTTGAATGAATAAGTGAAAGTTGTCAACTTAACCATAATGATGATGGCAACTTGTAAGTAAAATGCTTGAGACTTGCCCAGGCTTCCTTGGAGTTGACCCATGGTTGCCATTTCATTTTCCCAAGACATCATTTGTTATATTATAATAAACTCTTAGAAAGTCTTTCTGACCTATAGCTTTTGAGGTTGATGAGCTTCTTCAAGAGATTTTATTGAATACATACATTTCATGTGATGAAACCAGAGGATTCCCCCAGCGCTTTTTAAAATCAGGAATTAGCTTAAGACCAATAAATCAAAGAACCATAAGATCCACATTTAAAACCCTAAAGTTAAGATTGTGTACTATAAAGGAAGGTCTGTATTCATAAATTTTATACTAATAGGGCCTCAGAAATAGTTTTTTGGGGTACTTAAAAATGTAACAGGGAAGGGAGTTATCCAGGAAGGGCCCAGATAGCCACAAGGAATTGTGAAGGTTATAAAAAAACCTTGGGCATTTGCTTACTTAATCTTTCTAGACCTCAGTTTCCTTATCTGTAAAAATGAATTTGACTAATCTTTCAAAGTACCCTTCTGTCTGGGTACTAAAAAATAATCTATTCTAACCCTCTCGTTATACAAAAAGGAAACTGAAGCAGCAAGTGTAAGAGTTGGGATTCAAACCCAGGTCTTCTAGCTGTAAATTCTGCATAATAAAAATCGAAAGTGAGAAACCAGCCAGTCCAAATCCCTTGTAGTGAGGGGCTCCTAGCCTTTAATGTGGTGACCCATCCCTCTTCAGGTCAGTGCTCCTTTCACAGTCTTCCTTAGAATCAACTGAAATCTACAACTTCTATCCCATGTTCCCAGTTCTTTGCTTTGGAGACCAGCCTAACATGCCTAATCATCAACATTCTAACAGCTAGATTTATACAGTGCTTTAAGATTTGCAAAGCACTTTACAAATATTATCTCATTTCATCCTCACAACAACCCTGGGAGGTAGGTGCTATATATTATCCCCATTTTAAAGATGAAAGAAATGAGACAGATAAAAAGTTAAGTGTCTTGCCCTGGGATACACAGCCTCAAGTTTCTCAGGCTGAATTTGAACTTGAGTCTTTCTGAATCCATGTCCAGCACTCTATTCATTAAAAAAACTTGACTGCCTCTTCCAAGTGACTGTCACACTGTTGAAGACTAATATCTTGTCCCTCCCCATCTTCAGGTTGTTTTGCTCTCCAAGTTAAAAGTCCTACTTTCTTCAAGTAATCATCAAATGGAGTAACCTCCATTTCTTTTGCTGTCTCAGACTCTGTCTTTTGGACACACTCCCCCTCATTTCTGTCTTTCCTAAAATGGGGTTCTCAGAACTAACATAATACTTGAGTGTGTTTTAACCAGGGCAGACTCCTAAGGGACAATTACTTCACTCATTAGGGACACTGTGATTCAGAGAATCATTCCATGTACCTGGAGGGTAGAGACTATGGAAAGGAGTAGTATTAGACAAGATTGGACAAGTCCAGGTGCATGGTGGTTCTCTTTAGGGAAGGGAATAAGCACTTATATCATGCCCGTTGTGTGTAAGGCACTCTGCTAAGAGCTTCACAAATATTATTTCATTAGATTCCAGGATGGTGCCAGTGGGAACAAAGAAGTAGAGAGAGGGACAGTGCAGGTATGGAACTGATAGGACTTAGTAACTATCTGGTTGTGAGAAAGGAAGAAGAGGCAAGGGCATTTGAAAATTTACTAATGTGGGAGACTGGAGTGAAACACCAAGCAAAGTGGGAGTTTTTGTTGTTTTCTTTTTTGGAATTCAGTTTTCCTGGCTCAGGCTAAATTGTGAGCATCTGAAGGCTCAATCTCCTGTGAACCCCAATAATTTACAACTGTGCTGAGTCATGTAGGTTTTGTTCCTACTGACTCTGAGCCAATCAGGACCTGAGTCTACTGGGAGGTTGGTATTTTACTTTGGGAGTTCGCTTATGAGAAGGATCTTGTGATTTGCTGGTTGAGACTCTGAGTGGTTGTATGTTCAGACCCCTAACTGCTCAGTTGTAAAAGCTCTCTCTATCCAGGGATGTATGTGAAGTGTATAACAATATTGCTTTCATTCAAGCAGTAGAGACCTGTCTGTTCCATCTTTACTTCTCTGCTTGTATTTTCTATACTCACTTCTTTCAACGTAATTAAAAAAGATTGTTGACCCCTCAAACCATTAGCTTTCCTAGTAAAGCAGATCTACGAACCTGTGCCATCCTGCATGCCAGTGTGGTTGCTGATACAATGAGGAATGATGAAATTAGAATGTGAAACAGGTTTTTGGTGAATGATAATAAGTTTCATTTGAATATGCATCCAAGTGGGAGCTCTCTCCCTTGGCACCACTCTGATAAGAAGGGAGTACCAGTAGAGCACATTTTAAAAAGTAATACATTCATATTTCAGATACTTCCTATGTGGTGCTCTATAAGGAGGCAATGTGGTAGATTGGCATGAAGGCTGGATTTAGATTCAGAGTATTTTGGTCTGAATCCTGACCTCTGTGACCTTGGGCAAGTGATTAAACTCTATGGGCCTCAGTTTCCTCATCTGTTGAATGAGAGAGTTGGCCTCAATGATCTCTAAAGCCTCTTCCCACTCTTGATCCATTACCCCTAACATGACTCAGAAGCTGGCTTGAAGATGAAAGGGTTAGGTTTGCATTTGGAGGACTCCGGTAAATTCCAGCTCTGCCACTTTCAGCCCTGTGACCTTTGGAAAGTCATTTAACTCTCCTGAGCCTCAGGTGGTTCATCTTCATCTTAATTCTAATTCTTTGTTCCGTTGATTATCTATTTATCCCCTATGTAGCTTGTTGTTTGTGTGCTGTTTCTCCTCAAGGGCAGGGACTATCTTTTTTGCCTTTCTTTGTATTCTCAGCTCTTAGCCCAGTGCCTGACACATAGTAGGCACTTCGTGGTTGTTCAGTCACTTCAATCATGACCAATTCTTCATGACCTCATTTGGAGTTTTCTTGGCAAAGACACTAGGGTGATTTGCCATTTACTTCTCCATTTCATTTTATAGATAAGGAAAGTGAGGAAAATAGGGTGAATTGACTTGCCCAGGGTCACATAGCTAGTATTTGCACTCATGAAGTTGAGTCTTTCTGACTACAGGCCCTGTGCTCTATCCACTGTGTCACCTAACTGCCCCCAAGGCACTTCATAAATGCTTATTAACTGACTGATCTGTAAAATGAGTGAGTTGGACTACATGACTTCCAAAGTCCTTTTTATTTCAAAGGAATGCTTACTATTAACATTAAGCAGGACCCAAGAAACAGGCACATTTTGTGTATGGAATGAATCATGTCATATAAAATAGAATACAGAACTGGAATACTTCATAGAACTGGAAGATAACTTGTTCATCTCTTCCCCATTTTGCAGATGAAGAAACTGAGGCCAGTAGGTTAAATTTATTGTCCAAGGATAAAATCCTCTTCAGCTAGACTCCCTAATTCCAGTCTCTCTCTTGTCTAATCCTTCCTACACACCACTACCAGATTAATTTTATTTGATAACGTTTAATTTGATAACTTTAATAACGTTATCCCTGTGCTCAATAATTCACATTGACTTCCCATTACTTACTGAATGAAGTTCAAATGTCTCATTAAGGCACTTGTAAGTATCAATGTCATGCTGCACTAACCTCTCTCTACTGTCGCTTCAAGCTCATCATCTTATAATAATCTGTTCTGGGATTTAAAAATTTCTATCAGATGTTAATGGTAAAAACACTTTGGAGGTGGAGCCAAGATGGTGGAGTAACAGCAGGACTTGCTAACGTTCTTCCTACAAACCCAGTCAAATACCTGTAAAAAATGACTCTAAACAAATTCTGGAGCTGCAGAACCCACAGAATGATGGATTGAAGCCAATCTCCAGCCCAAGACAACCTGGAAGGGCAATGAGAAGTGTCTATTGCACCACTCTGGGAGTCGAGGGCAGTCTAGTATGGGTAGCACTGGCATAGATGGGACCTGAATAGGCTTGGGGGGGACTGAATCTCGGGCACCTGTGGTGGTTTCCAGACTTCACAAGCCAAAAATACTGAGGACAAACTGGAAGGTCAATGGAAAACACCTGTGGGACCTGTGTGAGAGAGCAGAGTGGTCCAACCCCAGCCACAGGACAGCAGAGGGGGTAGAGGAATCTGCAGAGGAGGCGCCCACAGCAACAGCAGGGGCAGTGGCAGTGACTGTTTCTGGAGCTCTAAGTCCACAGTTTGTGGGGGGCTAGCGCAACTGACAGTACACTCCCTACCCCACTGGAAGCAGAGAACTACCTTAATAAAGAGCTCAAAAGTCAAGTAAATAGCTGGGAAAATGAGCAAAAATTTGAAAAAGAATCAGACTATAGAATCTTACTTTGGTGATAAGAAAGACAAAAGTATACAAACAGAAGACAGCAAAGTCAAAGCTCCTACATCCAAAGACTTCAAGAAAAATGTTAATTGGTCTCAGGCCATGGAAGAACTCGAATATGAAATATTCCACTGGAAAAACAACTAACCTGGAAAATAGATCCAGGAGAGACAATTTAAAAATTATTGGACTAACTGAAAGTCATGATCAAAAAGCAGCCTAGACGTCATCTTTCAAAAAATTATCAAGAAAAACTGCCCTGATATTCAAGAACCAGAGGGTAAAATGGATATTGAAAGAATCCAATGATTGCTTTCTGAAAGAGATCCCAAAAGGAAAACTCCTAGAAATATTGTAGCCAAATTCCAGAGCTCCCAGTTAAGGAGAAAA
The DNA here is from genome assembly GCA_028658325.1 of Potorous gilbertii. Classification (NCBI taxonomy): domain Eukaryota; kingdom Metazoa; phylum Chordata; class Mammalia; order Diprotodontia; family Potoroidae; genus Potorous; species Potorous gilbertii. Next base: position 75,532,689 of record CM053774.1, on the reverse strand, counting down.
TATTGCAAGCAGCCAGAAAGAAACAATCTGAATATTGTGGAAATACAATTAGGATAATACAAGATCGAGTAGCTTCTACATTAAGGGAGTGCAGGGCTTGGAATATGATATTCCAGAGGTCAAAGGAGCCAAAAATCATCTACCTAGCAAAGCTGAGTATTATACTTCAGGGGGGGAAAATGGTCATTCAATGAAATAGAGAACTTTCAAGCATTCTTGTTGAAATGACCAGAGCTGAGTAGAAAATATGACTTTCAAACACAAGAACCAAGAGAAGCATGAAAAGGTAAATAAGAAAGAAAAATCATAAGGGATTTACTAATATTGAACTATTTATATTCTTACATGGAAAGTTCATATTTGTAACTCTTGAGACTTTTCTCAGTATTAGGGTAGTTGGAGGGATTATATCCATTTAGATAGAGAGCAAAAGGTGAGTTGGATAGGAAAAAATGATATCTAAAAAAAAGTAAAATTAAGGGGTGAGAGAAGAATATATTGGGAGAAGAAAGGGAGAAACAGAATGGGGCAAATTATCTCACATAAAAGAGACAAGAAAAAACTTTTTCAAAGGAGGAGAAGAGTGGGAAGGTGAAAGAGAAAGAATGAACCCTATTCTCGTCACATTTGGCTTAAGGAGGGAATAACATGCACACTCAATTTGATATAAAAATCTATCTTACACTACAGAGAAATAAGGGGGAAAGGGACAAGTGAGGGGTGAGGGGATGATAGAAAGGAGGCCAAATGGGAGGAGGAGGTAATTAGAAGTAAACACTTTTAAGCAGGGATAGGGTAAAAAGAGAGAATAGAATAAATGGGGGGGGGCAGGATAGGATGGAGGGAAATATAGTTAGTCTTTCACAATATGACTATTATGGAAATGTTTTGCATAACCACAGATGTATAACCTATATTGAATTGCTTGCCTTCTCAGTCGGGATGGGTGGGGAGAGAGGAAGGGAGAATTTTTGGAACTCAAAGTTTTAAAAATGATGTTAAAAATTGTTTTTACATGCAACTAGGAAATAAGATATACAGACAATGGGATATGGAAATCTATCTTGCCCTACAAGAAAACAGAGGGGATGGGAATGAGAGAAGGGACGGGTGTGATAGAAGAGAGGGCAGATTGGGGGAAGTGGTAATCAGAATGCATGATGGCTTGAGGTGGGTGGAGGAGAGAAAATTTGGAACTCAAAATCTTGTGAAAATGTTTATTGAAAACTAAAAATAAATAAATACTTTTCTAAAAAATATCAGAGTTAATAGACACAATAAAAATGTTAAATTTTACAATAAATTTCTCCTGTCTTAAAAACGGGATTCACATAAAGCTGTGGGCAAGATGTGAAAGACTCAGAAAAAGGTCCTATCAAATTCTATTGGTAATATCCTTCATTGAGGGCAGAGGGTACTGATAGACTGAGAGCTATCACTTCTCCAGTATGAAGGAATACTCAAGGTTAACAGCAATATAGGAATCTCTGCACATGTCTCCGTCTGAAATGAATTGTCAAAAACTTAATTAAGACTGTTTCAGCTTTACATTATTAGGATCTGCCTCAGTCAGACCATAATAGTGTAAAGAACACACAATTAGGAGTCATGAAGCAGTTCTCACTCTGCCATTAATTACCAGAAGCTAGTCACTTAAGTTCTACAGGGCTTAATTTCTTCAACTTTTGTGTGGTTAGATCAGGTGAATTCTGGGGCTCTTTCCCCACCCTAAAATTCTGTGATTGTTTAATGATATATTGAAAATCTCTTTTTGTTGAATACTGAATCCCCTACCGGTGTCTCAGTTTATCCCAATTTTGAGCTGGTGCTAGGAGAGGACCGTCCTGAGTAAGGCTCAGTTCAGAACACCAGGGTTGGTCTTGTATTCCAGCCAGGCTGGCTAACTTGTTACTGATGCCCAGCATCCATTTGCTTTCTCTGTGCCTTTGCAAGGTTCCTCCTCAAGCCTGGAATGCACTTCTTAACCACTTCTGCCTGTCTTAGAATAAATTCCTATTTTCCTCCAAAGCTCAACTCAACCCACCTTTTCCTCCTCCCCAGTTTTTAATGTCCCCTGCAATTTTGTTGTTCAGTTGTATCTGACTCTTCATGACCTCATTTGGGATTTTCTTAGCAAAGATATTAGAGAAGTATGCCATTTCCTTCTCTAGTTTATTTTACAGATGAGGGAACTGGGGCAAATAAGATTAAGTGACTTGTCCAGGGTCACATGGCTACTAAGTGTCTGAGGCCAGATTTGAACTCTGAAAGATAGTCTTCCTGACTCTAGGCCTAGCACTCCATGCATTATGGTGCTACCTAGTTGCCCTTAAATTTTTGTGTTGTAGGGACTATCTTTCTTGCCCTTTATATCCCTGGTGTTTGGTCCATAGTACTAAACAAATATACATTGATAGCCTTAGAGTCAGAAGGGCTTAGTGCAAGTCCTCCCTCTGTAGCATACTGGCTTTGTGATCCTGGGCAAACACTTACCCTCAGTGCTTTAAGCTAGGGGGCACAGTCAAGAGAGCACCAGGTCTGAAATCCAGAAGACTCATCTCCTTGAGTTCAAATCTGGCCTCAGACACTTACTAACTGTGTGATCCTGGGCAAGTTATTTACCACTAGTATCTTTGCCCAGAAGGGGTCACAGAGAGTCGGACACAACTGAAACCACTGAACAAGACTTTCTTAATTGCAGAAGAGTTGCTGATCTACACTGGTATAGGTAGTTTTGTATACCAACAGAATTTTGAGGTGCAGACCTCAAAAAATATCTTTATAAGATAGACAAGTGTGGCATAGTAATCATTTGTCTAACGCCTATCTAAAGCATAATTCCAGGGTATTGTCTTTCTGGACAAGTAGTCAAGAAGATACCACTTGAACACCTCCTTTAGTGAGGAACTCATTACCTCATGAGGCAAACAATTAACAACAAGTATTTAGAACCTATTTTGAGTAATGTTTATTATAACTGTCTAAGAATAAATGAAAGAATGTAGACCCTCATTCTAAGTTACAGTGATAAGGGTGTGTGGGCAGCTGGATGGCATGGTAGATAGAATGCCACAAAGAGTCAGACATGACTGAAAAGGTCAAAAACAACAATAGGGTTTATAGGATCCAAGTTGGACAATATTTTAGAGATGAAGTAATCCAAATGAGGACCAGTTTATGAATGAGGAAACTGAGTTCCAGGGTGATTGAGTGAATTTCTTAAGGTCACACAAGTTGTAAGTAGCAGAGTCTAAATCTAAACCTAGATCCTTTCATGCTATATATTCTTTCACCAAGCATTAAAAGTCACTGAGAACTGAGCATGAAAAAGGCTGATATTGTTAAGAAAAATAAGATGGAAACAATATGGAAAAAAGACAAACCTACTATAACTGTATGAGATATATTGCATTTCATATCCATATGTTTAAATTTTAAGAATGAATTAGTATTACTACCACTGGTAGTTATATGTGAATATAGCAACCATATATCTCATTTTCCTGGACTTTCCAATTTCAAGGAAACAAAGTGCTTTTACTGAAGTTCTACGAATGGAACAGCCTTTATTAAGCCATGTGTCCCAATTTTTGGTTTGGAAAACATGGTTACCAAACATTGTTATTTACACTGTTAACTTTGATCCTTTGAAGGACAGATGATTTAGTCAGTGTGGGTACTCCTCTTGCTGATGCATAATGTAACCCCTTCTAGTCTCAATAAAGAATCTTTAAAAGTTAGTGTGACCACAAGAATTCATCACTTGGAGACCAGCCACTATTGAACAGATTATACAGAAATATGAGTATTATATTCATTACAAATTGAAGTTTATGATGAATAAAAATAACAAAAGAAGTGTTTTCTTACAAAGTGACATGCAATAAATAAGAAGCAAACATAGGATTATTTACTAGAATCTCATGTCTTTTGTTTGCTCCGGTTATAGCTTTCATTTTTAGAGCAGTTGTCTGGGCAGGTTTCCTTAGTTTATCAATGACTGTTATCAAACTTAGCTTCCTCAACCTTTAAATCTTTACAACTTGGTTAGGCTGTTTTATTAATAACCTCTTTATCTTACACAAAAAGTCCTTTTCTGTTGTCTTATTATGACATGGAGAGGACTCTGGGTTCCTGAAGGCTAGGCCATAGGAACATAAGGTTTGGCAGAGTCTATTCTACTGGAAAAATATCAAGGATGAGTTTTTGAAGGACCAGCCTCACCAAGATCGGGAACACTTTCAAAAGATTATTATTTCCGGCTAAAATTCAAGAAGATCTTTATAGAGGAGAGATTATTTTGACTCCACTCTTCTCAGATCAACGTAAATTTGTCTCTCAGGGTTCTAAATTTGAAGTATCAGCTTGAAATCCCATACTGCTGTGTTTCTCTTGCTGTTTGCTACCAGCAATTGACCAGCTAGTTCCATTCAACTGCCTAAACCCAATTAGCTTTTATTTTTGAAGCAAGAGCAAGCACAAACATATACACATTTCCTGTCCTCCCCATCCCCAACATTTCAGGGGCATACTCTCCTCTCTGCCACCTTAGTCCCTGGGGAGAGAGCTAAACTTAATGTGGTTTCGACATAGTATTGGTCCTGCCAAGTTCATGTCCAAATGAGACAACACTGTTGGATAAGCCCTTATTTCAACTACCACCTGATAGCTGAGTCTTTTTTTTGTTGGAAATTTAAAGCTACTAGCTGTAAAGCCTTGCATGGACTCCACTTTTGGATCTCCTGATGTTTCAAAATACAAGGTCATAACCACCAATATCCTTCAGTAAAAATTAAGAAGAAATGCTGAGGCAAAGAATTATATGTTGATCTCAAATATTTGGACATGGCTCATTCTACAGTGTGTTCCTTCTCTCACTAGAATGTTGTCAGAACCTTTGGAAGGGTACTTTTTTGGTCAACTACCACTTTTTGAACACTACCCAGTTCTGGCCACCCTGTCACAACAAACTAAAGAAAATGATGGCCTCTCTAGGGAGGATAACTGGCTTGCCCATTCAATGACAACACATTAAGTGACCACTATAACCAAGCACTGGAATAAATGCTGGGAACACAACTGAAGGAGTATAAAGGTTATACAAGATGAACTCTTTGGCCCCCTTCCAGATCTGGATGCATGATCCTCCTCCTCCTCCTCCTCCTCCCCCATAACCTTTGAGTACCCAGATAGTAGGCCTCTTTCTGTAAGGGCCTTGTCAAGGATCAAAGATTCAGACAATAAGACTTCTTGTCTCTAGGACCTTGTCCAAGAGTAGGGTTTCAGGGTTCAAACAGGAGCTGAGAATACTTTACAATGCAAAGAAGTTAAAGACTTTATATCTCTTGCCATCTTAGGATGAAGCAAAGGAATTTGTGCGGAATAAGAATTTAGTAAAATTGCTTAGTCACTAGGTATTTACAGACCCAGACCCCTAGTGGCCTAATCAATTGTTTTTTTCTGTTGGTATTTGTTATTATGTACAATGTTCTCCTGGTTAGTATTAGTTTATATAGGTCCAGGTTTTTCAAAAATCTACTTTCTCATTATTTCTTATAGCACAATGGTATTTTCCATTACAGTCATGTACTACAGCTTGTTCAGCCATCCCTCAAGTGATGGGCATCTCTTCAATTCCAATTCTTTGCCACCACAAAAAGAGCTGTTATAAATATTTTTGTACTTGTAGATCCTTTTCCCTTTTTAATTATCTCTTTGAGATAAAGACCTAGTAGTGGTATTGCTAGATCAAAGGGTATACACAATTTTATAGCTCTTTGGGCATAGTTCTAAATTCTTCTCTAGAATGATTAGATCAATTCACAACTCCACCAATAATGCATTAGTATTACAATTTTTCCCATATCTTCTTCATCTGTTGATGTTTGAAATCCTACTCTTAGACTGTTTTGCTTAGCCAACTGACTTTTAAATAACAGTGACTTTCAGCAGTTTAGGTTTCAATTATAGAGTTGATATATTCAAGTTTGGGAATAATTTGTAGACAAAATGGGAATGAGGAAGAGAAGGAACTTTCCACTCCTTCTAAACCTGCCACCATTGGACATGTTTTTGGAGGTACTGCCTCTAAGAGAAAATGCCTCTACTTTGGAGCACAGATACACCCAAAGATAGTCATAGACACAGAGACATTCACCTAAGGGAGAAACCAGTTTCAGGGAGTATATCACCTTGTAGCACAGAGAAGGGATATATTATGGATTCAAGAAAGGAGCCCATCTGGGAGCCTAGTTGAATGTCTTGCCTGACAGAAATGCTGTCCCCAAAGGGAGCAGTGTAAGGACTTTGCAAAGGATTCTGGTCTGGGCCATATAAAGAGTTGAGAGGTCCTTTTAAGCTCAGGCCTATTCTTGTAGATGTTGTGTGTGTTTTTATAGGAGAGTGTACCCCATTTTAAGCCTTATTAGCAATTTCTTTTCAAACTTTTCATTTAATGGTATTGAATCCTTGGGGGTGGGGGGAGGTATAATGCCAGTGCAATATCCATGGCACCCACAAGTATCACTGTGCAATTCAGAATTGAGAAATACCACAGATTCTTCCCATGGAAGGCAGAACCAAAACATTTATTCAGACCCAAATCCATCACAGCAACAAAAATCTATACACAATAACAATGCAGAGGACAAGACTATCCTCAAGCCTTCCCAACTAGGCTTCCCATAAACCAGGTCCACTACACTCATCACAAGCAGGCTCTCTTAAACAAAATCACAATCACAAAATCACTCACACTACCCAGGAGTCTGCATCCTTCCTAGCTCTGACTGCTCTTAAGACTAACTTCCTCTCAGTTCTCTTGTAGCTCTGCTTCTTCCTATTTCACTCATTCAGCAAACTCCTCCCACCATAGGCTCCATAAGATATAATAAGCCTACTAATGAATATGAAAGATTTTCCATTTAAATTACCATTACAGGAAGGCATAACATATTTTAGCATAATTTTCAGGGCCTTCCATGCCTAATGTATTAATGCTCCTTTTTGAAAATCAGAACATTGTTTTTCTATTTCCATTCTTTGGGCTCCACTTCTATTCCCCACAATTATAAAAACCACCAATAATATAGTTCAACCATCCTATCTGCAGGTTATCCAAGTGTCTAGAGGTAGGTCATTCACTGCTGCATGGTCTCTTGAACCTGTAGTTATCTTACCAGCCCCTCATCTATATTGCAATTTTAATTCCTTATTAACTAATATTATTCTATCCTACCCAGTGTGAAAACTTGCTTCTGAGGAGGAGCTGAAATCCTTTCATAAAAAAATTAAATTCAACCTGATGTGACCATGGGTCAAGTCACCTCAGTCCTTTGAGTCTTGGTTATTTCATTTCAAAAATGAGGATAATGCCTCCTGAACAACAGGGATAATAACAGTGCCTACCTCCCAGGGTGGTTGTGAGGGTAAAATTATGTACTGGTTATAAAGCAGCTGGTGCCACAGTGGATAGCGAGCTAGGCCTGAAGTCAGGAAGACGACTTCAAATTTGGACTCAGATACGGAATTATAACCCTTGGTAAATTACCTCTATCTGTCTCAGTTTCCTCAACTATAAAATGGGAATAGTAAAAGTATCTACCTCCTGAAGGTGTTGTGGGAATCAGAGACAATATTGGTAAAGTCCTTAACATGAAGCCTGGCACATAATAAATACTTAATAAATATTCAGGTTTTTTTTCCTTTCTTAAAGTGTTTTACTAACCTTAAAGCACTATATAAATGATAGCCATTATTTGGATGCACCTAATATTTTTAAGCACCTCTTAAGACATTTTACTTGGTGCTGGAGATTTTATACTTCTTCAGAGCTTAAATGTACATGTGAGCCCATCCATAACAATAGTTAACATTTATGTAGTGTTTTATATAGCACTCAATCCATGCAGATAATCTCCTAGCCTTCTTGTTTCCAACTTCTATGCATGTTTTTCTTAATCTTTTTTTTTTTTGGTTACATTTTGAGTTCTGGGCTGTCTCTCTCCCTACCTCCCAACCCTGAACTGGAGAAGCCCAACATTTGACCCAGATGTATATGTGAAAACACACAACACATGCTTTCATATATCAGGTCTTTCTTTTTCTGGTGGTGGATAACATTTTCTTCCACAAGTCCTTCATAGTTAGCTTGAATGTTCATGTAACTCAGAACAGTTTAGTCACTCAGTTGTTTTTTGAACAATATTGCTCTTACAAAATTCTCTTGGTTTTGCTCATTTCACTTTTCATTCTTTCATGTAAGTCTCTCCGTGTTTTTCTAAAACTAACCTGCTTATTACTCCTTATAGCATAGTAGCATCTCATCACAATCATATACCACAACTTACTCAGTTATTCTCCAGTTGATGGGCATCTCCTCAATTTCCAGTTCATTGACACCACAAAGAGAACTACTATAAATATTTTAGAACATATTGATTCTTAGTCTTAAGAGCAGTATTGCTAGGTCAAAGGGTATACACAGTTGTATAACTCTTTGGGCATAATTCCAGCTCACAGTTCTACCAAGAGGACATTCGTGTCCTAATTTTTCCACATCCCTTCTACCACTTGTCGTTTTCTCCACCTATCATTTTAACTAACGCGATAGGTGTTGGATGATATCTCAAAGCTGTTTGAATTTGCATTTTTATATGACTATATGTAGCTTTGATTGCTTCCAAAAACTGCCTTTTCATATCCTTTGACCATTTATCAGCTGGAGAATGATATGTATTATGAATTTGCCTCAGTTCTCTATATATTTGAGATGTGAGGACTTTGTCTAAGAAACTTTCTATAAAATGTTTTCCTCAATTATCTGCTCTCCTTATAATCTTGGCAACATTGGTCTTATTTGTACAAAACCCTTTAAATTTAATGTAATCAAAATTATCAATTTTATATTCCACAATGCTCTTATGTTTATTCATAAAGTCTTCTCCTAGTCATAAATCTGATATGTTTCATGCTCAGTTTTACTTATATTTCCCTTCATGTCTAGGTCATGTATCCATTTTGATCTTATGTTGATAAATGGTGTAAGAAAATGGTCTATGTTGAGTTTCAGTCAGATTGCTTTCCAGTTTTCCCAATAATTTTTATCAAAGTGAGTTCTTACCTCAAAAGCTTAAATTCTTATGTTTATCAAACATAAAGATACTATAATTTACTACTGTATATTTTATCCTATTCTATTTCACTGATTCACCATTCTATTTCTTAGGTAGTACTAGAAAATTTTAATAATTACTGTCTTATAATATAGTTTAAGATGTGGTCCTGATAGACTCTCTTCATTTTTTCCCCATTAACTCCTTGGATAGTAGTGACCTTTTTTTTTCTCAATGAATTTTGTTATTATTTTTTTCAAGCTTAATAAAGTAACTTTTGGTAGTTTAATTGGGATGTAGCTGAATAAGTAGTTATTTTAGGTAGAATTGTTATTTTCATTTACATTAGCTCAGCTCACCAATGAACAATTAGCATTTAATTATTTGAATCTGATTTTATTTGTATAAACAGTGTTTCATAATTATAGTCATATATTTCTTGGGTTGTCTTGGCAGGCATATTTCCAGGTATTTTATGTTGCCTATGATTATTTTAAATTAATTATCTCTTAATATCTCACTTTGATAAAAATTATTGGGAAAACTGGAAAGCACTCTGACTGAAACTGAGCATACTACCCATTCTTCACCCTATCCTCCCCTCCACTATAATGGTTCTTCCATTCACCCCTCTTTTATGTGAGATAATTTTCTCCATTTTACCTCTCCCTACACAATTTTGTTTTTAGGATCATTCCATCATAATCAGCTCAACCCCAAACCCTCTATCTATGTATATTCTAACAACACTAGCAATGATAACATTCTTAAGAATTACCAATATCATTTTCCCATATAAGTAAACAGAAACAACCTTATTAAATCTCTTATGATTTAGTCTTTCATGCTTACCTTCTTATATTTCTCCAGACTTTTGTATTTTAAAATAAAATTTTCTGTTCAGTTCTGTTTTTTTCCTTAAGCATGCCTGAAAATATTTAAATTCATTAAATATCCTTTTCCTCCCTTTGTAAGATTATGCTCAGCTTTATTGGGTAAGTTATTCTTGGTTGCTAACCTAGATTCTTTGTTCTTTAGAATATCATATTCCATGCCCTTTGGTCTCTTAAGGTAGAACTTGCTAAATCTTATGTTTTCTGACTGTAGCTCTACAATATTTGAATTGTTTCAAATTGCTTGTAATATTTTCTCCTTGACTGGGGAGCTTTGAAACTTAGCTACAATGTTCTTGTGAACTTTCATTTTTGGTATCTCTTTCAGGCAGTAACCAGTGGATTTTTTTCAATTTGTGTTTTATTCTCTAGTTCTAAAACTTCAGAGCAATTTTCCTTAATAATTTCTTGAAGCATAGTGTATAGGCTCTTTTTTTGATCATGACTTTTAACTACTCCAATAATTCTTTATGTTATCTATCTTTGATCTGTTTTCCAGGTCTGTTGTCTTTCTAATGAGATAGTTCATGTTCTCTTCTATTTTTCATTCTTCTGATTTTGTTTTATTATTTCTTGATATTTTATGAAGTCCTTGACTTCCCCTTACCCAAGCCTAATTTTTAAGGAGTAATTTTCTTCAGTAAGTTTTTGGATTTCTTTTTCCAATTGTCTGACTTTCTTTTCATAATTATTTTGATTTTCTTGCATTACTTTGAGTTCTTTGCCCAATTTTTCCTTTATCTCTTTTATTTCACTTAAAAAATCCTTTTCAAGCTCTTTCAAGAACTCTTTTTGGGCTTGTGACCATTAACATTTTTTCTTTGAAGCTTCACAAGTAGCTCTTTTGACTTCATCATCTTCTTCTAAGTCTGAACCCTGATCTTCTCTATCACCAGAGCAATTATCTATGGCTCTTCTCCTGTTGTTTAATAATTTTTAAACAATGACTTATTTCTTGGTTATGAAATGTATGTCACAGTTGGGCTCTGCTCCCAGTATGTGGGGAATAATGTCTCAAACTTTGGGATTTTTGTGCTATTGCTTTCAGAGCTCTTTTTGGGGATCTTTGACTTTTTGGTTCTTCCAATGTGCTATGAGGCACAGGAAAACCAGGTGTGGTCATTGTTCTTCTGGCTCATGCCCTGGTCTATGAGTGACCTCAGGTACTCCTGTCTCCCCAGAGCCATGACCAGAGCCCCTAACATGGTTGCCACCATAAATGCTTTTGCTCCTTGTGGTACCTTAGGTTGCTACAAGTGTTAGCTTCCCTCTTTTCCCTACTGAAGCCAGGGACTCCTCTCTCTTGGGAACGACCACAACCAGCAGGGCCTTGCCTCTCTATGACTGCACTCCTTGGTGTCTGCTCACTCCTCTTCACCTACAGCTAAAGCCTGTGACTATGTCTGACCAATACCTCTCAGCCCCTTGTCCAGTGGAGGTCTCTCCCACCCCTCCACATTCTACCCCTGATTACCACTGAATCCCCATTCCCTGTGGGGAAAAATTTGTCTAAGTATTGGCTGCTCCTGACACAGCCCCCCCCCAACAGAGCTGCTTGTTGTTTCTTCGTGGGTATATGTACTTCACTCCTGTCCAGACCATTACCCAGGTAGGTCAGATCTTTCCTGCCATCCTCCCAAGTTGTCTTTGTCTGGATGATTGCTTTATCCCAACTTTCAATAATTTCTGCCACTCTGAAAAATCGCTTTGAGGAATTAAGTTATATTCGGGAGAATTTGGGAGAGCCAGGTAATTTCTTGTCTTATTCTGCCATCTTCCCATAATTCCCTCCTCCCATTTGTTTAAATTCTCTATGCATATTTTTTTGCTTAGATAATTAATAGAACCACCCCTTGTTCCTATCCTTAATACAGACAGTTTTAGCTTTACCTAAGTGGACCAGTCTGCAGAATTCTAGGTAAAGAGATTTTTAAGAAATGCAAATTTGGCTGTGGAGCTGGGGAAGGGGAGCTGGAAAGGGATCATGTGACTCTGGAGGGAGGGTGCCAGCAAACATGGGAGCCAGGGATAGAGAAGAGCAGGAGGAGGAACCCAAAGGGTCCAGGGCCAGCCATATGGGGGCCTGGCCAGAACCAAAAGGAAGAACACATGGGGGTGGACACATCGGGGCCAGACTTGGATGGTTATTTGCAAGGCAAGACAGGATGACAATCATTTACTATGTGCCAGTCACTGTGCTAGATCCCAGGGATACAAATATAAACAACTGCGCATGTTGGTGAAATCTAGAGAGAAATACAGTGGGGAGGGGAAGAAAACATTGCCTGCCTGGTCTTCTCCAAAACAGAGGCCTTGGAAGGAGCATTCTCAAGGGAGATGGAGGTTGTTGGGAGAAGAGGGATGATCCAGAGTGAGAAGATGCCAAATTTCAGGGTGAGAAGGTAGAGAGAGTTAAAAGCATAGCAGGGAGGGGAATAGAAACATGGCCAGCTTAGACCAGTCACCAAAATGAAGGAATTGGAAAGAACTTATCAGGGGGGAGAAAGGGGCCAGTATGGTGAAGGGATGTTATGGAACTCAGAGGGAACTTCAAACACAAGACAAAACCCAGAGTAGTGATGAATGAAGCATTAGGCCCTTTCATTACCCTTTTAGTCTGTAAAAGGGGAGACTCAGAACCTAAAGCACAAAGGGGAGAGAGGAGAGAGGCCAGAATAGGGACAACAGTGGCAAAGACAGAAACATTAAATGAAGTCACTCATCAGCAGGAGGAAAGGGTATCATTAATGCCTCTTCAGAGAGGCTGCTTTTGGACAGCACTCAGCTCCCTTGGGCTTATTTATTTCTCTTGGTTGGGATGTGGGATGCCTGAGTTATCACTTTAACTTTGGGGCAACTCCCTGAGGCAGCTGAAGTTCTATAGGGAGGGGGCAGTTTTATAATTTTATAGAAGTTTTATAGGGAGGGGGCAGATTCCTACTTAGGCAAATTGGCTTGGTTCCCCATTTCTGAAATCGCAGTCAGAGAGCTACTGTTGACTGGGGGTGGAGAGGAGATCCTGCTGAATCAAAGAGGAAGTACCAGCATGAGGCAAGGAAGTTTCCAGGGTCTGGCAGGGTGTAGGCATCAGGAAAAGGGGGCATTTCCAGTGTCTAGACTAGGGGCAGCCTGTCTTGTATGTAACTATGGGCGTCAGAGAGGTCTAAAAACTACACCTCTTTTTGAATTATGATACAACCTATTTTGTTGCTAGCCTTCCCTTAGGGAGATAATGTAGTGGAGAGGTTATCAGACTCAGGAAATTCTTGGTTCAAATCTTGCTACAGATACTTACTAATCATATAACTGCAGGCAAGTCATTTAACCTTTTTGGCTGAAGTTTCCTCAGCTCCAAAATAGGTGAGTTGAACTCGGTCGTCCTCTGCTGCTATAATCCTACGAACTTTGTACATTTTGTGCGGGCCAGCTGAACACTCAAACTATCACTTATACCTCATTCTTGCCATAGGACCACCTTACTCCCTCTTTCTTATGCGACATTTCCTCAGTATTTTAATTATTATTTTTGGATAGAGAACATCTTTAGAAATACACTGGTCCACTGAGGTTACCTTAAACTTGGATTCCTCAGAAGTTATTATGTTCTGTGATTCACAACTGTTGAGCATCATGGGAAGAGTGCTGATGTTGAAAAGAAGGGTCTTTCTCCTGGAAACAGTTTAGGATGACAAAGCACTGTGTAATTTCCCAAATTCAAGCCAGCCCACTCTTCCTCCTATTTAATTCTGGGTTCAACCTGTTGTCCTTTTGTTGGGGATGCAAAGATGGAAAAATATCAATTTCTGTAAATGACTGATAACTTAAGATACTGTTTTGCTCAAGGGGATTTTTATTCCAAGGGGTACACATCATGGACTCTCTTAGGAATCCTGTGAAGCCTAAGTCCATATGTGTTTTAAAATAAACTACATAAAGGAAACTAAATGCATTGAAATAAAGAGGCATTTCTCCCTACCCCTTGAAGGAGGCCATGGACCCCAGATTAAGAATTTCAGCCTTAAGTTAAAGGAAAAAAAGTTCCTAAGAAAAATTGCAGGTATAAGTGAACAAGTTGGGAATTTGGGATGGGGGACGGGGAAGGAGAAGGGGAAACCTTGCCAAGCTCTCTCCTAGATCCTCAATGCCATCATGCTACCCTGTCCGTCTTTTTGCAGAGAGGATCTGAGAAACTAATTCACACTAACTAACATGTTAACAACCTATGGTGTTAATCTTAGGAATATTTTCATTTAAAAAGAGGACCAACAGAATGGAGAAAAATGATAACACAAAAGACCAAATCTTTAATGGTATGACTTTTAGATACCATGGGAAGGATATTTTGAGGATTTTCTGGCTTTCCTAAGATCATTTCATGGCAAATGGAGTAAGAAGTAGCCCATGCTTTTTCTAGAGCAAGCAAATCCTGCAGAATTTTATGAGTAAAAAAATAGGTGCTCATGGATTGGAGGTTAAATCAGAATATGAGTTACTGATTTCCTTGAGCTTTATTGGCCAAAGGGAAATGAGAAGAAAACCCTTTCTTACTTCTTGGGGTTAAAAGAGTGGTAATAGAAAGCAAACAAAGACTTTCCCCCCTTTTATATCCAGGGAAAACAGGTCTTGGCACAGGAATGGTCTCTGGCATCTAGGCAACTGAACAAATGTATTCAGAACCAAGGGACTTAGAAGTGGAATTTATCTCCTAATATGGACAATGTGGGATGCTGACTTTTGTGTACCTGTAATTCACAACCTTGTTAATACTTGTACTGTAACAAAGTAATTTATGTTGCACTCAAGGCAACCGTCCTGAGTGTGTGCATATGCATATGTGTGCATGTGTGTTCCTCCCTGAGAGCAGGCTGTTTCCCCCAGGAGAATACAATTATCTTTGAGGAGAAGAGACATTTCATTGTTGCCTTTGTATGTATTTAGTTTTCATGTCTGTCTTTCCCATATGAGCTATATAACCAGTGCCTGACACACAGTAGGGTCCATCCTTCATTTATGAAGAGGGCCAATGACATCACTGGATGATGTTTTAACTCATGTATGATTTGGATTTCAGTGGGCAGAGCTGCACAGAGTCATCAGCCTCCCTCTTTTCCAGAGTCATTGAAGTCCAGTGGCAAGACAAAAATCAGAATAACTGGTGATGGCCTGGGATATAGTGGAGGTGTCTTTGATGTCTGACCAAGCTCTAAGCTCTTCACAGCTCCTGCTTCAGCCACCTTCATGGCCATTGGAACAAATTGTTCTCATCCACCCATTCCACTGGGGAAAGTCTTCACATTCCCTAACTCACTCACTGGTTTGAGGTCTGTGGGTTACACTCAACCTGATTTAACCCACCTACCAAGACAGTTCACAGGGTTTGACCACTGTTCATGTTATAGCTTCTTGGAGCCACAGGTGAATGTTACATGACAGATGGACCCCAAAGGTGGATGAACAGCCCCAAAAAGGATTCTGCAAGCTCTCACACCAGAGGTGTTAGTCCTAATTAAAGGGGTCATCGCTTGACTCACTTCTTAAAGAGGCCTATTCACTAAATGGATGCTACCTCACTCTAAGTGAGTACCTGAAAAGGCCTTAGTCTAAAAGGGCCAGGGTCTCCCATTGCATCCTGGGCCATCTCCAGTCATTCTGATGAATATCTGGCTACTGAACCCAGATGGCTCAGGAGGAGAAAGTGAGGCTGGTGATCTTGCACAGCCCTGCATCACTCAAATCAAAATCAGCTACAAGTCATGTCATCATTTCCCTGATGTCATGGTCTTCTTCAGAAATGAAGGACAAACATAACAACCATGAATACACCATATACTTCATGGCATTAAATAAATACTCATTGACTGCCTATATGTTGTGTTTGCATTTATTTTCATATTTTCTCTCTCGTGTGAATTTCTCACACGGGACTGTTTTTGTCTTTCTTTTATCTCCAGCATCCGTCTCTGAGCACCAGTAAGCTCCCAATTAATGGCTGTTGATTTTACAAATGAAAAAGACTTGCCTTAGAGAGGTCACATGCCTAGTCAGTCTATAGTCCCAGAACAGGCAAGTGGACACAGTAAGAGTGGAATTGATATGGTGCTCTTGGCCTTGCACTGCAGGCCTCTCAGCCCTCTCAGTGTTAGGTAATACTGTAGCAACAAAGAGTGAAGAACTCAACATTGTTTCACTCTCTTTGTATGTAACCCAACTGATACTTTCTTGTTTTCTCAGTTAAGTATATTTTGTATGGTTTTTTCCTCCATTAGTTGTAGGTAGTTTCATATAGAATGATATAATTTTTTATTGAAAACTGTTTTCATAAAGATCCTATTGTTTGACCTTTACCAAAGTCACATGCCAGTGGTGCTTATGGGTAGTGACAGCAGAGTGTAACTTCTTACCAGCTTGGAAAGGCTTCAGGTCCTGGACTTCCAATAGACTGTCTACTGTGTAAGTTACCTGCCAGGGGCCAGTTAGGTGAATAGAGTGCTGTGCCTGGAGTCAGGGAGACCTGAGTTCAAATCTGGCCTCAGATGCTTACTAACTGTGTGACCCTGGGAAAGTCAGATAACCTGTTTTCCTTAGTTTCCTTACTGGTAAAATGAACTGGAGAAGGAAATGGCAAACCATCTTACTATCTCTACCAAGGAGATTGCAAATTGGATCATGAAGAGTAGGACACCATTGAAACTGAGGCCGCTAGGTGGTGCCATAGTGCATAAAATACAGGAGCCAGGAAGACACATCTTACTGAGTTCAAATCTGACCAGGATGCGTTACTAGCTATGTGACCCTGGGCAAATCATTTTACCTTGTTTGCCTCAGTTTCCTCTTTTTTTTTGGTAAAATGAGCTGGAGAAGGAAATGGCAAGCCACTCCAGTATCTTTGCCAAGAAAATCCCAAATGGGGTCACAAAGTGTCAGATATGACAGAAAACAACTGAACAACAATAAACACCAATAGTAGTTGCAGGACATTAAAAAGAAGAGTTCTATGAAGAATCTAACAAGGTGTTCTAAGCTATGTCAGCATATAACTTCAATGTGAAAGTAATCCTGGGGTGGTCAGCACAAGATATCTTGGAAAACTTATCTCAGAATGAAAGCAGAGAAGAGCCAAATATTTGTAGGCTGATATCTATATCATGAATACTTTTTATAAAAATGAAGTTAAAAATCATCAAATGTCAATCATTTATTGACATAAAATGAAATTGAGAATCTCCTAATAGTCAGTGAACATAAATATAGAGCTCATTCAAAATGATATGCTTTCAGATCATCAGATATTAGAGAACAGGTTCAAGTAGTAACCATATTAAAAGAAAGGATAAAGCTAAGAGAATATTGCTTCTAGCTATAATAGTTCCAACCCAACCTTTTAAAGCAAGCTGCCAAATCTGAAAAATTGGGAAATGGACAAAAGTAAAGGTCAGAGCTCTTTTGTCCTTTTGTAAAAGTTAAATGAATTAAAAAAAAAACAACAACATTTACTATGTGGTGGATACTAAAAGCATCCAGAAACCACTCCAGCCAGAAAACATTTATTCTCCTTGCCAAATGGCACTACATTGGCAGTCAAGGGTGACACTAATATTGAGTACAACCTCATCTGTAAAACATTACTGAATGGGATTAAAGAATAGTAGCAAGGGTTCTCTCTCTCTCACTCTCTCTCTCTCTCTCTCTCTCACACACACACACACACACACACACACATACACACATCCTGAAGAGTAGTTACAGAGGCAACAATGAATGAATAAATGAAAGAAAAACATTTCTTAAGCACCTACTATATGTCAAGCATTGTGCTAGGTGTTGGGGACACAAGAAGAAAACTGACACATGCCTTGTTTTCAAGGAGCTCCTTGCCTTATTGAGAGAGACAACACATCAAAGAAAGTTCATCTATAGGGTAGACAGAAAAGGTCAGCAAATTTTTAAGGTAGCACTGAGATGGTAAGGCTGAAAGATCCTTAGTTTACTTAAGGAGTTAAAACCTATTGTTTCGGGGTCCTGCAGGGCCAGGCAGAGTCTAAGTTTTGAGGGATTTCAAGAGGCACCAATAAGATCTGGGGGTCTTCCCTCTCCCTAGAAGAATGGAGTTAGTTTTGAGATACCAGTAAGCCACATTATTCCATAGGTGAATTCAGAATGAAAACAAAAGGAACAGATTTGTTGGCATTTTAGTTCACATTTAGACAATCTTCTACTGTCATGGGCAATGGTAATATAATGAACTTAGTAGTACCCTACCACTACAGTAGCAATGGTAATTGAAGAACATGAAGTCAGGATGAGTGGCTAGGCTCTAGTTAAATATATACAGAAGAAATCTGTGTTGAGATGATTTAATTTTAAAATCACTCAATCTCAAGATACCTCAAAAAAGGAAAATGATTCCAAAAGAAACCAAAAATCACAGACAGTACTTGTTATGACAAAAATAAGGTAACTGAATAGGCTAACTACTGTTACTTCTCATCTTTTTAAAACCTTTCCTCCCCTCACTGTTTTTCCTTTTATTTATTTAAAAATATTTTGATGTCTTTTGTCATCACATTGCAGTCACTTCTTAATTTTTTTTTGTTTTAATCACCTCATAATTTAATCACCTCAGTCATTATCCCTTTCCCTACCTCCTCTCAGTTTGAAGGTTTTCTTGTGCCAAAAAAAACACATTAAGAACATTCAGTTCAGTGACTACATCTGATAAGGTGCATAATATTCTGATCCAGTAGTTATCCATTTCTCAGATGGGAAGGGGAGATAGACTTCTTCTGTGCTTTGAGGCCTTCATGGGTTTTTTCATCTACTCAGCCTTTTAACTTTCTTTCAATGATCTTTTCATTTACATTTTAGTAGTCACTGTATACATTGTCCTCTTGGTTCTGCTTATTTCACTCTGTATCGGTTCGTGAAAACCTTTCCGTGTTTCTCTGAATGCTTCCTATTCATCATTTCTTACTGCACAACAATATTCTATTCATATACCATAGGTTCCCTGCCCTCCCCACTCTTAGCTATTTTCCTGTCTGTGAGTACTCACTTTGTTTCTAGATCTTTGTTACTACAAAGGTGCTATTACAAGTATTTTGTTATATACTGGAGCTTTCTTTCTATTTTTGACTTCCTCCAGGTAGATGATCGATTGTGGGGCTGCTGGGACAAAGGGTATGGACAATTTAACTACTTTTTTGTATAATTCCCTATTGAGATCTAGACTGGTTGTACCATTTCAACAGTGACTATTCCATTCTTTCATCTGCAGAAAATCTTTATAAGAATGAAATTTATTCTGTGAAGTTTGGATTCATTCAAAGGGTGGAACCTGAGGACCTAGAGGGCCATACGTAGTCTCAAGGCCACAGGTTTCCCACCCCATACTATGCATCAAGAGTATTCTCAATGAAAACATTAGAAAGGCACTCACTTTTGGGAACAATTTTCTACAGTCGTGCACATCTTTATAGTTACACAATAGCCTGATGTATAGAGGACATAAGATCCCACTGGTTTTTATATTTGTTTATCAATTTTAAGAAAGCATTTGACTCAGTAAAGTAAATACAGTCTTGAAGACACTGCTTGAACAAAGTGCCTTCCATGGGTATATCATAATCATAAACAAAATTTTTATGACAGGTATAACTACAAAGATCGCTTTGTTCAATGATTCACTTACTATTGAGATCAAATGATGTATCCAACAGGGAGAAGCATGTTTGTCTACAGTGTTTGCCAGTGTCTTGGAGCATGGCATCATACATGAAAAGTACTTTGGAGTCAGTTCAAATTCTGACTTAGATACTTTCTAGCTGTGTGAATGTGAGAAGTCATTTTTGACTCTTCTAGGCCTCAGTTTCCTATTTGTAAAATGGAGACAAAAATGCCTTCTTCACAGGGATTCCAGGATGATTAAATGAACTGATAGAATAAAACATGTTGCAAACCTCAAAGTGCTAAATGATTATTATGTGTCCAAAACAGGATTCTCTGATGATGGTGAAACTCTTGCAAACTGTATTGAGTTCTGGAACATTACAAAGTAATTGTCAGTAAAATTAACAGAAATGTGAAAAAAAAATTGGTCTTACCATCCACATAGAGGGAATAGATGGCAGCAAAAACTGCCCAAGCCATGTCTTGCAGCTAGGTCAGTAGCCTATATTACTCCATTAATGCCCAATTATACCAGCTAGCATTTATCTTAAGGACTGCAAAGCACTTTACATATGTTATTTTATGCTCACAACAGCCCTGTGAGATAGAGGAAGAAATTGGGGCTTAGGGAAGTTAGGTGCTTGGTCCAAGTTTACGCAGGTAATTAGCATCACAGAATGTGAAACTAGATACTCCTAAAGCAGAGTCAGCGTTCAGGGCAGACTCCTGGAACTGCAAAGTGCTTTCAATGATTCCAAGTCATTCACTGCTAAAAAAGCCCACCATCTCAACAACAAAATCCTTCAGGTGTTTCTATAGGACTGCAAACCATGAAAGGAACACCTCAAGCACTGAAGAATCGGCATTAGAAGTGAAAAGGCAAGGGAAAGAAGGTGCATGGTGGTGCAGTGCATAGAGTGACTGCCCAGGAGTCAGGAAGTCTCATCTTCCTGAGTTCAAATCTGGTCTCAGAGGGTCATTAGCTTTGTCACCCTGGGCAAATCACTTAATCCTCTGCCTCAGTTTCCTCATCAGTAAAAAGAGATGGTAAAGGAAATGGCACACCACTCCATTATCTTTGCCGAGAGAACTCCAAACCGGGTCATAAAGAGTTAGATACGACTGAACAAGACAAAACACAATATTTAAATAGGCTATAACTAGATACTAAAGGCTATTTGCCCCCAGAAGTAGAAAGACGTTAGAAAAGACAATTCTAGATGGGGAAGCAGGTGCATTCACTGATCAAGTAGCAAGAATGAGACACAAGAGATGCACAGCTCAAGTGTTAGGTAGTCTGGTATCCAGGAGATACGAAAAGAAGCATTCTATTAGGAAGAATCCCAGGAAGGGTTTATGGATTAGAATCCACAGGAGGAGCAGGTCTGGTTGGAAAGTCCATCCACCACTTAACGAAAGTATCTGCAATTCTTAAACGAATAAGAAAACCAAACAAAACTCCTACTATCCTCACCAAATTCTACAGTCTCTTGCCTCCCCTAGGCCCCACCCAGATCACCCTCTCCGCCAAATTACCCTCTAGTCAAACCTCGTCACTGCAGCTAGGGAAGGAGATGCAGGGTAGTTTCTGCCACAGTTTTCTTGACTGTGGCCAGAGTGGAAACCTCTCGATTCCCTCCCCCTCCTGTGAGCAGCAGTTGCAGGTTGGAAGGAAGTGAAAATGAAATTGACTTTTCTGAGAAATGATGAAAGCAGCCCTGTTGACCAATGAGAGGCGGCGGCAAACTTCCGCACCTCTCCTAGCGCCGACTGATTTCCACCCTCTTTCTCCTCCCCTCCCCCGTACCCCCTCCTCCCCACCTCCCCGGTTGCACAAGGCGAAACAAACAGGGCCGAGGAGGAAGGGCGGAGG
Source organism: Potorous gilbertii (assembly GCA_028658325.1). NCBI lineage: Eukaryota > Metazoa > Chordata > Mammalia > Diprotodontia > Potoroidae > Potorous > Potorous gilbertii. Next base: position 75,511,144 of record CM053774.1, on the reverse strand, counting down.
GAGAGGGCGGAGAGAGGAGAGAGAGGAGGAAGGAGGAGGCAAGGGGGATTTCCAGCCTCTGCTCTTTGCAGTTTCCTCTCCTTGTTTTGCTTTCGATCTGGACTGTTCTCAGGCAAGCCGAGGGACTAACTTTTAGTTTTGCTCCTGTGATTATTTCCACTGACGGGTTTTCATTTTCCATTTTTTGCACAATCCTAACCACCCTTGTGCAAGGGATTACACGGGTAGCGTTGAACAAGCAAGCACACAGTGTGAGAGGGAGAGAGAGAGAGAGAGAGAGAGAGAGAGAGGTAACAATTATTTATTTATTTTCCAAATAATGGTTGTGTCTCTGCGAGGGGCTGCCTCTCTCCGTGCGCTGGTGTCTGGGGGATTCTCGCAGGGGGCACGTCTATGGAGACATATACGTGGGTCTGTGTGTCCTCCGTGGGTGTTGGAGAGCAGGGGAGGGGGTTGACCATGTTCTCCTGGCGCTAGACGCCCTGGCCCCGGAATATTCATCTCGAAGGTGGATCCTCTGCATTTTAGGGGAAGCTGCTGCCTCTGCAGTCGCTCCCCGGGGTGCTTGAAGGAGGAGGAGGAAGAGGAGGAGGAGGAGGAGGCTGGAGGTGGTGGTGTGGGTTTAATTTCACTTTTGGATTTGTAGACGCTGAGAGGTGACTCCTTGGACACGGAGGTTGAGCCGCGCGTCCCCGCCTGTCGTCCCCGCGGTGGGGTTGTGTCCTTGGGCCGGGGCCACGCCGACGATCGCATCTGTTGGGGCTACCCAGGAGGCCCCCAGTGGGGAGGGGGTCATCGCTTCCCAGGCCTGGGCACCCCTGCGAGCCGCCCTGGGACAGTGGATGCGCCTGCCAGAGGAGCTCACCCTGGGCCTCTGCTTGCCCGGCTCCTGGGGAGAGGGCGCTGCGTCCTTCCCCCAGGCCCTGCCCTCGGGCTCGGGGGTCAGCCCGGACCCGGTTCGGCCGCCTGAGCTTTGACTGGGGGCTCGGCCTGCAGGCCCCCGGGCTGAGGGGTGGCGAGGGGCGCCTGGGGCTAGGCCCGGCCGCGCGCGCGGGGCACAGTCCATTGGGTGCCCAGGGACCGCGGTCGGGACAGGCCCAGGCTCCCCAGGGGACTTGACATTGGCCCCGCGCGCGCGGTGAGCCGCGCTCGTTACCCCAGAACCGCCGCCACTTCTCGTCGACTTGCCGGGGCGTCGCTCCCGGGCCCGCTCACTCCCTGGCGGGCCGAGAGGATGGCCCCGCGGGCCAATGGCGAGTCAGTGCCGAGGCCGGCCCTGCAGGAGCCGGGCAAAGGGGCAGGGGGTACTCAACAGCTCCCCCAGGCATGGGACACCTGGCGGCGGGTCCGAAGCCTGCTTGAGGGGGTGGAGGGCAGTGCCCAGCCTGCTGCCTCTGCCCTAGTTCCAGCTTGAGTAAAGAGTCTTTCTCCAAATTTAACCCTGTGTGCTTAGCCTTTCCACCTACCCAGGGTAGTAGTCCTAGGGTGCGGGGAGGTAGAGAAAGGGGGAAGAGGAATTTCCCTTGCTTAAATGAAGCTCCATCGGTTTAGGAAAGCAATGGCATTTCTAGTCTAATTAAGAGTGGCCCAGGCATTGGCTGACTGCCTCTTCCTTCCGTAAGTGCCGATCAGATTGGATGTGCTTTGATGAATGGCGAGTGAGGGTGGAGGACAGCTGGATTTCCTGTTGTTGATTTTGAGGAATTAGTAAGGTTGTGGTCAGGCTTTCAGTTGTCCATTGATTTTCCTCGGATCCTAATCGTCTAATGTTTTGGTAATCAAGATCGCTGTCAACTCCTTAAAAAAATTCTATGACCTTGGAGTCTTCGGATCATAGGATTTTCGAATTTGAATCGACCTGAGATCATTTAGTCCGGGACTTCTTATGCTGGGGTCCTTGAGCCACCCTTCCGTTTCTTAAGAACCAGGATGGGAAGACGTTACATCTTTAATTTCACTAACGCTCAAACTGGATTTAGCATTTCCTTCTGTTATGTAAAACCATTATTCTGAGAAAAAATCCATAGGTTTCACCAGATTGCCAAAAGGAGTCCACGATACGCAAAAAGGTTAAGAACCGTTTTTTTGCTGGTAATAAAACTGAAGTTCAGAGGATTTAGGTAATTTATCCAAAGACAGAGGTCCAGGTCCAGGATTCCAAATCGAAGTCCGGTGCTTTTGAATCCCACTGCAGAATAAAGGTCTTATGATTCCATTGCTGTATCTATTATCAGTGAATCGGTAAGCATTTATAAATGCCTGCTATGATCAGGTATGTGCTGTAGATACACCAAAAAAAAAAGTCTTTAAAAAAAAGCAAACATTTATGTGTTGGTCCCTGGGCATAAAAATACAATAAATGAAATTTCCTACTCTCAAAGAATTCAGATGCTATCACACTACAACAGGCTTCCAGGAATGATGGAGCTTTAATTTGTATGAGGAATGATAATCCATCAGCCAATCAGCTAGCATTTATTAAAGGCTTCAATGTCCTAGGCACTGTGCTAAAGTCTGAGGGTACAACTACAAGGGGAAAATACAATCCCTGCCCTCAGTGTTTTGGCCCCGGGAAAGATATTCATAAAAGCAGAGGTCAAAGGGAAGGGATTAGGGATCAGGGGAGATGTGGAATGATGGTCAAGTCTAGAGAATGAAGGATGCAGTGGCTGGTCTGGGGTCCTTCCCCCAAATGGGAGAAGGCCGAAACAAAATAGCAAAAAACATGTTGCTGAGAGGTGATGTTTCCTTACCATTAGACAAGTCAGTTCAACAAACTTTCTTCTTCTTCTTCTTTTTTTTTTTTTTTAACATTCTGCTGTGTGCAAGACATTGGAGAACAAAATGACCCTCAAGGACCTTGCATTCTACTAGACACATGAAATGATTTTCATATGGCAATCAACATAGAGCATAGGGAGGCCATCTGACGTGTTAGAAGGTTAGCCTCCAAGTCGGGAAGACCTGGGTTCAAGTGCTATCTCTGATATATACCTCAGACAAGTCAGTTATCTTCCCAGTTCCCCAGGCAACTTCTCTGGGACTGGTAAGCTATAGATGAATTGATCCACATGGATAGAAGGAATTTCCACATTAGAATTCTCACAGGGATGAAATTCCAGATCCACACGCAGAAAAGAGAGTGGAGTGCTACAGACTTCTGAATCCATAGAATGTTAAGAGCTAAAAAAGGTATCTCTAATAAACTCATCCTTTTGTTATTCTTTTTTCCAGGATAAAATCTTAGTTCAAAAGTCATCAGTCCTATGTGGAGATATTGATAAGAAGCTAGGCTATTTCATATTTGATTTGTTTGCTCTTGCATACCAACATTCTAATTGCCTAAAAATGTGTATTATTTAATTGACTGGTTTTTATTGTGAGCCCTTCATTTGGAGACTGGCCTCTTCATTTTTGAAAATGGCTCCAACTTGTCATTGAACTAAATAATGTCTGTGATTGGCATTTAAAAAAATGTGATCTGTTCAATTAAAAATGCTACCTTTTCATGTGTATCATCCAAACATGGACCAATCAATGACTATGAAGCTAGCTTCTTGTAAAGTCATGAAGGAAGGATATCAAGAGGGGAAAAATTGCCTCTGTGAGATATATGTGAAAGCTAATGCTTTCCCCCCTGGTAATTGTCAGCTTTTGGTGACATGCAGGCATTAAAGATGACTAAATTCTGAAAAAATGTCTAATCCAGGTTAGACCTTCCTACAATGCATTGCCATGAAATTTTTTTTAAAATCCTAGGGAAACATTTATTTCCAAGTTGAACTTTTGACATTTAATTTTTAAGTTACCTTTGTATCTTTTCTAGGAGGACTCTAATGAGTTAAATCTTTACAACTTAAACTGATAATGTTAGAACAGCTTGATTTCAATACTAAAGACTAGGACTTCATTGTAAATAGTGATTGATTATAGCTTATAGCTTAGTTTGTCGTGCAAGAAATTGAGTGCAGTAGGAGCCCTAAAATGTAGCCAAATATAATGTATAATTGCTGTGTTGTGAGTTGCTATAATAAGAACTTTTATATTAGAACAAAATTGGATCGTAGTTTTCATTTTTTCATGTGACATCCTTTTTCTTGTGCTTGGAAGTAATAAAGAGATCATTCTGTATTTCAGGACTAACTTTAGGAATGCCTAAATCATACAGGTACATCTGAGGCAAGCCATGGCAGAAAATTGCATTGTCACAATGAAATGACAGCAATGTACACTGTGCCTATGGATTTCTGGTTCCTGAACTATGATATCACAATAAAAATTGTCCCCATTCTTCCCTTCTCTGTCATCTGAACTGCTTGGTTTAGTTGCTAAGTATCATAAAGCATTACCACAAATTACAGATGAATACAAACTGACTTCCTCAGTTTTGGAGAGCTCAACATTTGATCTGCATTTATTTTTTTCTCATGGCCTAGTGGGTTTGGTTTCTTATAGTTATTTATTTAAAGGAATTCATTCCTTAAATTCTTTTATTTTTTTTAAAGCATCCTATCAGGTATCATTAAAGTAACAAATCCAGGTACTTGTAGACCATAGGAAAAGAAATGTTGCTCCAGATTAAATGCTTATTTTCCCTGGCTGTAACACTGAACATAAAATTTAGAGGTGGAAAGATTTTGCTCTTAAATAAATATAGACAGTAAGGAATTAAATGCAGAGTGTTTTGTGTAAATGTGTCAAGGGAAATGTTTAATTATGAAATACAGTACTGTTTGAATTTTCTCATCTTAAAATACAAGGTGGCATTCATCTCTGTACCTTTGCTTAGGTGTCTTCCAGCTTGCATAGGAGCTAGGGGAGGGGGCCCCATCTCATCATTTCATTATTAGTAATCAGTCTCATTTGAACTTGACATTTTACAAAGCCTTCTGAACAACCTTGGTCAAGTTACTGTGGAGAATATTTAAAATATAGTATCTGGGGAAAGAACATTGGTTTTGGAATCTGGATATTTGGCTTCTAACCCTGATCTTGCAATAACTACCTTGTGACAGTAGTAAAATGATATTACTTCTTTGGGTTTTAATTTCCTTATTTACAAAATAAGGGAACTAGATGAGATGTTCCCTAAATGAATTTTGCATGCCTAAAATGCTACCATCTACTTTTGTCTGTCCCTGATTATGTGTGTACACTCTCAAACCAAAGCAGAAAGAAGTTGATCCTTTTCCAATTTTTTGTAACCCTTGATCATTTAAATAATTGATAGGTAAACATTACCAACCAGTTTCCAATAATGTTGGTTCAACCTGACTTACAAAGAAAATACTCTTGCAGCAGAGAGGGATATTTTGGTTCTTCCGTTGAGGAGGAGCAACAGGAAGGAATTTGTTTTGTGAGACTGGTTCTTTGTGAAGAGAGCTATTTTGTCATTGTTGTTGCTTTGTTTTAGCATCAAACTCCCTTTTTATAGGCTTTGGCTATTCATTGTCTACCAGAAAAAAACAAAAATTAAAGGTTGAGCTAGGAGCCTCTTTGTCTACTTGTCTCAGGTCCTGTATGCTTTCCAGCTTGACCTGCCAGCAATGAGAAATGGACAAAGTTCTCCCATCCCACTGGAATTTTCACTGTATCTGTCTTAAGAGTGAGACCTGTTTGGTTCAGGGAAAAAAAATGTTTTAGTTAAGGTTTTGTAGATGATGTCTACTCTGTTTTCATAGTGGATAAAGTTCTAGACTTGGAGACAGGAAGACCTATTAAATCTTCCCTCTGATATTTATTCACTGTGTGACCACTAGTAAGTTACTTTTAACCTCTTTCAACCTCAGTTTTCTTACCTGAAAAATGGGGTTAGTAGTACCTTTATGCATTTACCTCATAGGTCTCACCTTTGAGACTCAAATGAGATAGTATACACAATCTCAACATTGCAAACTTTAAAGTACTTTTATCTATTTATCTGTTATTACTAGCAATGACAGCTACTATTTATAGAATTCTCACTGTTGGTACTGAACTGTACTTATACAGCAAACAATAAAAGGAAAAATTTTATGTTAATTTGATTTGATTCAATTCAATTAGAGTAAATTGAAGGTTGCCTTTTTTTGAACAGCCTACTATGCACCCAGCATTATTCTAGACCTATAGGAGATGTAAAAGAAAGGGTGTATATCAGTGATTTTCAAAGAACCCTTTACACTTAAAAATTGATGGCCTCCCCAAAAGCTTTCATTTTTGCGGATCACATGTTTATAGTTACTATGTTGAAAATGAATACATCTTAGCATCATTAATGATAGGTAGGTGGTGCAGTAGGTAGCCCTGACCCTGGAACCTGAGTTCAGTTTCTGACTCAGATATCTACTAGCTACGCTGGGCAAATCACTTAACTTCTGTCAGCTTCAGTTTCCTCATCTGTAAAATAAGGATACTAAAAAATTAAGATCATGACCATGATAATACTCAGAGGGATAGTGAGGCAAAATACTTTGTGCATCTTAAAATGCTGTAGAAATGAAAATTGTCCTGACCTCATAGGCCCTCTGAAAGGTCTAGTATAGGGTATCCCTTGAACTATACTTTGAGAATCCATGCTGGAATATGATATTTCCATTCCTCCAGTCTGCAAACTATTGGGTTTTTTTTGAGCTCATAGTTTGCAATGCAGGATGAGCATTTGATTGGACCAGACATACTACAGAATATGGCCCAAAGAACTGAGCATTTGAACAGATATACTATAATTGTACATATTCATAATATGGCATATTTTCAAATTTACAGTTTTGAGGTGCTTTTGCCCCTGTTTAAAATGGATTTATGAAGAGAGGGAAAAGAGTAAATAAAGAAGAAAGAAGGTTTTCTGACCCCTGAATAAGAGAATGTTGTTGGGGACAGATTGAGAAAATAAAGATATCCGTAGTCTAGGTGGATAGTAAAATGGTGTCTCCTGAATGCCAGGGATATAGAGAAAAGTTGGCAAGTTGGCATGTTTTACTCAAGGGAAAATTGTTAAAGCAGCTTGGTTTAGTAGAAAGACTGATAAGCTATAAGAAAGTATTTCATTTAAGTCAATGAGTATGTATTAAGTGTTTACTATATACCAAGCATTGTGCTTAATGCTGAGTATATGAGTACAATAAAAATGGAAGAAGTCTTATGTACAGGCACCTGCCTTGGTTTTGGTATGAAAGTCATGACCAGAGCAATTCCTCAAAATGTAGGTTCCAAGAGCAATTTACCAATGGGAAAAAGATTCCTCAAAAATGTAGGGATCTTACAAGGTGAGAGCTTGATCTTTTCACCTAAAATATTGGAGTATTTCAGGACATACCTCACAGAGCAGTTAAGTCATGTGGAAAGTCTTTGGAGACCTTAAGGTACTACAGAAATGACTACATAAATGAGAATTAGCATTACTGTTAAGCTAATTTGGAGTGTTGTTATTATTTGTCCTTTCTTGAAGAGGACCATGGCATCAGGAAGAAGATGTCATGACTTGCAAGTGAATTTGATTGAAGTGAGGGAGAGCCGTGCAAAGTCACAGCGTCTCTCTCTCCTCTAGTCATTTGGCCCCAATGGCAGGATATAGATCAGGACAACAGGAGATGGCCCTGGATGCCTCGGGAGGCCTTGGCCTTTTTAAGATAAGGTCTTTCCCAGGTCTCAATTTGTTTGAGGTCACACCCCATTCAGTGATTAAGGCTAGGTAAAAATGAGGCAAAGAATGGCCTTTTTTTGCTTAGTTAAAAAAAAAAAAACAATCTAGGACGGGAAGACCCTCAGGGTTTCTGACTAAAACAGAAAAAAATTACTATTTATATTCACTCTGAGCCATCATAATCCAAACAATGACCAAGTGAGGCTTGAGCTTGGGACCTCTTATTGGATAGTTAATAAGAGCCAGTGATGTGGGTTTAAGGCATGATTCATAAAAAAGAAATCTAGCTGGAAGTATGAAAAAAAGAAAGGAAGGAAGAATGGAAGGGGGGAAGGAAGGAAGGAAAGAAGGAAGAAAGGAAAGAAGAAAGGAAGGGAGGGAGGAAGAAAGAAGGGAGGGAGGGAGGGAGGAAGAAAGGAAGGAAGGGAGGAAGGAAGGAAGGAAGGAAGGAAGGAAGGAAGGAAGGAGCAGCAAGCTTCACTGCCCAATTGGAACTGGTCAGTTGGGTCCTCAGCGGGGCAGCTAGCTTGTTGTTTGTCCTGGAGATGGCCCCCTCCACACTGTGATGAGCCATATCAAGAGAGGCCTCTGGTGGAGGAGGCCAATAGTACAATGATATATTTTGGATTTATTTCAATGAATCCCTGAAAATCTTCATAGTATTTTTAGCAACTAGACATTTTATCTTGTGCGTAAATAAATTATACTTTTTATTTTTAAATAATCTTGTTACTATGAAGTAAAAATTGACCAGCTAATTTGGAGTAGCTTTCCTCCCAAGACCCTTTGGACAGGTTGCTTTTGCATAGTGATAACAACTCACCTGACTAAGAGATTATCCATAAGCTTTTGTAAGTTAGGAACATGGCAGTGTTTACTATGACTTGGATGGTGTTGGGAACTAGAGGTAACAACTTTATGTGGTAGTTTTTGGTGCCAAAGACTTTCATTGACTGAGGGTGCCTTCCATTTTTAAATATCAAAGTTGTGACAGACCACATATAAAGGTAGAAGAGAGTAGATTTGTCATTTGTGCTCTTAAGTTCACATCTGAATTCAGATCCCAAAAAGAGATGTGGAGATGAAATTTCTTTTTTTTTTTTTATATTTTTGTTTTTAATGAGAGGGTAGATAAGGTAATTTCTAAAGTCTTTTCCAGCTCTAACATCTACATTCTCTATTTGAATATTTACTGTTCTAAATCTCCTTCAAATTCTAACACTTACTGTGGACTCTAGACAAGGCATTTAACCTTTGTGTGTCTCAATTTTCTTGTTTCTCAAATAGGGTTAATAAACGTACCTTCCTCAGAAATTTTTGTGAGCATAAAATATTTGTAAAGTGCTTTGAAAATCTTAATGTGCAGATCTTAATCTTAATAAATTATGGCTGTCATCATATCCTAAGTTCCCTTCTGACTAAAATTTTATGTTCTTACATCTCTTTCAGCTCTAACACTGTAATATCCTAAGGTCTGTTGCAGGTTTAACTTTTTTTTTCTAACTTTCTAAAGTTTCTTCACTCAATCTCTGACATTCTACATTCTGAAGCTGCTTTAAATTCTGGTGTTCTCTTTGTTCCAAATCTCCTAGTTTTGACATACCATGCTCTAAGGCTCCTTTCAGTTCCAACTTTTTATGTTCTGTATTGTTGTTGAGGTTTCATTTTTTTTCTTAATTTGTTTTTACATTACAAACATTTACAGATGACTTCCATTTTGTGAGCGGTCTTATAACAAAGGTTAAAAAGCTAAGGAAAATTAGTAATGCAGTGACCTTTTCTGAAAGTGTATGAAACACACATCTCTATTTAAAAAAAATGAACAGAAATCTATCTGTTCTCCCTTTTATTTTGCACTTTATTTTTTTTTAAAGGGGAAAAAATTGTAACAAATATTCAGTCAAGCAAAACAGATTCTCTCAATGACTGTACACACACACACACACACACACACACACACACACACACACACACACACATCTCATTAAAGACCCCAAATCCACCATCTCTCTGTTATGGATAAAGGTTCTCACCAATCCACTGCTGTCATTCTATTGATCATGGTTCTTACAGCTTTCAAAGTTTGTCTTTTCAAGTGTTGTCATTTAAACTGTTTTGGTTCTGCTTATTTCATTCTTCATCAATAATGGTTCATTTTTCAGATATAGTATGAACTGTTCTCCTTGTGGTGCTTCCTCTACTCTGTATCAGTTCATACAAATCTTTCTATGTCTCTGCAATCATCTATTTCCTTGTTTCAGCTTAGACAGTCCTTAATTAATAGGCATCCCCTTAGTTTTCAGGTACTTTTTGCTGCCACAAGAAGAGCCATTATAAATACTTTTGTACGTAAAAGACTTTTTCCTCTTGCTTTGATCTTTTTTCAGTTATAAGCTTGGCAGTGATATTAACTGAGTTGAAGAATATGCACCATTGTGTAACTTTTTTAGCATAATTCTACATTGCTTTCCAGAATGGTGGTGCCCATTTACAGAGCAATCAACTGTATATCAAAGGACCTGTTTTCCTGCAGGACCCATCCCAAATTTATCATTTTTCTTTTTTGTCATCTTTGCCACATTGATGTTTGTGAGGTAGAATCTCAGAATTGTTTTAATTTGTATATCTCTAATTAGTAATGGCTTTGGAATATTAATAGGCTGGGATATGTGTGTGTGTGTGTGTGTGTGTGTGTTACTACTGCTTAACTCCATATACAATTATTAATTGGGAATGGCTTCTTATAAATTTGAACAGTTTTGTAGATACATATTCAGTTTCATGTGTATACGCACACACATACACACACATTGTATTGTGTCTATCTTTTATCTTTATCATGAAAATGATACCTTTGTCAGAGAAAATTGCTGCAAAATTTCCCCCCAGTTAATCATCTCTTTGTTAGATTTATTTGTGCAAAACTTTCATTTTATGTAATCTAAAATATCCCTCTTATCTTTTGTGATTCTCTTTTCCTTGTTTGGTTTCAAAACATTTTTTTTTCTATCCACAAATTAGATGGGTAAAATTTTGCATATTTCTCTAATTTGATTTTGATGTGGCCTTTTACGTCTAGGTCAGGTACCTATTGGGAACTATAAGGTATGAAGTGTTGGTGTAAATCTAATTTATTCCATATTGCTGTCCAATTTTCTCAGCACATTTTGTCAAATAATGAGTCCTTATCCCAGTAGCAGAATTCTTTGTGTTTGTTGAACATTAGAGTATAAAATACATTTGCTTCTTTATGTTGCATATATACTTAATATGTTCTGCTGATGGATCTCTTTATTTTGTAACCAAATTGAAAAAAAATACCGCTTTTTAGTGTAGTATTAGATCTGGCATTGCAAGGCCCTTTGTTCCCTTTCTTTTCATTATCACTCTTGAGATTCTTGACCTTTTCTCCTCCATATCAATTTCAGTATTATTTTTTCTAGATCTTTAAGGTAATTCTGTGATAGTTTACTTGATATGGCATTGAATATGTAAAATTGATTTAGGTAGTATTGTCATTTTTGTTATTGACTATGCATGAGAAGTTATATTGCTAATTATATTTAAATATTCTAATATATTTATAAATAGTTGCTTATATATATAGTTCTTCATTGAATCTTGAATAGTAGGCTCTTAAGTATTTTATATATTCTATATTAATTTGAAATGGAATTTCTCTTTTTATTTCTGACTGAAGAGATTATTCTCATATTATGTTGAAATGCTGATGATTTGTGTAGATTAATCAAGTGAGCTGACATATTTATTGCTTCAGTTAATTTTTTAGGATTCTTTAAATATACCAACTTATCATCTGCAAAAAGGGACAATTATGTTTCTTCTTCACTTATGGTTATTCCCTCAATTTCTTTTTCTTATTACAATAGACAGAATTTTTTGTATTATGTCAGATGGAAGAGGTGACAATGGACATTCTTGTTTCACCATTGAAATGATTGGAAAGGATTCTTGTTTATTTCCATTACAAACAATGGTAGCTCTTAATTTGAAATTTATACTATTTATCCTTTTGAGGAAAGATCCATTTATTTCTATGTTTTCTAATAATGTTGTACAGAAGTGGATGTTGTATTTTGTCAGAAGCATTTTATGCATGTATTAAAAACAATCTTTTTTCATTTTGTGATTAATATGATTTTTTGAGTTTATAGTTTTTCTAGCATTAAATCCCACCTTGAATTTCTCATGTAATTTCAATCTACTTATGGTTTATAATCCTTGTTATATGTTGTTTTGGCTTCTTAGTTAATGCTTAAAATGTTTTCATCTATGTTCATTAGAGATATAATTTTCCTTTTCTGTTTTGATTCTTTCTGGTTTGTGTGTCAGGATCATATTTATATCCTAGTGGAAATTTGTTTGATTTTACAATTTATATAATATCACAATTCATTGATTTTTGAATATTTGATAGAATTCACTTGTGAATCCATTTGGTGTTGTAACTTGTTTTGTTTGGAAGTTCTTTTATGGTTTCTTCAATTTCTTCCTCTGCAATCAGATTGTTTAGCTTCTTTCTTTCTTTCTATTTTAATTTGGGTATTGTACATTTTTAAAATATTCATTTACTTCACATTGGGTTTTTTTGTTAGCATATAATTAAGCAAAATAGTTTGACTGTTTTGAATTATATTGAATATGCCTTATTTCTTATTAATTTGTAAACTCCCTTTTCATTTTTGATACTGGTAATTTGGCTTTCCTCTTATTTTTAACCACAGAACTAATGGTTTATATATTCTATTCTCCCCCCCTGCCCAAAACCCCAACGCCTACTTTAATTTTTAATATTTTTTCTTTTTAATTTTGTGGGTTAATTTCTTCTTTGATTTTTAAGGATTTTTATCATGATGTTTAATAGTGGTTTTTTAATTTGGCGTTTTTCTAGTATTTGTGTTTACATTCTCAATTTATCAATCTGTTTTTCCTCTGTTTTGTTAATGAAAGTGTTTAGGGATATTCCTTTTTCTCTAAGTTCTGCTTTAGCTGTATTTCCCCAAATTTTGGAATATTATCTCATTGTAATTATTATCTTTAATGAAATTATCTATCATTTCTATGATTTATGCTTTTTATCCAACAGTTCTTTAAGTTAATTTATTTAGCGTTCAGTTGCTTTTTAATCTTTTTAGTGGCAAACCTTAATACAACTTTCTACTTTCTGTATTTGTGAGAGTTTATGTCCTCAGATCTCACTGAATTTGTAAAATGTGCAGTTGAGAAATATGCGCGCTCCTTTTTATTTCCATTCAACAATCACCAGTGTTTCTAAAATTCAATTCAGCTCCTTAACTTCTGTTTTGGGCTGTGTGTGTGTGTGTGTGTGTGTGTGTGGGGGGGGAGAGAGAGAGAGAGAGAGAGAGAGAGAGAGAGAGAGAGAGAGATTGATTTAGGTAGGGATAATGGAATAAATTGACCTCCCCTCTCACTCCATGGCTATAGTTTATCTATTTCCTTTGTAATTTAGTTTTTCTTTTAAATATTTAGAAGCTATATTACATGGTACATATAAGTTAAGTTTTGAAATAGCTTCATTGTCAGGCTTTCCTTTCAGCATAATGTAGCTTTTCTTTTTATTTCTTAATTAAGTCTATTTTTTTTGTCATTACTTTGTCTGAAATTATCATTGCTATCTCTGCTTTTTTTCTTTTTAGTTGAGGCCATAATAGATTTTGCTCCAACCCTTATTTTAGCTTTCTGGAAGTCTTTGTGTTGCAAGTGTGTATCTTACAAAGAATATATTGTTGATTTTGTTTTTCAATGCATTCTGCTAACCTCTTTTATGGGTGAATTCATCACATTCACAGTTATGATAATTAACTGTATATGTCTTTCCATTCTTTTATACATTTATACTTTTTACTCTATACTATTCTCTCTTTTTTTAGTTCATTATTACCCTTTTATTTTTCCCTCTTTTAACTTTCTCTTCATTATTCCCTCTCCAAGTTTAAGGTTTGTTTACTTATGATTAACCCTTTCCTGAATCTACCCTCTCTCTTACATCTTTCTTTCTTCACTTCCTGTTCTTATCAGTTTCTCTGCTGAATTTACTATATTTCTACACCAAACTGTTTATATTCCTTCCTTGTGTGCATATAGTTCTACTTGTATAACCCAATTATGGTCTTAACAAAGTCTCCCATTTTCTTTTAATATATCCTCCCTACCCAGGCCCTTTTCTTTTTTCTTATATCTTCAAAACATAGCAAAACTATTTATAGGTCATCTGTCTCAATAATTGCTTGTGACACAAACCCTTTTGCAATTCTTACGTATAATATCTCTTCATATTGTTCACTTATAGTTACATTTTTTTTTATCCACTTCCATATTTATATTTTGAAGTTTCTTCTTAGACTGTCTTTTTTTTCTCTCAGGAACATTTGAAAATCTTCTGTTTTATCAAAGGATCATTTTTCTCCTAGGATTATTCTCTGTGGCTGAGTAAGTTATTTTTTTGTTTTAAACTCTTTGTCTTCTACCTTTTGGAATATTTCATTCTGTGTTCTATGTTCCTTCAAAATGATAGCTGACAAATCTCTTGTGATCTTGATTTTGGTTCCTTGATATTTGATTTCTTTCTTTCTGACTGCTTATAGCATTTTTTTTTCATTTGTTAAGTTCTGGATTTTGACAATGTTGATTTCTTTTTTTCTGGATGCTTATAGCATTTTTTTTCATCTGTAAGTTCTAGATTTTGACAATGATATTCCTGGGAGGTTTTTTTGGGGGGAGGGAGAGGGGTTTCTTTTAAGAGGTGTTTGGTAGGTTCTTTCTATTTTCACAGTTCCTTGTTCTGTTATGACTGGGCAATTTTCTTTAATATGATAGCAAGTAATTTTTTTCTCCTTGTAAATTTCAGGTAATCCTGTGATTCTTATCTCTCCTTGATCTGTTTTCTTGCTCAGTTGTTTTTCTTTTATTTTCTCATTCTTTTGACTTTGCTTTAAGAATTCTTGCTGCGTCCTGGAACCATTCATTTCCATTTGGTTCAGTCTGATTTTTAGGGAATTTGTTACTTGATAAGGTTTTGTTGCTTTTCTGTTAAACTGTTGATCATTTTCTCTACTCTATCCTCTGTAGCTCTCATTTCTATTGTATCTTTTTTTATACTTCTGTCATTTCTTCAAAGAATTCTAATTATTCTTGTAGGAAAATTTTTTTTTCTTTGTGGTTTTGATTATAAGTTTTTTTTGAGTTATTCTTTTCTAGATTTGCTTGTATTCTTTTCTTCCACAGTCCATTTTAAAAAAAATATTCAGCCTGAATGGAGGCTTTTCCCCCTCTCTACAGTGAGGTTTCTTTTTTAACCCAATAGTGAAGTTTGTCAGTTTCACCTTGATCCCTCAGGAGATTTTTTTTCTCAGAGGCAGTTGAGGTTTTTTTTTTTAAATCAACTGTCAACTGGAGCTTACCTTTTTTTTTTTTAACTTCAAATTGGGATGTGAACAAATTATGTTGTGGAAATACAAAACCAGAAACCCCAAACAAAAATCCAAGCCCATCAAAAAACAATAGATTTCCTAATTCACTTATTTTAGTTTATTATATATAGATCTGAATATGACACAAAATGATGTTTGATGGGCAAGAGAAATAGGAAGAGATGCCTGGTGACTGATAATTGGATTTCTGCTGGAGAACCTCAGGAACAGTACAGCTGAGAACAGATTCTGTTTGTATTAACAGCTTAAACTCACATTCCCTATGCAAGGCACTGTGCATCAGTAATATTGAGAGACAGGCCGGCAATCCTACCACTGTAAAGCCTCTTTTAACTGAGTCATCTTTCTCCTCAATAGGGATGCATTGAAAAGAGACAGTGGGACACAGAAGTTTGCCAGTTAGTCACAAGACCAGCCAATGAAAATGACTGTAGGTGAGGAGCTTATGCTTCTCTTCTAGCAGGGCTGGAAGGGAAAGGGAATTTCAATCTGAAGAGACTGCAGTGTTGTTTTGTTTGCCAGTGAAAAGTAATAGCTATACACACACACGTATATGTATATGTACATATATGTACATATACATATATAATAACTATTATATATGTAAGGTGGAAGTTTGCCTTCAACTAGAGGAGAGAATGAAAAATCTGGAAAAATACCCCTCTATACTAAAGGAGTCCAAGGAGAAAAAAAGTTTTCTTTGATAGATTGGAGGAAAGGGGAGGAAAGGGTTAAAGTGCTTCAAAGAGAGAGATTCTGAAAAGGCAGAGGGGACTCCTAACCTGCAAAAGGAAACTGGAGGATTTGAAGGATGTGACTCAGAAAATGAAGAGGAGACCATGCTGAGAAGCTTGTATCTATGAAATAGGCCAAAAACATCTCCCGAAGGATGTAGCTAGACCCTAACAGGTGGAAGCAGCTTCTTTGGTTCCAAGAAACAGTGGCATGAGTAATCCACTGCCATTAGGAGAGGGGTTGTTAAGAGATCTGAGAAGCCAGAGTTCTCCCTGACCTGTGATACTGAGGTTGACTTATGTTGACCCATAAGAAAACATCTAAGGCTGCTGTATTCTGAGTATTGTATCCAGAAGGTGATTTGTTAAACAGGAGGACAAGTGCCTCATTAGACTGTAAACTCCTCTAGGGCTGGACCTGTTTTTGTTTTTTACTTTTTTTGTATCCCTGCCTTTTAGCGCAGTGCCCAACACATAGTAGACACCTCATGAACATTGATTGATACATAGGAGGGCATAGGATACCACCAAAAGGAGCCCAGATGTTCCTAGAAATGGTAAAGTAAGGGTCACAGGAACTCTAGAAAAGTTGATTGGAAAGGGAACAAGTAATTAAGGAGTTTGAGAACCCTATTCAAATTTCTAGACCACATTTTAATAGTCTAGATTATAACATACTATATCATACAACATATATTATAAATTATACGTAATTCTACCTATCATAGTATATGTTCTATATAATTATGGTAATAATAACTAATATTTTTATAGTCCTTTAAAGTTTATAAAATGCTTTACATATCTCATTTCCTGTAGAGGGTGTCCCAAAAGGCTTAGTGCAGTTTTAAGCTGTGATGTACTGCTGACACTACTTCTTTCCACTTTGCATGATTTTCAGATGTAGATCAAATAAGTGAATCATTGGCCAAAATTTGGAAGTCTTTCGTTTCTTGATGGGTTTAGAGGTTTCTTTTTGTCTTGTTCCGTTCTCACAACATGACTAACCCACCTTCTTTTCTAGTCACACATATCCATGTTGACATATCATTGTTGGTAAAGAGCTATAGATTGCATACATCCTCCATATTCATCAACCATCTTTTCCCTCGACTTAGATTTAAGCTCCTTGAGAGCAGAATCTGTGGTTTAGCTATTGTTGAATGACTAATGTATCCTGTGGTGCTTTGTGAGTAATAAAAATTTAATGCAACTTTGTTGAATTGAACAGGCTTGTAGAGCTACAAAATTTCAGAGCAGAAGAGACCATAAAGACCATTTCATTCAAACCTGCTTTTGTTTTTGTTCAATTGTTTTCCAGTTGTGTCTGACTCTTCCTGGATCCCATTTAGGGATTTCTTGGCAGAGATAGTGGAGTGGTTTGCCATTTCCTTCTTCAGCTCATTTTACATATGAGAAAACTGAGTTAAACAGGGTTAAGTGACATGCCCAGGGTCACACAGCTAGAAACTGCCTGAGGCCAGATTTGCCCTGAGGAAGATGAGTCTTCCTGACTTCAGATATGGGGCTATATCCACAATTTCACCTAGCTGCCCTTATTGGGAGCGTAAGGTGAGGTCGAGATTGTAAAGATCCTGTAATTTTCTTTCATTAAGAACCAGTCCTGAATTCTGGGCACCAGTGTTTTAACTGAAGATGGTAGATACCAGTAAGTTGTTCTAAATTGAATCCAGAGGTTCCAGTCCAATTCCTAGTCTCATGTTCTCAGATTTTCAGATACAGAAACTTCATTTTATCAACTTAATGAGGATCATGATAAAATTCTAGGAAATGGATTTATGCTAACTAGAATGAAAGAATAAGATATCAGTGCCCATCATTTGTAAATATTATCCTCCTCTTAGGGGGCAGATCCAAATAGAAAAACCAATCATAAAGTTGCTTTATGATCATAGAGTCAGAAAAAAATAATTTAGAGATTGCTACAAGGTTATTCACATAAAACTAATGTATCATAGAATAGTATCTGTATCCTTCTTCACTGTAGGGATTTTTTCCCCCTAGGCCACTGGGATAGTCATTAGAAACCGTTTTCCCACTCCAGAACAGATTTGTAGAAAACGCTGAAAAACCTTTTGCTCTCCAATTCCCCACAAACCCCCTTTTCTTAACTGTGTAAACCATCATCTTTCCATTTGTATTTGATATTCACATGTTACAGTTTCCAGGATTACAGTTCATTTTACAGTAGTTTACATTTAGATTTGGTAGCTTCTTGGGAGATAAAGTTTCTCAGCAACCGTTTATAAATAATCTCATTCTGGGAAGATTTCCATGGATGATTAAGCCCATATTTTTATATGATTTCAGGGGAAGAGGGAGAAGAAAGGGAAGGCATTGCGTATATTAAACAGTTGTTTGATTATGATAGGTAGTTGAAATGGAAGTAATTTTTTATTTCACACGTGGGACTGGTATGGACTTAGTGAGTATTTGTAGTTTGAGTGGGTGACTGACAGCTCCCAGACCCTGAGGAGCAAGTCATAACAAAAGTTTACAAGTACTTTTTAATCAAGATTTGTTCATTGCTTAGTATGTGTCAGGCACTGGGGATGCTGACAGAAATGAAGTCATCCCTGCCCTCAGGGAGCTTAAGGAAGGCAGCTAGTGGCACAGCAGATAGAGCACTGGGTTTGGAGTCAGAAAGAACTGAGTTCAAATCTAGCCTTGGATGCCTAGCTTTGTGATCCTGGTGAAGTCACTTAACACTGTTGGCTTCAATTTCCCCACCTACAAAATGGGGA
>CM053774.1:75461615-75492449 GCA_028658325.1 Potorous gilbertii | reverse complement strand
CCTGATGAATATCTGGTCACTGGATTCAGATGGCTCTGGAGGAGAAGTGAGGCTGGTGACCTGCACAGCCTTCCCTCACTCAAAACAAAGTCAAGTGCAAGCCATGTCATTATTTCTCTGATGGCGTGGTCTTCTTCGCCAGCAAAGGACAAACACACACAATGAGATAATGTTTACAAAAAGTGCATGGTAGGCACTGTATAAATGCTTATTCCTTCTCTCCTCCCACCCTGCTCCTTACAGCCTATCTGAAGAAACAACATGGAAATTAAAAGAAAATAAAGATAAGGTTTTTGGGACAGAGGTTCCAGCAGCTTGTGGGATCGGTAATGACTTCATGTGAGAGGTGGTAGATATTTTGGGCTGACTTTTAAATGGATTCTAAGAGATGGTGATGATGACAGAGGGAATTTAAGGGATTGTTGTTCATTTTTGTCCAACTCTTCGTGACCCTGTGGACCATATTATCTATAGGGTTTTCTTGGCAAAGACAGTAGAGTGGTTTGTCATTTCCTTCTCCAATGGATAAAGGCAAACAGGTTCACACTAGAAAGTGTCTGAGGCCCAATTTAAACTCAGGTCTGATTCCAGGGATAAGAGACAGCAAATATTCAAGAGATGAGAGATTGAATGTGTATAGAATAGCAAGAATCACCATGGAGTAGGAGAAGGGAGTATGTGTAATGAAGGTGTAAAGGCAAGAGAGATTGGCATTAGGGTGGTGAAGGGCTTTAAATGCCAATCTGAAACATTCATTTGATCCTAAGGGTAAGAGGAGCTCCTGGAGTTTGTTATGAAGTAGAGATGTGACTTGGTGCTTTGACAGAAGTGTGGAGGGATGCATCAGGGAAAGAAGAGATAATGGCCCTGTGAGTGGAGAGGAGGGAACTGATAGGAGAGGTGTTGCCTAAGTCAGAATCAATAAGATTTCACAGGAGATTAGGTGGATATTTGGCGTGGGATTGCATGAGGAGGCAAGGATGACCCTGAGCTAGTGAACCTAGGTGCTTGGATAGATAATGATGTCCTTGACTGAAACAGGAAAGAAGTAGAGTGGTTTTGAATGGAAAGATGAGTTCTATTTCTTGCGCTTCTGGTTGTATTGTAATGAATCTAAGTCCACTTTTGTCACAGGTCATGTACCTAAAAAGAGATGTTAATTAGGGATCCTTTGGATGCCAGTTGTCTCCTCTTTCCCTAATTCAATTCAGCTCAGCAAACACTTGAAAAAGGTCACCTGTGTGAAAGGCCTTATGCTAGGCACTGGTGGTTCAAAGCCAAAAATCAAAAATCTCCCTGCCCTCCAGGGGTTTATATTCTATTGAGTGTATGAGAGCACATGTTCAGGAATAAGTAGATACACGGTATATACAAAGTCACATAAAGTAATTTCAAGATGTTAATAACTAATGAGAGAAGGTTGGACCTCATGTGGGAGGAAGTACATAAGTTTCTTTTCAGTACCTATCCCATAGTAAGTTGCTATTGAATTGAAATGGATTGACTCCCAAAAGATTATAAGTACTTTCATGTCAGTGATAAAAAAAATTTATGTTTGTATTACATAAAGTGCATAGGTAATAAGAATTAGTCCTTACACTGATAAAGATTCTAGTTTAATAGAGAATCAGGACATGTAGACCAATAACTTTAAAACAAACTAAGGTCTAAGCACCTGAGAAAGGTACAAGGTGCTTTTTTGAGATCCAAGGGGAGAGAAAGAATCACCTCTTGGAGCTACCAGAGGAGGTTCACTAGCTGTGTGACCTTGGGCAAGTCACGTAACCTTACTTCACGTGGAAGAGACGACATTGGAGTTGGACTTCAAAAGGTGGAGCTTGGGGGTGAGGGGTTTCTAAAGCACAAGAGGACAAAATTAAGGAGGATGGTAATGAGTCCATTTTGTCTGAAGTGTAGACTATTTGGAGGGAGGTAGAGGGAGATAAGTGTGGAAGGGCATGTGTGGTACCTTGAACTTTATTAGAAACCACTGTAGGATTTTAAGAGGGGACTGAGCTGGGGAAGGGAATGGCAAACCACTCTAATGTTTTTGCAAAGAGAGCCCTAAATGGGGTCATGAAAAGTTGGACACGTGAAATGACTGAACAACAAAAATCTGTATAGAAGGCAGTCCAAGACAAGAATTAGAGAGGAGAGAGACTAGAGGGAGAAGATGTGAAGTCCTAGAGTAATTAGGGCTAAAGAGGCTTGGCTGAGGGATGGTGAAGGCAGTGGGAGCAGATGAGGACATTGGAGAGTTATCTTTGGAGTCTAATTGACAGGATATGAACCATAGGAGATAACACTAAGGTTTCCATTGTGACTAGATGATTACCACTGACATAAGGAAATTGAAAGGGGGAACAGATTTTGAGAGAAACATGAAAATTCATAGAGGTTAGAGATAATGTTTTATTCTTTCTTTCTCCAAAGGGTTTGGCATAATGCTGTAAATAGAAATGAATGTATTTTAAGCTCCTTGAGGGTAGGAAGAGTGTCTTAGCATTCAATACATTATTTTTAGATCAAATCAATTACATATAATTATATTATATATGTAATGTATGTAATATAATCTAATTATATATAAACTATGTATCATTTAATTTTATATATATGTCACATAACAATAACTGAGCATCAGCAATGTATAGGTTCTGAATTTGGAATATTCCTCATAAAATCATCTACTCCAACCTCTTTATTTTTCAGATGAGGAAATTGAGACACATGGAGGTGAAATAACTTGCCTAAGGCCATCTGGTTAGTAAGTAGCAGCGCTGGGAATTCAATCTAGATCCTCAGGCTCCAAATTCACTATTTCTTCCACCTTCCCACAAAACCATGAACCATACCATGCACCAGAATTTTATACTTTAAAGCTAAACCCTAGTGCATTTCTACCTTCTCTTAAGGACATGATGAATTATTTACTGAACAAGATTAGATTTTGTTGTTCCACTTGAGGGATAATTAGCTTACAAAAAATTATGATTGTTTTTACTTTTTGTCCCAGAATTTATAAAAAATAGTTTTCCCAATCTCATGTAAAAAAATTTTAACTTTTTAAGAAATGAGTTCCAAATTCCCAGCCCCCGCATTGAGAAGACAATTTGATATATTGATATATTGAACTACATGTATAGTCATGCAAAACATTTCCAGATTGGTCATGTTGTCAAAGAAAACACAGACAAAAAAAAAAAAACCAAAACCCATAAAAAATAAAATTTAAAAAAAGTATGTTTCTATTTGCATTCAGACTCCATCCGTTCTTCTCTCAAAGTAGATAGCATTTTTCATTGTAAGTCTTTTGGAATTGTCTTGAATCATGATATTGCTGAGAGTAGCTGTCATTTGCAGCTGATCATGCAACAATATTGCTGTTAGTGTGGACACTCTTCCAGATTCTGCTCCCTTCCCTTTGCATCAGTTCATATAAGTTTTTCCAGGTTTTTCTGAAATCAAGCTGCTCGTCATTTCTTATAGCACAGTAGTATTCCCACATAATCATATACCCCAACTTGTTCAGCTATCCCCTCAATTTTGAATTCTTTGCCAGCACAAAAAAAGCTGCTATGTATATTTTTATGTAAATAGGTTCTCTCTCTTTTTAAAAATCTCTTTAGGGTACAAAATTTGTAATGATACTTACTGCAGGGTTTTAATAGCCTTTTAGATATAGTTTCAAATTGTTCTCCAGAATGTTTGGATCAGTTCACAACTTCACCAGCTTTGGTGTCCCAATTTTCCCACGTCTCCTCAAGCATTTATCGTTTTCTTTTTCTGTCATATTAGCCAATCTGATGGGAATGAAGTGGTACCTCAAAGTGGTTTTAATGTTCATTTTTCTAATCAGTGATGATTTAGAGAGTCTTTTTAAAATGACTGCAGATAGCTTTGTTTTCTTCATCTGAAAACTGTCCATATCTTTTGACCATTTATCAATTGAGGAATGACTCGTATTCTTATAAATTTGACTCTGTTCTCTATATATTTGAGAAATGAAACCTTTATCAGAGAAACTTCCTGTAAAATTCTTTTCACAGTTATGGTAACTATTTATTCTCTTCCATCCCATTCACCTCCCCCTGCTTATCCTTCTCTCTTTCTCCTTTCCACTTGTCCTTCCTCAAAAGTGCTTTGCTTCTGACCACTACCTCCTCCTGTCTTCCCTCTGTTCTATCAGCTCTCATCTTCCTTCTCTTTTCTCTTTCCCCTCCTACTTTTCTGTAGGGTAAGATAAATTTCTATACCCAACCGAGTTTGTGTGTATGTTATTCTCTTTTTGAATCTGTCCCAGAATTTAAAAAAAAGCAACAAAGTAATGCTTTAGTAGCCCATCTTTTGGTATATTAACTTACCTGAAGAGGACTAACCACAGTGGTGTGGAACTACTAAGCTGTTAAGCTGTAAGGAAAGGGGCCACTCAGACAAAAATGGTGATTTGCCTTAACATGTATCATTAACAACACATACATCATTGTATAATTATGGAATGAAATATATTATTATAAAATGAATAGATGACATCTTTAATGACATTTTCCTATTGATGCTAAGTAAATGATTGTGATTTCCCAGTAAGGAC
This sequence comes from Potorous gilbertii, assembly GCA_028658325.1. Lineage (NCBI taxonomy): Eukaryota > Metazoa > Chordata > Mammalia > Diprotodontia > Potoroidae > Potorous > Potorous gilbertii. The sequence goes on along the minus strand of CM053774.1, from coordinate 75,487,858 downwards.
TTGCCATTGAAATAAAAGGAATTTTGGGGGCACATATGCCTAGGAAATGTGGTGGTCTAGTTATGTAATGAGATGGAAAGGCAACTGGTGGGTAGCTCAATATGCCTTCACTCTTAAAAGCACCAGAGGGGAAACCTCCTGTATGGAGAATTTATGGAAAGATATGAACAAGAAGTGGACAAAAAGTGAGAGAGAGTGCCTGATAGGTTTTGACCTGTGACAGTGGATTGTCTATAACATGCTCAAAATAACCTTGTACAATAGCCTTCAATTCTTCCTATTAGATAAACAGATTGAATTCAGGAAGCATTATTAAGTGCCTACTGTGCACAAGCTAAGTTACTTTAATTTAATTGTTAGAAAGTAAAGATTTATGTACCCATAGCTGAAATAACCTATTTTTGCAAGAACTAAAAAATGCTTAGGTACTCTTTTTTTTTTTTTTGCAGGGTTAGATGAATCATCTTAATGAGGCCAGCAGTTAGAATAATAAACCAATCCTTCAGCAAAGAAATACCCAGCTGCTCAGTGTGTCAGAGCTTTCTTGATTATAGTTTTCCAACATAAACACTGTAAGTTAGTTCTTAAGGACTTCTAATAGATAAAGAACTTATAACTAACAGAAATTTAAAAAATCAATTTCATGAATTCCCCCTTACTTCTCCTCCATAATTCTAAAGTGAAATTTTGATGAACCTTTCTCATGGTTAAAATACTTTTTTTTTCTATTTTCAATTAGTCTTTCTAAAAATAATAATTTTCCCCCTAATTACATGTCAAAAAATTTTTTTAAATGTTTAAAAAAAAATTTTAAGTTCCAAATTCTATCCCTCCCTCACTGAGATGATAAGCAATCTGATATAGTTATACATGCATAATCATGTAAAACATTTCCATATTAGTCATTTTGTACAAGAAAACTCAAAAAAGAAAGAAAGTAAAAAATAGCATACTTCAGTCTGTATTCAGACAGTATCAGTCCTTTCTCTGTAGACAAATAGCATGTTTCATCATGAGTCCATTGGGATTGTCTTGGATTGCTGTATTGCTGAGAAGAGCTAAGTCATTCACAGTTCTTCATCATATAATGCTGCTGGTACTGTGTAAACATTGTCCTGGTTCTGCTCACTTCATGTTGCATTGGTTCATGTAAGTCTTTGGATAAAAGACTTCAAAAACTAAATTCATTGCTCATGTTCAGGTCATTAAATAATCATTAAGCATGTGCAACGTGTAAAGCATACTAAGATATAGTTTATAATCTAATTGAAAGAAGGTAGACCCCTAGAGGACAGAGAATGTTTAATATTTTTTTATTGTATCCTTGACCTGTATTGTATCACAGTACTTGGCACATAGTAGGCACTTTATAAATGCTTACTGATGAAAAGAGATGACGTGTATGAACAATAGCAAAATAGAAAATAACTATAAGGGTGATATAGCATGTTAGGACACTCATGAGGAGGGAGCTAGCCTTTTAGGCTGGAGGCATCAGTATTGGCTTCATGGAGAAGATGGTGTCTAAGCAATGTCTTGAAAGATGGAAAGGAGGATTTTAATAGGCAGAATTTGGAAGGAGACAGTTTTGGACAGATGGAAGTGATGAAAGCATGGGACCTGTTTGAGGATTAGTTATTAATTGACAAAGGCAGAGGTTACATGAAGGTTGATAATGGTACCAGATAAGGAAATATAAAATATAGCATATTGCAGACAGATATTGGGGATTCATTTGAAGCTGTTTTAACTTGGAAGAACTATCTTCACATCTGGGTATTGGGAAGATTAATCTGACCAGTGTGTCAGATGAATTGAAATAGAAGTAGGCTGATGAGAAGGCTGTCACTGTGGTCCAGATGAAAGGTAATTTGGACCTGAGCTAGATTGGAAAGGAGAGGACAGATGGAGGAGAGAGAATTAAAAAGATTTAGAGTTAATAGTTGGGATAGTTCATAAAGGAGAGAAGGATAAAATCATCAAGATTCCAAGAGTGAGTCCAGGGCAAAAGGTAGCACCATTGCCAGGGATAGGGAAGTTAAGAGGAGGTACAGGTTTTGGGGAAAAGTCATTGATTTCAAAAAAGACTAAAACTTTATTTATTTTGGCTGTTCTTTACAGTAGCTATCAATATTTAAGTGGGAGAAATGGGAATTAATCAGATTTATACAAAGTGGAAAACACTGAAAAGAGTGCTGGATTTAGTCTGAGGATAAGAAATCAAATCCCTGCTCTGCCACTTAGTAGCTATATGTCCTTGGCCAAGTCACTTACCTTTCATGGGCCTTAGTTTCTTCAACTGTAAAATGAGGGTGTTGGAGTAGATTACTTGTAACCACTGTCCCATCTCTAAATCTATCATCTTCTAATGCTTTTTCTTTGTACAAGTCACAGACAAGTCTGATATTGGGGGAACTGTCTAGATAGTATCAAAACCCTATTCTGTTACTGCTTCTCCCCACATTTTGCTGCATGATACAAAGTATAGGGAGACTAGAAGGAGATCAAAATATTTATTACTGAAGAGAAGTAGCTATTACAGGGACTTTTCATATAATTAAAAGCTTTCATTTGCTTATCTCCAAATAGTGATTGGGAATTTTTAAATAAATTGTGGTTATAAGAACTGAATAAGCTTCTTTGGCCTTTATCCATAACAAAAAAAATTAAGGTAAGATAAAATAAGGCAGGAACTTTAGGGAATTGTAATACCTGGATAATTTCCTGTTAATTCTCCGAATCCCATGAGATTTGGAGTCAGAGGATTTCCATTTGAATCTGAGCTTGGCTGCTTATTAACTGTATGACTTGGAGTAAATTGTTCATAAGTTCTTTGGAACTCATTTGTAAAGTAATGTTAGGAGCTCTAACCATGTGATCCTAAGCATTCTCTCCCCACCCCCCAGTCCTGTGTGCTTAGAGAAGGCATTTGATCTGGGTCCCTCCTTTGCCTTTATCACTCACTACCTTGATTTTTTCTTACCTGGGAACATAATGCATTCATGGCCTCCAAAGGAAGGCACATTCGTTAAGGATACTGTTTCACTGTTACCTTGGTAACTTTTGCCCTTAGGAGAGAGCCTTACATACAGTGGGGGTTTAGTAAATGCTTATTGAATGAATAAACAAATAATTAGAGCAAAAAATTCTTCTTTTGAAGGAGAAAAAAACGTTTTCATTTTGGCTGTTTCATTCATTCAATCATTCCAGTCATTCATTCATCCAGCCTCACATTGGTCATAGGATTTGTATTTAGCTATTTTAATTGAATTGTTCTTATGCTCTGGATTATTTTCAGTTTATCATATATTTATCTTATTGTTGTTTGCATGTGGTCTCCTCCATTAGACCATGAACTCCTTGAGAGCATGGACTGCCTTTCTTTCCTTTGTATCCCAGTGCCTGGGCCAGAGTAGGTGCTTAATAGATGTTTCTTTATTGACTAAGTGGCCCAATTTTCCTGGTCAAGTAAAGCTGGGAATTAAATAATTGGTGAATTTTGCAACTCAGAAAGCCTTTTTAACTTAAGCCTGTTTTAGCTTCCCTCTGGCTATCATGACTCACTGTTTCCATCCCCCTGTCAGCTCTTTTAGTTATGTCCTTTTTCTGAAACACACTGGCTCCAGTTACTTTTGAGGGGAATGGCTTTGTTGCATCTAACAGGTATAATAATAGATCTCTTCAAAAGTGCATATTTTCTTACTTCTTTTTTCTTCTTTTGCTTGTGAGCTTAAAGATACCATGTCTATAAGTTCAATATAAAATGGTTATTTAATAAATAAGAGTTATTTAATAAATTTCAGTTAACACAAAAAGCCAGTTTGGATAATTTAGGCCATTTTTTTCCTCTTTTATAATAGATTTTCTTCCTTCAACAATCCCTATAGTTACTTCGATGCCCTACTTTATTATGTATAGACAGTCTCAGAAGCACAGTTTAAAAAAAATCTCATTCTAGTTTGTTTCCTGGGTTTTTGTGAAGTAGGAGAATTCAACTTCATTCATTATGGCAGTGCTTGCTGTGAAATATTCTCCTCACAAAACTTGAGGGCACATTCTTTTACCCTGTGTGACATAAATGGAAGAATCAGGATATTGTTTAGTTTTTAAAATACCATTATTTCCAGACGCAAGTAGGAGGAAAAGATCAGACTGTATAACATTTGGGAAGTTGTGCAGTTGTTTTATGCATATGACTATACTCATCTTTCACTGTTATTCTCATGATCGTACATTGATTGTATACCACACTCTTGAAAGAATCAGAAGTTATAATCAACTAAATAGGGAAAATGCCTGAGTAGGCTGCAGCACATTGGTAAGGGTGACTTGCATGTGGGAAGTGAAGGAAAGATATTATTGAGGAGAAACGTAGTTATGTAGCCAGTATGTGTCAGTGGCAGAATGTGAACCCAGGTCTTCTTGACACCTAAGGCTTGTCTTCTCCTATATCATACTGCCATGTAGTTGGTGCTTAAAAAATGTTTCTTGATCCGAATTTATTGTGCATACTATCAGTAATATACTGAGAGACTGGGAGAGATACAAAATAAATTGTCCCTGCTTTCAAGTAGTTTTTGATCACGTAGAGGAAACAATTTATACTCACAGGTAATATGATACAAATTAGCATATAATAACTGTATAAATGTAGTAGAGTATGCTAAGAGATTTAGTTGTGGAGGTGATGTCCAGTTGAAAAGATCAGTGAAGTCTTCATGGATATTGTAGCATTTCAGTTGGGCCTTTAAAAGATAGGTAGGGGAACTTGAAGAGGAGAGCATTCCAGATGGAGTGGAAATTATGAGTACAGGATTAATGATGGGCAAGTATAGGATATGTTCCTTCTTCCCCCATAGGGCTTTGTGCAACCTGAGGGGAAGTTCATTATTAAGGCAGGGATGAGAGAAGGTTGTGTGGAAGGTGACATTTGAGTTAGGCTTTAGAGGATGCCTGGGGTATATGGGCTATTCCTCTGATGTGAGGGTTTGCCTAGCCCTTTCAGGGCTGCTCATCTACCTTTGGTGTCCCCCTTTCATCTATGGCTCCAAGAAGCATGTAGCATGTACAGTGGCCACACCCTGGTAAAACTCTCCTAGCAGATGAACTAAACCAGGGTAATTGACAGGCCTCAGACCTGTTGATGAGTTAGGGGCATGTCTAACCCAGGCATGTGAAGACTTTTCCCACCAATTGGATGGATGAGAATGGTTTGTTTCACGGCCATGAGGGTGGCTGAAACAAACACTGTGGTACACTTAGAGCTTTGGTCAGATATCAGAGATTCCAGAGTCATATACTCCATTATTTCCAGATGCAACTAGGAGTAGTAGTAACCAGATCATCACTAGTTTTCTTGACTTTTTTCTTGGCACTGACTCTGAAAGAGAGAGATTGATGACTTTATGCAATTCTGCCTCACTTAAATCCAATTCACCCATGAGTCAAGATGTCAACCTCACGATGTCATTGGTTCTCTTTGAAAGATCACTAAACAGCAATGACATCATGGATGTCTGCAGATGTAAAAAATATATGAAAAAATGAAAAGGAAGACCGCAGAAGACATAGCAAAGGCACTGGGCATGTTGCCGGTGTGTGGGAAAAAGACAAAGTAGCCCATCTTAGTTGAGAATATAAAGTAGACGTATGAGAGATAACTAGAAAGCTAAGATGGTACTGCTTTCAGGAAGGTCTAAAATTTCTGGCAGGAGAGTTTGAACTTTGGTTAACAGGCCACAGGAAGAATTTTGAGCAGAATAGTGACATGACCAGATCTATGCATAAAGAAGATGAATTTGGCGGCAGTATGGAGGATGGATTAAAGAGGGTAGAGAGTGGTTAAGAGCAAGACTGTGATTAGTGATAGAAAAAAAGAAGTTTACGGTTAAAAGTGCTAAATTAAAGCAGTGGTACAATGCAGAAAATGGGTTTTCCTTTATTTTAAGCAAAAACTTCTTTAAAGTACTTGTTGCTTATTTTTTATTTTTTTCTCAGTTACATGTCCACAAAATTTTTAGCATTATTTTTTTTTTTAATTTTGAGTTCTAAATTCTCCCCCTTCTTTTTTCCCTTTCTTGAGAAGACAGGCAATTTGATACAGATTATACATGTGCAGCTATGCAAAACATTTCCACATTAGTCATGTTGCAAAAGAAAACAGATAAAAAAATACAGTAAAAAAAAGTATATTAAGCAAAGTTTTTAAAAAATTATGGTTAAAGGCACCAGAGTGTTTTGAGAACACATAGAGTTTAGAGTTGGAAGGGACTTTAGAGATCATCTAGTTCACTCTCTCATTTAAAAATTTGGAAACTGACACCCAAGAAGGTTAAGTAGGATTCCCAAGTTCACATAGTGATTAAGTAGCAGAGGCACTATTTAAACCAAACCCTCTTGGCTCCAAATCCTTTACTATTTCTGCTCACCAATTTTGACATAATTAAACATCATACTTTTTAACTGGAGGCTCTTTTCTAAGTACTTATGTTGGTAAATACATTTTAAAAATCATTGACCCAAGGAAGGCATTTCAAAGATTTGAATGCTCAACTGAACTGTAAGATTTAATGAAAGAAGAAAGGTACCTATTAATCCTCAGTAGTACCTAGCATTCGGGTGGTACCTTGGAAAGATCCAGATTTATGTCTGAGAATGACAGTCAGCAGTTTTTAATATAGAGGAAGTACGAGGGAACAAAAAAGAAAAATATTATGAGTAGTTTTTTGTTTTGTTTTATTCTTTTAAGACAGTGGTGATAAATGACATGCATGATAGAGATATAATCTATATAATTCAAGCAAGAAATCTAATACAGAATAAAGATAAGGGTGAAAAGGACAAGGAGCTTTGAGAAGGCTGTTGGAGTGTAGATACCCATCTGCCATCATCTGCATAAACTGTGAATGGATGACTCATTGAGATGCTATCATATCAGACAGTCAATTCTTATGGACCTTGTTAGTTTATGCCACTGGGACTTATTGGATGTGAATGACTCAGAGATTCACTAGATACTTTCAGCAAAATAAGAGACTTGCCCATACCTTGTAACTGACTCATGGTTGAACTGGCTTAGATCTCTTCTTCCTTGAGAATTCTGTGATTATGTGATGGAAGAAATGATGTTTATATAAAGTTCCTTAGGGATATAAAGATTAAAAAAGATATTAAAGATGAATGTTTTCCTATGTAGTGATAAAAGCCAAAGACTGAAAAGAGCTGGGCCTCTTTATTTCTGTCATCAAAGAAGAATATAGATTCTCTAAGCTATAGAAGCTTTGTTGCTTGTCCTGGACAAAATTCTAGCATAGCTTATTAGAATGATGTTTTTTGAACAATTTGAAAGGGAATCAGTGATGACTAGGCATCATCATAGGTATTATAAGAATAAGTTAGAATCATTTGGTCTTATTTTCTTTTTGGACAGGCTTGCTAGACTGATATGGAGACATGAAATGAGTTAAAACATAATCTATCTAGACTCTAGATTCGGAATGGATGGAATAAATCTAAAGCGATCTGTCCATTGACCTTGGGGTTTTGTGAATGACACAGATAGGGGAGAATTTCTAATTATTTGGATACCAATGTCAGATTACAAGTGACTCTCCATTGTCTGGAAAGATGTGAATCTAAAGACCATGAGGTTTTTATTCTCTGTTTTTCCTTTGGGCTTACATAACTTCAGGGAAGCAGATGTAGTTTCAACATAAGTATCAGTAACTGTTACAGTGATCCTAAAAGGGAATAGTCTTGACCAAGCAGAGTTTCCTGTTCAGGTGTTCAAGGAGAGGCGATGACCATCCATTTGTCAAGGATGAAATAGGGGAAATTCATGTTTTGTACCAATGTTGGATGATTTCTGAGGTTCCTTCAAATTTTTGTTTTTTTCTATGATTCTCTAAAATCTTCTACTCCAGAGAGGAGACCAGTCATGCACATCCTGCACCAGAATCACTAAAAATAGGTAGCACCGTTATTAGAGTTGGAGACTGTTAGTCTCTGGAGTATTTGTGCTTATAGCTTAATTGAAGATCTTATTAAATTAAATTGTGTAGCATAATTCAGCAACTCAGTTATGATGATGCAAAATAAAAATTCAATCAATGTCTTTTGGATCTTTTGCATGTTCATGGTGACATAGGTTGCTGAACTGCTATTTTTAGTGAATATAGGCAGCAAACACAAATAAATTATCTGGGCATTTTTGAGCTGAACTATTCAAATGATTTCCTCAAGTCTTCACTTGGCTTTTTCTGTTTAACACAGACATATATATATTTGGCTTTAATGTCAAAATGAGAGCATGTTTAGAAGACACAAAGAAAAGGTGATGGGATTAGAGATCCACTGTGATAGGATAGACTTTCTACTAATTATATTTGGAGAACAGAGATGTTCATCTTTTTTGACTTCACAGTCATGGATGGCCATAACTTGAATCTTTTGTGTGACACATGGTTTGTGCTCAGCTGAAAGTCTGAACACTTACGGTTCTCTTTCCCCTCCCCTTCTAACCACTCCCCACCCTTCACCCCCTTTAAATTCCTCTTAGTATATGTCTTCAAATATTCTACCAACTCATTAAAATTTTTTCTTTGAAATTTTCATTTTAATTTTATAGTGTCTGTTGATTATTTTTCTGGGCACTGGGCCCAGTTTGGTTATTTTTCTTTTATTACTTTAGTTTATTCAGAAGTTTGTCAGTATTGTAGAAAACATCTCAAGCATTATCCAAATTGGAAGAAGGATTCATAATAGTGAAGTTGTCCCGATGCCTCCTTTTTGTAGTGGACTTTGTATTTTGTATTGAGTTCTGGAATGTTCTAAGCCCCTCCCAGAACAGAGCAAATCAGCCTGACAATCAACTCAGAAAGAGCCAAGTGGATCAAAAATTGCTATTGCTCAGATGATGACTTAAAGTCAGATGGGCTGCCTGTTGTGTTAATCTATTAGCTTAAGATTGGGAAGCACAATTTTTGGGGAAAAAAAAGAGAGAGAAGAAGGAAGAGAAGAGAATGAGAATGAAAGAAGTGCAGATGAAATAAGAGACAACAGAAAGATGTATGCTAGATGCAAGAGAAGTCCTTGATCTGATCTCTTATATGCATAGCAAGGAGGTGGGCTAATGATGCCCTGAGAGGGAGGGATAATGGATGGGATCCATAGCATATTTAAAACCCTAACAGGAGTATCAATTGGAAGCTCAATGGACTACTTATGGAAAAACATGAATTAAGAATTGAGACACAAGATGGAAAGATATGCTTGAATGGGTTATAGCCTACTTTGTTAGGATGAGTGCCTGCTTGAAGAGATCACAGACCCATGGAAGTGGTGTAATAGAAAGAGCTTTGACTTTCTGGTCAGAGAGCCTGCCTCTGTCGCTTATTACCTGTGTGACCTTGGGCAAGTCCTCTCCTCTCACTGGACTCAGCTTCCTCATTCTGTCTTTCACACATGATGGGGTTGGATTATATGAGCTCCAGGGTCTCTTCTACTTCTGAATCTATGCTTCTATTATCCTATACAATATTAAAGTAATTCGCTCTTTCAAGTTATGTTTTTAAGAGGCATTTCTATAAATTACTATAATATATATAATAGGTCAAGGACTAAAGCCAAGAGAATTTTGACTTAAAATAGTAAAGGACCTTTCTTATCAATGCACTTCATCGGAATTAAATTCTCAAGTGGAATGCCTTCTGTCAGTATTTAACCAGAATGTTGTGGAATCTCAGGAAATATTCCCTAATGGAAGAACAAATTTAATAAACTTTTAATAGAGGAGCGAGAAGTAAAGACTGAGTGTGTTAGACCACAGTGACATAAAAAAGTTTAAATTTAAAGTGGAATTGGCATAGTTATCTGAATGCTGTGTCAGATGGGTTTGATGTTTGTGTGTACCTACTGTGGAGTAGTTTCAGTTTGTAGGAAACTTGTCAGCGTTGTGACTTCTTTTGGCCTGATTCAGTTTTGGGCCTCCTGTCAAGGCATTTAAAAATCTGTGTTCTCATTTCATTATTAATTTTTTTCTTTCACTCTGTAAAGAAGGTAGGCCAGACCTGATTCCTGTTTTATAAATGAAGAGACTGAGGCTTAGAACCATCATATGGCTTATCTGATTCCCGAATCTCTTTTTTTCATTAGAAAGTTCTGTTTCTTAGTTAGTAGAAGAGCTGATACAAAAATTCACGTCTTCTGCCTTCAGTCCCAGACGCTTTCATAAGATCTTGATCTGTGATGGGGTCCAAAGTCTTTCCAATAAGGTAGTGAGCTCTTTGATTTTTGCCTTGGTAAAACATTAGTTCCCTAATGTTGAATTGGTGGTAGATAGAGGCCCTAAGCCTCATATCATTTGACTTTAGGACTCAAAAGATTACTTTTAAATGAAGATTTCCCCCTCCCCCCCAAAAAACAAAACAATATGCTTTTTCTTAGATTATAGGTCCTATTTTTTGCTTTATAGAATATGGCCACTGTGGAAGTGGAGCATTGCTTTTAACCCTGAGGTCCAGAAACTATAACTGAAATCTGGCCATTCTGTCTGAGTATTCTAATGCAGAGGTGTTGGACACCTTTGGGTGCAGGATACCCAGCAGCACTTCCTATTGTGTCTCCTTTTTCTGTTCAAGTTTGATATTGCTTCAGTGCCAGTGATTCACTCAACACATTTTTGGGCCCTCTTAAATGTAAAGCAGAGTACTAGGTACTCCATAGGATATAAAGATAAACTCTGGGATGATCCATGAATTGAAGGAGCCAGGAAGAGTGAGGATGACTCTTTAGGTCTGGAAATTCTGAAGTTCAGACAATACTGGCTTCCTCTGATTTTTCATATATTCAGCAAACATTTGTGAAGCTCATACTATGTGTGCTATATAGATGTACATAGAGTGCGCCCCTGTTGCTGAATAAAGGATCAATAAATCTTTGTCTAGTCAGTCATGGAGTTTAACCTCCCTCTTAATGAACAGATCTTTTCTCCATCATGCTTGACACATAGTCACCAGACCTCAATTTGAAAGATTCCAGGGAAAAGGGAAACTCATTCCTTTTTGTGGCATCCAATTTTATGAGTTCTTATGTTGCATACATACTGTGCTCATGCTTCCCTTTCCTGCCCTGGTATCACCCTTACACAAAATTCTGAATTCCCTGGACAACAGTGGCACTTAAGTTTTTGAGGCATGGATCCTTTTGGCATTCTGGTGAAATTATGAACTTCTTGGAAAGATGCTTGCAGTTAAATACATGAAATTATAAAGGAAATGCAGTATGTTGAAATAAGTTTGATCAAAACAAACATTTTTAATTCACAGACCCCAAGCCAAGAACCTCTGCTGTATAGTGTCCTTATAAAGGGTCATCTGCTTCCAGAGATAGGGACAAACATTTTAATCCTGCTCAGGAAACAAGAAGAACTGTAAGAATGGACTTCGGAGCCATGCACCATAGATTCGCCTCTGGAGAACCCTCAGTGGGAAGGTGGCTCTTGCTTTAACTTAATTAGCAACTCCAACTCTTTCCAGAAACATAGAGAACCACAGAATCTTAAAGTTTGAAATGCCTAGAGAAGGAAAAGACTTGAGAGACCATCTTACCACCCTCGTATTTATTGACCCTAAAGTCATAATCCAATCTCTCTCAGACATAGTCTAGTCCGTCTACTTGGAACTCTCTTCTCTTTGTAGCACCCCCAACATCTTTATCCTAATAATTTCTATTATGTACTTGAAGCTAAGGCTAGGGATTTCCATTCATAAGCATGTAAGCTATGGTGCAGTCTTACATAGAAACCACAATCAGCAGTTGACTGTAAATATGTAAAACAGAGATTCAAAACTAGGGGTCTTTGTTTTTGAATATTTTGATAATTGTATTTCAATATAATTTGTTCCCTTTGTAAGCTTATGTATTTTATTTTATGCTTGTGAAATCGTTATTCTGAGAATGGGTCTATAGCCTTTAAGGGTGCCAAAGGCATTCATTAGACAAAAAAGGGTCATCCTGGCTTAGAAGGGAGGCAGGGCAACAATTGTCTTGTTCTCAGTGCCATCTCATGTGAGACAGACGCTCAGGAGTGAACAGGTGCCCATTGTACTTTTTTTTTATAGAATTCCTTTCTTAATGGGATTGCATCTTCAGAAAATTGTGAAGTCATTCACCTGGACCAGATCTAGTTCCTACAAAGGTTGGACTTTCCCGAGCCTACAAATAGCTGAAAACTTTTAAATTACCAACATTTGATTACAACCTCCCAACAAAAGAATGAAGATGGGCTTATTGTTGTGAAAAAAGTAGGTAGGTCAACACATAATTTTTTTGACTCTGAGTTTGATAAATTAGCATAGTTAGCTGGGCATAATCTGGCTGAGACAATCCATACTGAAGGCTTGCAAATCTTAGATCCCTACAGCAACTCCGTGAGGTAAGCGTTCTCTTCAAACTCCTTGTAACACAAAACAACACAAATGACTGTGACTGCTTGTTACTTGCAAGGCTTGAACTGAGTTCTTGACAGCAGTAGAGTGACTTGTTTCATTATGATCTCTGCCTCTTAAGCATAACCTCAAACATATAGAAGCAACACAGAGATACAGAGTACAGTAATTTAAAATATATCATAGATATTATGTGCCAAAAACATGACTGCAATTTGTGAAAACATTTAGGGGCATGAACAAATTTGAAAGTAATTAAAAAAATATCTGCACCTTAACAGACAGCTTCTAAAATAGGAGGGCAGTGATAATATTTACTTCTTACTAAGGGCAATGGGATAATTAATGGGCTGATGGACAGGTGGACTTGGTGTAGAATGTTTTTCTTACTGCTGGTTGTTTAAAATTTTTTTTCCAATTATATGTAAAAATATTTTTAACATCATTTAAAAATTTTTGAGTTCCAAATTCTTTTTCTCCCTTTCCTCTCCACTCTTTGAGAAGGCAAGTAATTTGATATAGGTTATACACATGCAGTCATGCAAAATGTTTCCATTTTAGTCATGTTGTGAAAGAAAATAGACCAAAATCAAAGAAAAATGAAATTTAAAAAAATATAATTTGCCTTCAGATTCCATCAGTTCTTTTTCTGGAGGTAGAAAGCATTTTTCATCATTCCTTTGGAATCGTCTTGGATTGTTGTATTTCTGAGAATAACTAAGTCAGTCATAGTTGATCATTGTACACTGTTGCTGTTACTGTGTATACTCTTCTACGGGTTCTGCTCACTTCACTTTGCATCAGTTCACACAAGTTCAGGTTTTTCTGAAGTAATCCTGTTCTTCATTTCTTATGGCACAGTAATATTCTATCAGAATCTTAAACCGTAATTTATTCAGCCTTTCCTCAATGGATGGATATCCCCTCCCATTCCCATTCTTTGCCAACACAAAAAGAGCTCCTATAAATATTTGTGTACATATGGGTCCTTCCTTTTTTTTTTTAATCTCTTTGGGATACAGACCCAGTAGTGGTATCTTTGGGTCCAAGAGTATGCACAGTTTTATAACCTTTTAGGCATAGTTCCATGTTGTTCTCCAGAAAGACTAGACCAGTTCACAACTCCACCAACAATACATTAGTATCTCATTTTTTCCCCATATCCTCTCCAACATTTGTTATTTTCTTTTTCTGTCATATTAGCCAGTCTAACAGGTGTGAGGTAGTAGCTCAGAGTTGTTTTAATTTGCATTTCTCTTATCGGTGGAGATTTAGAGGATTTTTTTGTATGACTATAGATAGCTTTCATTACTTTGAAAACTGCCTATTCATATCCTTTGGTCATTTATCAATTGAGTAATGACTTGTATTCTTATAAATTTGACTCGGTTCTCTATATATTTGAGAAATGAGGTCTTTATCAGAGAAAATTGTTGCCATTTTTTTCCTCACAATTATGATTACTGTGTATTTTCATCAGAAATGCTTGAAAGTCCTCTATTTTGTTGAATACCATTTTTCCCCCTGAAGAATTAACTCGGTTTTTCTGGATAGATGATTCTTGGTTGTAATCCTAACATTTTTGTCCTCTAGAATGTCATATTCCAAGCTCCCTGATCCTTTAACATAGAAGTTGTTAAATCTTGTGTTATTCTGACTGTGGCTCTATGTACTCGAATTGTTTCTTTGTAGCTGCTTATAATCTTATCTTCTTGATCAAGGAGCTCTGGAATTTGGTTCTTTGTCGTCATTGTTTGCTTATTTTCCAGTTTATTTCTTGACATTTATTTTTTGTTAAAGTTAGGTTCTATTTCTGAAATGGAAGGGACATTGTCCTAAACTTCAGATTTTTTTGTGCTGCTGATTTTGTAGCTAGTTCTGAGCACTTGTAAATTTTCAGTTTTTCCAAGGTGTTATGATCTAAGGATAGATGTGGTCATTGATCTCCTGGCCTGTTCTCTATTCTGTGAGAGTTTACAAGTATTCTTTCTTGTCTTGGAACTATGATCAGGATCCCTGATAGCCCGGGGCTGTAAGCACTATTTCCTTGCCCTGGAACCCTGTATGGGCAATGCAACTGTATTCTGCACCCAATGCCAGTCAAGGGTCCCCAGTAATCTCTTTCTGACCAGTTGTCTGACTCCCTTAACCACTTGTGGGCTCCAATAACTGCTGCTGATTCAGTTGCCTGCTGCTGGCTTTCCAGGGTGGGGAATGAACTGGACTGTACCCCATTCTCATCCCAATGAGACAGACCTTTCCTGCCAACCTTTTAAGTTGTTTTGGGATGTAAAATTATTTTATCCCATTTTTTTTGGTTCTTCAGCCCTAGAATTCATTTTAAAACATTGTTTTAAAGTTATTTGAAGGGAAATTTGGGAGAGCTTGAGTGAGTCCCTACCTTTACTCCCCCATCTTGGCTCTCCTTTGGCCATTCTTGATAATTTCAGCTTGGTCCTTCTCCAGTATCTCTTTCTGAGCTGTATTTGATCTTGTGAACAGTTTACATTCAAAATTGTGAGGAATGGGATGATTCTGTTTCTATTTCCTGACCAGGAACCTCTTAATTCTGAATGTTTTATAGTTGTCCCATTAGGCTTCTGGTTACTATTTGAAAATTGTTGAGACAATACATATTTTCTAAAAAATAGTTGATGGGAGTTCTACTGGTGGGGGAAGTAAGAATTACATAATCCTGTGTCCTGGACTCTTTTTCTTAAGTTATTTCTATGCCTTTAGCAAGGTACCATCCAGGTGGTTACTGCTCCCAGTGGAAGTCAATGTAAATCAGAGTAGTTTTTTCTTTCTCAGAACAAAATTAACTTTAACTCAAAACAGTAATAATGGGTGCTTAGAGATGTAGGATGAAAACTTCTTTCTAAAATCAACCCTGTCAAAGAGACCAAAGTATCACTTTCTATTCCTTTTTTTTCCTGTCTGTTAAGATCACGGTTAGGAGCTACTGTCACTAAGTGCTTTAATTTTCAGGCTTGCCATGGTTTTGAAAAAGTTATTCTGTTAACCAAGTCAGGATGAGGGAAACCAGGTTTTAATCAGAACATTGAAATAGAATAAAGTCCACAGGATGTATTCTTTTGTCCATCTAGCCAGGATCTCTTTACTTTCTTTTTGTCCAGAGACTGGTAGTTGTTAAAATGACAATTTGGATAGTGTATCTTATCAGATGGTCACATTTATTGGCTGATTTTGAAGTATATAGCACTTGACTAAGCATTGAGTAAATTACTTAGTGTATCAGAGATAAAGACATTCTGCAAAAGAACTCCACCACTATTAGTTATCTGAGTCAGGAGGGGCCTACGACTAGATTTAAATATTTTTCTCTTGACTTCTATCTGTCCTTCCTCCCTTTCGCTCCCCCCATCTTCTTTGTATACATTTTCCTCTTTTATATTACCATCATTTCTTCTTTTGAGGAAATCATTCAATCAATTCATCATCAAGTATTTACTATCTATATCTACTCTGTGGTGGTGAGTATACAAAGTTAAAAATTAAACAATCCTTGCCTTGAAGGAGTTTCCATTTCTATAGATAAGAGCATCCAGAAGGAAGGAGACTCCCATGGGTTCTAAACTTGGTGCTCTCCAGCATCTGTTATTCACTCTTTTTGGAAGAGGTAAAGAATGTCAGGTAAAGAATGATTATAGAATGGCTAGCAATTATTTGATGCCATGATTGGAGGGTAGCCCACTTCTTGCCAAAAGTTTTGGGTTCAGATATGGGTCCACTGATATCAAGTAGCAATCCTAGTAAGTCCAGACATGTCACAGGACATTTCCAACCTTGAAGACCACAGCAAGACCAAGTCAACTTGATTTGGGTGGCTGTACAACTGCTATGAAGAAAGCTCTGGTGTGGATCTGGGACCTGCTTTCAGTTGATTACCTAGAGCTACCTTCCACTATATCACTGTCAAACAGCCCACTTACCTTTCCTCAAATCCTGTGATTTCTCTTTAACTAAGTCTTGAACCTAGTGAGTTTAAATTTACAAGTTTATATAATGTAACATAATAATGTAACAATATAACATGACATGATAGAATGTAGTGTAATAAAATGCAAAATAATACAACCCAGTATAATGTAGCATAATCCTATATAACATAATGTAATATAATATGTAGTATATAGGTATATTTGCTATATTCTGCCATCTATTAAATATAATGCCTGACTTTCTATTTTCTGAAGTTGAATTTTACAACTCTTGAAACACTGAGTGGAGAATTTCAGCTTAACATTAATAGTAACAATAATTTGTTGTTCCTAGTTGTTTCAGTCATGCCTGACTCTTCTTGACAGCATTTGGGGTTTTCTTGGCAAAGATAATGGAATGGTTTGCCATTTCTTTCTCTTAATAATAATAACTCATTAATTATCTCCAAATATAAAACATACTTCAGAAATGAAATCTCTTTGAAGAGAAAAAATAGAATCTGAAAAACAATTCCACTGTTAAACTATATTAAAAATAGTTTAGTTAAACTTTTCTTAACATTTCCTTTAATTCATCATATAGTAGAAGGAGCCCTAGATTAGGAGTCAGACTACCTGGGCTCAGATCTTAGCTCTGAACCTTTCAG
Source organism: Potorous gilbertii (assembly GCA_028658325.1). Taxonomy (NCBI): domain Eukaryota; kingdom Metazoa; phylum Chordata; class Mammalia; order Diprotodontia; family Potoroidae; genus Potorous; species Potorous gilbertii. The sequence goes on along the minus strand of CM053774.1, from coordinate 75,470,803 downwards.
TTTTGGGCAAATATCCCTCTCTCTGAAATAAGCGGGTTTATCTTCGAAGAAATCCCTTTGAGTTTCTAGATTTAGGAAACATGATTCCGTGTCTCATCCATGTATGTCACTGTCTTTGATACGCAGTGATTATAAGAAATAAATGGATCTAGGAGAGAGGTTATAGAAATCACTTAAGTTTTTATACACCAAATTTTGGATAGAAGTGTGACTCAAGCTTAAAATAGTCCGTTTGATAAATAGCACTTAATATTAACAGAATGTTTAGAGGCATTGGTTCATTTCCTCCCTATCATAATCCTTTCAGTGCAAGCATTATGTTCTCTTATTATGGAAGACAATGAGGCTAATAAACTTGCTTGAATGTTGATCTGTACCCCCATGTCAGGGCTTCCACTCCCTAGCCCAGGACTCTCCATCCAATAGGCAGGTAGGTAGTATGGAGGATAGAGTATTGAGACTGGAAGCAGGAAGACTTAGCTCAAATCTGGCCTCAGATATTTACTGTGTGATCTTGAGAAAGCCACTGAACCTTTGTCTGCCTTAGTTTCCTCAACTGTAAAAAGGCTGTAATAACAGAACCTATGTTCCAGAGTTGTGAGAATCAATGGAAATAATCATAAAATGCTTAGTGCAGTCCTTGGCACATGGTTGACATTTAATAAATGCTCATTCCCTTCTTTCCCTTCTTCTATAAAATGGGGACAATAGTAGCATCTTACAGGAGTATTGTGAGACACAAATGAGATAAAATTTGTAAAAGCACAATGCCAGGCACACACTTAAAAGATGCTGATTCCCTCCTCTTCCCCATTAAAGACTAGATCTGCCATTTGGTGAAAGCAAGTTAGCTTCAAGAGGGGATGGAGCCTATGTCGTGAGTGGACCTGGAGGAGAGGGATTTCTTAGCTGATGGAAAAGATAATTCTTCTATGAGAAGCACCCTGAATATGGGGCACGTACTATTAATATTAGACATTTTTCCTTGAGGAAGATTGGAGTAAAATGGCCAATCAGTTGTCCAAGGAGCCTCTCTGTTGTCCATTTAGAAAGTTGGTGCAAGCAAGCTTTCTTAGGAGTCTTTCTAAAAATGTACACTTTCCATGTGAAAAACATTCACTTAGGTTAATAACAAATTTACAACTTTTGAGATTGTGGTTCTGAATGTTTTCTTCCCTCCCATTTCTTTACCTTCCTCATCTTTGCCTGTAGCTTTTTTGACTGCCTGTCTTCTGTATATTTGCATTGAGCTTGGAGTTTACCAAAACCACTTGTTCTTTCTCAGATGAACCATGGACTAGCCATGCCTCCCCATTCCGTACTGTGTGTTTGACTTGTTGAATCCAGGTCTAAGCCTTCAGATTTGTCCCTATTAAATTTCATCTTTTTAGATTTGCTTCTTGCTCAGCCTGTTAAAATATGCTGCCTGCTTTCAATGAATGAAAGGCCCCTGTTGTTGGGGTTGTGAATTGGTCTAACTGTTCTGGAAGACAATTTAAAATTATACTAAAAAGTTACTAAACTGTACATAACCTTTGACCCAGCAATACCACTATTAGGCATCTATCCCAAAGAGGTCAAAGGACAGAAGTAAAGGTCCCATAATACTCAACAATATTTATAGCAGCACTTTATTTTGGAGTACCTTGGAACTGGAAGAAAAGTGGGTGCCCATGGGATGAAGCTGAACAGACTGGGGTACAGGAATGTAATTCAGTGTTATTGCCCCCCCCCCATTGATTTATCTCAAGTCTTAAAAATCAGGGAAAACTTGTATGAGCTGAGTCAGGGAATTAAATGAACAAAACCACGATGACCACAATAATGTAAAGCATTTTTAATTTCAAACCCGACCTATTAGGTTTTATTTTACAAATAGATGCTTACTTTTCTTTTTGTATCACTTACCTTTCCCGTTGTACCTTGTGATAAAGAAATGAGATGTGTACAGTAGCTGAAAAAAAACAACTATGAGAGGTATCAATTTGGATCTATGTCTACTCCAAATGTTCATATAGACTAATTGTGCCCAACCTGTGATAAGAGCATCTTGAGCTTATCAGTCACAGTCAGACACACTGTACCTTGATGCTGACATAGTGATGACATCTTAGACCTCCTCAAGCCAGAAGATCAGCAACTATGATAAAAAAGGTGAATTTTTCTAAAATCCAGAAATATTAATCAATATATTGAAATTTTCTTACTTTATTCTAAAGTCTTTCAATACAATGAGCAGATGTGACTTTAGAAGACCAGTGGTAAAGTGTGATAAGTATAGAAAAAGACATTTTCAGACATGGCTGGTGGTTTTTTTTTTTATTACAAAGGAATATTTATTATAAAGGAAGGTTCTGTTAGGGGCAGAAGAGTCATTGAAAAGTGATAAAAAGTTTTAAAAATAAAGCATTTACAAAGAAAAAAAAGTCTGTTAAATTTTTGCTGCACTTACTGCAAAAGCTCATTAGGAGGAATTGCTTATTAAGGGGAAAATTGTGCCTTCTTTCCCCCTCTCTACCTTATGGAAAGAAAGCTTGAAAAATATGCTGTGTGCTTGAGTGAATCTGTCTTAGAGTTTGTGTTGTGTTCTCATTTGTCTTGCTGAATTGCAGAATCTAATGCTATCAGGTCCTAAGAGCTATTTCTAACACATTTATAATTTCTGCTGTCTTATGGATCATAAGATTATAAAATGTGGGAATGGAAGAAACATTGGAGTTCCTCTGGTACAAGCTTTTTGTTTTACAGATGAAGAAACTGAGGTTCTGAGTAAAGTCACCCAGATACTAAGCAGAGGATTTGAACTTGGGTCCTTTTACTCCATCTACATCCAATTCATTCTTCTTCATCCACATCCACATCCGATTCTTCTTTCTTCTATTTACACTGTACTGCCTTAACTGTGATCATAATGAGATTAGAAATTTAAGAGTAAATCCTTTCATAAAAACAGCTTGTGGGGCAGCTAGGAGGCACAGTAGATAGAGCACCAACCCTGGAGTCCAGAGGTCCTGAGTTCAAATTTGCGTTCAGATACCTGACACTTACTAAGATGTATGACCTCAACCCTGATTTCCTTGCCCCAAAAAGAAAGAAAAAAGACAACTTGGTTTTTCATTTCTTTCCTTATTAGAATTCTGAGAGTGGGGGGAAGATGTTGAGAAATTCATTGGATCATGGGATTTAGAGTTGGAAGTTTACTTTGAGAACATCAAGGTCTCTTATTTTATAACTGGGGAAGCTATAACAGAACAGAAATTAAAGGATATACGCAGCATGGCTTCAACATTACTAGTGGAACTAAGATTTGAACTCAAGTCTTCTGATATCAAATCTAGTGTGTGACTTACTAGACTATGTATAATTTAGACCCTTAAAAATCTGTGTATTGTTTCCATAGGACATGTCAGTTACTAAAGTTTAAAAAAAAAACCCATTCACCAATCTTCAAACAGTCACTCATTTAATGGAGTTTTATCTTTCCAATTCACACATTATACTCTTCTTACTTGCTCTTAGTTGAATGTTTTGTTGCTATTTTGTATCAGGAATAAAAAGTGATAACCAAGAGAGGGAACATGGTATAATAGGCCAAAACTAGATTTTGAGACTGAGTATCTGAGTTCGTTTCAGTTCTCTTGGTTACTACCTGTTGGAGCTGGCTCATCTAGAGGAAGCACATAGATAGAACCCTGGGCTTAGAATCAGGAAGATCTGGGTTCAAATGTAACCTTAGATACTTCCTGGCTGTGTAACCTTGGGCAAGCCACTTAACCTCGATCTGTCTCAATTTCCTCATCTATAAAATGGGGAAGATAGTAGCAACTACCTCCTATGGTTGTTGTGAGGATCGAATGAGAATAGTAGACCCTTAATAAATGTTTATTTCCTTCCTTCCTCCATCAAAAAGTCCCTCTTTTGGTTTTAGTTCCGTCATCCATAATATGAGGGGGTTGGGCTAGATTATCTTTTCAATTCTTTTGAGTAACTAAGTCCTGTGGTCCCATCATCCCAGCGCTGTGAGGTTATTCAATGGTGTTTTTGTTTTTCTACAATCTGGCATAGCTTACGGATATTTTATTAGAATATATAATACTATATATTTTAATGACACCAAAAAGCGTTTTAAAGTAGCACTCATAACAAAACTGGAATGTTAAAGAGACTCATGCATGACTTCTCCTCAAGGAGGGTAGCTAAATCCTTAATTTGGCACTTGAGGTCTGGTTCTAATGTATCTTTCTAGACCGAGGGTCCTTCTGTATCCCTTCCAGTGGTGGTTGTTTTTGTTTGTCCTTGTTCTTGAAGAGACATCAGGGAGGTGATGCCATGACATGCAAGTGAATTAGATTTAAGTGAGAGAAGGCTGGGCAAAGTCACTAACCTCACTCTCTCCTTGGGAACTATCTGGGTCCAGTGGAAAGATAGAGATCATAGATCAAGAAGACTGGAGATGGCTCTGGATGCAGTGGGAAACCTTGGCCTTTTTAAGCTAAGGTCTTTCCCAGTTTGTCCGAGGCAACACCCATTCAGTGATTAAGGCTAGATAAGAAATGAGGCAGAGAATGGCCTCTTTAGTCAAAATCTGGGAGGAAAAGACCCTCAGTATTTCTGACCAAAAGGGAGACAATTGCTATTTACATTCACTCTGAGCCATCAGGGTCCAAACCGTGGCACTATGTGGTGGTTGTTTGTCCTTCTTTCTGAAAGAGGACTATCTCTCCCATCATATGACAGAGACAGACAGATAGAGAGACAGACAGAATTAACAGCTAGAGGTTTCAAGAAAGACTTTTGATACAAAGTAGTAGTACTTAAACTGGACCTTGAACAAAGCTAAGGATACAGAAATGAGAAATAAGTAGAGAGTGCATTCCAAGCATGGGGGACAAATCTGCAGGAAGATGTGACTGTGGAAGATGGAATGCTGAGTCTACTTAAGGCTAGTAGTCCACCGTGACTCTAACATGCATGTGAAATATGCTAGAAAAGACAGGTTGGATCCAAAGTGCGGAAAGCTTAGAATTCCAGACTGAGAAGTTTGTATTTTTCCCTAAAGCAATAGGGAAGCCTTGAAGCTTTCTGAGTGGGGTAATGATACAGTCAACGATACAGTACTTTAGGAGCTTTACTTTGGCAGCTGTCTGGTGGATGGGCTAGAGAAGAGAGGGGAAAAAGGTTGCTATTGGCCAGGCTAGATTTGGTGAGCTTGTACTAGGATAGTGGCGGAATGAGTAGAACACAGGGCACCCATCTCATGTCTCCTCAATTTTTCTTAGATCAGAGACTGGAAAAGATGGGAGGCTGGGAGACAGTTAGGAAGTTCTTAGAGTAGTCTAGGAAAGAGGCCACTCTCACCTCAACAGGTCTTACAATGAATGTATCTTCAGTAGGGTTGGCCTAATCTCAGGACCTCACCTCTTCAATTACTATTTGCATTTCCTTTTTCAGTAGCTACTCCTCCCCCCAATATATACCAACATAAATACATAAGTAGTTCTAAGTCAATAAAGATGGAGGAGCCAAAAGCACAGGGAAATGCCCCATTTTCTCTTTGCAGCATTTTTTTTCTTTCAGCTGGCCCTAGGCTCTTTTTTTTCCTTCTCCTCCTTGAATTGGATCTCTAAGTTAATTTGTATTGGGAACATTCGATTTATTATTTGTTTGATCTGACCATAAGCTTCTTAAGGGCAAGGGCTGCTTCAGATTCTAATCTTTGCTCTGTACAGTCTTCATCTCTTAATTCAGCTTATTAAGACCTTATTAGGGGTTTTGGCTTCTCTGATGAACTAGAAGGATGCCGTGTCTATCCATCCAGAATTTTCTGGGGTAGCTCTGACTTCAGTTCAGCTTAACCAACATTTCTACAGTGTTTTTCTTAAGGTTTATGCTTTCCTTAGAACACTAGCAATGTGAAATAATACAGTGTGATTAGCCCTGTTTAACAAATGAAAAAACTGAGGGTCAGAGTTGGGCTTGATTCACCCCTGGCCTGCTCATGATCCCAAAGTTAGTAAGGGTCCTGAGTAAGGGTCCAGACCAGGTTCTCTTAACTACAAATCTCTAGATCTTTCCAATACACCTGACTGGCATCCTGTCACCTAAAGTAACCTCTGACAGTGTCAGGGGAGGGGACCTTTAGCTACTGGGCAAGGATTGCTCTTCCTTTGTCAACATTAGTTTAGCATTGAAAACTTAGGACAGACTGTTTATCTTTGCTGTTGGAATTGTCCTGAGGGGTAATGATCCTAGCAAGGAATGTGTGTGTGCTTTCTTCAGTACAACACTAAGGCCATGGGATTTCCTCTTTGTGGCCTAGGTCTAGCTGCCTCATTTACTTTCTCTTGCATCCCTACTAGACACCCCTCCTCCCACCCCACTCTATAGGTACATAAGTAGTACTAAATGAGTAAGGATGGAGGAGCCATAAGCATAGGTGAAATGGCCTATTTTCTTTTTACAGTATTTTTTTCTTTCAACTTGTCCTAGGTTCTTTTCTTTTTTTTCCCCTCCTTAAATGGGATCTCTGATTTAATTTGTATTGGGAACACTCCATTTATACAGATGAGCCCTTGCTCAACTCTTTAGTGTTTGGGGCATTGGTCGCACAGTCAATGTGTGTCAGACCGGAGACCTGAGCCCAGTTGTTCTGGTCTCCAAAGCCATCTCTTGCTACTATATTTATAGTCTTAATAAGAAGAACTAAAATTTCTATAACACTTTTTAAGGTTCACCAAGCACTCTCCTCAAAGTAATGCAAGTCCCCTTATTCCTGTTTTATAGGTTAAAACAAAGGTATTAAATAATTGATTTGCCCATGATCACACAGCTAATATTAGAAAGCAGGCTAGTAATCAAGGTCTTCAGTGTTTTCTCTATTATAACATAGGACCTTTCTTGTGTAAGGAGACAACTGTCTGAACAAGTTTGGAGACCATTTGTATATTCCAATATTAATTGAGAATCCCTAATGGCCTGTGTAGGAGGATTCTATTTCTCAGAGAATTTCTATTTTTATACATAAGTGCCAAGAATTGGATCTTTTCTGCAATCACTGCAGTTGAACTTTAATATTTCAAAATACTGGTAATTTCACTGTACATTGAGTGGTTAGTACAGTACCTGGCATATAGTAAGTACTTAATAAATGCTTGTTTCCTTTCCTTCCTTCTCTACAGTGATAGAGAAGTCTTGATTGTCAAATCACATTGTTATATTTGCATTTCTACTATTATTAATGATTTGGCCCTTTCAAGCCATTTATAATTTTTTGAGAACCATTTAATCATATCCATTGACTTCTTTTTGTATTGTGTATTTCTGTTGGTTTTCTTGGATGCCAAACACTTCTTAGTAATAAAAAGATTCTCCCCTCCCCCTAAATTAACTACTTTCTTTCTTTTCCTAAATGCGTTTATTTTGTCTGTGCAGAAACTTCTCAACTTCATGTAATTTCAAAATTATCCATTTTAGTTCTTCCCTATTGGCTAAGAATTCATTCCTTATCCATATCTGGAAAAGGTATATGATTTGCTTATTTTCCAGTTTTTTGTAGTATGATATTTATTAATCAGATTTATTATCCATTTTGAGATTCTTGTGGAATATTATGTAAATATACTCCTAAGCTAATTTCTGCCAGTTTTTCTAGCTCTTTATCAGACAGGAAATTTTTTTCTAGGTAATTTATAATTTTGAATTTATTGAGTTAAATTCTGCTTTTGTAATCTAGTTCATTAATATGTTTTTATTTTTAATAAGTGCCAAATTGTTTGGATTATTGCTGCATTATAATATAGTTTTATATGTGGACATTTATTCCCTTGTTTGTGCTTTTCTTCATTATTTTCCTCAATATTCTAGATCTTTTTGACCTCCAAATGCTTTTTAAAAATTCTTTTATCTGGTGCTATATAATACCCCCTTGTTAGTTTGGTTAGTTTAGCATGAAATCTATAAACTAATTTTTCTGGTATTTTTGTTTTTATTATGTTGTCATGAACCAGTCATGAGCACTGAATATTTCTCCAGCATTTTAAGTTATTGTTTTTTTTTGTAAAGAGTCACTTGTAATTGTATCTATACAGATTTTGGTAGATTGATTTCCAAATATTTTGTGCAATTAGTAGTTATTTTGAATGGGACTTCCCATTCTATTGTTGATGCCTGCATTTTGTTATTAGTATATAAAAATGAGGTTGATTTTGTGTTTATTTTTTAATCTGCAAATTTGCTGAGGCTATTGTCTCATTTAGTTTCTTTGCTGATCACCTAGATTTTCCTAATTATGTCATCATCCAATCAGCAAAAAAGGTAGTTTTCTTTCTTCTTTGCCTAAATTGATACATTTAATTTTTTCTCTTGTCTTACTGTTTTTATTGCTAGCATTTCTAGGACTATTAAGTAGTATTAGGAAAAGGAAACATCCTTGTTTTGTTATCATAGTATTCAATTTCAGTCTTTTTTATTTTTATTTTTTGCTATGATTGATGTTTATTTACATTGTTAGAGGCATATATATTCTTTTCCTGGTTCTGTTTACTTCATTTTGTATCAGTTCATATGTTTTCCATGCTTCTCTGTGTTCAACGTGTCTTATGGCATAGTGATTTTTCATTGCCTTCTCATACTACAGTTTGCTCAGTCATTCCCTTATTAATGGATACGTATTTTGTCTCTAGTTTTTTTTTCTTTCTACATACAGGATTATTATAAATATTTTGGTGTAAGGTCTTCCTTTTCTATTGTTGGTCTGTTTGGGGGAGTGGAAGGTGTGGGATGTTTTGGTCACTTTCTTATCATAATTCCAAATTGCTTTCCAAAACGTTTGGATCATCAGTTCATAGCTTGAAAGAAAATTTTAGGAGAGTTTTTTCTCATGATGACCCAAGCTCAAAAATACTTCATCAGCTTTTACACATACATGCATATTTTTCACAAGCCATGTGGTAATGTGCAATTGTCAAACTCTAGAAGTGAATTGAGACACACCCTCCATTTAATCAGCACGGCCTAAAATAGTACTCCACTCAGAGTAATCCTGGCGCAGGGTCAAGCAGACCCTAGTGTGTTGGGAAATAAAAATAGCTTATATCCTCATTTTATTTTTTTTAAAATAAATTTATTTATTTAACTTTTTACATTCATTTTCACAAGATTTTGGGTTCCAAAATTTTCTCCCCATTTGG
>CM053774.1:75407016-75461115 GCA_028658325.1 Potorous gilbertii | reverse complement strand
ACTATGTTTCTGCGCGGCTTCCACTGCTCCAGAATTTGTCAGGAGTTCTTTTTACAGGAAATCTATGGGCTGTGGGTTCGGACCTAGCTTAGGTGAGTCTTTCTACTCCGCCATCTTGGCTCCGCCCCCCTTAATTTTATTTTTAGATAATCATAACATCACATTTAACTCACACCTTTGCTTTCTATCTATGTATACTCCTGACTGCCCTAATAACAAGAAAGTTTTTTAGGAGTTATAAATATCATCTTCTCATGTTGGAATATAAGGCATTTAACTTTATCAAATCCCTTGTGATTTCCATTTCTATCTTGTATTTGAGAGTCAAATTTTCTATTCAGCATTTTGTCAGGAATTCTTGAAAGTCTTCTATTTCATTAAATGTCCATTTTTCCCCCCAAAGGATTCTACTCAGTTTTGCTGCATAGGTGATTCTTGATTTTAGTCTTAACTCTTTTGCACTCTGGGATATCACATTTCAAGCCCTCCAATTCTTTGATGTGGAAGCTGCTAAATCTTTTGTTATGCTGACTATAGCTCTACAATATTTGAATTGTTTCTTTTTGGCTGTTTGTAGTATTTTCTCCTTGATCTGGGAGGTCTGGAGTTTGACTCTAATATTCCTGACAATTTTCATTTTGAGATCTCTTTCAGGAGGTGAATGGCAGATTCTTTCAGTTTCAATTTTACCCTCTGTTTCTAGAATACTGATATTTGATAATTTCTTTAAAGCTGATGTCTAGGCTCTTTTTTTTTCATCTTGACATTCACATAGTCTCATAATTATTAAATTGTCTCTTCGGGGTCTATTTTCTAGGTCAGTTGTTTTTCCAATGAGATATTTAACATTTTCTTTTATTTTTTCATTCTTTTGATATTGTTTGATTGTTTTTTAATGTCTAATAAAGCTTCCATTTGCCTAATTTTAACTTTTAAGGAATTATTTTCTTTGATGAGTTTTTGTACCACCTTTTCTATTTGGCCAGTTCTGTTTTTCACTTGTCAGTGAATTTTTGTATATCTTTTTTCCATTTGGCCAATTTTGCTTTTTAAAGTATTATTTTCTACAATATTTTTTGTGCCTCCTTTGCCAAGCTATTGACTCCTTTTTCATTATTTTCTTGCATCACTCTTATTTCTGTTCCCAATTTTCCCCCTACCTGTCTTTTTTGATTTTTAAAGTCCCCTTTGAGGTCTTCCATGCTCTGAGACTAATTCATATTTTTCCTTTGGGCTCTGGATGCAGAAATTTCGACTTTGTTGTCTTCTTCTGAGTATATGTTTATATATTCCTTGTCACCATAGTAATTTTCTATAGTCAGAATTTTTTTTCCTGCCATTTACTCATTTGGAAAATTTCTTATTTCTTGACTTTTAACTCCATGCTTTCCAAGTGGAGGGGATGCTGTCCCAAGCTTCTGCAGCTGTTTTCAGAGATAATTCTGGGCAACTGTCCTTTTTTGGCTCTTCCAAGATGGTATGATCTTGTGGGTTTACTACTTTCCTATACTGTGCACTGGTTTGTGAGCAACCACAAGCACTCTTTTCAACCCAGGAACTGTGACCAGAGTCTCTGTTCCCCTGCGGCTACAAGCTCTGCTATGTTAGTGCTCCTTCCTGTACTGGGACTGAGACCCAAGACTGTGACCCAGATCTAAGAATAGGCAATGCAACAGAGTAAAGGGACTCCTGTAAATCTCCTTCTGACTCATTGTCTGATCCCCTTCCTATCTGTGGACTGAGAGGTCTGGAAACCCCCACTGCTGCTACTGATTTACTGGGCCCTGATCTGCTCTGATGGGACCTGCAGCAGACCTTTCTTGCCAACCTTTTAAATTGTCTTGGAAAATTGTTTCAATCTGTCATTTTGTGGGTTCTTCTGCTCTAGAATTTGTTTAGAGTCATTATTTAAAGGTATTTAGAGGGGTTTGTGGGAGAGCTCAAGTGAGTCTCTACCTTTATTCCATCATTGTGGCTCCGCCTCCGTGCTTTCATTTTTTATATTAATATTACAAATATTTTCTCTTCTTCCCATAGTCCTTCCCCTATTGAGCAGAGCAATTAAAAAAATTGTTCCTAAAAATATGCATAATGCTGTAAAACACATCTCCTCATATCAAAAAATGCATGTCTCAATGTATTTTAAATCCATTGCTTCTGTGGCGATTGCAGGTTTCATCTTTAGTCCTCTGGACTCATGTCTCATCGTTGCATTGTTCAGAGTTGGACATTTTTAAAAGTTTTTCCTCATAACATTATCATTACATAAATTGTTCTGTATGCTTCACAATGCATCAGTTCAAGAGATCTTCCTATTTCTTTTTATATGGCATAGTTACAGTTCATTACATTCTTATACCTTAATTTATTGAGCCATTCCTCAGCACTTTTTGGGCTACTATCAAAAGTGCTACTATAAATACTTTTTGTGTACATGAGTCCTTTTCTTCTTTCTCTCATCTAAAACAGTTTTAAAACCTTGACAGTGAGCAATGTTAGAAAATATCTTCCTAAGGAACACATATTTTTGAATTTGAAATCTGACTTTCTAATTTCTGGCTGGTCATCTGTGAAAAAAATCAAAGGCTAAACTTTCTGTTGATCAAATTAGTGGGTACCAAAATATACTATTATTTTGTGGAATTTGAAGCTCAGATAGAGATGTCATGAGCAGCATGAAAGGAAGAGAGTCTAGTTCTTCATTTTTCTTGTCAACTGTGCCCTGTAAAAGCAAAAAGAATAAATTAATAAAAGAACAAATGAATGGATGGGGGAAAAACTGCATTTATTAATCAGCTACTATTTGCCAGGTACACTGGACCCTGGGGATAAATGGTGTCTCAGCTCAAAGAGTTCACATTCTATCAGGCTATAGGGGAATGATTGCCAGAGAAATCAGTTTTCCTGTTCTAGGAGTTCCAAGGATGGTGAGTAGAGCTATAAACTGAAAAGAGGGTGGAGGGAAGGAGCACCATGAGGTAGCAGGAAGCATCTGAGAGTTAGGAGGGAAAGTCCCATCCCTGACCTCTCTAAAGGAAAGGAGTTTCATTCTCCACCTCCAACCTTCCAATCAGGGGAGAGAGACTACTTTGGGAAGGTATCGAGGTTCCAAGGCTGAGTGAAACAGCAAGATGAGGAGATTTTAGGTGATATCAGCTTATCCTGGAGGGGACACTTTCTTCCCTGGTGTTGAAACCAAGTAGAACTGTAGATTGAAAGAGCAAAGTGAGATTAGAGGCGCCATCTTTATTCTGATGGCATGGAGGACCACCAGGCTTTACCACTTCTTCTACTGCTCCTAATGTCCTCTAAACCTTAACATCTGCCTGTTTCTATGCCCTGAAGATTCTGGGGCACTGTCACCTGACCTATTGATGTAAATGAAAAACCTTCTAGACTTTGTCATCTGCTCTGACACAAAACCCATCAGTCTTCTGGGTATTTTGTAGCTGAACTCTCATTTACATACTGACTCCTTCAGTTAGAGTATGCTCTTCTTGAAGGGAGGGGCCAGCTTCCTTTCTCTGATGCCCCCAGTGCTTGGCATATAGTCAACACTTAAAAATACATTTTAATTTATTCATTCAGCCAAGGAGGTTTTATGGGTAACTATTAAAAGATTTCTAAACTGGGCAGTGGTGTGATCATAACATTGATTTAGAAAGATTAACTTGTCACTCACATAGAAGAAAAATGGGAAAGAGATAAGAATGGTAGGAGGCTATTACAGTGTTTATGCATGAGATAATATGGGCCTGAATTAAGACAATAGCAATGACAGCATAAGGTAAGGGATTCATAAGAGACTTTACAGAAAAAGACAGAACTTAATGTCTAATTTCAGCTTGCCAGATTGCATGGTACAGTAGAGACATTTGATCTGATGCAGTAAGTTCATTTGGTCAGAAAATGCTATTTATGCACAGGAAACAGGAATCAGCAAATAGCATTACTCAGGATGGCTACAGTTAGTAATGCTATCTTGTTTTTTAGAAGGTAAAACATAGGATTTAAAATTGGAAGAAACCTAAAAGGTCATTTAGTCCCATCTCTCATTTTAAATAGGAGGAAACAGAGGCACACAAGGCTATAAAATGACTTACTTGAGGTCACACAGTTAATAAGCGGGAGAGCCAGAATTTGAATCCAGTCCTTTTGGCTCCAAATCTGTCTGTTACACCAACCTTATTTTCCAACACATTAAACATTTCAAATTAAATCACCTGTGAGCTCATCATCTCTATAGCATCAGCATCACTTTTATTCGCTTAATTTTCAGGTCTGTGAGAGACATAGGAGATAACATGTCTAGAACTATGCTAGAAATTCAAAAGGAGGCAAAAGATAGTCCCTTAAAGAGCTTATATACTTACTCAAAGATTCCTTAACATGAAGCTCAGTAGCATGAGAATCCATTGTCAGGCATGACCAAGGTGTGGGCTTGTTTATATTTGACTGCTTGTTGATCACTAGGGAAGGACTGTTCGGGAAGACAAAGGTAGGCTAGTGATAACAAGGCTGGAAAAAAAAAGGAAGCAATATTAGTGTCAATGAAGCATTTTTTAAATGCCTGAAGGTAACAGAAAATATTTTTAGAGTGAAATACAGACAAGAGGGCCAGTTTTGGAACTAGAAAGTTGAATTTATTATATAAATTATGTACACACATGCATACACACATATATGTACATATAAATCTAGGTAGATGTAGGAGACTTGCAATTTCCTCTCCAGTCCCATTTTTCTGTTCTTTGTCTGCATTTGTTGATGTCTCTCAAGTATGGAATAATAAAAATTTCATAATTAAATAAAATTAAACTTGAGTGACAAATGATAGTGTTGCTATGAAGCATACAGTTCCCTCCTTAAGACTTTTACCCCTCCCCCTTCCTGTTTGACTCCTATTTACCTGCAAAAACTGAGGTCATTTGACAAGAGTGCCTTCTTCTGTCATTGTCTTCCTCTCAGAATGTTGACATAATGTCCCGTTCTCTCCTCTACTTCTCAAAAACTTTCTGACAAAGAGTTGGCTCTTCACCTTAAGCACAGATCTGATACTATGACTCCCATACTCAAGCCCTGTTTAGCTTTGAAAGCTCTGTGTGACCTGGTCCCATCTGTTTTTCCCAGTCTCATCAGACATTTCTCTCCCTCTCACATGCTGCAATCCAAACTGGCCTTTTTCTTTTTCTTCACATGTGACACTACTATTTAGTGTGTTCAAGACATTGCCCTAGAATGCAAAGGTGGGGAAGTGATAACAGGGCTAGAATGCTTCTAAGGAATGCAAAAAAAATTATTGAAATCTTGTTCTTAAGGAGCATTTCTCCTGTACTTGGGGAGATAGGCTAAAAAAAATACATATGTTCAATAATAATACTATTATTTGCTGAAGTTACAATTGCTATATTACTAATGCTAAAATAATAATAAGTTAAGTAAGAATTAAATAGCACCACAATAAAGAATAACAAAGAATTTACAAGGTAATTTCATAGGTTAATTCTAAATTGATGATGTTAATGGGCCAGGTCAATACCCTCAAGATTAAGAAGCAGGTCTGGATTGGTGTGGGAACATTTCATATGGAGGAGGTCAATCTTGAGCTGGATATTGAAGCATGGGTTTTAGGCAGGCTGAGAGGAGAAGAGGGTCATTTTGAATGGGAAGTGAAGGGAAGGCATGACTGTGGGCCAATACAAGGCAATTTAGGGGGATCCTGAGTCTACCTGTTGGTCTGAAGTGGTTGGTTTTGGAGTAATGAGAGATAATACTAAAAAAATTAGTTTGAGCCACAAATCTAGCATGTGAGGGATAATCTCTCCTATAGCTGTAATTAGTTTAATAACCTTTCAAATAGCTTCATGGAATGATTAAGAGGAATGAATGTATGAAAAAGCATATATTAAATATCTACCCTGCTATGCACCTGACAGAAGGAATATAGAAATTAAAGACATCAATTTCTTCTCTAAAGTAACTTACATTCCAATGGAGGAAACAATTATGAGGGAGTAGTGTCCAGGGAAGGGTACTTCGGTTCAAGTAGTTACAGAATGCTGTTACAGGGAGCTGACTGATGACTGGGTGGATGGTTGCATGAGATGTGAAGTATGTTCTAGTGTGGGACCAGGTAGTGAGTGCTTTAGGTGGCTTTGTTCTCCATTACTTATCACTCAGCTTAGGTTAACCCCAGGGTAAGAGTACCAGTGATGAGTGGGTTAATTTTTGTAAGGGAAAGGGAAAAACAAATAACCTGAAATACGTTAGTCTTATTTACCTTGGATGTTGAAAAGCAAATCAGGCATAATCTTTGCCTTTACTTCTTGGGTTAGATGTTATTACTCAAATATCCACTTGATTCATGATCTCATCAATGTGGAAATTTCACCCACTGGTGCAGATTATAATTCATCCACTGTCTATTCATCCTGTGAGGATCTTTTCCATGTCTTCCAGTAAATCTGCAATAGGGGGTCCACTTCATGTGGCCAAGCACATTCCTTTCATTCCTGTGACTTTGTGTGGATACTAATTGAGCATGTGGGTGGCTATCCACTTCATTCCACACTCTCTGTGTGCCATCTTTTTTCCTGTTTATACAATTCTCGGATGACTTTGTTTATACATCACTACTCATTGGTTATTTTTTTGTCTGTAATGTGTTACAACTCGCTCATTTTTACCCTGTGCAAAGACAGGATGAGTGATGAGACTGCCCAGAAATCAGGAACATACTTTTAACTTAAAAAACCTACTAGTTATTGAAGGTAAATCAGGAAAGACATCTTGGAAAGGAGTTTTAAAAAGAGAACTTTGAAGGAGGGAAGAATTGTGTTGACTGATTGAAGGGAATTTCTAGGTATAAAATAATTTATAGAGTTGAAATAGGATGAAAGAGAGAGAGGAACAGACAGCGAATGTTTGATTAAAGCCAAAAGGGTGACAGAATACTAGAGAACTTGAAAAGTCAACATAGTTTTTATTGAAGACTATGAATGAATTAAGGAAAATAGCATTTATGTAGGACCTACTATGTTCCAGGCAGCATGTTAAGTGCTAGGGATACAAATACAAAATGGAACCATATCCTTGACCTCGAAGTACTTACATTCTGATAGAGAAAACTCTCTCTGTCTCTGAAATGTGTGTATGTACATATGTGTGTGTGTGTGTGTGTGTGTGTGTGTGTATAGAGAGAGATTGAACAGAGATTGATATATGATAATATATCTAGAGATACAATTTTATTATCAACCTATAGGTATTGATGTATTTTATGTATATTGATAAATTGATCTCTGTTTCCTATACATTTGTCTCTATTGAGCTCTCCCACTCCTCTATCTACCTACCTATCTATCTATCTTTCTATCTATCATCTATATGATAGAGAAGGAAGGGAGTATTGGTCTGGGGAGACACAGGGCTTATAAGTGGATGTGTAAGTCAAAAGGTTACCATGCCTTTTCCAGTAGCAACGGTCAAGATGATTTGACTACTGTTTCTGGAGCAAAAGGAAAGGAGAAGGGAAGAGATGACAAAGGGGAGGAGAGGGCAGATAACAATTTGTCCAAGTAGGCCTAAATCTTCTGGAAGATGACTAGACAGGATGTGGTCTGGGGTTGACTAGATATGGTACTTAGGAATGTTTATGAGCACTCGCTTCCTTCTATATAGTGGCAAGTCAAAGGTACACATGAGAATTAAAATGAATGATTAATTTAGGGTTTTAAAATGCCATATTATCAATTTATAGTATATATACAGTGTGAGGTAGCTAAGGTGGCTCAGTACATAGAGCACTGGCCTTGGAGTCAGGAAGACCTGAGTTCTAATCCAGCCTCAGACACTATCTCTGTATCCCTGGACAAGTCTCTTAACTTCTGTTTGGCTTAATACCTTAGAGAAGGAAATGGCAAACTGATTGCCAAGAAAACCCCATGGACGGTTTTGCTGTGCTGTGATCCACGGAGTCAGAGTCAAATATGATTGAATGACTGCACAGCAACAAAATAAAGTACTTCAGATACCAAAAAGAATTAGAATTACTATAAAGATTCCAACTATTTTCCAGAATTGCAGCATCACAGATTTAATGATAGAAGAGACATCTAATTCAACTCCTTCATTTTACATATAAGGAAACCAAAGCCAGAGGAGGTTAGGTTTCTTGTGAGTCCTTTCTTACACAGCTAGTATCAGAGGTGAGATTTGAACTCAGGTCCTTTGGCTTTAGAGCCAGGGTGCTTTCCATAATACCACAGTCCCTTCTCATCCCAGTTGTGGTCCTCTCCCCAACCTCTGAAGTATAACTGGGACATGTAAAAAAATCTGTTCAGTTGACTGGTATAAAACCCAAGTTAAGCGTCTGAAATTGCTTGTGTGTGATGGTGGTAAATGCCTCAAGGGAGATGATTAGATTGGTTTTAGGGGATTTTTACTGTCTAGTTATCTGTCCTTAGAGGGATTGAGCTGGTAGTCCCTCCTGATGGCTGATATAAAATAGACCAGGTGACTGATGGCTCTCCCTTCCGCAATGCAAGGGAAATGGAAGATAAATAATTATCTCCAAGATAAAGAGCCTGAATTTACTTTTTCTGCAAATTGTACATTTGAAGATAGAGGTAGAGGTCTGTGAAGAATGCAGAACTTTCTTCTATAACTGTGAATAACAAATAACAAAACCATCTGATGTGGTCTTTTTCCTTCCTTAAAAGGGAACTATGCCTGTGGAAAGGATGCGAATGCGCCCATGGCTGGAAGAACAAATAAACTCTAATACAATACCTGGGCTAAAATGGTTAAGCAAGGTAAGCTTGTTGTTCCTGTGTGTGGGGGAGGGGGTGTGTGTTGGTGTGAGCTTGTGCATGTGGTCAGGTGAATATTAGAGGAAGCCTGATGTCCACGTTCTCAGAGTAAGGGACAAAGTCAATTGCTTGCTGATTTCAAACAGAAAGCTAGGCATATATGACTTGCCATGAGCGGGGGCTTTTTTAGTTCTTGCTAACTTGAGTTTCTTAGCTTTGGGTTGACTGTTTTGTTTATCATGTATTCTTCTATAGTTATGGGTCTTTTCCCCACTTTTACATTCCTCATCATCCTTCTGATGATCCTTCCTCCCATGTCCTTTCCTACCAGAGTGTACTTCTTGAGACAGAAAAGGTGAGGTAAAGCCTCCACAGGATTTCAGCATTGGGAGGGACCTCTAGATTTCATCAAAGTTATTTTTTATAACTCAGATTAACATTAAGTTAAATAACATTGGAGAATGTTATTTTACACTTGAGGAAACTGAGGCCCGGAGATAAAGTAATTCAACCAAAATGCTCAGTGACAGAGCGGAGATTCCACCCCAGATTTTTGACTCTCAATCTGTTTCCGTCATACCACCTTCCTTCCCCATTGTAACCCTGGGCATGATTTCTGCTTGAATTGACTGTAATCCAGGTTGAAGTAAGGAGTCATTTGCCTGGAATTAGCAGTCTTCTTTGTGAGTGATTGCCTGCTTTTGAAATGACCTCTTAGAAAAACATTGGCGCCAGGACATAGGACATGTAGCTGTGTGACTTAAAGGATATTTGAGTCCTACAAGCTGTTGGCTTTGACCAGGAAGCATCTACTGCCCAGTGGGGTAGGTATCACTAGTGGTGTGCCACTAGTCTTACCTGGAGTTAGGATAGGACCTTCCTCCTCCTGTTTTAAATGGCCTAGGACCTTCCTTGGTTGGTTTTCAGTAGCCTTGGTCAACCATTCCATCACTTAGAGCAGTTTAATTAAGGTAGTGCCCTCATTGTCCTAACTTTTACGTTCAATGAAGTTCTCCAATGAAGTTCTCTTCTATATTTGTAAAATTTTATTTTGAACTTAAGAAATAAAACAAGCATTTCTATAGCAAAGTAGAATTTTTTTTAAAAAAAGATGATTGCACATGAAACTGCAAATCAATTACATACAACTACTCATTTCCAATATATAGTAAAATGATCATGTAACATTCTTTTTATTCCTTTTTACTTCCTATGTGACACAAATATACATATATTATAATGCACATATATACACACACTATAAATATATGTATACATATATATATAATTCTTCTATATATACTAATATTTGTCAGTTCTTTTTCTGGATTCAGATTGTGTCTTCCTTTATAGGTCCTTTGGGTATTTATAATAATCAAAATGACTTTGTCTCAAAACAATAGTGCTTTCTTTTATTACCTGTGTGCCCCTAGGAAAGTCTCTCAAACTCTCATTGGCAAAATGAGGGGATTGAATTAGATGATCTTTAAGGTTCCTTTCAGCTCTAAATCTACACTCCTATTTCTTGGAGAGTCTTGGAGAGAGACTGGAAAATTTATTGCTCTGGTCCTTCTCTTATTATAGGTTCTCGTGACCAAAAAAAAAAAATCATCACCAGGTGGTCAACCCACAGATGATTTGCCTCTGTGATTAACTAAGTTGGTCCTCAGGGAAACAGAGAGTCTATAATTGGGACCATACTTTAAAGCTTTTATAGGAACTTGTTCTCCTTTGGGACAGAATTCAGGAAGTGAGGGTCACCTCCACTCAGCCTGCAGGGGTCACCTTGTATGTCCAGTCTTGCCCCAAGGCCAACAAGGGTTGAAATAGCCTTTCAAGGTATTGGAAAGAGAAAGAGACTGGAAGTCAAGGGACCTGAATGTAAGTCCTAGCGCACTTATGTGACCTTGGGTAAATCATTCAAACCTCTTTGGGCCTCAGTTTTCTTCACCTGTAAAATGGGGAGGGGGGCAGTGTTTGACCACACTTCTTGGGGAGGGCGAAAGACTTTGGAAGAAGGCGGGGCAGAATGTGAAAAAAGTTGACATAAACAGGATCTTGTGAGCTTCTTTGTTGGGGCAAATTTTGTTTTTGTTATTGCTTTGTAAAATGTGTGTGTGTGGTGTGTGTGTGTGTGTATGTGTGTACCTGTATGCATCAGAAGTCCTTAGTCATTTATGTAGTTCTCCTGGTCTTTTGTTTTTTTCATATATTCAAATATTTGTGTTTGTTGATAATTAAGTTTCAAAAAGAAAATGTTAACAAATGAAAGCAGAACTGAGTGATAGACTTACCTCCATCCGGAAGCTTTCCATCCTCCCCAACACCTCAAGGTGAACCCCTCCCTGCTACTTTCCCACCTACAATTAGACAGTAGTTTCAATCTTTACACCTACAGAATTCTTTTGCAGATAGCATGGTATAGTAAGGTCAGGTCTACAAGCATTTATTAAAGGATTACCATGTGCCAGGCCCTGTAATAAGTACTGGGGATACACAGAGAGCATCCCCACCTCCTCCCAAAATCTCTGTTTTCAAGGAGTTCACAAGGTGAGAAGAGTTTGGCTCGAGTCTTTTTTTTTTCTTTTTTCCTTTGGACAACTATGGTTTTCTAGGCAAAAATACTGGAATGGTTTGCTGTTTCCTTTTTCAGCTCATTTTACAGATAAGGAAACTGAAACAAACAGGGTTAAGTAACTGGCCCAGGGTCACCCAGTTAAAAAGTGTCTGAGGCCCATTCTGAACTCAAGTCCTCCTGAGTCCAGAGTTGGTGCTCTATCCATTGCACCACTTAGCTGCCCCTTGGCTCAAATAGTAAGACATGATCTCAAGTCGTGTTTCTGCCATTTATCACCTGGATCACTGGGCTAATCATTTCTGCTTCTGGCTCATTTTCCTCATCTGTAAAATGAGGGGACTGTAAAATGGATGCACTAAGTGACTTGAAAGGTCCTTCCCATTGTGACTTGAAAGTTTCTCCCATTCAATGAGTGTTCCAGTCATCCTGATGAATATCTGGTCACTGGATCCAGATGGCTCAGGAGGAGAAAGTGAGGCTGGTGACCTGCACAGCCCTCCCTCACTCAAAGTCAACTGCAAGTCATATCATCTTTTCCCTGATATCATGGTCTTCTTCAAAAACAAAGGACAAGCATAACAATAATTCTGAATGGTGGATTGGAAGAACACTGTTCTTCCTTCCCTTGTTTTCTCCAGCTATCACTGTATTATAACTGTGCTTTCCTGTTCCTGCTTCCCTTTAATGGGCCTTGGCCTCAGTCAATCTCTGGGAGAAAAGGGTAGCATAGTAGATGGGTCTGCTCTAACCTCCTTGGGAGCTATTACAATGTGGGGGTTGGTTCAAGTCAATGAATACTTATTGAACATCTGTGGGCAAGGTATCATGACTTATAGTGGAAATCTGTCTGGTTTGCACATGGTTTAATATGCATAAGGGCGTAGTCATTTAGGGATGTTCAGACCCACCCAATAAATATGGTCTGGACTGATATGACAAGAATAAACAAAACCATATAATAATATAAAATAATATTAAAAAATAATAAAATAAATAATATAAAAACAAAAAATAAATATTCAGCATTTATTCTCTTTAGTTTTAGATAGAGTTAAATGCTATTAAATGAAAGTTTTTGTTTTGTTTTGTTTTAAACTTTGGCAGGACTCGTGTTCTATCTCTGAATGGACAGATTTCTACTTAGGGCCTTTATCAGACTCACGGAGCTACAAGTAGTTGTCATTGTTGCTCTGGTGTATACTGGGCACTCCAGGGTAGACTGGTTCTGGTCTCACAGTGGTTTTCTCCACCCTGGTAGGCAATGAATGGAATCCTGGTGTGGAATCAGGGAGACCTGAGTTCAAATGTGAACTTAAAACACTTACTAACTGTGCGACTCTTGGCAAGTCATTTAAGCATTGTTTGCCACAGTTTCCTCAAATGTAAAATGGAGATAACAATAGCAATTATCTCCCAGATTGTTGTGGGGATAAAATGAGAAACACATATAGTTCCTGGCACACAGTGGGCACTTAATAAATGCTTGTTTCTTCCCTGATCTCACACAGAAGCTTCAACATTTGCATTTGTACTAGATACTTAGTTAGATACTTAGTACTAGTTAGATACATAAGTGCTAGATACTTAGATAGGTTGGCTCCAGTCCTACCTTCTATATGGGACTTTCCCTCCTCCCTCACCCCTGCCCCACTACTTATGTCTTTTTTCTGAAGTTACCTCTAATTTTTACCCTGTATGTACATGTCTTCTTTGTAGTTAGTTGTTTCCATCCTATCTTCCCCATTAGAAAGTGAGCCCCTGGAAGGCAGGGACCTCTCTGTATCCCCAGTACTTACCACAGTGTCATACATACAGTAGGTGCTTAATAAATGCTTTTTGTCATGACTCAGTCATGAAAAGCATCATCACCACTCACCTGTAGAACCATCTACCCTCGTTAGCATCATTTCTTTTGAATATGAGAATGAGATATAATGACCCAGACTAAAGTTCATGCTAATCTGAACCACTTTTTCATTTAAATTAAACCGCAACCTTCTCTAAACTTTTTAAAAAAAACACTCCAGAATCATAGACTCTTTTAAAGTTAGAATCATTAACTCTTAAAACTGAAAGGGCCATTAAATTTCGAGTTGGAGACCATCTCATCCAACTTCTTCATTTGACAAGATGAGGAAACCAAGACCCAGGGAAATTAAATAATTTGCCCAGGGTCATCTTAAAAACACTAATTGTCCAGATAAGGAGACCGAGGCTCAGAAAAGTGACATGACTTGGCCAAAGTCCCTTAATCAACACTTCCTTCCTAAGCTTAAATATGTCATAGACATTCCAGGAGGACAAAGAGAATGCTGCTATGGTTGAAGACTAGTCATAAGTTCATTATGAGGAATGAACAAACTATATGTTAATGCTCTCTCTCTCTCTCTGTCTCTGTCCTTTGTTCCTTTCCCCCAGTGAAAATCACCTCTTTGAAGACCAGACATCACTTCATGGCATCATGCCTTGAATGTTGGTCTTCATGATAGCAGGTTTAGTGGAACAGGCTTTCCAAAGAAACTCTTTCCATACATGTATGGTTTTCCATATTTCACTCATTTCTTTTATAGTCACAGTATCATTGTTCTTGCCAAAGTATATAAAACAAATTCTTTTGAAAGTTGGCACCTATAATAAACATGGTATCTTTAGGCACTGGGTGTTTTGAGGCCAATTCTGGCACACACACACACAAAGAATAAGCTCTTTAATGAAAGCTCCTTTAATATCTGTGTGTGTGTGTGTGTGTGTGTGTGAAATGTTTTTAAAAGTACAATAGGCAGTTTTGCCCTCTCTTTCCTACATGTGCTTTTTCCTTTTGAAATCCATGGAATTTAAAATAGAATAACCAAGTGGTAGTTTGCAAGGACTTGGATAATTTTGGTGCTTCTTTACCAACTGTTGAGATGTTGAAATGAAACTAGATTTTTCCCTCAAAAGCTTTCAGGAAATTCTGAGATACCCTGAAATAGTTTTAGTTAAAACTGGGTATTTTGTCATGAAAAGGTCCACCTGTCATGGCTAAGTCCTTGAAAGAGATGCTGCAAAGGTAGTCCAAGATTTTCTGGATGATGGTACAGCCTTTTCTCAGATGGCAAGAGTACTGTTTGCTTCGCCTTGTGCCCACAACCATCTGATCCATTTTGTCTGGTACTTAAAATTTTTTTTTAAGTTTTGTTGACTTTTTTTTACATTACAAATGCAGATTACTCCCACTTCCAGAGAGGTTTCATAACAAGGTAAAGCAAGTAAATAAAAACTAATAGTATAATGACATCATCTGAAAAGAAATGCAACATTTCACATGAGTGGCTTCCATGCCACCACTCTACCTTTTTAAAAATAAAAATAAATCTATTTTCTCTCACACACATACACCCCACCTCCCACCCCACTGGCAAGAGAAAAGAAAAATAACTGAAAAGAAAAACAAATTTCTTGTAACAAATATTTGCAGTCAAGCAAAACAAATTCCCTGTGGCTGAACACAAAAGTAAATGTGCCCGCCCATCACCTCTCTGTCATAGACAGTTTCATCATCAGTTCTCTGGAATGATGAAGGCTCATCACATTGATTATCTTTGTTACAACTTGCAAAGTTCTTTTTTATAGAATTCTTATCGAATCAATCATTTTCCTGGTTCTATTAATTCTGTTCTTCAACAGTTTATAAAAGTCCTCAAAATTATTTATTATTATTGATGTTATAGTATAAATTGTTTACCTGGTTCTGCTCCCTTTACTCTGCATCAGTTTATAAAAATATCTCTGTGTGTCAGAAATAATCTGTTTTTTTAATTTCTTATGGGACAATATTATTCCATCACATCCATATACTACAACTTTTTAAACTTTTCCTTGATTGATGGGTATCCCTTTAATTTCCAGTTGTTTTTTTTTACTCCCACCAAAAGAGTTGTTATAATAAAAATTTTTGTATGTATAGAACCTTTTCCTCTTTCTTTGGTGATCTCTTTTGTATATAGGACTAGCAGTGATATAACTGGATCAAAGTTATACTGCTGAGGAAATTTTTGGGTATCATTCCACATTATTTTCCATGATGGTTGTGCCTGTTCACCAGTCTACCCACAGTGCACCAATCTATCTGTTTTCCCACAGTTCCTCTAGCATTTATGATATTCATTTCTTTTCATTTTTACCACCCTCATGAATATGCAGTGCAATCTCAGAACTGCTTGAATTTGCATTTCTCTAATTCTTAGTGATTTAGAGCATTTTTCCCCCATAATACTATAGATAGTCTGACTTTTTCCCCCATGAGAACTGCCTGTTCATCTCAGATCATTTATCAATTGACAAATGACTATTTTTCCATCTAAACTGGAGTCAGTACCTTATGTATTTTGAAAATAAGAGCACTAGGAGGGTGGAGCCAAGATGGCAGAGTAGAAGTACAGAACTGTAGAAGCTCCCCCCCATAGCCCATGACTCTAAACAAATTCTAGAGCAGTAGAAGCCACAAAACGACAGAGTGGAAGAGATTTCCAGGCCAAGACAGCCTGGAAGGCTGACAGGAAAGGTCTATCACACTGTGAGTTGAGCGGAGCACTGCCTAGCTTTGGCTGTGCAGCAAAGCTCGAACAGGACCAGAATAGGCCTCAGGGGGTGGAATCCTTGGCAGAAGCATTAGTTCCCAGATTGCTCAACCCACAAACGTCAAAGATAGCTTCAAAGGTCAGTGAGAAAGCTCTTTCACCTGAGGGAGAAGGGAATGCAGACTGGCCCCTCTAGTAGCAGCCACTGAACCATCAATTTTTGGAGCCCTCCACTGAAAGACCTTGGGGTAATTGAGCAGCTGATCTGAGTCTCAGCCCTGAGAGGTGGCCCTGGGTTGAGGAGGAGTGCTGGCATGGTGGAGCTGGAGGAGGTTATGGAGAAGGAACCCTGGGCTTGTGGTTGCTCCCAGACCAGAGCGCAGACCATGAGAGGAGTAAACTCCTCTCCTTTGATTATGCCACCTTGGAGAAACTGAGAACTTACAGGTCCCCAGAGTATATCTTCTCCTTGACAAAGGACTCAAAAGTCAAGTAACTGGCTCAGAAAATGCCAAAAAAAAAAAGGGGAAAAAATAAGACTATAGAAGGCTACTTTCTTGGTAAACAGGTATTTCCTTCCAACCTTTCAGATGAGGAAAAACAATGCATACCATCAGAGGAAGACATAAACATCAAGTCTTCTGCATCCAAAACCTCCAAAATATATATGCAATAATTTCAGGCCATGCAAGAGCTCAAAAAGGATTTTGAAAATCAAGTAAGAGAGGTGGAGGAAAACTTGGGAAGAGAAATGAGAGATGCAAGAAAATCATGAAAAGCTGGTCAACAGCTTGCTAAAGGAGACACAAAAAAATACTGAAGAAAATAACACCTTTAAAAATAGGCTAACTCAACTGGCAAAAGAGGTCAAAAAAGCCAACGAGGAGAAGAATATTTTAAAAAGCAGAATTAACCAAATGGAAAAGGAAGTTCAAAAACTCACTGAAGAAAATAGTTCTTTAAAAATTAGAATGGAGCAGATGGAAGCTAATGACTTTATGAGAAACTAAGAAATTACAAAACAAAACCAAAAGAATGAAAAAATAGAAGACAATGTGAAATATCTTAATGGAAAAACAAGTGACCTGGAAAATAGATTCAAGAGAGACAATTTAAAAATTATGGGGCTACCTGAAAGACATGATCAAAAAAAGAGTCTAGGCATCATCTTTCATGAAATTATCAAGGAAAACTGCCCTGATATTCTAAACCAGAGGGTAAAATAAATATTGAAAGAATCCACCTGTCACCTCCTGAAAGATATCTGATGAGAGAAACTCCTAGGAATATTGTAGCCAAATTCCAGAATTCCCAGGTGAAGGAGAAAATATTGCAAGCTGCTAGAAAGAAACAATTGGAGTATTGTGGAAATACAATCAGGGTAACACAAGACCTAGGAGCTTCTACATTAAGGGATTGCAGGGCTTGGAATATGATATTCCAGAAGTCAAAGGAACTAGGATTAAAACCAAGAATCACCTACCCAGAAAAACTGAGTATAACACTTTAAGGGAAAAATGATCTTTCAATGAAATAGAGGACTTTCAAGCATTTTTGATGAAAAGACCAGAGTTGAAAAGAAAATTTGGTTTTCAAATGCAAGGATCAAGAGAAGCATGAAAAACAAGAGAAGCATAAACAGGAAAGAGAAATCATAAGGGACTTATTAAAGTTGAACTGTTTACATTCCTATGTGGAAAGATAATATTTGTAACTCTTGAAACTTTTCTCAGTATTTGGGTAATTGGAGGGATCATACACACACATATGTGTATATATATATATGCATATATGCATATATATATATATATATATGCATATATGCATATATATATATATATATATATATATATATATATATATATATATATGTAGACAGAGAGCACAGGGTGAGTTGAATAGGAAGGGACGATATCTAAAAAAATAAATTTAAGGACTGAGAGAGGAATATATTGGGAGGAAAAGGGGAAAAATGGAATGGGGCAAATCATCTCTTGTAAAAGAGGAAAGAAAAAAGCTTTTTAAATGCAGGGGAAAAGCGGGGAGGTGAGAGGGAAAAAGTGAATCTTACTCTCATCCGGCTTAAGGAGGGAATAACATGCACTCTCAATTTGGTGTGAAAATCTATCTTACACTACAGGAAAGTAGGGAAGAAGGGGGCAAGTAGGGTGAGGGGGATGATAGAAGGGAGGGCAAATGGGAGGAGTAGGGTAATTAGAATTAAACACTTTTCAGGAGGCACAAGGTCAAAAGAGAGAATAGAATAAATGGGGGGCAGGATAGGATGGAGTGAAATATAGTTAGTCTTACATAACATGAGTATTATGGAAGTCTTTTGTAAAACTACACATATATCGCCTATATTGAATTGCTTTCCTTCTCAGTGGGTATGGGTGGGGAGGAAGGAAGGGAGAGATGGGGAGAAAATTTGGAACTCAAAATTTTGTGGAAATGAATGTTGAAAACTAAAAATAAATAAAGAAACAAAAAAAGAAAATAAGACCTTTATCAGAGATACTTTTTGCAAAGAATTTCCCCTAATTAGTTGTTCCCCTTTTAATCTTAGCTTTATTAGATTTGTGTTTATAAAACCTTTTAAACTATATGTAACCCAAGTTTTCTCTTTTAATCTCCTATGATCCTTGATACTATTCTTGGTTTGGTCATGAACCTTTCTCCTTTCCATAGATCTAATAGGTATTTTTTCATGTGTCTCTAATTTTGCATCCGTGTGGTATAATCATTTAGAGTTAACCATAATTTTGAATGTGAGGTATTGGTTTAAAATCTAGTTTTCTCGGAAATCTTTCTCAATAGTGAATTCTTATTTCAGTGGCTACTAGTAGTCTTTTTGTTTATCAAATACTTAGAATTTTAAACATATTTGTTTCTGTCTGTTCTGTACTCAATCCATTCCACCTGATGGATCTCTCTGTTTTTTTAAGCAGTTCTAAACTGCCACAATAATAACCATTTTGAAGTATAATTTGAGATTTGCTAGGTCCCCTTCATTCCCATTTCTTTTTACTATTTCTCTTTAGAATTGTGAGACTTTTCCCTCCCCAAATGAATATTGGGATCTTTTTTTCTACTTATATTAAAAAGCCTTTTGGTAGTGACTGGTATGGCTTTGAATGATACAATTTAGGTAATGATGTCATTTTTATTATGTTAACTTATCCTACCCATGAGCAATTAATATTTTTCCAGTTATCAAGGTCTGTCTTTATTTCCCTAAACAGTTGTTTATAGTTATCATTCTTGTTTGTATTTTGGAAGAAAGACTACTAAATAGTTTATGTATTCTGTAGTAACTTTAAGTGGAATATCTCCATGTAATGTTGGCTTTTTGGTATTATTAATTTATCTTTGATATATAATTTATTTTTCAGTTCTTAATATTCATTTCCACAAGAATTTGAATTCAAAATTATCTCCCCATCTCTCCCCACCTCCTACCTTAGGACAGCATGTACCCCATCTACCACTTCCTTCAGTCTGTCCTCCCTTCTATTACCCACCCTTCTTCCATCCTTCTTCCCCTGTAGGGCAAAATAGATTTCTATACTCCATTGCCTGTATATCTTAATTTCCAGTTGAGTGCTAAAACAATTTTTAACATTGATTCTGAAAGGTTTGAGTTCCATATTCTGTCCCTCCCTCCCCACCCACCCTCATTGAGAAAACAAGCAATTTAATATATAGGTCATACATATGTAACAATGCAAAACACTTCCATTATATTTATGTTGTAAAAGAATAATCACATTTACCTCTGTCCTATCCTGCTCTTCATTTATTCCTTCTTTCCCACAATAGTTTTTGCTTCTGATTATCCCTTTCCCCAAGTTTCTGTCCCTTCTATTATCTTCCTCTCTTATTCCCTTCCCCGTTGCCTTCCTGCAGGGTAAAATACATGTCCATATCCAGTTGAGTATGTGTTATTCCCTCCTTAAGTGAAATCCCATGAGTGTAAGGCACAATTATTTCCTTTCATCTCCTCCCTCTTCTCCTCCATTGTAAAAGCTCTTTCTTCCCTCTTTTATGTGAGATGATTTGCTACATTCTACCTCTTCATTTCTCTTACTCCTAGTACATTCCATTCAGCAGTAAATTCTATTTTTTTAGGTATTCTCACTTCATATTCAGGTCATCCTATGCCCTCTGTCTATGTCTCTCTCTCTCTGTCTCCATTTTATACACACACACACACATACCCACATGTACATATACACACTTACATATATATACACAAACATACCTAACCAGACACAACTATATACTGCCTACACTCTAACTACCCTAATACTGAAAAAGGTCTCATGAGTTACAAATAACATTTTTCCATGTAAGAATGTAAACAGTTCAACTTTAGTAAGTTCCTTAAGGCTTCTCTTTCCTGTTTACTTTTTCATTCTTTCTGGCTTCTCATAATATTTTCTCCTTGACCTGGGAACTCTGGAATTTGGCTACAATATTCCTAGAAGTTTCTCTTTTTGGACTCTTTCAGGAGGTGATTGGTGAATTCTTTCTCTCTCCTTATTTCTATAGCCAATATTTCTAGTACTATATTAAATAGATGTGATGATAATGAACACCCTTATTTTACTCTGATTAGAATAGAAAGAATTTTAGTCTATTTCCATTACAAATAATAGTAGCTCTTTTAGAAATATATTATTTGTCATTTTAAAGAAAGGTCCACTTATCCTATTTTTTATGATGATTTGTTTATCACAAAAATGAACATTATAATTTGTCAAAGGTTTTTCTGCATTGTTGATAGACTTATATGATCTTCATTTGTTTTGATATTAGTATAGTTCATTGAACTCATGATTTTCCTAATAATATGCCTATCTTCCATGTCTGATATAACTCCAGCCTGGTCATAGTCTCTAATCTTGTGATTTGTAAGTGTCTCTCAGAGTTCTGTTCTGAGCCCTCTTCTCTTCTCCCTCTATGCCACTTCACTTAGTGATGTCATCAGTTTCCATGGATTTAAATATCATCTGATGATTCACGTCCCTATCCTGCCTCAATTTCTTCTGACCTCTAATCTTGTATCTTCAACTGCCTTTTGGGCAACTAGAACTGAATGTCCAGTGGAAATGTTAAACTCAAGTGTCCAAAACAGAACTCATAAGCTTTCCCCCTAAATCATTTCCCTCTCCTACCTTGCCTATTACTGTAGAGGAAAACACCATTCTCCCAGTCCTCCAGTCTGGAAACATATAAGTCATCTTAAACTCCTATTTCTTACTTCCTATATCCAAGCTGTTTCCAAGGCTGTCAATTTCATTTTGGGAACATTTCTCATATATGCCTCCTTCTCTCCTCTGACACTGCCACACCTGTGGTGCATGCCCTCATCATCTTGTCCTCAGACCATTGTAATAGCCTGCCAGTGGGTCTGCTTGCTTTGAGTCTCTCCTCACTCCAATCCATCCTCATGTTAGCCTGTAAAGAGATTTTACTAAAATATATGTCTGATGTAACTGCCACCCCCAACCCCATTCAATTCAGTAAATTCTAGTTGCTCCCTACTGTCTCCAGAGCAAATACAAAATGCTTTATTAGGCATTCAGAACCCTTCATAACCTAACCCACTCCTGTCTTTCCAGCCTTCATACACCTTAATCTTCCATATGTATTCTTCTATCCAGTGACAGCGGTCTCCTGAGTGTTCCATGAATAAGGCACTCCATTTCTCTACTCTGGGCATTTTCTCTGGTTGTCCTCATGCCTGCAATACTCTCCCTCCTCTGCCTGGATTACTGATCACCTTTTGCATCATTTCTTTAAGTGATTTTACTTGTTTTTGTGAGCAAGCTGGGTTTTTTCTTTGATGATTTTGTAATAGATGTTTTTGAGTTATTCTCTTCTGAGTTGATTCCTTGGGTCCCCAGTGTAACCATGAAAATCCTTTATCTCTAACTATTTCCCTTCCTATCTATCCTCTCTCCATTTACTATCTATCTGTCTCCCTCTCTCCCTTCCTATTGTCTATCATCTCTCTCCTTCCCTGTCATCCATTCATCTATCTTCCTGTCATCTCTATCTCTTTATCTCCCTATCATCTTTCTCCTTCCCTATCATCCATCTGTCATCCATCAATCATCCATCCATCCATCCATCCATCTATCTGTCTATCTGTCTATCTTTCTATCTACCTATTTCTCTCTCTCTCAATCTGTCTATCCCTCTTTCTTATTGCTAAGACCATAGGAGTTGACATTTAAATCTTCCCTACTCTGGGGTTCAGATCAAATTGAGGACTTTTCCTTTACCCTGATGCTTTTTCTTTATTTCTTCTCCTTTCAAAGGACATGAAAGTTCTTCTCTTCTGTGATCAGCCTTAATTGAAGCCCTTTCCTTTGGATGAGAAAAAAAGAAGAAAAGTCTTTTTTTATAATCCTCACTTAAATATAAGGAAATCCTCTTCTAGTGGGCAAGATCTAGTTGAGACCATTTCCTTGAGGGGAAAAATGAAAGATGTTAAAGTCATTTCTTTTAAAATTAAAAAAAATTGAAATTCAGCCTGATTGAAGATTTTCCCCCACTTTTTTTCACACTAAGTTAATTTTTTCTTAGTCTGTAGATTTTGTTTTTTGTTTTGTTTTGTTTTCCTTTTCTTCTCAGAGCCAAAGTCTGTCAGTTTCACATTGGTCCTTTAGGTGTTTTCTTCCTGCAGGGGTTACTTAAATTTAGAAAGTTAGTTACAGTCATAATGATAGGAAATCAGAAAGGAGATTTAATATTCAAGGTTTATCATACAACCTTGCCTACTTGCACAATATACTTCATGTGTGGCTTTTCTTTTCTGTTCCCACTTTAACCACAATTTCTTTTTGTCCAGAGTATTATTAATAGTCTCCTAAAATTTCCATGTCTCTAATTCATCCTCCTTCCAATCCATCTACCTCAGAGCTGCCCAAATCATCTTCCTAATGTAGCACCATGATCATATTTATCTATATTAAAAAAATTTTCCATGATTCCTCATTGTCTACCTAATTGAGTTCTCTTGATCCTGGCATCCAAAGTCCTGCACACTTATCCAACATTTTTTTCCCTCCTACACTCTCTTATTTATTCTGTAATCTGGCCAAAATGGACTTGTCTCTGTTCCTTGTTCTTATCTTGCCTTTCTGGTTTCTGTGCTTTTGCTCATCCCATCCTCCAGGCTTCAAGGAGCCTCTCCCACCCTCCATGCTTAGAGAAATAAAGTTACTCCTGTGTGAGAGCATCCTCCATGAATCCTTCACTGTTTTCAGCCAGGTAAAAATTGTCTTTCCTTCCTGTTCCTGTTCAGGTACATGTTGAAGCTTTTGACCCCTAAAATTCCTTCTAACTAAATTAGGGATTTTATAATTCTATAATGTAAGTTTTTCATAATGATGTTTCTGCTTCCCTTTTGCCCCTATCATGTGTATACAAAGCCTGCCAGATGGGAAGTTTCTTCATGTGAGGAACTTTTTTATTTTGTTATTTTCATATCCCTCATGCCTAGAACAGTGGCTTGCACATGAATTGTTGACCACCTTCAGTTTAATTCTACAACTATGAAGCACTTACTCTGTATAAAGAACTACATTAGATACTGTTAATAAAAATGTATATTACAGATACTACTCTAAAGTGCTGATGGTTTAATAGTGGGAAAGGAAAATACATAAATAACTGTTAGATCTTGAAAGAAGGGAAAAGGAAAGGAATAAGCATATCTATCACACCTACATTGTGCCAGGCACTGAACTAAGTGCTGGAAGAGTGAATGAATGAAAAAATGTATTAAGTACTTATTATACATGAATCTATGTATATCAAAATGGTAAATTATATATTAAAATATTGAACATTTTAAAACATGTATATGCATGTTTACATATGTATATATACACATAGGAACACACATAAATATATAGACATATAAAATGTATATGTGTGCACAAAGTATATATGCTTATATTGAAATATGTATATATGTATAAAGTATATATGCATGTATATTAAAATATGTATGTATACATGTACAACGTATATATGCATATATAGTAGGTATAGTTATGCATATATAAGAAGTACTTAACATTTTTTCATTCATTATACACACACACAATTTATAATATAAACACTTTGCTAAATGTTGGGAATACAAAATGAATAAGTGAGACAGTCCCTGTTTTCAAGGAATGTCCACTCTAATTGGGGGAAAACACAGAAAAGAAAGTTCCGCTGCAGGGTAGATGAAAAATTTCAGAATTCTTAAAGATGCAGCCAAAGGGCAGATAGTAAAGCCCAGTCATCCTTAGGTTACATTAATAGGTAGCCAATCCAGGATCTTCAGGGTATAGAGGCAAGAAAGATTTAAGCCTAGTGGTTTTCCATCACTCTAGATGGAATAGAATTGGTACTTCTCATCTCTTTGAAGCCCTGTGAATGGTCAAACAACCCCAATGGGTTTTGGGCTGCCTGTCCTAGGGGAGAGGGCAAGGTGGAAAGGATAACCTCAGTGGTAATAGGTCCTTTCACTCCTCCCCCCTCCACAATCCCAAATGACTTCTGTTTTGGCTTCAGGTCTTGAAAGAGAGGGGATGAATGGGGAAAGGTTTCCCATAGTAGCAGGTGGTCTGTGCCCAGCTTTCCCTGTTAGATTCTATGGAAAAATGGAATTCAAACAAACTATGACAAATTGAAGGATGGAGAGTATTTGGGGAAGGTGGGAAGAAAGTATCACTTGATCTGGGTCTTGAAGAAAGAATAAGACTCAATAGACAGAGATGGGGGATCAGGATGGAGGGAGAGATAATTTATTCAGATATATGTGACAGAATTAATAACAGAAAGCTGCCTAATTGTTTCCAGTTGAGCCTTCCCTGATTGTTGAAGGAACTAACTGATAGTAATTTGGTTTATTTCCATTTTACACTCTGATCTTACTTGTTGACAGTTAATCTGTTTATAATCTCCATACCTAGTTCCATGGGTTCAAACAAGCTTGGAATTCTTGTTGCATCCCAAGGTATACAGGGCAGGATGATCATAGATTTGCAGCTGGAAAACATCTTAGAAACGATTTAGTATGACTTCTTCATTTTACAGTTGAGGAAACTAAGTCCCAGTAACGTTGTGTTACTCCCCTAATTTTACACAGATAAAGATATCAGTGGTAGAATTTATACCAAGGTGTTCTGACTCCAAATTCAGGGCTTTTTCCATTGTATCATGAGAAATTGATGAAGGCTTTTCAGAAACATTCTACTACCTAGTCTGTGTATTCTTTGAACAGGAATAACAGTATACATTTTAAATGGAGTTTTGAAATTTATAGATAGCATCTATCTATATATATATGAGGTAGATAGTGTAAATTTTATGTCCCCATTTTATAAATGATTCTGAGAGAAGTGAAATAAATTATACAAGGTTATATAGCTAATAAGCATCAAAATTTAGATTGGAATCCAAGTCCTCTGATTAATAGATCTGTGACCTTACCAATAGGATCTCATGAGTTTATGGTAGGATTCATAGCAGGCATCTGTGGTGCAATAGATAATGAGCTTACTGGTATCAGCTAAGAAGACAGACACACATTAGTTGTGTGACCCTGGACAAGGGATTTAATTGCTAAGTAATTGTT
Source organism: Potorous gilbertii (assembly GCA_028658325.1). NCBI lineage: Eukaryota > Metazoa > Chordata > Mammalia > Diprotodontia > Potoroidae > Potorous > Potorous gilbertii. The sequence continues at coordinate 75,435,522 of CM053774.1, read as the reverse complement.
ATTGTTTAGTCACTTAGTTATGTCCAGCTCTTTGTGACTTCATTTCGAGTTTTCTTACTAAAGATATTGGAGTGGTTTGCCATTTACTTCTGCAGCTCATTTTACAGATGAGGAAACTGAGGCAAACAGGGTAAGTGTCCAAGGCCAGATTTGAACTCAAGTCCTCCTGAATCCAGTATCCACTGCACAGCCTAGCTGTCCTAATTGCTCACTGGCACAAACTATTCCCGAAAGCCAAAGCTGAAGAGAAGGGACTGATTCAGATTAGTAGATGGTGTTTCTCATCAGAAGCTACTTATGCTCACGAAATTACAAGTCTGATGAATTAAAAAAATTGTCTCTGATAATGGCACAAAAGAAAGCATACTAGTCATCAGCCCTTTAGTAGAGTATTTCTTCAGGCAAACCTCATAATCTAGGCTACATTAATATATTGTCTATTTGGTTTCATCTGCAAAGGCTGAACACGATGGTGTTCTAAAGCCCCTTCCAGCTCTAAATCTAGACTCCTATTGTTGGGTCAATCTTTTTTAAAAATGTGGATGCCATTGAGGAGGCCCTGCTATCTTTGCGGGGGGATTCATGCATTTGACCATAACATGGACCATAAATTGAAATATTCGGATAACCTTGCCAGAATTCCCTTCCTGTTTGGAATCCTCTCTGACAGTGATGGACATACCTTTGGCGAGCCAGTACTCTGTTGGATACACAGCCTCACTGAACAAAGTGATCTCCCTGGAAGAATCCTTTAAAGAATTCTTCCATAATTCTAACGTGTGTTCCAGTCATACTTCTAAGAAGAGGCACTTGCTTAATATGATATTTTGTCCTAAAAATCAAATGCTTCTTTTTTGATAACCAAATGAACAAAATCTCCTATTTATTTTACCATCTTTCAGTCAAATGGCTATAAAGACCCCTCTGTTTTATTTCCCTACTATTTTTAATACTACCTCATAACTAACCTTCCTCCTACCCCCCGCCTTTAAAGACTGAGATCTGAACATTAGGTGTGACTGTGGTTGAGTAGTCAATGGTTAATAAATAATGAAAGGGTGACTTCCATTGTCTTATAGAGGTCCTGAAAACACAGAATTTGGAGGCAGTGAGATCTTACTTAGATTCAAATGCTAATTAAGGCTTTGGTTGGTGTGGTTTGAACATCCCTGATTGGGCACCCCCCGTATGTGATAAAGAGGGTGATGAGATGGGAAAGAGGGAACATGGGCAGCAACTATTCTAAGAGTGAATTCAGAGTATATCACAGGATGATTATAGATCCATAATCTATTTGAGGTATACAGTGGAAATTACTCACTAATGAATTTTTTTAAAAAAAGTTATTTAATTAAAAACATCTAAACTTAAATATCAAATGAAGCAAGTATTTCCATATATGTTGTAGACAGAAGAAATGAGCTATACGTGATTTCCTCATCTGGCAAATTTTCTTCACCAATTAAAATTAAAAATAATAAAATAATAGTTATGTTGTAATGAAAATTCAAAGGGAAAGGGCTAATCTATGTGTTAAATGCTATTTTCATAGTATAGTGGCTTCAAGTTGTCTGACAGAGGCAGAATAGATTTGAGCCCAGTGAACTTGCCCTAGTTTCCTCTGTAAAATGTTGGTTTGAAATCAGTGATCTCCAAAGACCCTTTCAGCTCTAAATCTGAGGATCATCAGTAACGCAAGGTAACTTTAAAGGAAACATAAAGCTTATGTGAGCTTCTCCTAGCAGCCACATCATGGAGACTGTAGTTAATTAAAACTTCCCCTGTGATGGGGGGAAACTAGAACACTGATGCACTGTTGATGGAGTTGTGAATGGATCCAACCTTTCTGGAGAGACATTTGGAAGTATGCCCAAAGAGCTATGAAACTGCATACTCTTCGATCCAGCAATATCACTGCTGGGTCTATATTTAAAACCATCCAAAAAAGGGAAAATGACCTCTTTGTACAAAAATATTTATAGCAACTCTCTTTGTAGTGGCTAAGAATTGGAAATCAAAGGATGCCCATCAGTTGGGGAAATGGCTAAACAAGCTGTGGTACATGATTATAATGGAATATTATTGTGCTGTGAAAAATGACAAGCAGGATGATTTCAGAAAAACCTGAAAAGACTTCCATGAACTGATGCAGAGTAACAGAATGAGAACATAGCACACAGTAACAGCAATATTGTTTAATGAAGAACTGTGAATGACTTAGCTATTCTCAGCAATGCAATGGTCCAAGACAATCCCAAAGTTCTAGTGAGGAAACATACTATCCAGAGAAAGAATTGATATTGATTGAATACAGGCTAAAACATGCTATTTTTATTTTCTTTCTTTAATTTTTCCTTATATTTGAATCTTCATGTACAGTATGACTAATATGGAAATGTTTTACATAATTGCACATAGGTAACCTATATCTGATTGTGTACCGTCTCAGCAAGGGAGGAGAGAAGGGAGGAAGAAAGGAATAGAATTTGGGACTTAAAACTTTCAGCAAAAATGTTTAAATTTTTTAAAATGCAAAAGTGTTCTTATATAATAACCTTTTAAAAATCCTCTCTTTTTTTTCCACCATGAACTTCTTTAACCCATCCCCACTTTTGAACTTTTGCATTTTTTAAAAAAATGAAATTGTAAGTTTTTATTTGTGTCTCTGTCCAATTTCATTTTATTTGGTTCAGTATATTGCGATCTTTTGCAGGCTAATTTGTCTTGCAATGAGCAAGCTCTTCTCCATCCCTTATACCCTCACCCATCTCCCTGGTGTCTGTTATTTGGGAAAGCACATCTTATGTGGCTTCATCTCAGTTACCTGATAAATTCTCACTGCCTTTGTGACATAGGAAAAAATCACTTAGGCTCCCTGGGTTTCAATTTCTTCATCTGTAAAATGAAATGTTAAAGAAGATAAATCTCCAATTTCCTTTAGCCTTAAATATCATTATCCTTGAGCAGCTAGGTGGTGCAGGGGAGAGAATGCTCATCCTAGAGGTAGGAAGAGTCATCTTCCTCAGTTCAAATCTGGCCTCAGGTACTTGGGTGTGTGATCCTGGGCAAGTCACTTACTCTTGTTTACTGCAGTTTCCTCATCTGTAAAATGAAGTAGAGAAGGAAATGGCAAACCATTCCAATATCCTTGCCAAGAAAACCCCAAATGGGGTCATAGGCATGACTGAGAAATGACTGAATAGAAACAAATTATTAATCCTCTGGTCCATTTTAGAGAATTATTTACAGAATCCTACTTACTCCTTTCTTATCTTTTCATGAAATACACAGGCTCATAGATTTAGAGTTGGAAAGGATCTAATACACTCATTATTTTAGATGAAAGGACAGGTGAAAAATTATCCAAATTCACACAACTAGTAATTGGAAGAGTCACTCTTTCTGCTGTATTAGATGCAAAGACTCATAAAGATTTTGTAGAAATGAGAAAGTAGGCACATGTATCAGTTCTTCTCAAATTGTTTGGTATTTATATCATCGGTGATCTTTTCACTCATTTGAAATCTTTCTCTCTTTGAGATATCCTTGAAAGTGGATCTTTAGGTGCCTTTAAAATTGTGTCATTTCCAGCATTCATTTATGTATGTACGTATGTATGTGTTTCTCTATACTCCTCAGTTGTTCTTCCTAACTCATTTTCTTGAATTCCTCCTGCTGCCCATAAGATACTAAAGTATTAGAGTCCAGAAAGGATTGGTCCACTGTTACCAGTAACAAGAATAGATTGTCATAGAAATAACGGCAGAGAAAGTCCAAATCATTTCTATTTGCTGTTCTCCTTTTGGTTTTCATGTCTAAGTGCTCTTGTAATGAGCAAGCTTAGTTGGGTCCCAAACCATATTTTCTACAGGTTCTGGGGAGAAATTGATGAAATAAATTGAAATTTTTGTCATCTTACAGTGATGTGTGCTAGAGGAAAGAAAAGGAAACAGATAATACATCAAAGAGTCTAAAAACCACTTGCATTTGACTATGAAATGCGTTCCACTCTGTCAGACATGCATTCGGTATCCATCTAGCTTCAATCCTCATTTGAAATGTTCTTGCAATATGTGTTCTGGGTCTCACATGTGTTTAGAGCAGTATGAAGTATTTTGGGTTGCTAGGAGTAATCCAGAAAAACAGTAAGAGATTCTCAGAAAAATAGAGAGTTAAGCAGTTATGATTTTAGGATAGTGTTCAAATTGTGGACCAAAATTGATGGCTGTAGTTCTCCTTTACTTTAATTTCCAGGAGAAGAAGATTTTTCAGATCCCTTGGATGCATGCTGCACGACATGGGTGGGATGTTGAGAAAGATGCTCCTCTCTTTAGGAACTGGGCAATTCACACAGGTATGAAAACACCCTTTATTTTCTGGGGTGTGTGACCAGGGGGATGATATGCTATGTTCCCCATTATCATTCATTATAAATCACAAAATATCTTGGACTTTGGTCTCATGCAAATATCTATGAATAATCCAATGATCTAATCCCAGACACCTCAGATTACATGGGGCATGTGCTTCATCACCCAGAAGGAATGTTACGTTTACCCCTTAAAAAGTGACTTCACATAATCTCCAGTGCTAAGGTGTCCTGGTCACAGTCAACAGTCATCCACCCTGGCCAATGACTTTGAGTTTAACTTGGATTCCAAAAAAAATTATCAGAAATGTCATGCATCTTATATGTTTCTGATTGGTTAACAATCCCAGGGCAGTCGTGTGTAGGCAGCTAGGTGGTATAGTGGATAGAATGATGCACTTGAAGTCAGGAAGACCTGAATTCAAATCCTACCCCACCCCCATACACTTACTAGCAGGTGACCCTGGGCAAGTCATTTACCTTTCTCATCTTCAGTTTCCTCATATGTAAAATGGAAATAAAATAGTACCTACCTCACAGGGTTGTTGTGAGGATCTAACAAAATAATCTATATAACATGCTTTGCAAACCTTAAAACTCTATATAAATGCTCACTATTATTGATGATTTATTTTGTTTGTGTTTCTTTCCCCTTTGATACCACATTAGGGAAGCATCAACCAGGAGTAGATAAACCAGATCCAAAAACATGGAAGGCGAATTTCCGATGTGCTATGAACTCCTTGCCTGATATTGAAGAAGTGAAGGATAAAAGTATAAAGAAAGGAAACAATGCCTTCAGGGTCTATAGGATGCTACCGTTATCTGAAAGACCTTCTAAGAAAGGTAGAGAAGGGTTTTCCTGGGCTCATGGGGGACTCCTAAAGTATCTGCCCTCAGTCTCAAAATACACACGATAGCTTTCTTCCATAACCATTCTAAATACAGAATCTTCTGCTCTTAACTTGCAGACGTAAAATCACCTTTATTTTAATCTCCCTCCATACGGATAAAAGAATCTGGTCCCCTGAGAACTGCCAAAGCTGTTCAGCATAAGAGAAATGTTTGTACTTGTGTCCTTCCTGGATTATAATAAAGTTACCTTTTGTCACTACAGGAAAGAAAACAAAGACAGAAAAAGAAGACAGAGTTAAGCACATTAAGGTAATCTTTGGTTATTAAAAATATAAGAACAGTGTGATAGTCATTTTAATGAGCGTTTCATAAACACAGATAACTGGATTGTCTGTAGTGCATTTCCATTTATGTTTTTTTCATGAATCAGGAAATGTGGGTTCACATGCTAGCTCTAGACCACAGATGAATCACTCTATTTCTCTGTGTCAATTTTTCTCATCTTTAAAATGGGCATAGTGATAATACTTGTACTACCAGTATCACAGGATTGTTGTGAGGGATGGTGCTTTTTAAACCACCTGAGGGTTGTGGCCTGATAGAGAGATCATTGGAGTAAAAAATGAAAAAAAAAGAAGCAAAAATATTAATGTTGTGGGGGTTGCATGCTCTACCACTAGCTAGGCAGAGATTGGTTGTCAAGGGTGTCATGAAAGGTTGACTGCAATGGGAGAAAGCAGTCATGTCAACTTCCTAGTTACCTTTTAATTCTTTGGTTTTTTGACTGACTTAAATAGGAAGTCATTGAATGTTTTTGAACAGAGGTTTATTTGAGGTCACTTAGTCTCATGATAGTATGTAGGACAGATTGGAGGGGGGAGACTGGGTTCAGGCAAGCTGGTTGAAAGACTCTCCATCAATCACTGAATCAGCAAGCATTTATATTAATCACCAATTATGTGATAGACACTGAGATGACAGACCCAATTGGGAATGAGTGACCCAGTCCCTGTTCTTGAGGAGCTTATATTCTAACAGGAGAGATAAGTACATAAAAACCTACAAGTATATGCGGAATAAATACAGAGTTGTTCAACACAAGTTTGGGAAGGAAACAAGAGTAGTTGAAAGTTGATTGGGAAAGGCTTCATGCAGAGGGTGATGCTTGAGCTGTGTCTTGAAGGAAAGATGAGATTCTAGGAGGTGAGGATGAGGAAGGGGGTCATTCCAGGCATGGCAAATGGCCACTGCAGACTTTGAGATGGTGAATGGAGGGTTTTGTGTAAGAGAATAAGACCAGTTTTCCTGAATAATCATTAGATTGAAAAGATGGTTTTAGACATATTGAGCTTGAGGTGACATGCGGTTGGAAAGAAGCAGAAGGCAGGGGTGATGAATATCTCATTGCTTGCTTTCTTAATGGGTGAGGGAGAGGCTGGGGGGAGGGAGTCAGGTCTCTTGATGGTTGGCTCTCTTCTCTTTTGATTTAATTTATCAAACATCTCTTCAGTGTATTCTACCTACAAAACACCATGCTATGCATGGGAGATACAGAGACAAAAAGGAGCCAGTTCCTTTCCCCAAGGACTGTACAGTCCATGAGAGAATGCACCATGTATGCAGATACATAAATATAAGGTCATTTGGGTAAAGAATGTGCATGACTATGGTCAAGCTCTTCGAGTTAGATCACGTTGCTTTTCCAGACTCCTTTTCCTTCCTCTTTCCTTCTTTTTTCTTTCATGCTTCCCCTCCCCATTTCCCCCTCTCTACCTTTCCTCTCCTCATCTCTCCTCCTCTCTCTTCTCACCTTCTTGTCCCTTTCTTTCTCTTCTCTTGTACAATTTCCCCATCATAGTTACCTGAAATTAGTAAAAATGTTGTCAAAATGATTTAGCATTGCAAAAACTCCTGGATCTTTGTGGAATTTATGAAGCCACCCCTTCTGAAAACCAAACAGAACTCAGAATAGACTTCTCTATCCTGATGTGTTTTTGATTAAGTCAAGTATTAATAACTCTAAATATGAAAAGTTACAATTTTTGTCATCATTCATTAAAGAAGTCCTTTTAAGCTCTGTCACGACACAGGTTGTGACTCTGAATTTTCAAGTCTGGCCACCTGAGCACAGACTTCGGCAGTTTCTCCTTTACCTGGAATTACTACAAGGGCAGACCATCCAATGTGCCTCTCAACAGAAGACTAGTAGAACTGAGTTATCAAAAGACTGGCTCCTCACCAGAAAGTTGATCCCCAAATGATGAATTGTTTTGTCCAGAAACTCCTAATGACTGTCTACTGAGGTATGGAGGGATTATAATATGAGTAGACAGAGAAAATAATTATACAAATGAAATCATGGACTCTTAGAAGTATTGACCTAATTTTAGGAATGGTGCTCAAGGGGCAGCCCAAGTGTAATAAGTTAAAGCACATGTAAGGAATTCATTTTTATAAGATCTAATAGCTTTGGGATTTCTGGGCTTGTTTCCCTCCTTCCTATTTCCATGCTATATTTCCTAGATACTTTGAGTGATCTGCCAGACTTATCAAAGCAGCAGAGATGGTGTCAGAGAACAGCAAATCCAGTCTCAGAGAATAATCCTTCATTTAGTCTAGTTTCTACTTTTGGGGTCATAGAAATATGACCCTTTCTTAGAACGTTTACATAGTATAAACTCTTAGAAAGATGGCATGTTATCGACAGTGCAGAGTGGTAGGAAGTTTCTTGGATTTGAGAGTCTGAAGTCCTCAATATGAATACTGATTCTAATTCTACCAACCTTGAGCAAACCAATTTCTGAGCCAATTTTTTGTTATTTATTTTTATTAAGTGCCTTCTATGTTTCAGGCACTATGCTAATAGCTAGATTTCTCCTCTAGTTTGTTTTCTTATCTGTAAAATGGAAATAATACTACTTCTACTGTCTGCCACTTGAGATTTTTTGTGAGAGATGAAGCCCTTGTCAGATTTTGGTGTTATGTGACTATAACTTAATATTATTAGCTGCTAAGAGGTGGAAGGTGTGAGTCCATATTTGTTTAACTGGATGTTCCTGGACAAATATCTGAACCTTTCTGCGTGTTTCCCCATTTGTAAATCAGTAGTAATAGTAATCCTTTCAGGACCCACCTCTAGGCTATTGTGGGGGGAAAGGGGGAAATGTATGCAGTAAACCTTATTAAACCCCAAAGAGCTACCTGGTTTTAGAAGAAAGGGTGCCTTGAATTCCTTGGGGCATTCTATTCCTCTGAGTCTTTCCGACTTAGATGTTTCTACTTAGAGTGACAATTCTTAACTACAGAAGTTGGTTTTTGTTCCGTAAGCGGGTCAGAGGCACTAATATTATTTCACAGTTTGAAAAAAATGATGAAAGTTGAGAAAGTGAGTCATGCTCTCCTCACTCAGGCCCATCCAATCCAAACTGACTTATGGAGGCAAGGAGCAGCATCGACTAGGCTAGCACAGTCCTAACATTAAAGAAATCTGGTGGATTGTAGAATTTGAGCTAAGAAAATGGCATAGAAGACAGTGCAAAGATGTAGTCTCAACTCTTTTTTCCCCCTTTTCTTCTACCTAGCAAGAACCAGTTGAGTCATCTTTTGGGCTTAGTAATGGAATAAGTGAGCTTTCTCCTGAATATGCGGTCCTGACTTCAACTATAAAGAATGAAGTGGATAGCACGATAAATATCATAGGTAAGATGGTTTTGACATTACATTTTTACACACATAATATGCAAGCTGAGACAATACATGTATCCAGCTCCAGAGTGGAGAGATTTGACTTAGTGAAATGAGAGACTTGAAATAGCATAATATTCTCATTCCCATACAAACATTTCCATTTCCTTCCACCTGTCCTCATATGGCATCATTTTTGAGTGTTCTTACCATCCCAGGTGGAGTCCTGCAAGGGCTAATTTATGTTCTTCCTAAAACATGGTGCCCAGAACTAACAAAATATACAGTAGTGTGGTCTGAAGAGTGTTGATTAATATCAATCATGTACTTACTTAATTCTTCAAGGTTTAGGTATTTGGTTCATAGGTCAAGAATTGTTACCTCTATTTTCAAACTGATAGTCTCAAGGTGCGGAGAATTTCAGTACTCAAACCTACTTCGTTTGCACTTTTCATGTCGCCAGAGAAGCTATTCTCAATTGCACTTTGTCTAGGTACCTGTTCAATGGTGCTGTTTCCCTTGAGAATAAGGTAGCAAGAAGAACATTCCTGTTTTGTCCCCATATCACCTGTTTATCAAGCACCAAGCAAAGAGTCAGGCATTGTGCTTATTTTATGGATGAAAAGATTGAGACACAGAGCTACTGGATTATGACAGACAGCTGAACCTTCTTGAGTGTTTCCCCATCTGTAAATCAGTAGGAATAATAATTCTTTCAGGTCATGGAAGATTTCCAAAGCAGAAGTCAAATTTCCTTATTTACTAATTCCCGATTTCCTAATTTACTGAAGACCATTTTGGTCTTCAGTAAACTAAATGTTAGTGAGAAAGTTAGTTCTTATGACTGCCTTTCTTAAAGGGACCCACAAAAAACCATCCCAGACCATCTCTCTGGGACAGTTTAGGATTACAGGATCATAAATCTGGAGGAGGAGAAATCTCAGCATTTATCTAGTCTAAGGCAGCTGCTTGTGCAGTGGATAAAGTGTGCAGCCTGGAGTCAGGAAGACCTGAGTTTCAATTTGACTTCAGATACTTAACTGGCTATGGGACTCTGGGTAAGCCACTTTAATCTCTGTTTGCCTCAGTTTCCTCAACTGTAAAATGGAGACAATAAAGGTACTTGTCTTGAATGGTGGTTGTTGAGGGTTGAATGAGAGTACACACACACACACACACACACACACACACACACACACACACACAGTTTTTGGTTAAAAAACACAAAGCTCTTTGCACAATGCCCAGAAAGTAGCAGGGGCTATAGAAATGATTATTCACTTCCCATGACGTCTGATTCTCATTTTACCTAACAGATAGATATATTTTCATTTCTTGCTTAGGGTGGGTAAATTCCTATATGAGTAGGGAAGTGATGATTGCTATGAGATGATTGGGCGTAATGATAACTCATTTACATAGCACTTCCTTCGTAGCAGTCCTTTGAGGTAGGTAATACAAGTTGTTTTTATCCTCACTTGACAAATTAGGAAACCAGTGCTTAGAGAGGCCACCATTTAAATGATGTAGATAAAGAGACCCAACCAGTAATATCGTCCAGATTTGAATCCAGATCTGCTAACTCTGGGTCTTCCACTCATCACTGCTTCTCAGTACGTGATCAGAAGCACAATTAGGTAGGGGTGAACTGGCACCTTTTTCTCTTCATTTCTTTAGGGAAGGAAGGTCAGTCCCTGGTACACCCTGTAGATGGTATATAATTTTCCTTGATTTTCGTTTTTCTTTCCACCAAAGATAAGGATGATTCCTTCCTGCCTGTTCCTTGTACATTTCTCTAAGAGATTCCCTAACAACCATACATATAGTGATCTGCCCCTTGCCTCCCCCATCTCCATCATCCTCATTATATTGTTATCTTTCTGGCTGCTGAGTTCATCTGGTTCATCCTTACCAGACTGTCCCTGCCTGGTCTCCTTTTTCCCTGCCTTTTTGCCCCTTTCATTAAAACAAGTTCTCCCATGCTGCTAAAATGCTTGACTCTCATTAGACTGGTTGGATTATTTTCCAGTATTATTTCACTGCTTATAAAATGCTTCAATCTTAGACAAAACCCCTAACTAAAGAAAGACAGACCTGTAAGTTCATTTGCTTCATTTATATCAACTCTCCAAAGGGAAATTTTACTATAAAGTACATTGTTCTGGGAAGGGCCCATTTTGTGTGTATCTTTATACTCCTAGCACCCGGAGTAACACCTTTCACATAAGGCAGGTTAATAAATTCTTCTTGTTAAGGGAATGAATGAAAGATTGGCATAAATATCAGGATTCATATGCCAGAAACATAAACTGCTATGCCAAAGATAAATAAAATATATGGTTACCAGTTTCGCTTCAGGCATCAATTCTCTGACTGTAAATAACTAAAAATAATTACAAAATAACAAGTTTCTATATGAGTTGGACTGTCTCTCGCCTCGTCTTTGGGTCATTTAAAGCTATTAAAATTCCCAGATAAAATGTCAGCTCCTTGAGAGAAAGGTTTCTCTGTGTGTGTCTATCTCTCTCTGTCTTTTTCTCTGTCTCTCTCATTCTGACTCCCTCCCTTTCTTTCTCTGTCTCTTTGGATTTCACTCTTTGTCTCTCTATTTCTGCCTCTCACTATCTCCCTGCCTTTTTTCTCAGCCTCCTCCTTCTCTCTCTGTCTCCCTCATTCTGACTCCCTCTTTTCCTGTTTCTTTGTCTTTTATTCTCTCTCCTTCTTTTACTCTGTCTCCCTGTCTCTCTCTTTCTCTCTGTCTTTCATGCTGTCTCTCTCCCTTCCTTTCTGTCTCTGTGTTTCTATCTCTGGCTCTTTCTGTCTCTGTCTCTCATCCCTACCACAGTGCTGACATTTTGATTTATTGATTGTCTCAAATTTAAGATACATACAACTATATATCTATATTCCTATCTATGTATATGTCATATATAGTATATATACATACACTATTTTGAGGAACTCAAAATATGAGAAAATTAGGAACAATTAAAATGATCATACTTTGCATTTTTATAGAGTTTAAAGCATTTTCATAGAATTATCTCATTGGATCCTTCACTAAGTCACCTCTGTTTGGAGTTAAAACGCTTTTCATTATGTTGAAGACAGTTTTTTTAAAGTAATTTACTGCAGGTCACATTGTGGTTCTTAGAGTACTAGATTTTGGAGTCAGGAGAATTAGATTCAAATTCCATTATGCTGTGATAAATGAGCTTTGGTAACTCATTTAACCCTCTGGACCTTCGTTTCCTCATATGTAAAATAATGGGGCTGGACTTAGGCGACTTCTGAAAGTCCCTTCTAGTCCCTATTCAAACTTCCTAATAAGCAAATCTGTATAGAAAGGGAACAGGTTTCCATGGGCAGAAATGAGCTCCTTCTCACTGGACTCAGTGACTTTTGAGGTGCTTTTCTTCTCTTAGATATTGTGAGCACTGTCTTGACAGATGTTTAGCATGATCCAGTTGTGGTGTATTTTATCCTTGTACCATTCACAGGAGAAAAGACAAGGACAAAACCATATAAACAGTCCACTAAGTTGTCCTATGGATACCCTCCCCCCTCCCTCACTCTCCAACCCAGGGGCAAATATACTTTCTTACTAAAATGACCTATGATCTTCTATGTCCAAGCAAACCAAGGAGGAGAATTGCCTTTGAGTACTGAGAAGAATTTTTCAAACTGTTTTTTTTTATGAAGTGTTGCAATTACAGGGAAAATTTATCCACATCAGACCCCAGAAAAAGTGTTTTTTTAAAGTTAAGCCCTGAATGGCTCAATTTTTGAAGAAGGGGAAGTAGGTGGGCAAATTTTTGAAACTGCGCAGCTGGCATCTTACCCAATATAGCAGCACTTTTGTTGAGCCATGCTTGAATTCTCCCTGGTCTGGTGTAAAATTCTGCAGGTGCAGAGGTGAAAAATTAAGCACATTCTATCTGACTTCAATGAGGCCATGCTGTATGGCCTCATTGTGTTACAGAGATAACAGGCAACCTCACCCACTGCCCAGGAAGAAGAAAATTTGAAATGCAAGGAGAGAAGTTCATTATAACTCCCCTGCCTCTCCTGCCTGTTTCCCACATAAAAGTGATTGCCTGAACAGATCTCACTCTCCATTGTAAAGATAGTTATTTGTGCATATTTTCTCTTCTATGAGGTTATAAGCTCCTTAAGAACAGGTGTGTGTGTGTGTGTGTGTGTGTGTGTGTGTGTGTGTGTGTACAAATGCTTATATATGAAAAATGCTCCAATGAAATCTATGATCTCATTGATTCAGAAGGTTCTTCAAATAGCTTGGCTATAGATGATCATGGGTTATTTCAGGAAGAAAGTAAATATGTGTGTGTGTGTGTGTGTGTGTGTGTGTGTGTGTGTGTGTATACCCCTATAAGCATCTATATAAAACTTTAACAAATATATTAAAAAAACTTTGTTTTATATAAAATTTTAGATTTATAGAACCTATATGAAACTTTAGATTTACAGAATATTCCTCACAAAAATCCCATGAAGCCAGTAGGGAAAGTACTATTAACCTCATTTTATAAGTAAGCAAACCAAGCCATAGAGAAATTAAATGTTGGAGCTAGGACTCCACAATCCTGATTCATTTTCGTATCCCCAGTGACTTAGCACAGGGCCATGTGCATAGTAGGAAATTAATGTTTGTTGAATTTAATAGTTGAAATAGTAAAAGAAATAACCATTGACCAGATGCTGATAGAACCCTGGGATTTATTTTGGATTCCATCTGAATTTTTTAGGCTGACTAAAATGACCCTCATACAGTGTTCTGCCACTTTGAATTCTGTGTCTCAGAATCATTTTTGTTAACTAGTAATTATTCATACTGTATACATGACCTTAAACCTCTGAGTTATAGATAGGTATTGATTCACATTAGTGGAGGGAATTATTTTACCGAGAAACTGGGAATTTATCATGCCAATGAAACCTTAGTTCTGCCCTTCCCCAATATGGAAAACCCAATTTCCTAAGGCAAGGCAAAGGCAGTTGTGGATTCCTTTCTCACACTGGGCCTTCCAGGCATGAAGTAGCAAGAGACTTAAATAGCAGCTTAGAGGTTAGTCACCATTGTAATTCTAGAACAGATGTCTTTAATCAAAGGCATAAACTATGGAAAGATTTTGAGTGGGGGGGTGGAACCATTCCTGGACAGAATTGGATGGTGATGAGAGGAAGAGAGAGAAAGAGAGAGAGAGAGAGAGAGAGAGAGAGAGAGAGAGAGAGAGAGAGAGAGAGAGAGAGAGAGAATATAAATGGAGGCTTGGCCCATCACCTGAGAAAGTTTCCCTGCTGCAGATCTCCACCTGTTCAGTCATTCTGACACCAGAACAATTATTGGCCCCTTTGCTGAGCACGAGGGCAGAGGAGAGAAATAGAACATCTCTTTTTGTTGTTGCATCTAGAAAACGTTGGTTCTCTTTTTGAGTACATTTTGACAATTGTGTCATATTTTAAAACTCTTCTAATTAAAATCTTCCCACTTACATTTCATTTTTATCTGTTTACAACTGATGAGAAATTCACTGAAGGATTGACTTTGATCAGAAAGCCTGGTATTGTTGATAAGTGTACGTTTTCAGTGTTAAGTTGCTAAGTCATCCTTGATAAACTAGGAGCCTTGGTGAATGGAGTTTAGCTGTTATTTTAAGAAATTGTTTTTGTCAAAAAAAAAAATTGGTAAATTAGTCTTTTTAAATAATAACAGTTCATATTTAAAGAATACTTGAAGGTTTCCTGAGTTCTTTCCTCCCATGAAGTAGGGTGTTAGTAATACTATCATCCCCATTTTATAGATGAAGAAACTGAATCACAAAGAAGTGGCATGCCCAGAGTCTCACATCTAGAAAGCATCTTTGCCAGAAGTCAAATGCTAGTCATTTAACCGTAAGACAAGTGTTTATATAAGATACTGAACTTCAAACAGTAGCAAAGAAAATGGCCCATTGGCTGAGCTCCCAGATCTGCCCTCTCATTGTGGTAGCTGTACTTATTATCGAGGCTTCAAACTCTCCTCACAAACACACCATGCCCCCTTTCCCAGCCCCTCGCTCTCCCCTTTAGTGCTGGCTGGCTTCTTTGAGGACAAGTAAGAGAACTTCCTGCTGCCTACCTCTCCCTATTCACTGAAAAAATGCTTGAGTTAAAGATAACTTTTTAGTGAACAAAGGTCAGAACACAAGTGAAACAGCACAAACAAACCAAGGAGCTCTGGTGCAAGTTACAGAGGTTTCACATCAATACTTTAAGGGTCTGTGAACTTACTAATTTTGTTACTCATGTTAATCCAGGTCACCTGAGGAGATGGTTTGAGATATAGACTCAAGCATGCGCACACGCGCACACACACACGCACACATGCACGCACACACTTTGTGAGTGTGTGTGACACTATTGTCTCTAGAAGGTATGTTTGCATATTTATTAAACTGACTCATTTTAAATAATATTGAGACATTTAATAGCTGGAACCTTTGCAATAGGTCGTACTCCATAGAGTAAGACCCACAGTCATAGGCTACTTCTCTTTCATGGGCCTTCATACAATACTACACACTACAATATTCTGACCTTTGCCTGAAGATCTCCTGTGGTAGGGAACTCAAAACAGCCTGGGATGATTTGTTCCATCTTCAGTTTGAGCTATGTAAATAGCTTTGCTATCTTGCCAGTAAAAAGAGACAGGCTACAAATTTCTCCCTCACTGTGTAGACCTGCACTGAAATTGATATTCAACACACTAATTAGTTGACTTAAGTAGATGGCACTCACTAGCCTGTCTAAAATAGCGTTGTTTTTGTTCTTTTGTTTTCAGTGGTATCTGACTCTTTGTGACCCCATTTGGGGTTTTCTTGGCAAAGATACTAGAGTAGTTTGTCATTTCCTTCTCCAGTTCATTTTATAGATGAGGAAACTGAGGCAAACAGGGTCAAGTGACTTGCCCAGGGTCACACAGCGAGTAAATGTCTGAGGCTGGATTTGAACTCACGTCTTCCTAACTCCAGGTCCTGCACTCTATCCACTGCTCCACCTAGCTGCCTTTTCTCTTTCACTGATCTGTGAGGCAACATGGTATGGTGGAAAGTAAGTCAGATGGCGGGCCAATGGACCTATGTTCAGAGCCCAACTTTTCTTATTAACTGTGTGATCTTGGGGAAATCCCTTCAGTTCTCCGGGACTCAGTTTCCTCATGTGGGAAAATGAGGATATTGGACTATATAACTTCTGAAGTCTCTCTTCTGTCTCCAAACCTGGGTTCTAGAAAAGGACCTGGGTTCTAGTCAGTTCCAGCTCTACCCACCCACTAGCTGATTTTTATGATGAGAGTTAAGGAGTATAGTCTCTTCATTGAGGAGGTGAACTAAATTTTCTCTAAGGTCCTTTCTAGCTCTAAAGTTGTACTGGTATCACATATCATCCCATGAGGCAGGTAGTAAGTACTATTCTTGACCTTGAGATATGAGAAAAATAAAATTCAAGGGTGTTAGTACACTTGCTTATGGTCACACTGCTGGTATGGAATGATGGAACTTAGAACTAGGACCTAGGTTAGGGTTAGGGAACCTTTGGCCCTGAGGCCGTGTGATCTAGGTCATGTAATTGTCACAGTGTTGTTGGTTTTGGGTTTTTTTTGTATATCAAAGCTGTAAGTTTTAGTTTAGATAACCCAGTGGACTCTCCCAAAATCGGTGTTGGATAGCAGCATAGAAATCCAGAGTTTGCCACCTGTTAAATGGGTGAATCTGGACAAATTACTTTATCTTTATGCCTTCAGTTTTTTCAATGTGACAGTAGTAGTAAAGAGGCCAAGGTGATGGACCTTGAGCAGTAGAATGAAATAGCCAGCCCTGCTCCTTAAGAACATCCAGTTGGCATTGAGGTGAAGGTTCAATTAGAGAGGGAAAAGAATGGATTCTAGGAGACAAATTAGGAGGCTGTTGAAATAATCTTGGGGAAAAAATGTTAAGAATCTCCACTAGGGTGATGATTATGTAGGTGGGGAGAAAGGGATAGAGCCCAGAGAGATATTGAGGAAGTCAAATCGAAAAGGTTTGGTAATTGATTGGATGAAAATGTGGGCAAGTGAGGATGAAGAGTTAAGTGGCTCCTTGACCCCATGCTTTTGTGACTCAACAGAAATAAAGCAGTCAGTAGGAAAAAGAGTGGTATTGGAGGGAAGGAGAATGAGTTCTGTTTTAGAAATATTTCATTTGAGATGCTTATCCACATGGAGGTGTAAAGCAAATGGTTGAAGATTCAAGACTGGAGCTCTGAAAAGACATGAGGACTGAAAATATGCCACAGACTACATTCCTAACCCCAAACCCTAGCCTTGAATACACACACACACATACACACACACACACACACATACATACACACACTGCAATGGAGAAGCATTTACTCTGCATTACTAGAAAACCAGTTGATATAGTACCAAAAAAAAAACTCCCCAAAATTCAAATCCCAGTTCAGTTAAATCCATCAACAGAGTGATCAGTAATTTTGGCTCCGTATAGTGATGGGATTACCAAATCACATTCATTGAACCTTGCTGCCTGAATGAAAAAAAGAAAATCTACAGCTCTACAACTTTTGAGGGGCTACTTCGTGTAGTCTTATGATTTTAAGAAATCATAAGAAATTTCTTTCCATTATATAGCCTATATCCTCACAATGTCAGGAGAAAAAAACGAATGAACCTCTAGCGGATTCTCTGTCATGTTGTATAGGAGGACATAAGCAAGAATACCACAGACTGGGCAGTCCTGGATGGGTTGTGGTTGGCATTGTTGAAGGGGTTTCCCTCAATGTGATCACCAATCCATTTGAATATACTGTACTAGAGCCATAAGAGGGTGCTTAGCAAGTACATATAGACTGGTAGCTTCGTTGTGTATGGCAGCAGGTGTAGTATATCTTTACAAGATGGTGGTTAGGTTCTACCTTCTGAAGCAGGGTATCATGTAAAATCAACTACTGTTGATAAAGTAGGAGTTACCCTTTTAGAAAATTAGTTAGTGAGGTTTGGAGACAGTTTGATAGAGTAGACTTGGAATCACAGAATGTTAAGAACGGACTTAGACAACCCAGTTCAGCCCATCTCCTCAGGAGATATGTGTCACCCACACTTGCTAGCTTTGTGTCCATGGGCTCATTGCTTACTATCTCTGTCCCTTGGTCTCCTCATTTGAAAATTGGGGTAACAGCCCTTGCACTACCTACCCTGTTTTGTAGTTGTGAGAAAGAAAGTAACCAAAGTGGTTAATCAGTCTTCTAGAGGGAAACTTGAGAAAGGCAAGAACTCACTTGGTGGTCAGGGGAAGTAATAAAAGTACGTCCTCAGAGACTCTCAGAAGAACCTTGGAATTGATTACACAACATGGGAAAGACATGGGCATAGGACCTCTCAACATGGTGTGGCTGGATTAAAGAAGACTCTGTGCTTTCTGAGTAAAACAGAATTGCATTAGCTTGCAATAAATGTGAGATTCACAGATGAAGACATCCCTATTCCAAATATTCATAAGGAGTATTTGTGCCCAATCTGTGGTAGAGCATTCCAAGCTCTTCTTGGTCTGATCAGTCACAGTTGGACACATCGTACCTTAACTCCAACATGGTGATGCCATTTTGTTCCTCTTTGAAAACGACGAACAATAACCAGTCAGTCAGTAAACCTTTATGAATCACCTACTATGTGCCAGACACTGTGCTAAGACCAGGGGGTAAAAAGAAAAGTGAAAGACAGTTCTTGCCCTCAAGAAGCTTACAGTCTAATGGGGGAGACATCATGCAAACAACTGTGTACAAACATACCATATATAGGATAACTTGGAGATAATCATTAGAAGGAAGGTCCTAGCATGAAGGGGGATCAAGAAAAGTTTCTCATAAGAAATGGGTTTTTATCTGGGGCTTAAAGAAACCAGGAGGCAGAGATGAGGAAGGAGAGAATCCTAGATACCAAATAAAGGTGACTCATTATAATTTCTTTTCAGTGACTTTTCAGATAAAGTTTCTCATATGAACAATGTTTTCTTTTCTCACAGGTTGTGAAAATCTGTGGGTTTGCCCTCCTTGAAATTCTCCTTCTGTCTTTTCTAATCCTTGCAACACCTTGTTTAGAATGTCTGAAAAGAAATTGCTGTAATGGAGCCCAGAGTCCCAAGAAGGTGAAACACTAGCAGTTTTAGTCATGGGGCAGAGAACAAGCTTTCAGAGAAACTCGGATTTTTATTACTCTTAATTCCCTAAGTACCCTTTAGCATAATAAGCCAACAACTTAGGACCTTGTCGGTGGTGGTATATTTTTGCAATTTCCCTATTTGTATGTTTCTTTAGCTGTTTATATGGCAGTATAGGAAGGAATGAAGGGAAGGAAAGGAAAGAAGGAAGGAATAAAAGAAGGAAGGACAGTTTATTGTCTATTATGTATCAGGCACTGTGCTAAGGATATTATAAATATTGTCTCATTTGATTCTCACAAGAGCCTTGCAAGGTAGATGCTATTTCTAGCCTCATTTTACAGCTGAGGAAAGTGATGCAGATAACAGTGAAGTGACTTGCTCTGGGTCCCACAGCTAGTTTGCTTCTGAGGCTAGATTTGAACTCCAGTTTTTCAGACTCCAGCCCAAGATTCCCTCCCTAGCTTCCTCCATTTTTATGTATGATTACATCTATGTTATTTTAGAAAGTGTAAGAGCCACATATAGTTCCCTCACCTCCTACACTGGCCAGTCCAGTGCTGCACATTATAAATACTTGATGATAGCAGTGATGGAGGAATTAATGTACCTTCTAAAAGAGCTGAAAATACATCCAAGAGCAGCTTAAGTACTGGGAAAATCTGACTCACCCTTTCTGGTTTGTTGACATGCAGTTGGAAAGTCTTCTAGAAGTTGCTTCAGCAAAGAAAAAGGAGATGTGTCCATCAAGGGGGTATATGGTGTGTGTGCATGCGTGTGTGTGCATGCGTGTGTGTGTGTGTGTGTGTGTGTGTGTGAAGTAGCACACAGTGTTTGAGTAACTTGACCTCAAAAAGATTAAATGGAAGTTGTTATTAGGTAGCCAGACTATAAGCTAAAAATCACAAACACATTTTTTCCACCCTGACCCCTGGTGTTCTGGGCCTTGTCACGATTTCAGCCTTCTAGAACTCATCTTCTAGTTCAGCTCCTTGGCATTATAGGTGAGGAAACCGAATTGAAGTAATTACCTACCATGTTCTTAGAGAGGATGAAAAGGGAGTCTGGGGCCGGCAGAGTTTTTTAAGCTCTGAAAACACTTAATAAAAAACAAAATGTTAAATCTCTATGGCTCAGGCAGCATCTCCAACTGTCATACTCCCCTGTGGTCCACTATATTACCAACTCTGAAAGGAAAGGACTGTGTTAGCTCTTAGCTCTTCCTTCCTTCCTTCCTCCCTCCCTTTCTTCCTTCCTTCCTTCCTAACTTCCTTCCTTCCTATAAAACTACTTATGTATAAAGCTTCATTGGAATTTGAGTGTCTCTGGGGACAGAAGTCCTACACCATTAGACTGTGAGCTCCTTAAGAGGAGTAATTATTCTTTGTTTTTCTGTATGCCCCTGACTTATTAACTTAGTGACTAGCACACAACAGGTGCTTAATAAATGCTTATTGACTTACTGACTGGAACAGGAAAAGCAAACTAATGTCACAAGCATTAACCATGTGAAAGCCCAAAGTAAGAGATGTCACCAAGCAGTGTACTGATTTAAATGCTGAGTGGTATAGACAGTAAGGGGGACACTAAGTGGCATAGTGAATAGAGCCCTGGGCCTGGGGTTAGGAAGACCTGAGTTCAAATTTGGCCTAAGATGCTTCCTAGCTGTGTGACCTTGGGCACCTAAGAGACTTAACTTCTGTTTGCTCTACTCCACTGGAGCATGAAATGAAAATCCCATGGACTGTACGGTCAGTGGGGTCACAAAGAGTTGTACACAACTGAATGACTAAACAGCAACATACTGTAAACAGTAGGAAGTCAGAGGAGGGAGAGATCACTGTGGCACAGATTGACCAACAAAGGAGTTTTAAGTGAGCCCCAAGTAGATGGATAGGATTTGAATATGAGGAGAGGAAGCAGGAGGATATTCTGGGCTTGGGTTTGGCCTGTCATTATGAAGGCAAACCCAATAATGCAAATATTTGTATCCTGTTATTACAGCTTCTGAGAATCAAACAGAAAGGAATTTGAGTTTATGTGAATCAAGCAGCATTTCAAACTGGCTGATTTGGTTAAAATGAAATGTTTATGCCATCATTCCAAATGACTCTCACATGACTCCCTTGAGTCTTTCCTACTGAAACTTGGTGTGTGTATTGTAATGGAAGGAACAGAAGAGTCTGTTAGACATCACCTTCATTATTAGGATAACATAGGGTTTGCGATGGGGATGAGGAGATGAGAGTACCTGAGTCAATAAATGATAGGAAATGTAACTGAGAGAATTCTCACAAGTATCCTACCTTCTGTATCACTTTCATTTCAATCAATCAATCAATCAATCAATATTTGTTAATCATCCACTTCAGGCCCCAGGATATGTGTGTGTGTGTGTGTGTGTGTGTATATATATATATACATATATATATATATATATATGTATATATATATATAAACCATATCTAGTGAGCAAATGCCCTAGTGCCAAGCTGCCTTGGACAACTTAACATTCTGGGATTTTTCCTTCTCATCCCCTGCCTTTTCCCTTCTCTTCTGCCAAGTACATTTTTTGATGAATGTTCATCTCCCCAATCAATTGGGGGTCTTTGGAGTTAGCAAACCTAGACTCCACTCCCTTTTTGGTCTCAGTTTCTTTCTTTACAATGAAAATGATCATACCCACAGTCTAGACCTAGAGTCAAAAAGATTCCTCTTCCTGAATTCAGACACTTACCAGCTGTGTGACCCTGGGCAAGTCACTTAATCCTGTTTGCCTCAGTTTCCTCATCTGTAAAATGAACTGGAGATAATGACAAACCACTCCAGTCTCTTTGCCAAGAAAACCCCAACTGGGATCACAAAGAGCCAGACACAACTGAAACAATTGAATAACAACTACAAAAGCACCCGTGGTGCTGACTATTAACGTGGTTGTAAGGAAAAGGAAATGCAGTATAGTATTAATAGTATCATCACCTAGCCCCTGTGCCTAACGGTGCCCCAGCCCCTGCCTTTGGAGACACCCTGAAATCTGCTCCTACCCTACCCGACCTTCCACCTACTACGGAAATAAGACATTCCCCTCTCCCTCCCTCTGCCCCCAACCGGTAGCTAGAACCTTGTTCTTTATTCCAACACAAGAAGCCACACACACAAAAATTTGTATATGATGTAAATCTGTAAAGTACATATTGCCTTGCAAATAGTAGGTGCTCAACAAATACTTATATATTAAATTAACTATTTCTATTTCTGTTCAGGCTACTTAGCCTCCCACTGGTCTGTTTGTTCACATGTCTCTGTCTCTCTGTCTCTTTCTCTCTCTCTCTATCTTTCTCTCATTTCTCTCTCTTTAGCTCTTTCTCTCTGAGTCTTCCTCTCTGTCTGTCTCCTCTCTGTCTTGCTCTTTCTATGTCTCTCTGTTTCTTTCTCTCTCTCTCTCTCTTTCTCTCTGTCTCTCTTTCTGTCTCTTGCTCTTTCTCTGTCTCCTCTCTGTCCTGCTCTCTTTCTCTCTCTATCTCTGTTTCTTTCTCTGTCTATCTCTCCCTTCCTGTTTGTCTCTGTCTCTCCCTCTCTCTGTCTCTCCTCTCTGTCCCTCTCTGTTTCATACACACACACACACACACACACACACACACACACACACACACACACACACACACACACTCTCACCACTCAATAAAGCTCTGCTAAGCATTCAGAGTCCTTCCTAACCTAGCCCCCTCCTGTCTTGCCTGTTTTCTTGTTCCTTACTCTCTCATGTACTCTTCCTTCTAGAGACGCTGGCTTCCTGGCTTCTCTTTCTCCTGGCTTGGGCCTTTTCTCAGGCTGTCCTCCACGCTTGGAACTCTCCCTCCTCTATCTCAACTGCTGACCTCCGGACTTCCTTTAAATCCCAACTAAAATTCCACCTTCTTCCGGAGCTGCTCTACCCTTCTTAATCCCAGTGTTTTCTCTCTTTAATCACTTCCTGTTTACCCTATACAGTTTGCTTCCTATATATTTGTTTGCTTGTTGACTCTCCCTTTAGTTTGTGATGTCTTGAGGGAAGGGGAGGGACTGTCTTTTTGTGTTATTTTTTTTATCTCCTGCAGTTAACACAGTTCCTGGTACTCGTAAGCCCTTAATAAATGTAGGGAGGAAGGAAGGAAGGAAGGAAGGAAGGGAAGGAAAGGAGGGAGGGAGGAAGAAAAGTTTGATTAGATGATATCTCGCACACAGAAAGAACACCGGACAAGTTGGGGATCTGGAGACCAGGACTTCAGTCCCAGCTCCACCATTAACTCTGTAATTGTATTCATCACTTCTCCTTCAGTTTCTAAAGTTCTGAGTTGGAGATACTATCTGCCCCACCAATATCTTAGATTTCAAAAGTTTAAAAAATTAAAATTAGTTAAATTTAATTAGTTAATTCAAATGAGTTAAATAAAAAAGTAGTTAAAAATTTAAAAAGTTATAAAAAAGTCATGTCCTCTACAAATAGAAGCTGTAATATCCTTGTTTATACTTATACTCACTGTCCTTATTTTCATATTAGTTTTCTATAGACACATGGGATTTTTTTTTTATCTCATCAAATGCACTTCAACAAAACAGTTCATTGATGTCTGCTTAGTGCCGGCTGTATGGAGAACAGGAGACTCAGGGCAGCTAGCTCATCATTGCCTACCTAGGTACAAGACTTTCTTGTTCTCCCATGTTGCATACCTTCAGTCTCTTCCATTCCCCCATCCCTTTCTGTCATCTTTGCTAATTTCTCCCTCCATTAGATTCTGAACTTCTTGAGGGAAAGTCCTGTCTGGACTATCCTTGTATCCTCAGAGATTAGCACAATGTCTGGCACATGGTGCACACTTAATAAAAGTTTATTGACTGACTGACTAGGCACTGGGGGAAATACAAACTTTAGATAAGAACCCTTATGTAGCTTATCTAGTGGGAGTAGGAGGAGGGTGGCTTATGACACAAACACACGTAACTGTAGAACACCTAAGTGTGCCACCTAAGTGCCTAAGACTTGTGCAAATAGAGACGTATCTGTGATGGGGAAGGGGAGGAGGGTCATGAAGCATAAATCAGTGATCTTTAAAATGGTGGTACAAGTATAGAAACATGGCAGCCAGATCTTGGTGGGAAGCTGGGGAACTAAGAACTAGAGAAGCTATCTAACTTCCCTCTATGATGGTGGAAGCAAGACTGACTTGGGAGTCAGAGGAACTGAATTCAAATGTTACTCTGATACTTAGGACCTTCATGATCCCAGGCAAAGAGAAGTTAGAACTATCCTTATTAGCTGATGGTTAACTAAGAAAATCTTAGGGAATCAGAAACAATAGGCTCTCTCACAGATGGAGAATGGATAGGGAATTTACACTCCAACTACAAAATAAAGGGGATAGACTCAGCAGCCTCCGAAGTTCCTTATATCTGTAGACCTATTATTTTATGATAAGTGGCAGAGCTGTGATTTGAACCCAGTTTCTTTGACTCTACATGTTTGACTCATTTCCCTGTACCACGTTGTCCAGCCCCTGTCCTGGTTCTTGACAACTGGGAGATTACCAGCCACTGCTTTGGAAGTTTCACCTGGAAGCTCTGGGTGCCCTTTCTGGATTCACGGTGGTTTGTAGGGTACAACAGATGATTTCAGTGTTCCTGAGTTAAGCTATCTTTGGTCTGGAGAGCTTTTCTAGATTGAATGTTTTTTTCTGAAGTTCAGGAGATTTAAACAAACATACCAACCTACCTGGATCAGTGAATGATACATCTGTTCTTTGAAGTTGTAGGACAGTCACATCCTGACAGCAACATTGAGGACCAAATGATTGTTACTAACCCACCTGACATCTGTCAAGTAGTTGAGGTGACAACAGAAAGTGATGAACAGCCCGTCAGTATGAGTGAACTCTACCCACTGCAGATTTCCCCCATCTCTTCCTATGCAGGTAAGTCTCCCTTGGGATGGAATGTTGGAAGGAAACCCCTTCCTGGGCTGAACAAAGAATACCATCACATGAGCCCCCAAGGGTCACCAGTGTCTCCAAGTGGGGAATTTCTCTTTGGTCATGTAGATAAGTGGCCTAGATCCTGGTGCTCATTTTGCTTGACTTATTCAAAGCTACCACCAGCATTTAGATTATTTTTCTGCTCAAACATGAGATTTGTGTATCGCCTTGCTTCTGACTGAAACATCAGTCACAACACCCACCTTGTGTATGACGTGGGAATAATGAGGATTTTCAGCGAGCAGCCAGGCAGAACAACCCTGTCTTTGTTCTTTCTGCATTCAGTTTTTAAAAAAATCTTTTAAGGGCCTACTCTGTGCTAGTCAAAAATATCCCTGCCCTCAAGGAATTTATATTCTTCTGGGAAAATGTCCATTGTACACAATTAAGTAAACATAAAAGCCTCTACAAAATAATTGAGAGAGAGAGAAAGAGAAGTATTTCATAGAAAAAATTACATCTAAGCTGTCTAGGAGGCAGAGGTAAGGAGGGCTTGCATAATGTCAGAAATCCAGTAGGGTATTTCCAAGATTAATTTTCAGCTCTACTTTTCCCCATGTCAAATCTTAAGTGCTGTTTTTTTAATAATAAGAGATTATCTTTTTTCTAATTCTCTCTCATAATTGTAGGAATTGCCTGTAGAATTATATAGTAGGAAAATTTGATTCAATTGTTTTTTCTATCCTCATGGTAAAGAGCTGTGACTATGTTATTTCAAAGGCATTCTGTCTGTTTCCCTCCCCTGCCTCACCCCCTACCTGCTTTGCACATGATTCAACGTGACATTTCCATTTGAGAACACACCTAACAAAGTCCATGTTGTTCCCAAGCATAAAAGACGTGAATTCCAAATTCCAAAGAATCAGTTCCATTCCTTTAAGCATTGGTTAAGAAGTCCTCTGCAGTTTCTGTTGCTATGCTAGCTAATGAAGCTATTGAGAAGTAAGGTTACCTTATGAACTAATAAGCAGGCCCTTAATCAACTCCAACGGGCCTATGTCTGTGCACCAACCATGGCCTGTGCCCTGGTTTTACAAGCTGCCTACAGAATGAGTGAGAGGTGGGGAGAGTGTGATAGAAAGTGTTCTTAACAAGTTAGTGAAGTCATACCATTATGCCTCCTATTATGAACTTTGGGTTGATGGGAGATATTATCTCTGCTTTTGGTGAGGTTCGGAGGCTATAGCTAACTTTTTATTGGTAGGGAGGTAGGTAGATAGAAAGATAGAAGCATAGATATGTAGGTAGAAATGGACAGATGGACAGAAAATGATAGAATTGGGTAGATAGACAGAAAAATGATCAACAGAAATGGATGGATGGATAGAAAAATGGTAGATGGAAATTGATAGATGCACACAAAACGATAGAAATGGATAGGTGGACAGAAATGGATGATGGACAGAAAAATGATAGAAATAGATAGGGGGTAGAAAAAAACATAGGCAGACAGATAGAAATGGATAGTTGGACAGAACAATGATGCACAGATAGAACTATTTTTACTTACTATGATTATTGTTTTGTTTTGTTATTATTTGGTTTACTTTGTGCCAACTACCATGCTGACTGAGCACTAGGGACACAAATACAAGCGAGATAATCCCTGCTCTCAAAGAGCTTATATTTCAATGGGGAACAATACACAGAGAAGGAGCTAGAAAGGGATAAGGTAGGAAGTCTGGTGTGAAGATGACCAGGAAGTGATAAGGAGACCTGGTTCTGGGCAAGATAAAATGAAAGGTCACTTTTGAGAGCCAGGGGACCTAGGGGTAGGGTCCATAGTTGTGCTGGGGGAGGTGAAAATGATGACCTTTAGGGAAATATTTTTTTTTAATTTATTTATTTAACTTTTTACATTCATTTTCACAAAATTTTGGGTTCCAGTTTTTCTCCCCATTTGTCCCCTCCCCCCACCCCAATACACCAAGCATTCTAATTTCCCCTATCACTATTCCCCATTACCTATATTTCTTATTTCCTAGTAGCAAGAATAATACTTGACAGTTGTTCCTAAAACTTTAAGTTCCCACTTCTCCCCATACCTTTCACCCCACCCGTTCCCTTTGGGAAGGCGGCAATTGAATATAGGCCATATCTGTGTAGTTTTGCAAGTGACTTCCGTTATAGTCGTGTTGTGTAAGACTAACTATATTTCCCTCCATCCTGTCCTGCCCCTCATTGCTTCTATTCTCTCTTTTGATCCTGTCCCTCCTGATTTCAGATTGCTCCCTCCTCCCATTGCCCTCCCTTCCATCATCCCCCCCACCCTGCTTATCTCCTTCTCCCCCATTGTCCTGTACTGTAAGATAAGTTTACATACCAAAATGAGTGTGCATTTTATTCCTTCCTTTAGTTGAATGTGATGAGAGTAAATTTCATATTTTTCTCTCAGTTCCCCTCTTTTTCCCTCCACTAAAAAGTCTCTTGCCTGCCTCTTCTTTGAGAGATAATTTGCCCCATTCTGTTTCTCCCTCTCTCCTCCCAATATATTTCTCTCTCACTGCTTAACTTCATTTTTTTAAGATATGATCCCATCCTATTCAATTCACTTTGTGCTCTCTGTCTCTGTGTGTGCGTGCATGTGTGTATGTGTGTGAGTGTGCGCATGCGTGTGTGTGTGTGTGTGTGTGTGTGTGAAATCCCACCAACTACCCAGATCCTGAAAAGTTTCAAGAGTTATAAATATTGTCTTTCCAGATAGGAATGTAAACAGTTCATCTTTAGTAAGTCCCTTATGACTTCTCTTTGCTGTTTACCTTTCCATGCTTCTCTTCAGTCTTGTGTTTGAAAGTCAAATTTTCTTTTCAGCTCTGGTTTTTTCATCAAGAATGCTTGAAAGTCCTCTATTTCCTTGAAAGACCATTTCTTCCCCTGAAGCATTATACTCAGTTTTGCTGAGTAGGTGATTCTTGGTTTTAGTTCTAGTTCCTTTGACCTCTGGAATATCCTATTCCACGCCCTTCAATCCCTTCATGTAGAAGCTGCTAGATCTTGTGTTATCCTGATTGTATTCCTACAATACTTGAATTGTTGCTTTCTAGCTGCTTGCAATATTTTCTCCTTGACCTGGAAACTCTGGAATTTGGCCACAATGTTCCTAGGAGTTTCTCTTTTTGGATCTCTTTCAGGCGGTGATCGCTGAATTCCTTTAATATTTATTTTGCCCTCTGGTTCTAGAATATCAGGGCAGTTTTCCTTGATAATTTCAAGAAAGATGATGTCTAGGCTCTTTTTTTGATCATGGCTTTCAAGGTAGTCCTATAATTTTTAAATTGTCTCTCCTGGATCTATTTTCCAGGTCAGTTGTTTTTCCCATGAGATATTTCACATTATCTTCCATTTTTTCATTCTTTTGGTTTTGTTTTGTGATTTC
>CM053774.1:75345784-75406516 GCA_028658325.1 Potorous gilbertii | reverse complement strand
GTCCGAGTCCCGGAGATCCCCCGCTCCCCTCTCAGCCCGTCTCTCTCACTGACCTGTGCGTCTGTGGGTGGAGGGACCTTCTCGGCCGCCCGGAGATTCAGGTTCCTGCCGCCTTCTTGGGTCTGCTCGCTCCTCTCAGTGCCGCGTGGCCGGGGCGGGGGAGGGGAGCGCCCGGCAGGACAGGACTCCG
Organism: Potorous gilbertii; assembly: GCA_028658325.1. Lineage (NCBI taxonomy): Eukaryota > Metazoa > Chordata > Mammalia > Diprotodontia > Potoroidae > Potorous > Potorous gilbertii. The sequence goes on along the minus strand of CM053774.1, from coordinate 75,406,326 downwards.
CTCCCGTCTGGGGTACCTCTGCGGTCGGCCCCTCAGGGCTCCCCGCAACGGAAATCTCCTTCACTGTGTTGCTGCGCGGCTTCCACCGCTCCAGAACCTGCCAGGAGCTCTTTTTACAGGAAATCTATGGGCTGTGGGTTCGGACCTAGCATAGGTGAGTCTTTCTACTCTGCCATCTTGGCTCCGCCCCCCAGCATCAATTCTTATAAGTCCTTCCAGGCCTCTCTGAGGTCTTCCTGTTCATCATTTCTTATAGCACAATAGTATTCCGTTAATTCATATACACAACTTGTTCAGTCATTCCGCAATTGATAGACATCCCCTCTATTTCCAGTTCTAGGTCACCACAAAGAGAGCTGCTATAAATATTTTTGTACATGTGGGACCTTTTCCCGTTTTGATGATCTCTTTGGGATACACTCCTAAAAGCAATATTGCTTGGTCAAAGGATATGCACATTTTTGTAGCCATTTAGGCATAGTTCCAAATTACTGTCCCATTCTGCAATAATTTTACATAGAATTCTCCTTCTATCTCTTTAATAGGTTGAATTACTGTTATACAGATAATTTATATTTATATGGATTTATTTTATATCCTGCAAGTGTACTGACAATATTTACTGCTTCAATTCACTTTTAGTCAATTCTGTAAGTACTCCATCATGTCATCTGTAAAAAGTGATAATTTTCACTTAAGGTTTATTCACTTTCTACCGCTTTCTTGTTCATTAGTTTTGGTATTTTATAGTTTATATATTTTTGTAAATATTCATTTATTTTGTTTAGTTTAGTTTTACCACCATATAGTTGGGGAAAGCAGTTTATATGAATATCTTTCAGTTCATTTGTTGTAAATTCCCCTTTTTCATTTTTTGATACTGCTAATTTGATTTTCCTCTTTCTTATTTTTAATCAAATCAGCTAATTTAGGTTTGTCTGTTATACTGGGTTTTTCTCAAAATAACAGCTTCTAGTATTATTTATTAATTCGATTTAAAAATTTTTACAGATGAGGAAACTGAGGTAGAGAGATGGTTAGTGACTTGCTCAGGGTCACAGAGTGAGAGTCTGAGGCAGATTTGTCTTCAGGTCTTCCTTACTGGAGACCCAGCACTCTTATTTACTGCATCACCTGGTTGCCTATTTATTATTTGTTTAAATAATTCTATTCAAAGCATGTTCATGCCCTGGGCACTTTGGAAGAGGGGGGAAAGATTTTTGAGATGTCTCACTGTTCACCCACTTCCTAGACTCACATCATTACTGCTGTGTTTGTCCTTTGTTTTCAAAGACCATGATAGCAGAGAAATGATGCCATGACTTGCACTTGACTTTGTTTTGAGTGAGGGAGGACTGTGCAAGGTCACCAGCCTCACTTTCTGCTCCTGAGCCATCTGGATCCAGTGACCAGATATTCATCAGGATAACTGGGGATAGCCCAGTATTCAATGGGAGACCTTGACCTTTTTAGGCTGACCTTTTCAGGTACTCACTTGGAAGAAAGTAGCACCCATTGAGTGAATAAGCCTCTTTAAGAAGTATTCAGGGAGTGGCCTTTTTAATGAGCCAAAGGAAAAAAAAATAAATCACACTGGGAGGAAAAGAGAAACTGTTATTATTGATAATCACTCTAAGGTAGCCATTAAGAGGAAAGATGGAAGGAAGGAAGGAAGGAAGGAAGGAAGGAAGGAAGGAAGGAAGGAAAGAAGGAAGGAAGGAAGGAGGGAAGGAAGGAAGGAGGGAGGGAAGGAAGGAAGTTTGCCTTTCATTTTTGAAGGAGACCATGACATCAGAGAAATGATGACTTTGTTTTGAGTGAGGGAGGGCTGTGCAAGGTCACCAACCTCACTTTTTCCTCCTGGACCATCTCATATCATTGGTTCCTTACTCAATATACATAATTAATTCTCAACTTCTTTCAACTTTGATCACTTAAGAACGGTTCATATTGATCTGTGGCTGCAAATTTTACCATTGCCATTATAATAACCCTGTGAAGTCAATAGCACAGATGTTAATATTCCCATTCATGAATGAAGAAGTTGAGACTTACAGAGGTTGTTACTTGCCCAAGATCATGCAGCTAACAAGTATCAGAGCTGAGACTCAAACCCTAGCCCACCTCAGTCTGTGTCACTTTCTGTTGAACTGCACTGTCTCTTCCTTATTATCATTTCTTTGATTTTTGCAATGTGACCCAAATCAAAAAACTTCTTCACATTCTCTTTTGCTTTCTGTATGTATACATGTGTGTGCATGCACATATACAATAGATGTCCATAAATCTGCATAAGTACATGTATAAAATGGTGTTAAGTTCTAATGGAAAAGGAACAGAACATGATAATATTTGTGGAGGCCAATTGGAAATGGCACTAAGGAGGGAACAGGGAAACTTGAAGATATTCGGAGGGAGAAAAAACTGATCTCTAAGCAGGAGACTATACATAAAAATGGAAAGAAGTTCTGCCAGGACAACAAGAACAGTTTGAGAACTAGAGTCCTTTGGCAGAGGGCAGTAAGTCAGGGAAGGAGGCATTTTTTTACCCACTCTTCCCTCTGCCCCCACCCTTTTCCCTGCTGACTCAGTGCCCAGCTCAGGCAAGTTACTTAACATCTCTCTTCCTCATTCCTCTCTTTGCAAAATGGTTATACTAGTTACTGTCTCCGGGGACAGTGAGTTTTAATGTGAGGATGTGATATGAAAAAGACAGAGAGATTCATGACTGGCTAGATAGATGGACAGACAGACAGATGATGGATAGATAAACAGATAGATAGATAGATGATAAATAGATTATAGATACATGGAGATAAATGGATAGAAAGAATGATGGATAGATAGATGATGCAGAGATAAAATGGATGGAGAAAGAAAAAGACAGATAGATGAAGATGGATGTATGAAGATAGAATGGTAGGTACAGATGCATGGATGTATAGGTGATAGAGACAGAGAAATGAATGGATAGATGGATAAATAAAAACAGGTGATGGATAGAATGACAGATAAAGGATTGATAAACAAAGAGATAATAAGGACAGAGAGATGGATGGATCGATAGATGATGAAGACAAAGGGATGGATAGATGATAGAGACAGAGAGATGGGTGAATAGATAAATATAGATTAATAATATGTAGTAGATATAATTTGATTCTAAAGATAGATGATTAATAAATGATAGATGTAGATATACGGATGATAGTAAAAAGATGTTAGATATATAATCATTGAATTTGATTGAATGTGGAAACCATTTCCAATACTGATTTCTTGTCATTCCAGCCTTAGAACTGATATCAGGCTTAGCAGAGATGAATGCATGGGGCAGAAAAGTATTAAATAGAGAATTACAAGATCTCAGAGTTGGAAGGGACCTTAATGGGCATTTCATCGAACTCACATATGAAAGGATTCTCCACTGTTATGTTATCAAAGCCCAGGAAGTAATAATTTATCACCTCTCAAGAAAGTCCATCTCCCTTTTAGATTGCTCTCATTCTTAGGGAATTTTTTCTGACATCAAACCCAAACTGACTTCTTGGCCACTTCCACTTGATCCACCCGGCTACTTAAGATCACCTGAGCTTTTACTTTTCCAAATCTGTCACATTGTTGATGCATTGAACATGCATTCTGATAAAACCCTCATTACAGTCCCCACTGCACTATTGTTTAATAACAACTTTTCCTATCATATCCTTGCAAATATAGCACAAAAAAACCCCCTCAAGCATCATATACTTTTTGCAACTGAAGTCTAGGACTGTATGTTTATTTCTCTTATTAGTATTGCCTATTATAGAACTTTAATTTTAACTAGTAGAATTAATATTGATGTTATAGAACCTTATTTGGTTCTAGCCACTGTTCTAATGGGTCCAGATCTTTTTAGATCCTGACTCTGTCATCTAGCATGTTACCTATCCCCCTCAGCCTTGTATCTTTTCCCTTCATCAAAGTCTTTGATAAAAATATTGAATACTATAGAGCCAAGGATAGCTCTCTCAGTAACCGCAGTAAGATACCTGCAAGTTGACATCCAGAATATTGCTTAGGGCTGGTCCTTCAGTCATTTCCAAATCCACCTAAATATGCCATCATCAAGCCCACATGTCTCCATTTTATCCTTAAAGATACTGGAAAAGACCTTATCTAAACCTTTGGTGAAATCCAGGCACACTGGTTGTCTGTAGTATCTCAATACTCTACTGATCTAGTTATGTTGTTATAAAATAAAATGAGATGTATGGCATGAGCCATCCCTACTGACTAGCACAGTGCCTGGCACATTAATAAATACTGATTTAATTGGTTGATCTGCTCATGAAGAAATCTTCTTCATGACCTCTGTTTCCCTTTCTAAAGGATCAGAAACCATCCCTTCAATGATATGTTTTAGAATTTTGCCAGGATTTGAAATGCCTTGGCTTACAGTTTTCAGGCTCTACCCTTTTCCCCTTTTTTGAAAATCAGGAAAGTATTTGTCCCTCTTCAGTCCTGTGGCACATGTCCCATTCTTTACCCTTTCAGAAAACATTTATTAGGTGCTCAAAACTCACACTTGCCAGTTCTTTCAGTACCTAACGATAGAGTTCATCTGAGTCTGATGGCATGAAAGTGCTCTTTTAGGGTTTCCTCACTTATCTTGGGGTAAATCAGTGTATCATCAGTGCTTAAATCCAAGATCCAACTCTTTGTCTCCTGGTGCTTATACGGTACCTGGGGAGATCAAATGTACATTAATTAAACAACTGGACAACAGTTACTACATGGATATGTGCAAGAGAGTTGACTATTCCTTAAATGATCAGGGATGGCCAGTAACAAACTTGGACTGGTGAACCGTAGGGGATGGAAATAAGACTTCACATAATGCAAATCACTTTTGCAAAGTCAGAGAAACGGAATGTATGAGACACGAGGGGGTTGAAGGAAGATTTCCTGAAAAAGAATGGATAAACCATGTTGAGAAACAAGCTAGAGGGTTGGGAAAGTAACCAGAAATCTCCTGTCCTGCTTGATTGCTGCTAGCTCTCCAACAGCATTTTACAGTTAAAAATCATTTTGCTTAGAACAACATCTCTGTGGTCCAAGCATAATTATACCCATAAGAAGAAACTGAGGTTCAGGGGTTCAGTGTCTTGGCCACTGGCCCACACTTTGGTAGGATTCAAATTGAAGCCTTCCAACTCTGAACCCAGGTCTGTTTCACCAGACAGTTGGTCAGTACTTTTAAAGAGCACGACAGATGTTGGTAAAAACAGTCCTTACCTTCAAAGAGCTTCAGATTTTAGAGACAACAAAAGATTAACCTCAGTTTTGCTTGGAAAATAGCACCTTCTTTAACTGGATTGTGGGATCTAGCAACTGAGTGTTTTCTTTGCAGAGTGGAAGAATATTAGCTCAGTTGCACATTACTCCTTTTAAGGTATCGTTATTTCTATGGTGTCTGAACCTAGTAGTGGTGTGAATTGCAGGAATTATGGTCTTCTCCTTTTTTTAATTTTTATCTTTCTAACAGAAAGTGAAACAACAGACAGTGTGCCAAGTGATGAAGAAAGCACAGAGGTGAGTGTGGGTGGGTGTTGAACCCTGAGAGAGGTGCTTTGGGAAAAGTCTTACCAAATACCAACGTGTTTTAACATTTGATAGAGAATGTTTTTGTTGGAGGATAGGGAGAATGGAGTGAGGGTGGAGAGGCAAACCAGAGGCTGGCTGCTGCATTGTGCTCTAGCAAAGATCACATATTTTAAAATCAGGTCATTGGAATTAGATGGGAGAAAATGAGTAGAGAAAGTAAAAAGAGAAGTAGTGCTTTCTAAATAATGCACATCAAAATAAAATGATAAAAGTGAGAGGCCTGCCCAACTGGTCAGCACCACAAGTAACCTTAAGTTATTAGTGGAAATGTCATCTGTCCAGAACCACGTAACCCAGTATGCAGAGGAGCCAAGCACTCTACATATAGTTTGATTTTCTCTCCCTTTCTGTGATCCAGGGCCAAGGTGGTTGTTTTTGTGTTTTATCTCGATTCTGAGCCTGCCTCCTTGAGATTTCCCTCCTCCAAACAGTGATTACACAATGACAGGAAATGACTGTAATGGTGATAGAGAACCTTCTGATTTAACTCATTGTGTGTGTGTGTGTGTGAGAGAGAGAGAGAGAGACAGAGAGAGAGAGAGAGAGAGAGAGAGAGAGAGAGAGAGAGGAGAAGATGTAGAAGGAGGTGGGAAGGAAAGGGGGGAGAAAAGGGAGAAAGAAACTTCAAAGAGAAGAAGGAGAAACAGGGAAAGAGAGGGGAGGGAAGAGGGGGGAAAACAGACAGAGAGGAGGGAAAAATAGACAGAGAGGGAGACAGAATGAGAGAGGACCAGAGGGAAAAAGAAGAGAGGAAATATACTTTTCAAGGAAGGCATAGGGACTTGAAGGACAAAGTGTGAAGATATAAATTGTGACTGAACATTCTGGAACCAAAAATCTCACCATGTTTTCCTCAAAGACACATGGCTGGACCCCAGCTTCATGCTTGGAAGGCAGTGATGATTCCACTGAAGCTCATTTGAAAGCCAACAGGAACATTAGGGCTGCCTGCTGAGAAGTTCCTCATTTTATTTCCTCTGAGCCTGTGACTGACTCATACTAAGAGTCAGAGTATGCATAGCCCACCAGTATAATGGGCATGAAACCCAATTAATAATTCTTAATTTTGGAATTGATAGAACTATAGTGTCCCCAAACTGATCTGCTACCATCTTTTCCTCCATTACGTAGTAGTCTTGTCTTTGAGGAGTTACTGTGGTATAGAGGAAAGAATTCTTAACCTGGTGGCCTTGAGCATTTATATATACATACATATATGTGTGTATACATATACACACATATATGTGCATATATGTGTATATACACATACATAAATGTATTTCAATGTAATTGGTTTCCTTTGTAATCCTGTGTTATTTATTTCATTTAAAAGCACTCAGAGAAAGGTTCCATAGGTTCCATCAGACTACCAAAGGACACAGAACAGCTTAAGAAGTCCTGCTCTAAAGTTAGAGTACCTGGGTTCAAATTCTGCCTCTGACATTTACTAGCTGTGTGACCTTAGGCAGACCAGTGCCAAGCCCCAATTTCCTCATCTATAAAATGAAGGGGTTGTGCCAGTTGCCCACTGAGGTCCCTTCCCACCCTAGATCTCAGTTTTTGCAGTCAGAGAACTGGAACTGTGTGAGGGAAATCCTTGTGTAAGTTACAAATAATCACATATACATATTGTTTAGTGAAAAGTATTCTAGGTACTTTTCCTCGAGTTCATTTTCCTCGAGTACTTTTTAAGACTCTTAAAAACGCATTTGACAACAATATATTTATTCTCTGGAGGAATAAAGTATTCTGGAATATAAGGTATAATATTAATGTTTTATTTTAAAGCAAAGCAATTTAAAAACTTTTCTGAAGTCAAGAAAAAAAGCTCTTAAAATTGTTTTTTTCTTTGAAAGGGACGGCAACATTGGCTGAAAAGAAACATTGAAGGCAAACAGTACCTAAGTAATATGGGTATAAGGAACAGTTACCTGCTTCCCAGCATGGCGACTTTCGTGACTTCCAACAAGCCGGATCTCCAGGTTACCATCAAAGAGGAAAGTCATCCTATGCCTTATAACAGCTCCTGGCCTATCTTAACTGACCTCCCCCTAACGTCTTCAGTCTCTCAGGCTCCCACCAGTAGTCGGCCCGACCAGGAGACCCGGGCCAGCGTCATCAAGAAAACATCAGACATCACCCAGTCAAGAGTCAAGAGCTGCTAAGCCTTTGATTGTGAATTCTGGCCAACGGCTGTTGAGGATTTCCTTGTTTTTATTTTCGTTTGTTTGTTTTTATTTTATTTTTCTCTTTGAACACCTACTTTAGACAAATCGAAGAGGGGAAAAAGCCTTGACAATAGAACATTAATTGCTATGTCCTGCTCCAGTACTGGAGCTTTTTTTTAAAACTCAGGACCCTAGCCTATCAGTAAGTCTCTCTAAAGCTTGTTGGATCTCCCAGGACAGAACTTTGGGCCTGCTCATTCAAGTCTCAGGACTTCCTAGGACCATCAATACCCTCGCTTGGGGGCTGTGTCTCTCATAGTCAAGGCCAGGGCAAGAAGGAAAGCCTCAGAATGGTAGAGAAAATGTGAACTTGCTGGAATTTTTAAAATCTTTTTTTTTTGTGAATATGTATATAATGCAGTACTAGCAATATTGCGGTCTGCTTTCTGCACCTTATCTGATGAAAGCACTTACAAATAGGCCTTTTTCATTATCTTGCTCTAAATTAATGGCACATTCATATCCCCTCTTTTTCCTGTCCTCTTCTCCCCAAAGTCTATTCATGCTACATGTCCATAAGGATGAGGGGGAAAGAATACTGATCTTCTGTACAGATATCACATTTTGAGACTGCTTTTTAAAAACGTTTCTAATCTGCTATGCTTGAATGCCACGCGGTACAATAATAAACCTATCATGAGGATATTATGCAAATTCCCAGATTTGAAAAACAAACACTCTAATTCTAACCAGAGCAAGCTTTTTTAATTTTTTATACAGGGGAGTATTTTATTCAAGGTAAAAATTCTAAAGTGAATATAATTGTTTTTTATCTTTTCTACAGCAAATTTATAATTTTAAAATTCATTTTCTTGTTTCTCAGCAATTATTATTACATCCTTGTGGCACATTTTTTTTAATTTTGTAAAGGTGAAATAGCTTTTATGAGCTCATGTAGCAATCAAATTATCCTGTGGATTGATAATAAATAAATATGATATAAAGTTAAATTTTTAATGAGCATCTTGCCTGGTTTTGTTTAGTCTGCTTCAGAGCAGAGTGCATAGGGAGTGATCCCAGAAAGACTTGAGTTCAAGTTCCATCTTTGATATGTACTTGCTGTGTGACTGTGGGCAAATTATTTAAACTTTCAATGCTCTAGGCATCTTGTGGGACAGAGCTTCTTAATGTGTGTATGTGTGTGTGTGTGTGTGGGTGTGTGTGTGTGTATGTGTTATGGATACTCTCAGCAATCTCATGAAACCTACAGATTTCTCAGACTATTTCTTTTAATCATAACTGAAAGAAATGATTTCAGATTCTTTCAAATAGAGGTAATTAAAAATGAAGATGTAATTTTTCATTTCCATCTATGTTCATGGACATTTTGAAATCTTTCCATGGACCCCTTTGTCTATGGAGTCCAGGTTAAGAACTGCTGTAAATCACCAGCGAATTGGTGGAAGGAATTTCCTGACTCTTATACCTTAAACCAACAAAATTGAGGGTCTGGTTCCTAGCTCTGTTTCAGAACTCAGAGACAATGAATATCAATATTGGTTAATATCAATATTAATTGATAATAGCTAGTCACATTGTATAGAACTTTAAGGTTTGCAAGCTATTTTTGCATATGTTATCTCACTTGGTCCTCAAAACAACTCGATGAGATATATACTGTTATTATCATGATTTTATAGATGAGGAAACTGAGGCACAGAAAGGTTAAATGATTTGCTCCAGGTCACAAAAGTAGTAACCATCTGAGGCTGAATTTGAACCTTGGTCTTCGTAACTCCAGGTCTGGTATTCTATCCACTTTGCTACCTAGCTGCCTCTGCCCATCAAAAATGGGACAGAGCTGGTGAAATGCTAACCAGTATTCTGAGGAGAGGTCCTTTTAGGGAGCCTCAAGCATTTTCACTTACGATAGATATCCATTAAATGGAACACGAAGAACTATAAAGCAACCCCTGTCTACCTCCAAAAGAGAAATTGGAACCAAGAAATACAACAGGGAATAGTAATTCTCATCCACCAGTGAGGTGTTTAATACTATTTGAATTGTACAAAACCTATTAGTTTCCCTACATCCCAGCCTCTCTTCTTTGAAAGGCACGCTGCCAAAAACAAAGACCTTAATTCAAACTCTAAAGAAATCTAACTAAAAAATAAAATAAATAAGAAAGAAGCTAAAGCCCTAAACAGAATTGTAGAAAAATTTGATATGAGTTTTCTGATGTTTTTTGCATGGATACATACATACATGTACATATGTATACACACACACATGAACTGTACATAGTATTTTTACAAATTTAATCACGAACATAAAAACCTCACAAACTACAGAAAAGAAAAAAATTCTGCACTTCCTTTATTGAATGCAATGCAGTAAAAATTCTATAAAGAGCCTCTGGAAAAAATTATTAAAAATCAACTGGACTTATAAATAATTTAATCCTAAAGAATTGTTGGGTCAAAGAACAAATCATAGAGATGACAGATCATTTCATCAAAGATGATGAAAACAATGAGGTAACATTCCAAAATTTGGAGAATATAGTCAAAATAATCCTTAGGAGAAAAATGATAATTTTTGGACACTTTCATTAACAAGAAAAATAAACAGATCAATGAATTGGGATGCAACTAAAATATTAGAAACCAACAATTTTAGACTCCAATGAAATACCAAAATAGAAATCTTAAAAATTCAAGAAGAAATTAAGCAAATTGAAAACAAAAAATAATACCCTTGAATAACTAAACAAAACTAGAAGCTGGTTGTTTGAGAAAAATATGCATAAATTACTAGGCCAACTATTTTGCCCTATTATGTGCCAACCAAACCAAAAACTTGAAATAAATGGATATTTATAAAAATATAACATATCCAAATGAATAGAACAAGAAAGAACATTAAGACAATACAATTTCATAGGAAGAAATTAAATCATGAATGAACTTTGAAAGATAAAACTCCAAGACCAAGTGAATTCTATCAAACATTCAAAGAATAATTAATTTCAATATTAAATACATTACTTGCAAAAAAAATAAAAAATGCAGATCCTACCAAATTCCTTTTAGGACACAGATAACAGTCTTGATACATAAACTAGGAAGAATCAAAACTGAGAAAGAAAACCAGACCGATGAACATATGTACAATTAAAAAAATCCTAGCAAAGAGACTAAAACACCATATTACAAAGATCATGCATTAGGACCAGATTGGAGTTAAACCAAGAATGCAAAGTTGTTTTAATATTAGGAAAACTAGAAAAACAAATCAACAAAGATCTTGTGACATTTTCATTACCTCAGAAAACCTTTTGACACAAATAATACCCATTTCTGAAAATCACTTGAAAATGTAAGAATGAATGACCTTTTCTTTAAGATGACAAATAGTATATATCTAAAACCAAGAGCTACCATTATTTGTAAAGGAAATAAACAAGAATTCTTTCCAATCACATCGTTACCATTTCTATTTGACATAGCACTAGAAATGCTGGCCATAGTAATGAGGCAAGAAAAATTGAGGAATTTGTTTTGAACAACCATAGCTAAAGAAGAATTGGAATTATAATTTTTCACAGATGACATAATGATATACTTAAAGAACCCTAAAGATTCAAGTAAAAATAAATTGAAGCAATGAATAACTTTAGGAAAGGTGAAGGATATAAAATAAATTCCCCCAAACCATGCGCATGTCTATTTAATTCTAGTACTTCCCAGCAGGAAGAGATAGAGACATTCCATTAAAATTATCACAGAATGTATACAATACTTGGGAGTCTATCTTTCCAAGACACACAAGAACTGTATAAATGCAACTACAAATAACTACAGAAATATAATAGGACTATTAATCATGAATAGAACAAACCAATAGAACTTTAATTTACTTATTCAATGCCATGTCAATCAAGCTACCAGAGGATTACTTTATAAGAACTACAATATAACAATAAAATTCATATGGAGAAAAAAAGTCATATCTCAAGAAAATAATGAAAAAAAGGAGAATGAAGGGGGCCTAGTACTTCCAGATCTATTCTAGAGAGCAGTATTGCTAAACCAATTTGAAACTGGTTTCAAAATAGATCTACTAGTAGACTAGATTAGATATATGTACAAAGCATACAGAATGATCTAGTATCCTAGCATTTGATAAACACAAAGACCCAGGCTACTAAGATATTTGACAAAAAGTGCTGGGAATATTGCACAGTATGGAAGAAATTAGGTTTAGACCAACACCTCTCTTTATATCAAGATAAGTTCCAAATGGGTACTTGAACTAGATATAAAAGGTCACATTATAATAAAAACAATTAAAGAAGTATAGAAAAATTTAGCTATCATCTTTGGATAGGAAGGAAGTTCATGAGATAATAAGGAATAGAGAGGCTTCCAAAAGAAAAAAATGGATAATTTTGATTACATAAAATAAAAAAAGGCATTGTATAAGCAAATATAATAAAGATAAAATTAAAAGAGAAACAGTTAACTGAGGAAAAAAACCATGTTGCAGCAAGTTTCTTTGATAAAGGTTTCATTTCCAAGATATATAATAAACTAACTCAAATTTAGAAGAAAAAGAGCCCTCCCCAAAATGAGATGAACAGGCAGTTCTAGAGGGTAAACCCCCAGGCTATCTATAGTTTATGGAAAAAATGTTCTAAATCATAATGAATTAAAGAAATGAAAATTCAAGTGACTCTGAGATTCTACCTCATCCCCAGCAGAGTGGTAACAATAACAGAAAAAAAGAACATTTTGAATGTTGGAGGACTTGTGGCAAAGCAGACAGTGATGCTTTCTGAGTGGTCCTGTAATGAATATAACCATTCTGAAAAGTAATTTGGAAATACATTTTAAAAGTCATTAAACTTTCTCTCTCTCTCTCTCTCTCTCTCTCTCTCTCTCTCTCTCTCTCTCTCTCTCTCTCTCTTTCTCTCTCTCTCTCTCTGTATGTGTGTGTTCTTTGACCCAGTAATACCACTGCTAGGTCTATACCCAAAAGAAAATTTTTTTTAAAATAGAAAAAGGTCTTTTACGTTAAAAAACAACGACAACGCAGTAATAGCTGTTTCTCTGGTAGGATAAAGCTGGCAAAAGGGCTGCCCATCAACTGAGGACTGGCTAAATAATATGAATGTGATGGAGTATTGTACTGTCAGAAATGAGGAAACAGACGACTTCAAAGTCATGCAAAGAATCATATGAACAGACGCAGCGTGAAATAAGCAGAACGGAGACAATTTCTACTACATCGTCATTACAAAAATGAACAATTTTGAAAACTTACATAAACTGATGCACGATCGAATGAACAGAATGAAGAGAGAGATTTAAATAATAAAAACATGGTAAAAACAAGTGACTTTGAGAGCTGTAAGACCTGTGATTGATAGATTGACCATCCATGTTTCCATAGGACCAAAGATGAAGAATGATATCCATGACAGACAGGTGATGGATATAGACATGTATTTTCTATACAGCATTGAGAAAATTTGTTTCACTTGATAACACATATTTGTTTACAAAAATTTTTTTTAATGGTGTGGAAGTGGGAGGGAAAGAATATAGGTTTCTGTTCACTAAAAAAAATAAAGAAGAGGTGCTACAGATGTGAAATGTTGCATGTACATTCAGATGAAGTCACTGTATTTATTTGTTTTATGAAGCTGTTTTGCTTTGTCAGAAAACATCTCCCATGAAGTAGAAGTAATCTGTGTTTCAAATGTAAAAAGAAAACACAACAATAAAACTTAAAGTTGCCAGTTTTAAAAAAAGCAAGATTCAGGGCCCAATTGTGCACAAATCTAAATAAATATGTTGTCCTCAGTGGAGTGCTCACCCCTCAGATAGTAATTTAGTGGTGGTTCTGTACTCACCTCCTCTCCAAAGCCCATGCGATGGGGAGTGTTTTCTGCTAGGTTGCTGAACTGGAGACTAACTAACCTTGGGCTAGTCAGTAACCACCTCTGAAGGCCTGTGATTGACCCATAAGTCAACAAATAAAATAAAATCCATCTCTCTCTCTCTGAGGGGTAAGGATGAAAGGGGGCATGGGTGCAAGGGTGGGCCTCTTTTTTGGGCATGAGTATTGGGAGGATTCATCTACAAAGATACATTTGTAGAAAGAACAAGGGTTTATTTTTTTTAATGCTTATCTCAATTTTCAGTGGTGTATATACATATATATATATATATATACATATACACATATATGTGTGTATTATATATATATCAGTCTAAAAAATTTCCAGCCTTAAATTTAAAAAGAAATTAATAATCCATTGTTTGGTCTCTTGCAGTTGGGAATTCTACCCATGGATATTCATTCTACTTCAATGAGTTAAAGTCCTTTGTACGTCTCATGATGGTTCTCACTTAATTTCACTAATGTGAGGGGTTTAAAAATGAGGAAAGAATCCTCAGTCCAGCTGGGTCAAACTCATAGAAACAGATCCCTGCAGGCCACATATTGACTTAGAAAACCACAATTTAACATTATCTATGCTATGTTGCATTTTTATTTATTTTGTTAAACATTTCCTGATTACATTTTAATCTAGTTCCACTTCTGGTCTAGTCTTTTAAGAATCTCTGTTTGCTCCAACATTGAGGAGTCTAGTTCCTTATTTTATCTGCTTATAGAGAAGTCCTGCCTGATTCTAGTCATAGACTCATGGGATCATAACTCGAGAGCCTTAAAGGTAGCAGAAGGTAAGGGAATAAGCATTTATTAAATGCCTACTGCTATGTGCCTGGCACTGTGCTAAGCCCTTTACAAATATTGTCTTTCAGGCCATCCAGTCCAATTCCCCCATTTAACAGGTAAGTAAACTGAGGCCCAAGGAGATTAAATGACTTGCTCAGGGTCATGCAGGTACTAAGCATCAGAAGGGTATAATTTTCCAAAAGAACAAAATGATAAAGCGGGACTGAAATGTATGCCACTTAAAAAGGAAAAATGCAAAATGAATATAGCCTAGCAAGAAATGAATACATCTCATGCAATAGGTTTTAGTGGGCAGAAGAGAGGGAAGCCAAGGAAAGTCAGTTCAGCTGCCTAAGGTTAAGAAGCCCCTCCCCATCCTCCTTTCTCGTTTCCTCCTTAATCCCACATACAAATGGAGCACCCACATCCCTTCCTGCCAGGATCAGAGTCAAAACAGACTCCAGATAAAATTCTTCTGATCATCTCTGGGACGGTTTGCTCCCTGCACTTCAGCAGCCGTGACCAGTCCTAGTAAACTGTCGGCAAAGAAAATGTAATAAACATACACACAGGTGTGGGAATCAAAAGAGTTTCAAAAAACTATCCCATTGCTAGTGAGAACTTGAACAACTGGCCTGACTTTGAAAAGTATCAATGAAAAACAAAATGATATTTTTCCTCTAAAAAATGATTGTTTTTCACCAGTCCGGGAAAATAAAGGACAGGTACCTTTACTCAATTTTCGAGGAGGATTCAGTTGGGGGTAGATGGTGTGGGAATTTCCCTGATCCAACCCTAAAGTTCATCTCCATGAGCCAAAGAGAGTATGGTCAGAGGGTCACAGATCTCAAGCTGAAAGAGACCTCAGAGACCTTGGTCTCTGCATCCTATTGGACACATAAAGAATTCTAGGTCCAACAAGTGAAATGAAATAGTAACTGTCAGAGGCAGAATTGAAACCTAGATTCCTTGACTAGGGCCAGTGCACTTTATGAAAAAAGCAAAAAGTCATAATTTTTTCCATCCAAATTTATGGATTCTCTGAAATCTCTTCACCATTGACTTACAGCAGATAAGGCAATAATGAAGAGATTTCAGAGTCCATAAATTTGGATGAAAATTTAAAAATATATATATACATAGAAACACAGATACATATACATAGATGCAAATACATACATATGTATTTGCGTCCATGTATCTATGTGTGTATATGTCTATCTCCACACGTTTGTAGATTTTGCTTTGTTGTCATAGGTTCGCTGCTGTTGTCATTTAAATAAAAGTCACCACTCTTTTTCATATACATGCATACAAATACACATGCACAGATATATATTTATGTATACATATATACACCCATACAAATACACATGCACAAATATGGGCTTTGTTTTGTTGCCATAGATTCACTACTGTTGTCATTTAAATAACAGTCACCATTTTTCTACTTATACATGCAATAAACAGTACACTAAGCCCTGGAGATTAAAAATTAAACAAGACAGTCTTTTTTTTTCAAGCAGTGAGAACCAGCTTTTCCGGACGTTTCAGTTTCCGGTCAGATGGGGAGGCCCCGTGGTCCTCTGGGCAGGGAGCCAAAGCAGATGGTAACGAATCTTTACTATCATCTCCCTCATTAAAGCTGTGTCTGTTTCTGACATTGAACTAGTTTACAGAGATGGTTATTGTCCTTCATTCTTGAAGAGGATGAAAATGATATCACTACCAGCCAAACAACCAACCAGCCAGTTTACAAAGAACTCTAATGGCCAGAGCTTTCTTTTGGGGTCACTAGTAAGCTAACTGTTGAGGAGGGAGCCAGGGGGCTGCAGCACTCCCAAGTCAAGTGTCGGGTCTCATCTTCACAAGTATTGCTGTCATGGACAGTGACTGAAATGGTAGTGTGGGGAAGGATGGGGTACTGCAATTCCTAGGGCTCACCTGTCTGAGGCTGCCAGAAGTAAAAAGACTTGGCCATGACCCAAAAGTTAGGCAGTGAGGAAACCAAGACTGTAATCCAGGCCATTCTCCTTTCAGGCCAACTGCTGTTCTCATTCTATCATAGTGGAGTTTAATGGAGATGAAGTGATCTGGGCTCTTTAAAGATGAGTGCCAAGGTTGATATGTAGGTAACAAAGAGGAATCCAATAAAGTGGAAACGTCTATTTCTCCCTTGAGAAGAGTCTAAGATTTGCCAATTACTTGGTTATCTCATTTGAAACTCCCAACAACCCTGTAAGGTAGAGATGATTAAATCCATTTCCCAGAGAAGGAAAGAGACTGAGAGGATGTGACTTCATCGGATACAAACAGAAACATACCTGTTTCACCCCCACACAGATGGTTAACAAGCCCAACCAAGCTTTATTTATTTTTTTAAACATTTATTTTAAATTTATGGGAAAAACCCAAGCATTTCCATAACAGTATAATAAAAAAGATGATTGTACATGAAATTGCAAATCTATTATATGCAACTTGCTTTTCCTTTGGGGGGGAGAAAAAAAGGGGGAAAATAAATTTACAAACTTTACTTCACTACTTAGGATACAGTGTGCCCCTGGGTAAGGCATTTAATTTTTTCATACAGACTCAGTTTCTTCATCTGAAAAATGAGGGGGCTGGACTGAGTGGTGTCTGAGGTTCCTTCTGGCTCTATCCTGGAATTCTAACGGAAGAATTCTTGTAAGCTTCATATTATTGATCCCTCACCACTGAGTGGCTTGCTTTCTCTGGCTCAACTCTGGTTTCTTTCCATGCAAAACCCTGCCTCCCCTCCAGAAGACAGACCCTGTCTTTATAGCAAATGGGAGGTTTTTGACGATATCTCTTATTCTGGCCAAAGTAACTCCAACAACAGGTGCAGAGTTTCTGCGACAGCGCTACTGAAAATAGTGACTGGAAGGAAGGAAGGAAGTGGTGAGGCCGAAGACCTAGTTTTAGTGTAAAATTAGTCTGTCCAAGAACCCTGGGCCTAGCTTCCAGGGCTGCAACATATTTCCTGACAAGAGGGTTTGGAGAGCTGTTTATATTTCTTGAAGAAGAAAATACACACACACACACACACACACACACACACACACAGCAGAGCACAACAAAGTCTAACATCTCTCTCTCAAAGCTGCTTTTTGCAGGTCTGGTCAACTTCTCAAGTCCCATAAACATGTTCAAACCAGGGCTGCAGTCTGGGTGGAATTTATCTTGGTGAGATTGTGTAATAGCAGCTTGATTAACCCCTCTTGAACAACATGAACCAAACTGGACAAGGCAGCCTGGGTGGTGGAAACAGCGAGGTGGGCAGACAGAACTGCTCCTACAGGTGCTGTGATTGGCTTGAAGATATTTCCTTCCTTTGGACTCTTTAAAAAAAAATTTCTTAGTTTCAGTTTCTAGTAAAATTTGCTTTCTGAAACAGGCTTTTTCTAAATGTAAACATCTGTCCACACCAGTAGATTCTCTGGTCTGACACAGAAAGAACCTAAGCATGGCTGAGGGGCCAGAAACATTACTGTGCCCATCTGTGACTGGTAGACGGGGAATTTCCATATTCCAAAAAGGCTCATTCGATTCAAATTAAAACTTATTAAACACATATTCTCTGCAATAATAGGCCCAGGTCTACAAAGACAAAAAAAAAAATACTTTCTTCCCCTCGGGGAGATTATAATTTATGTACTTTCAGTAGCTATTTAAAATCCTTAATTTTGTTCAAGGCTTGCTCCTCCTCCCCCTTTCTACATCAGGGCTTCTTAATCTAGGGTCTGTGAATATGTTTCATAAAATAATTTTGACATTTCAATAGATACCATATTTCAATATAGTTGGTTTCCTTTGTAATTTTCTGCATTTTATTTTATGCATTTAAAAACATTATTCTGTGAAGAAGTCCCTAGTTTCAAGCAGGCTGCTGAAGGGGTCCAGGACCTGACTTTACATGAAGTTTTTCATGATTCTTCTGGTTGCTTGTGCCTTTCCAAATTACCTTCTATCTATTTAAATATAAATGTATATATTTGTACATGCACATGCTGTCTTCATTCATCATAAACTCCTCAAGGGTAGGGACTATGTTGCTTTTGTCTTTTTGACCCCCTAGCATGGGTTCTAGTATGCAGGAGGTGTTTAATAAATGCTTGCTGTTTGCTTGATTGGTTCAGCTCCCCAGAAGGACCTGGGACCTCTGATTTTGATGTTCCTTCCAATGAAGCAGATACGATCCCCTTCACGGCTGCCCATCCTGTGTTATTCTTTTCATATCCTCCCCCAAGAGTGCCACAGGAGGTTCACTCAGATACATTCAGGGTCTTCCTTGGTCTTTTCTGAAATCTGAAGTCTGTGCTGGTTACCTGTTATTTCACATCTTTACCACGTGGACAAGGATGCTGTAATGATCACTATGGTAACAAAAATATTTACATAGTTAAGATTTGCAAAGCTCTTCCTGTACATGTTACTTCATTTGATATAGGTAGGAGATAATAGTACTTTATACTATACCCTGCCAGGTAGATGCTACTGTTATCTCCGTTGGACAGTTGAGGAAACTGAGGCAGACAGAGGTAAAGTCACACAATTAGTAAGTGTCTGAGGGAGGGTTTGAACTCGGGTCTTCTTGACTCCAGGCTCACAGCTCTATGAGATGCATCCTGAGATGCAGAGGTGAGAGCGTGTTCTGGTGTTAAAAACAGCTCACACTATGGGAGAGACTGTTGGTTCCAGGGAAGCCAACCCTAGGACCTGTCGGGTTGGTCATGCTCGGATCGCCATACAGATGTGGTGAGCTCTACAGAATTATGGAATGATGAAACTGCATGGGACCTCATTGACAAGTGGCTATGGCATTTATACAACGTTGCCTCACTAAGCCTTTGGTTTCTATTCTCTCTAGTATTATTTCCTCTCTCATCATTTCCTGCAGGTGACTTTTGTCTCCCTCCCTGTTGTTCAGTCATTTCAGTCCTGTTCAACTCTTTGTGACCCCATTTGGGGTTTTCTTGGCGGAGATATAGAGTGGTTTGCCATTTCCTTCTTCAGCTCATTTTACAGATGAGGACACTGAGGCAAGCAGACTTAAGGGACTTGCCCAGGGACAAACAGCTAGTGTCAGAGGTCAGATTTGAATTCTGGAGATGACTCTCCCTGACTGTATCCATAGCACCACCTAGCTGTCCTTTATTTCCCTAGTTAGATTATAAAATCAATGAGGGCAGGGCCTGGATCAGACACTTTCCTTATACCCTGAAGCCCGGTGTTTGGGGTGTGGTTCACAGAATCACAAAATGTAGGGATCATTGAGTCAGCCTCCCTACTTTTTTTTTTTAGATGAGCAAATTGAAGGTCACAAAAGTTAAATAATTTGCCCAAGGTCGCACATGGTTAGCAAGTGTTAGAACCAGATGTCCAACCCAGGTCTTCCAACTTCAGACCCAGAAACCATTTTTTGCCTGTAGTGTTATCCATTTTTCATTTTCATACTTAGAAATGTAAATTTGCTGGGAGCCCACAGACTATGAAAAAAAAATCACATTTTGGGCTAATAAGCATTTTTATTAAGAAAGTAAATTACAATCAAATTCCCGGTTAAATCATGGCCAGGACCCTGGGAAATGTGAGAAGGGCTAGTTCCCACTTAAGAAGTGGTCAAAGGATGTAAATAGGTAGTTTTCAGAAGAAGAAATTCAGAGGAATGACGGAGACTTTTTGGCTATAGCCAATGGTAGAATTTGCTTTTCTTGACCACATATGTTTGTAACAGGGATTTTGTTTTCTTACTTTCTCAGTCAGTAAGGGAAGGGAGAAATGGGAGGGAGAGAATGCGGATCTAAATAAAATAAAATTTAGTTTTAAAAAATGAAAGAAAAATTCTTTTAAAAATAAATATTGTGGCTGAAAGTTTGATTTAAAGTGATGCAACTCAAAATGGGTTTCTAAAAATTCTCACCACTAAAAAGAAGAGTTAGTCTTCTTAGGAGTCAACTGGAATTTGCCAGAAATGTCAGTTGTTGGACTCTAGCAAGATAGAGCTAGAGCTGGGTGCTTCTAGATTAGTAGAGCAGGTCTGAGTTCTGATTCTAGATTTTTGTTGTTTGTTGTTCATTCCCAAAGAGGACCAATCTTGTCAGGAGGATGATGTCTTGACTTGCAAATGAATTGGATTTAAGTGAGGCAGAGATGTGCAAAGTCATCAGCCACACTGTCTCCTCCAGAGTCTTTGGGTTCTAGTGGCAAGACATAAGTCAAGACAACTGGTAATGGCCCGGCAGTTCTGATTCCACTGAGAAATCTCAGAAAAAAGTTAAACTTCCCATCTGGAATCAAATTATTCAGTTATATAGTTACACACCATGTGTTACTGAATGAAGTTTTTCCTCTTCCTCAGTACCTAGCACTATACTATATACTATGCTCTAGTGGCAATGAATTGAATGGAAGGTTCCATAGAGAAAAAAGAGTAAGTATTTATTCAGTGCCCACTATGTGCCAAGCACTGTGTTAAGCATTTTCCATCTCAATCACTCAGTTATTGTGGAACAGAGAAACAATGTCAGGATCAACTCCAGAATCATGGATGCTCAGTCATCTAAGTTCTGTTTCAAGATCTCTGCTGATGGGGAACTCAGTACCAACAGAAACACTCCTCTTTTCAATAGCTCAAATCAACAGGAAGTGGGTTTTCTTTTTGTAGTTAGTCAACAAGTATTTATTAGGTGCTTACTATTTTCTAGGTTAATGCTAAGTGCTGAGAATTCAAATACAAGTGGAAAGAGAGTTTCAGACCTCAGTGGAGTATAATAACACAAAAGAATGCTGAAAAATTGGGGAAAGAGCATGGTGGAAGTCTGGGGCACAACCTAGAGAGAAATGAGACATGGCTGGTCTGAACAGCCTCCTTAAATGGTGGTTCTGAAAAGAGCCATCCAATCAGAGGGAGGCACCACGGAAGGGAAGGTTACTTCCCAGGGGTAGAGTGAGACTTGGGATGAAGACCTAAGGTATGGCAAAGCAAGACCTGAATGTAATCTAGAGAGGAATTGGGGAAATTGCCAAAGGAATATGGTGATTTTGTTGCTAGAAAGATTATAGAACAAAAGTTATCAGTTCAACCTGGTTCTTTTCAGTACTGCTTCTGAATTGTTTTTCATGGTAGCCAGGATGGAGTATGAGGAGGTTGAAAGGAAGTCATCCTGGCAGATACCCTCCCCAGGATGAGAATGACATTCATACCTAGCATAAAACAGTGGCAGAGGTAACAAAGCAGCTCGGTTAAAAAAAAGTGATCAGAATACTAGTTTTCTACACCATCAGAGGCGTGAGTTTTCCCAAAGACATGAACCTTGATCATGTATTTTTTTGTTAATTCTTTGTATTTGCTGGTCATGCATGTTCTCCAAGTATGTCTTCTATTGCACTGGAAGTATGGGAATTTATGGGAGAATGTATCCCTGTGTGTATAGGAGAAATCTTTTTTTATTTTATGCTATTTAATACAATATAATGTTTTGGGTTTTTTTAATGCTTTAAATTAATATGTCTTCTGGTTGTCTTATACAAGAAGCACATTTGATGGGGTCTCATGAGCTGGATTACATGGATGATGACATCTATAACATACATCTAACATATAACATACCTCTAAACCAGAGTAACATTTGGAGGGTGGAGTATAACTAGGGAAGAGGAGAAGTTGCTATGCTTACTCGGGGAACTGAAATCTCCCTTTCTGCAACTTCTACTCATTGCTTTAGTACTGCCCTCCGGTCACCCTTGTCTCTATTTTTGTCAGTCTTACCACAGTCAAGAAGTTAGGAGGGTTGAGTGAGGGGAGCAGGAAGATAGCTGTTACTGCTGATAACTCTAAAGAAATGATATTGTCTGTGGGCACCAGCTAAAAAGCAGATTTTCAAGGGCAGCTATGGGTGCTGTGCCTAGAATGCCAGTGTCCATTCCAGTGTCTTTGCCAAGAAAACCCCAAATGGGTTCACAAAGAGTTAGACAGGACTGAAAAGCGACTTAACAACAACAAATTCCTAAATTGGGCCTTGTACTATGAATGTAAATCTGAATCTCTTGACAAGAGGGAGCACAAAAGAGCCAAAGGAGATTGTTGCAGCAGAGCAGCGGAAGAAAGTCTGGCCACCAAAATGACTTTCCCTGTTTGGCCGTGTAGTGAGACTCTGGGTTTACTTTCCCAACCCACATGACCATTGGTGAGATGAATGTCCAGAGAATGACTGCTGCCCCTCTCAGAGTTCTAGGGGTACCCCTGGGGGGGCAGTACAGTTCTTCTCATGCTATCAACTTAAGCCTCCATTCTGATGTGTTCCCTCCAACATCAATCACCTAGAGGTAGTTAATCGGTCTAATTGGTAACCAATGCCAGTAATTAGTGCCCTACTATCAGTTTAATTAATTGATATATCCTCAATGTCATTGATAAGTAATATCAATTAGTTTTTTAAAAGGGGATATTTACTGAAAATATATAACAAGAACCAAAGTACAAATCCATCTTCCCAATGGAGGCATACTCTCCTCCACCACTATAGTTTTAGGAGGTTGTTATAAGATATTTGCTCCATTAAGTTCACTTCCAAATATGATATAACTAATGTAGGAAGTCCTTCCATTCCTGGCAGAACATGACTTCTTCATTGCTGAGTGGACCCACCACCAAACTGGGTCAGGGGATATGCTTGTCAGGGCCATATAGCATGACTGCCACCTGCTCCAGTATGGTCTCTAGTTCCTGAACTCTGGTGGTTCCATTTTATAACCTGATTCATTTCATCTCTTATATTCATTCACCTGAAAACAAAAAAGAATGAAATGTATCAGAGAGAGAAAACCAACAGTATTTTGCGGGCAAAGCCACATAGCATTCTGAGCTGGAAAATAAGGACCCCAACTTCTGTCCTTACCCAGAAGCTTACACAAGGTCTTCTCTTGATCATCAGCAGGAGGGAGAACAAGATTTGGTCTCTTCTTGTCCTTTTGCATGTACTCTCCTTTCTGACTCAGCAAACCGTTAAAAGACTGTTCTTTACCATGAAGTAAGCATACAGGAAACAATCATGGAAGACACGAATGTGCACACTCCCTCAAGTGGAGGTCAGGACCTTCCATAACACATGTCTGGAGCCAGTCTCCCCATGCAAGTATGTGAGTTCAAAGAGGAAGGGGGGAAGGGAAGGAAATAAACATTTCTATAGGACCTACTGTGTGCCAGGCGGTGCTTAATATATTATCTCATTTGGTCCTCACAACAACCCTGTCAGATAGATGCTATTATTAGCCCATCTTACAGTTGAGGAAACTGAGGGAAACAAAGATTAAATGACTTGCCCAGAGTCACACAGCTAGCAAGTATCCAAGGCAACCTCTGAGCTCAGGTCTTCCCGACTCCAGGTCCAGTGCTCTATCCACTGTGCCACCTAACTGCCTCAGCAGGGGGAATAGCCAGCTCAAACCAGCTCTTGGGCAGATTGTTAATTTTTAATATGAACATTTATACCTCAAAAATTTACAAACACTAAAAACCCTTGATTTATTGTTTTGTTGAATAGTTTAGATTTAAGAAACTGATGAGAAATTATTAATTATGTAGATTAAATCTAAAAATGTACCTTGCATAAAAAACATTTTTGGGGGAGAGTTGGTTGTTAAATATTTCCTAGCATACCCCTGGCACCAGACTGAGCAGGCTATGAATACTGGCAGGGCTGAGCCCCTGTCAACTGTTCTTCTGTTACATCTATAAAGGTACTTCCTTATGCTTTGTGTGTCCCAGAATAAGTTCTGAGCATTTATCTGTGACAAAATGCCAGAGGCCTCTGACAGAAAACTCACAACTACTGTTGTAAACAACTATTGAATGTCTTAACAATACCTTATGCACCATGCCCTGTTCTCCTTCACAGATGCCTGTGTTAGAGGTCATATGACTTTAGCCAACAGCTGACTCAGTATTGGTAAAAACCACCCTGTCCTCTACCTACATACTTTCTCCTCCCTCTCCCTCTCTCCCTTTCTCTCTCTCTCTCTTTCTCTATTTTTCTCTCTTTCCTTCCCTCCTCTCTCTCTTGTCTTCTTCCCTCCTACCCTCTCCTTCCCCTCCGCTCTCCCTGCTTCTCTCTCTCTCTCTGGTGGCAATATTCTCTCCTGTTTCTCTCTTCCTACTCCTCTAAATGCTTCTCAGCCTCTCTTGCAGCTCCCTTGCTCATACATCTCACATTCCCTGATGGTAGATCTTTTCTAAGATTGTCCTGGGCATTTTTCTCATCTTCCATCTTAGAAACTCCATCAGCTCTTATAGATTTAATGATCATTTACATATAGATGACTCTCAAGTCTGTAGAATTCTCCCAATCTCTTCCCTGAGTTATGGGTTGCATATCATTCACTGCATCTTGTACATGTGAACCCAGTACCTAGGAGAATCTGAAACTCAACATCTCTAAAATAAAACTAATTGACTTTCCCTCCTAAACTTTCCCCTTTCCATACTTCCTCATTTCTGCTGAAGGCACCCCCCCCAGATATATGTTCTCATCCATTCCTCAGTTTTTCTCACTCCACATATCCAATCAGACACTCAATCTTGCCTTTGCTACCTTCATTACATATCTGGAATCTTCTCCTTTCTCTCTACCTACAAAGCCACACTCTTTGTTCAGGTCACCATTATCTCTTGTCTAGGATACGGCATCTTGGTCTCCCTGCCTTCCCCACTCTAATTCATCCTGTAACCAAAATTATTTTATTTAAGCACAAGTCTGACCATGGTCTTTTTCCTACTCAATAAACTCCGTTAGCTCCTTATTCCCTCTAACATCAAATGCAAACTCCTTTGTTTCGTTTTTAAAGTCTTTCAGAGCCTGGTCCTAGTCTTCACTTTCTATGCTTTGCCATCCAATCAGATTGAGCGTCACTCTCTTCTCGTACAGGACAATCCATCTTTCATCACCACGCCTTTGCATTGCCTGCTCTCAGCCCTCCCCATGTCTGGAATGTACTCCCTCCTACCTCTAAGAGAGCCCCTCTCTTCCCTCAAGATTCAGCTCAAGCACCATTTTTTCCATGACAGCCTTCCAGACCCCTCCCCTTACCAACTGCCCAGTTCCCTTCCTCCCACTACCTTGTAATTAATTACTTTGTGTTTATTTACATTTATTCTAATTATATTTATTCTGCACATGCATATAGTCTGTACCTGCCTATATGCATACACACATATATGTATATAAATATATATATATTGCTTATATATGGGTGTGTGGATATGCACATTTGTATTTCTTGTTGGAATTGAAAATTCCTTGAAAAAAGAGATTTCATTCTTTATATTTTTATCTCTAGTGCCTATCAAGAGCTCTGTCAGATAGTAGGTGCTTAATGAATGCTTCTTGTTTTATTGAATACATGGGTATTTCCATTTAATGGTAAAGGTGACATGGGTTGTGGTAAGAGGAAGCTGTAGAAACCACATGGGACAGTTACTGTGTCTGTGGCTGATTAGAACTTTCCCAGGTAGGTAACCATTGCAATTCAAAGGTGCCACTAGGTGGGCATGCTGTTGTCCAAGTCTGCCTTTTCTTTCTTCACCCATATTTTAGGGATCTGTAGTGGGAGGGAGAGGGGAGGCGGGTAAGCAAACTTGGACCTTGCAAACATTGCCAGTTAGTCTCACCAAGTCCTCAGAGAGGCACTAAAGCCAGACAACAGCATGGGGGGATTCCAGACCAAGAAGATAGCTTTACTTGCTTTCTTTTCCCCCACTTTCTCATACACCAAGTGGAAATTCACGTAAAGATAGGATCGATCTGACCAAGGCACGCCTACCCTGAGGACAGAGCAGAGCTGGCTCAAAGGCCTATGAAGTCCCAAGTAGAGACCCTGATGCTCTGTGCTCCTCTGTTCCATATTTGTCGCTAACAGTTAGAGCATGTCTGTCTCTTAATGGGTCTTGAAAGACTTCTGAATTGGCTCAAAAACCTCCTGGGCACTAAAGGTCTATTGTTAACAAAGCATTAAGTTTATTTATTAAAGGAAGGAGACTGGACATTTATCAGAAGGGGAAGCACTTAGGAATTGCCTAGGTGGTCTATCTGTACCTGCCTAGGAATGCCTTCAACAGCATCCTTATCTGGTGATCATCTACACTAAGAAGCCCAGTCTACTTTGGAGTACATCTGATTGTCAGGAAGCTTTCTCCTATGTCTAGTCCAGGGGCAGGGAACTTATGGCCTCAAGGTGACTGTGTGGTCCTTTGACAGAATAATTAGATCGTGTTAAAGGGCTGCACTTGAGGGCCTAGAAGACCACACGTGGCCTCAAGGCCCCAGGTCCCCACCCTTGATGTAGTCAAATTTGCCTCTGCTGCTTTGGCTCATTGTTCTACTGTTGGGGATTGAGGAGAACAAGCTTCAATCCGTTGTAAATACTTGAAAAATCATTTATTCAGGCTTTTCTATAACTATACTTAGCCCTTGAGATATGAATGCAAAAGTAAGGCCTGTCCCTGCTCTCAGAGAACATGCCTTCCAATGGGGGAGACAGCATATAGAGACAGCTGAGGAGAGGAGTTTTCATTTGGAAAGTTACTGGCAAGGGTATACAGAAGACTGCTCCCTTCGGCTATCCCATTGCTCCGTTTTCAGTGTGAACATCCATACCTCAGAAATCAGCAAATGCTACAAAACAGGGCTTGATTTATAGTCTTACCAATTGTCTAAATTTAAGTTATACAGAAAATGTTAAAAATTAAGATTAACCTTAAAGGATGTCCTCATACATTGTTCCCCACCCTGAAAGTCAGTTGTTAAACATTTATCAGCACACCACTGTTTGCAGGAATATTGAGTGTTTCTACAGGAGAGTACTTTGAACAAAAACAGTTGAGTTGATAATGGTTTAACTATTGGAAAGGGGAGATGGAGGTTGGGGGGGAGTGGAGGGAGAAGAGGGTGTGCCCATGGTGACAGGATAGTTATCGAGAGGATATTTGGTGAAGGGAAGGATGGCCTAGGCTGCGACTAGATGTAGTGGATGACTGAGGACAATGGTTAGTCAGGACAGTAAGGGTCTGAGGTGGTTGTGTCTGGTAGTGAAAGGGTTAAATCCTCCCATGTATACTATCTGGTCTGTGTGGGAAAGTAGCTATCCATAAGGGCTCTGGAGAGTGAAAACATCCATCACATTCTCACTCAATCTTCTCTACACTAAGCATTCCCAGTTGCTTGAACCAGTACAACATGGTCTCAATACTCTTCCCTGTCCTGGGAACCTTTACTTGACTGCCCTCCAGTTTATAAATGTCCTTCTTACATTTGGCAATTGAAACTGTGTGCAGCACATCAGATGTGACCTGACTAGGCAGAGAGACCAAAGGAACCATCATTTCCCTCATTATGGAGGTAGTACCTCTAGATACTGCCTAAGACCACATCAGCATTTTTGTCTGCCATTTTACAGGGTTGACTCACATTAAGCTTTAAATTATGTTTCTTCTGAAGGATGAACAGAATACCTAATGGGTTAGGATTTCAATGGTTGAGAACTGGCAGGAGATGGTATGCTTGTAAATGTTCAACAGTCAGCTCTCCTGAAAAGAAAAATGTGGCTGGACACATTTTTAAAATTTATACTGCTTAAGGGTCTCTAGGTGGTGCATAGCACACTGGCCCTGCAGTCAGGAGGACCTGAATGCAAATTCAGCTTCAGATGCTTACTATCTGTGTGATACTAGGTAAATCACTTAAACCTGATTACCTCTCCTGGTCCCAAATTTTAACCTGCTTTATTAACATCACTTTCTTAAGTCTAGACAATCAACAAAAAAGTCAAGCCCTGATTTTTTGGCCGTTTCCTGAGATGTAAATAGTAACCGAAAATTTAACAATTGGTTCTGGTTAACTGGCATGAACACACCTAGGAATTGATCAGATTTAGAGTAATAGTGTGAGAATCCAACGAACCTTAGCCACGATCTAGCTTTAGCCCCTCACTTTATAGATAAGGAATTTGAGTTAAAATGTCTTGATGAAAATTGAACAGTTTTTTTGTAGCAATTTACCAGAATAATGAAGGAACATCCAAATTTGAGCTAAAGAGAATACAAGAGAATGGGTATGTCTCATTCCATTAACACTGTGATATAAACCACATATGTCATAACCATGTCTTATAAACTAATCCAACTGCTACCTTTCCTCCTAGCTCTAAGATGGTCTAGAAACTTCCTGTTGCTCTCACTATTGGAGGATATAGAAGTCATATAAAATGAACTCTGCTTTCTAGGAGAGCAATGGAAATCTGCTCTGCCTTGGAGCCCTTTGAATCTCAACCTAAGGTTGCTCTTGAGTAGCTATGAGGAAGAGCTAAGCATGGACCTTGACATAAGACTAAGCTCTCTTGGAAGGAATGGAAACTTTGTTTATATATTGAATTTCTATTGACACATGAAAAATAATATATAATATAATTAAAATACTGATAAATGAGAATAAAGCCCAATGTGAATTGTTGGTATAATGCTAATGGGTTTCCTTCTGAGATTGTGATACAACCTTCCAATGAATACTCAAAGGGTGTCAGAGAGACAGAGAGAGGACTTATTAATGGTAATTGGAAAGAAAGATGCCATCTAAGAAATGTATGCTCATAAAAGAAGCAGGACCTATAGAAACTGCTCCAATGAGTTGAATGGCTATGTTAATGGCGGAGGGAGTGTTATGGGAGCACATAGACAAAGATAAGAAAGTGAGGATGGACTATGACTCCTGTAGGAAACAAAAAGGAATTTTGTTTCCACAGGGTTAAAACTCCTTCCAGCTTTAAGTGATAGCAGTTAATCAGAGTTGAGACCTAGCATGACCCTACTATGACAGAAAAGTGCTCACCTTAAACAAAGAACAGTACTTGTTGTGAAATCAGGAAAGTTTTCATTAATTTTTACCTTCATTCCCCTCTGAATGAATAAGTAGTTCTTAGAGGAGTGCTACAATTTGTTTAGACCAATGCAAGCCCCTTTATACTGTTCCAAATTGGAATCTCCTGCCTCACCATCTAATGACTAGAAGAAGCCTCCTGAATGCCTTACATCATGTTCTCCTCTCTGATAGGCTTCTCCTCAAACAGCTCATCAAACCTGCACACAAGTTTCCCACCTTTTACCTGGTCATGCTAGGTCTCTTCTTGTAAGGACCATAATTAAAGTTTATTCTGAGATTTAGTTTTGTCATTGGGCCGGGTATGAGTTCTTGCTCTAGATGGGGTGGGGGGTTGGGAGGTCCTGTGTATAACAATTCCCATCAAAGGGAATTCACATTGATCATATCATGGATTCAGTGAAGTACTGGAGAGGAAAGAGTGCATGTCCTAGTGTAGCCAAAGAACTATCTAGATGGGTGATGACCTTGGATGCAGGAAGAGAGAGTATAAATTCTATCCTCGACACTTACTAGCTACGTGACCCTGGGTAAATTACTTAACCTCTTTCAACCTCAACTTCCTTATCTAGAAAGTGGGGATAGTAGTATCACCTACTTTACGGTGTTATTATAAAGATCAAATGAAATGATAAGTGGGAAACACTTTGCAAACCTTAAAGCACTATAAGATATTAGCTATTTTTTTCTTTTTAGAACAATGCACAGAGAAATGCAGAGTTCAGATGAAATGGTCTGCTCATAATTATCCAATTCCAACCAGCAAGCATTTATCACATGCCTTCTGGGCAGCTAGGTGACACAGTGGACTTGGCATCAGGAAGGTTCATCTTCATGAGTTTAAATTCAGCCTCAGACACTTACTGGCTATGTGAACATGGGCAAGTCATTTGACCCCATTTACCTTAATTCCTGGTCTGTAAATTGAGTTGGAGAAGGAAATGGCAAACCACTTCAGTATCTTTGCCAAGAAAACCCCCAAAATTGGATCATGAAGAGTCGGACATGACTTAAACAAACCACACAACCACCACCACCCTTTTAGATCCCAGGCAGTGGGCTAGATGCTGCTGGAGATACAATGATAAAAAATAAAACAAAACAGTTTCTGCTTCCAAAAATCTTATATTTTATTAAGAGAAAACAACATGTCCATAAATAAGCAAATCAAAAAATATATACTAAAATTCCTGGACACTAACAAGTCAGGAGGTAGGGAAAAGTGATCAGAAAGTTCCAAACAGGCAGTTGGCAGAAACTTTGAAGGGAGCTAGAGATTAGAAAATGAGGGGAGGAATATGAAAAGATTATAAAATAAGGAGGGAAAGTATTTCAGAAATGAACTATAACTGCCCATGCAAAAGCAATGAGATTAAAATGGAATGTCACATCCGGAGAACAGTAAGAAGGCTGGTTAGGCCAGAACAGTAACATGATATTGATCTGGTGGGAGAGGCTGGGGACAGATTGCTAAGGGCTGTATTGTTTTTTCAATCTCTGAGACAATCCATGGTCAAGTCACTTCTGTGGGGATATCAATTTGATTCTTAATTTTTTTTTAAGTCAGGGTCATTAATTTCTCCCAGGTGTTCTAACCCTCCTTTATTCGTTTGTGTCCCAGGATTTCTTCTGCCCTATTTCTATTTCAGAGATCTCTCATTTATTCATGATTATCTGTCAAAAGAGGGAATAAGACTAGAGGATTTTTTGGGTCCTGTCTGAACCTATGATCCCCACCAATTTCTCTCCCCTCCTCTGCTCCATTTTCATTTGCCTTCATGAATGCTAATTCCATGTACCATTAAATACCCATTCAGAAATCTGGCTGCATGCCGTATAGGAAGATAAACTCAATGACTACCAGGGGATTCAAGTAAGGCATGACTATGGAAAATTAAGTTGGTTTATTAAATGTTCTGGAAGCATAGGATTTGACAACTATCCTTCTTCTAATGCCTCAGGACCCCTTTCCAACATCATCCCTGGATGCAGATCACCTCCCATACATCCTAGAGAAACTGAGATAAGCACCCTTTCCCAGAGCTACTTCTTGAACTATCTTGATTCTCTTTGAGCTCTATGCTCCCATATTCACAGAGCCAGGGTCAGGCTGCCTTCCCCTAATAGGTGACCCAAATTCCCATGGGGTCTTGGGAGAAGGGGACTTTAGGGACATCAGGATGTCCTTTGTGATAGGATGTGAAGCTGGAACAGAGGAGTCAGCAGTGATTTCATTTATTCCATGTCCATCAATAAGTATGTATTAAGTGACTACTATGTGCCAAGCACTGCGGGGAAACAAAGACAAATGGCACTCTTTGCTCTTGAGGAACTCACAGAGTAATGGAGGAGACAACATTAAACTAACTTTGTGCAAACAAGCTATATACAGGATAAATGGGAAATAATCAACAGAGGGAAGGCACCACAATTAAGAGGAATTGAGAAAGGCTTCCTGTAGAAAATGGAATTTAGCTGGAACTTGAAGGAAACCAGGAACTGAAAATGAGGAGGGTTAGGAAAATCCGTGTCCAAGACACAGAGAAATCTGACTGTTCCCCAATAAAAATGCCTGAATTAGGGGAATGGAGTGTATTGTTCAAGGTACAGTAAGAGACTGGTGTCACTGGACCAAAGTGTACATTGGGAGATGGGGGAAGGGTCAGTGTGTAAGAAGATACAAAGTTGGGAGGGGGTGAAGCAAATAATGAAGGACTTTGAAAACCAGACAGAGGGTTTTTTATTTTATCCTGGAGGTGATAGGAAACTACAAGAAGTTGATCGATTAAGAGAGTGACAACTGCCAGACTTTTACTTTGGGATGATCTTTTTGACAGCTGAGTGCAGGATAGAGTAGGAAGATATAGGAGGCAGACAGACCCATAAGCATGTAGTCTAGGTGTGAGGTCCTACATCAGGATGACAGCAACATCAGAGGAGAGAAAGCAACATCTGTAGATGGTCAGAGCAGAAAGGGATCTTGGAGGTCATTTACTTTTCAACTCCATTTTACGGGTGAAGAAATTGAGGCTTGAGAGAAGTTAAATATCTTTCCTGAGGTCTTAGAAGTAGCCAAAAGCATATAACCCGGTTCCAAATCCAGAACATTTGATTCCACATGCTCTTTTTACTGCTGTGGCTACCTGTATTAGCAGCTGCCGCTCAGCAAACAGGAGTGTTGCAATGATGGTGGTAGCCCTGTGACCTCAGTCTGATAAGAGCTTCTACTCCAATCAGAAGGTGGCAGCTCCTGAATTTAGTAACCTTGGCTCCTTGGTCCACTTCCGCTCATCTTTCTGTTAATGATGTGTGACTCTCTCTGTCTCTGTCTCTGTCAATCTTCCTGTCTCTCTCCCTTAACTCTTTTTTCTCTCAGCTCTAACTCCTTTCCTCCATAGCTTCTTTTTTGTTCCTTCCACTGGGTGTATTGACTTCCTGTTGTTGAGGCTTCTTCTTTCCACCCTCATCCTCATTCCTACCCCCATCTTGGAGGGAAGCCTAGTTCTATAGGGTTGGGTGGGGCTAGAGAAAGAGATGAGAAAATTATATATGCAAATATTAGACAGAATGCATGAGAAAACAGAACAGGTACAAAAAAAAGGGGACATTAGAGGAAGGGGCGATGACCTTGGACTGGAGTAAATAGACTTTTACTTCTTATTAAACAACAGAGGATAATTATACATTGAATTCATATTATTCATATGAAGGGCTATTACAGTCAACAGCCTGTATGGCTATCAGTGAATGGAAACTCCATAGCAACCAGGTGAAAAGGCAGGAGCATGGTGGAGTCCTCACTATGTGTGACCTTGGATGAGTCACTTATGGGATTTTGATAGGATCAGGGGTTTTGACTCTGATTTTCCCCTTCCATTTTTTCCTCATTTCCCACTGGCTGCACACTTTTGGATCTCTCTATGGTGCTCCCAGGAATCTCATCCTGCAAGATCACATCAACCTTAGTACTCACACCTCAACAATACCTTCTAAAAATGTCTAAATATGTCAGACTGGTATATAGATGAGGGAGGGAGGAGGGGGAGGGGAATGGAGAAGCAGTGGGTTTTTTATTTTTTGGCTTTTGAATAATATTTTATTTTCCCCATTTCCATGTAAAAACAATTTTAAACATTCATTTAAAAAAATTATGAGTTCCAAATTCCCCCCTTCCTCTCTCCCTCCTCTCTTCTCCCTAATGAGGTATAGGCTCTGGGAACCCCTCTGGGAATCTCCTTGAACCTTCCCACTTGATGCAGCATTCACCTGAGGCTACAAGGCTTTCATTATGGCTATGTCCAGTTCTCTGTTTCACTTAACCTGGCTCCTTTGTCTGTTATTTCCAGATTGCCTTTTACTACTTCTCACCCTTGATCCTATCAAAATTCCATTCTCTCCATTCTTGCTGCAAGCCTCTAGTCACCCCAGCCTACTGGCTACTCCCATCAAGATCCTCCCTAGACCCCACTTTTCCCCAGACTATTTGGCCAATCCTAGATCCCTCCCACAGTCTTTCTGTATATAAGATCCATCTTGGTCTCTATTAAGTGACTCAGATTCAATTTGGCCCATTTACATTAGTGTTATAAATGTTTAGATTCCTTAAGAGTCTATCCAATATGATGGATCTTTAACAAAATTTGTTTTTCTTTGAATGAAAGAAGGTCTGAGTCGAACTCATTCAGACAGGACCCGTGTGTCATTATTTCAGAGTCCCAGAACCCATATATTTCAACATCCTCTTTCTGAAACTGTAAGCAATTGGGTACAGATTATACATGTGCAATCAAGGCATGGTGTTCTCTAACAAAAAAATTGCCTTGAATGCAGCTAGACAGTGCAGTAGATAGAGCACTGGACCTCTACTACGGAGACGAGTTCAAATCCAGCTTCAGACATTTATTAGCTGTGTAACTCTGGGCCAGTCACTTAACCTTTGCCTGCCTCAGTTTCCTCATCTGTAAAATGAGAATAAAAGCACCTACCTCCCAGGGTTGTTGCGAGGATAAAATGAGACAATATTTGTGAAGTGCCTTGGAGATGTCAGAGTACTATATAAATGCTAACTGGTATAAGATTATGAAGCAGTTATATCAGAAACAGGGAGGCTATGTGGTGCGATGAATAGAATACCAGGTCTGGAATGAGGGAGAGGAGTCTTTCTGAGTTCAAATCTGGCCTCAGACACTAACTAGCCATGTGACCTGAGGAAGTCACTGAACCCTGTTTGCCTCAGTGTCCTCTTCTGTAAAATGAGCTGGAGAAGGAAATGGCAAACCGCTCCATTATCTTTGCCAAGAAAACTCCAAATGGAGTCGAGAGTTAGACATGAATGAAAAATGACTGAATAACATCAGACATGTTTGTATGTATGTATGTATGAATGTATGTAAGTATATAAATGGATATGTACGGTACCATGAGGTTTGCAAAGCACTTTGCAAGTATGCAAAGTATTGGAAGGCTTAGTTTGTAGAAGAAAAGACTGGGGGGAGGAGTGGGTGAGGAGGGAGCATGACTCTCTCTCAAGGTAGAGTTTAATAATAGTTTAAACTATTTTGAAAGGACGATCCTAAGGACAAGGGATTCGACCTGCCCCCAAAGGGCACCATCAGAAGTAATAGGTTTTTCAGACGTATAGATTTTCACACAATCTCAGAATTGTAGGCAAAACCAGTGGCTATAAAGTCCAATTATAACCCATCAAAAAATCTCTCCAGAATATAAGAAATGATGAGCAGGTGGGGATTTCAGAAAAAACCTGCAAAGACTTAAATGAACTGATGCAAAAGTAAGTGAATGATGATCAACTATGAATGACTTAGCTATTGTCAATAATACAACCGTGCAAGACAATTCCAAAAGACTTGTGATGAAGCATCCCATCCAGAGAAAGAACCGATGGAGTCTCAATGCAGATCAAAGCATACTATTTTCATGATGAATTTTTTTCATTTTTTTCTTTTGGTCTGTTTCTCCTTTCGCAACCTGATTAATATGAAAATATGTTTTACATGATTGAACATATATTACCTATATCAAATTGCTTATAGTCTTAGGAAGGGAGGAGTGGAGGGAAAGAGGGAGAAAGTTTCAAACTCAAAAATTTCTTAAATGAATGTGACAAATTGTCTTTCATGAAATTGAAAAAAATAGTACAAAATTTTTTTTAGATTTCTCTGACAAATCTGACAAATAGTCATCCAACCTAAAGGACTCTAGTAAGGGTGAATCCACTATTTCCCAAGGCAGTCCACTTCACTTTTTCCAGCTCTAATCATGGTGAAGTTTTTCACCTTCTTTACATCTGTTTGCTAGATACAAAGAGACACTATTTTAAAAAAAATATATGTATATTTAATTTTAGTTTTCACCGTTCATTTCCACAAAATTTTCAGTTCCAATTTTTCTCCCCATCTCTCCCCTCCCCCAGCCCCCAAACACCATGCATTCTGATTACCTCTTCCTGCAATCTGCCCTCCCTTTCCTTATCCTCATCTTCTCTCTTTCCTTGTAGGGCAAGATAGATTTCTATACCCCATTACCTGTATTTATTTCCCAGTTGCATGCAAAACAATTCTCAACATTCGTTCCTAAAACTTTGAGTTCCAACTTCTCTCCCTCCCTCCCCACCCATCCCCACTGAGAAGGCAAGTAATTCAATATAGGCTATATATGTATAGTTTTGCAAAAGACTTCCATGATACTCATGTTGTGAAACAATATATTTCCTTCCATCCTTTCCTGCCCCATATTTATTCTATTCTCTCTTTTCATCTTGTCCCTCCCCAAAAATACTTCTAATTACTCTCTCCTCCCATTTGTCCTCCCTTTTGTCATTTCCTCTACCCCACTTGTCCCCTTCTCCCCTACTTTCCTTTAGTGTAAGATAGATTTTCAGACCAAATTGAGTGTGCATGTTATTCCCTCCTTAAGCCAAATGTAATGAGAGTAAGCTTCACTTTTTCCATCTCACCTCCTCCCTTTTCCCTTCCATTGAAAAAGCTTTTTCTTGCCTCTTTTGTGAGAGATGATTTATCCTATTCCATTTCTCCCTTTCTCCTCTCAATATATTCCTGTCTCAGACCTTGATTTTATTTTTTTAGATATCATTACTTCTTATTCAAGTCACCCTTTGCCCTCTGTCTCTCTATCTATCTATATATTTATCTATCTACCTATATCTATATATACATATATAGATATAGATATATATAGATCCCTCCTACTACCCAAATACTGAGAAAAGTTTCAAGAGTTACAAATATTATCTTTCCATGTAGGAATGTAAACAGTTCAACTTTATAAGTCCCTTATGATTTCTCTTTCCTCTTTACCTTTTTATGCCTCTCTTGATTCTTGTGTTTGAAAGTCAAATTTTCTATTCAACTCTAATTTTTTCATCAAGAATGTTTGAAAGAATTCTATTTCATTGAATGACCACTTTTTCCCTGAAGTATTATACTCAGTTTTGCTGAATAGGTGATTCTTGGTTTTAATCCTTGTTCCTTTGACTTTTGGAATATCATATGCCAAGCCCTGAGATCCCTTAATGTAGAAACTGCTAGGTCTTATGTTACCTGATTGTATTTCCACAATACTCTAATTGTTTATTTCTAGCTGCCTACAATGTTTTCTCCTTGATGTGGGAACTTGACCTGGAAACTCTGAAATTTGGCTACAATATTCCTAGGAGTTTCTCTTTTTGGATCTCTTTCAGGAGGTGATCAGTGGATTCTTTCAATATTTATTTTACCCTCTGTTTCTAGAATATCAGGGCAGTTCTCCTTGATAATTTCATGAAACATGATGTCTAGGCTCTTTTTTTTGATCATGGATTTCAGGTAGTCCCATAATTTTTAAATTGTCTCTCCTGAATCTATTTTCTAGGTCACTTGTTTTTCCAATGAGATATTTCATGTTATCTTCCATTTTTTCATTCTTTTGGTTTTGTTTTGTGATTTCTTGGTTTCTCATAAAGTCATTAGCCTCCATCTGTTCCATTCTAATTTTGAAAGAACTATTTTCTTCAGTGAGCTTTTGAACCTCCTTTTTCCATTTGATTAATTTTGCTTTTTAAAGCATTCTTCTCCTCATTGGCTTTTTGAACCTCTTTTGCCAATTGAGTTAGCTTATTTTTAAAGATGTTATTTTCTTCAGTATTTTTGGGGTCTCCTTTAGCAAGCTGTGGCCTTGTTTTTCATGATTTTCTTGCATCATTCTCATTTCTCTTCCTAATTTTTTCTCCACCTCTCTTACTTGATTTTCAGACTCCTTTTTGAGTTCTTCCATGGCCTGAGGCCGTGGCTTTTTTAGCATATCCTTTAAAAAAGATTCACAAGAAGAGGATTCTGGGAAGATGGCAGAGTAAGTCAGAAAATTCCAAATTCTCTAGCTCTCCTGCACAAACAAGACAGAACCTCCAGGTTAATGTAGTTGTCTCCTGGGACAATTGGTGAAGATTCCAGGAGGGTGGTTTAGCCAGAGTGAAGTGTCAATACCTCCAGGCTAGCTCCACTGAAAAGAGAAAGCACAAGCCCTGGGGTCAGCTGAGTTGGAAGGTAACTTAAACTTCACCCATGGAATTTTTACCTCTTGGAGAGTATGGTGAGTTGGGCACCTGATCAGGAGAAGATTGAGGGTGATTCTGCTGACAAGGGATGCCAGGCCCAGTTGTGCTGCCCAGATATGGTCCTGGGTGAGAAGGAACCAACACATGACTGGTGACTGTGGAAACAGTGCAGTGGGGACAGTGCTGACTGTGGACACTTATAAGGGAGTGGAATTATTGGTCTCACTTCCAGGTCAGAGGGGAGAATAGAAGGTTGTATCAACTGGAGGGTTGTCAGGGAGCAAGAGTATTTCCACCATAGTTGATTGAGGGGAGGGAAAGGAGTGAGGTGGGGAATGCTAGCTGTGGCTTGAAGGGGGAAAGGAGTGCAAAGGATGATTCCAGGACAAAACTAAAACAAATAACAGTAAGAGGAACCTGAGTCTAGAGGCACCATCTCCCATACTCCAGAATCACAGGTGAATATAATAATTAGCTGCTAAAAATTTTAAAAAATGAGCAGGTAAAGGAGAAAGAACCCAACTGTAGTCCGTTACTATGGGAATAGAGAAGATCAGGGTTCATATTCAGAGGAGAATACTAAAGTAAAAAAAGAGAATCCTTTACTGTTCCAAAGAGTAACATCCAAGGGTCACCTGCCCAAAAAGAATTCACAGAAAAACTCAAAAAAGACTTCAAAAGAAGATATAAGAGAGACTGAGGAATTTTTTTAAAAAGTAAGAACTATCTAAGAAAAACAAGAAGAGTGTGGAAAGAAAGTCAACCAATTCAAAAAGGAAATCCAGAATCTTAAGGAAGAAAAAGACTCCTTGTAAATTAGAATTGGGCAAGGAGGAGTCAGGGAAGTTATGAGACCAAGAAAAAAACTAAACAAGAATTAAAAAAGAAGAGAATGTGAAACATAGGAAAAACAATTGATCTAGAAAACAGATAAAGAAGAGAAAACATAAAAATAATTGCACTACCTGAAAGTTACAATAAAAAAAAAGAATCTTGATGCAATAATATAAGGAATAATTAAAGAAACTTATCCTAAAGCATTAAAACAAGAGGGAAAAACAGAAATAGATCAAAATCCCCCAATCTCCACCTGAAAGAGATCCTCAGAGGAAGAATTACAGGAATGTCATAGCCAAATTCCGAAACCCCCAGTATAAGGAAAAAATATTATGAGAAATAAGAAAAAAATTCAAATATGACAAAGCTACAATTAGATCTAGCAGTGGCTACACTAAAAGACCACAGGTCTTAGAACATTATATGTCAAAGAGCAAAATAACTAGGGTTATGATGAAAAATATCATACCCAGCAAAATTAGGTATAATCCTGAACAGCAGAAAAATGAGTATTCAGTGAATTGACAGACTTTCAGGATTTTTTTGCAAGAAGACCAGAATGAAATAGAAATTTTGACATACAAGATCCAAGAAAAATATCAGGTAAACATCAAAGACTAATTAGAAGGTATTCAATAAGGACAAATTATTTACTTTTTATACATGGAGATGTAAATTACATGTCTAAGATTGTCATTGGTAACTGGGAGATTGAAAGAAAGAATAGGGCAGAATTGAGTATGATGTGATACTAAAAAGTAAAATGATGTAGGAAAAGCTAAAAGAGTAATTATGTCATACAAATGAGGCATGAGAAGGACTGATACAGAAGAATTAAATGGGGGAGGAGGGTAGGTAGTCCTAAAATCCTACTCCATCATGTTTGTCCTTCATTACCAAAGAAGACTATGCCATCAGAGAAATGATGACATGACTTGCACTTGACTTTCTTTTGAGTGAGGAAGGGCTGTGCAGGTCACCAGCTTCACTTCTCCTCCAGAGTCATCTGAATCCAGTGACCAGATATTCATCAGGATGACTGGAGATGGCCCAGGATAATCTGGGAGTTTTTTTTTTTTTTGCAGGTACTCATCAGGAATGGGTTAAAGAGGGAACCATGCACACACACACACACACACACATACACACACACACAGAAGGGTATAAATTCAGAAAGAAATAAGAGGGCAAGGGGATAAGATGGAGGAACAGGATATAAGGGAAGGATTCTTGGAGGTGGGGTAGGTTAAGGAATAGGAGGGCAAAGTAGTGGGCAGAAGTAGAGGAGTGAAGAAGGATAGTAACAGAGTGAGAAGGATAATGAGGAAAATAGGAAGGAGGAAAGTATACAACAAGTAATTATAGTTTAGAATGTAAGTGGGATGCCTTTATCCATAAATAAAAATGGATAGCAGATTAAAAATTTGAATTCAACAATGTATTGCTTTTAGGAAAAGCTATAAGAAATGAGAGATAC
Organism: Potorous gilbertii; assembly: GCA_028658325.1. Lineage (NCBI taxonomy): Eukaryota > Metazoa > Chordata > Mammalia > Diprotodontia > Potoroidae > Potorous > Potorous gilbertii. Next base: position 75,365,927 of record CM053774.1, on the reverse strand, counting down.
ACACAAATATAAAATAAAGGTCAGGAGTAGAATTTATTATGTAAAAAAGTGGGGAGAGTAACCATGAACTAGTTAAAGCTAGAATCAGATTTAATCAAAAGAGAAAAATAGGGAAACTACACAGTGTCAGTCATATTAATCAACATTTTTAGACCATATAAAAATAACTAGACATTAAAAAATGTATGAGAATATATCTGCCAAAACACACAGTACCTATATGAATGTAAACACAAAATATCTTTTATACAAATAAAATTAATCTAAATAATTGAAATAATATTTATCATGTACGGATAGATGAGGCTAATATAATTTTTTAAAATGATAATTTTACCTAATCTATTTATGTAATACCATCCCAATTAAATTACTTTAAAATGATCTTACTGAGTCACATGGTGTAGGAAATGATGAGCTGCTGGAGTTATAAAAATATGGAAAGACTTGGACTTATGAAGGAAGATGCTATCCACCTATAGAGAAATAAATGCAAGTGGAAATAAGCATAATATGCATTACATATATATATTTAACTGTAGTGTGTATATGTGTAGGTATATGTACATATATGCATCTATACACACATACATGTATGTGTATATGCATACATATATGCCTATATACATGCATATATATCTACATTTAACTGTAGCTTTGGGGGAGGTGGAGGAAGAGGAAAAAGCAACGTAAAAAGTACACAGCAGAGGACAAAAGAAAACATAAAAAGAAGTAAAGAAAAGATGGACAGCCTTGAAAATAATGTCTAGTATTTATGATACAGGTTTTCTTAAAATGGAAATTCATTGCTTTACATTGAATCCTCTCATGTTCTGCTGTATACGTGGCAATATTTTTTTTGTTCTTTTCTTATTTTGCATTTAAGTTTAAAATAAATTCAAATATAATGAAAAAATAAAAATTTAAAAATTTAAAAATCAAATGCAAAAAGATTCACAGAAATCTCAAGGGAGAGCCAAATGGAGGAGAGTGACCACCTAGATAGACTGGACTAAACAAGAGTGGTGGTAAGAAGGAGAGCAACCACAGGTCTAGCCAAGAGTAACCTAACTAAAGAAAAGGTGAGGCTTGGCCAGAGACTATGGGCAGCAGCAGAAGCAACAAGATAGTGGAGAGGAAACCAAGCACCAAGCTGAGGAAGGAGTAAATTAGTGATTAGAAAATGGAGTCATGTGGCATCTTTTGCATCTGCTATGAATGGCTAATTGATTTCTTCCCATTGTGTTGAGTGGACTGGTGATTAACTAGGAGTGAGACTTGTATCCCCTTGGGAATAAATGTAGGGAGATGGATAGCAGCCTTTTAAGAATGAGTGCTGAGAGGGTTTAATACATCATTTATTTAATTGTTGTTGCCAGTAATTTTATTTCATTTAATTTGCCTTTGCTTTGAATTTCTAGTCATTGAACTGCAAGTGAAGAAAGAATAGGGCCCATGAACAGTGATTTTAAATCAATGACTGTCTCAACAGTACCCAAAAGTTGGGGCATAATTTAAAAAGGGACAGTAGGTGGAATGTGTTGTTTGAATCACAACCTTCATTCTGTTTAGGCTGACTACACAAGTATGATCCAGTCAATGTTGCCCCCAAAGTGCAACTAGGAGCTTTTCAGACCAGCTTCTTTATATGGGCTGTCTGAATCCTATTTCTCCATTAGAGTTGCTACTTGGCTGTGTAAAGGACTGAAATGCAATATAAACCAAGAATTGAGTGCCAGGAAGCCAAACCAGGAAGCATGCTTCCTTAGTGCACTGATACATCTCTTTACACTTTGGCTACTCACTTTTATTTGGTGTGCAGGCTTGATGAACCACTAGTGGGTGAAATTCTCTTTGGAGACCAACTCCTTTCCCTTTCAGAATTCTAAATCACCATGTCCCAGTGTTTGTCATCTTCTTGGTTCCACTTTGTTTACTCTGCATCACTTCATAAGTCAGTCAGTGAAAGAATATCAATTAAATTCTTATGTACCAGGCATTGTGCTGATCATGAGGGATACAAAGAAAAGCTGAAACCATCTTACAAATCTTTCTGTCTCTTCCATATTCATTATTTCTTACAGTCTAATATGTTATTTCTTGTTCACTCATTTTGTTCGATTTGTTCAACCATTTCCCTATTGATGGGAACTCACTTTGTTTGCCATTTCTTGGAATGAGAAAAAGTGGAGTGCTTTTCTTTCCATGTGTCTTAACACAGACTCAGAGAAGTTTGTATTGCCATCTGTCCTGTACAAAGAAACACAGAACTCACAACAAGACAATAAAGTGAACTGTTTATTAATACTCACAAAATAAAAGACAATCAGGAAGAATGATGGAAATAATCCCCTCACACCTGTTGGAGGAAGTATTGGGCATCCTGCTGGGGTCCTGAGACAATAGGATGCCCCCTCTTCCCAGATCACTAAAGTCTAATCAGTTTTTATAGATTCTTGACTGTGTCTAGCAAAGGATCAGGGATGGAGGAGCTGACACCTGGAGATTGGCTTTGGTTTGTGTTAGTGGAGGAGAGGAAAGACTTCTGGGGAGTCCGAGACTAAGCAATAATCAGATTCTGTGCAGTAGGATAGGAGCATTGGTTTGTTACTACTTGTCTTACTCTGACAAGGGACCTCTACTTACCATTCAGGAGTTTTTGAGTGTCCCTAGTGCTTCTTCATTTATCAGGTTGTGGAGGCTACCATATTCCTTATGCCATGCTTCCAACACTTTATCAGCAGAGCTTGAGGAAGAGTAAGAAGGTGTTTTGGTTTGAGTTTTTCACTTTCCGTGGAAAATTATCTCAGTAAAGCCTTCTACTTCCAGGTCTTTCACCACCACATTTGGGGATGGCCACATTTCCCAACAGGAATTTCTAGGGGAATGATGCACATATTAGAGTACATCAATCCTTGGTCTGCTAAATTGGAAACTCCTGTCTACTTTGGGGCTTCCAGTGAGTAAGTCCTGGGACAGAACTGACTTGGCTTAGGGTGAATACCTTAAACACTCCTCACTCGTTCATAACTAGTCTGCTCCCCAAATTCCCTCCATTCCTGCTTTGACCATGGAGTAGGAAGAGGGAGTTGGAGGGGTTGGGGGAAGAGACTGGATCTTCTCTGCCAGCATGCATATGCCTCCCATCCAAAGATGTGGAATCAATCATCAAATTTTCAGTGAGAGCATTTTAACCTCACAAATCAGCAAATACTACAAACCAGGGCTTGATTTAATATTTTTTGGTTCTAAACTTTACAAAATGATGGAGGAAATGCACCCCCCCCTTTTGGAATAGACAGTTGTTAAATATTAACCAGCATACCCCTATTCCTACCTTTTTCTCTGGTAATGAAAATCAAATCAACATTCCCTTCACTACTAGGAGAAGTAATATATTAAGCCAATATAATAAAAATTACAATTCTACCTAAGTTAATTTACTTATTCGGTGCCATACCAATCAAACTATCAGATAATTATATTCTAGAGCTAGAAAAAATAATATCAAAATTCATCTTGGAAGAACAAAAGGTCCAGAATATCAACGGAACTAATGAAAAGAAATGCTAGGGAAGGTGGCCTAGCTCTACCAGACCTCTAATTGTATCATAAAGCAGCAGTTATCAAAACCACTTGGTACTGACTAAAAAACAGAAGGATAGACCAGTGGAATATGTTAGGTACTCAAGACACAGTAGTCAATGAATATAGCAATCTACTGTTTGACAAATCCAAGGACCCCAGCTTCTGGAATAAGAATTCACTGTTTGACAAAAATTGCTGGGAAAACTGGATAACAATGTGGTGGAAACTAGGCATAGACCAATGCCTGACACTGTACACAAGAATAAAGCCCAAATGGGTACATGATCTAGGTATAAAGACTGATACTATAAACAAATTAGTGGAGCAAGGAATAGTGTATTTATCAGATTTACAGAGAATGGAAGAATTTTTGACTAAATGAGACAGAGAAAACATTATAAAGTGCAAAATGGATAATTTTAATTACATTAAATTGAAAAGTTTTTGTACAATCAAACCCAATGCAAGCAAAATTAGGAGGGAAGCAGAAATCTGAGAAAGAATTTTGCAGCTAGTGCCTGTGATAAAGGTCTCATTTCTAAAATATATGGAGAACTGAGTCAAATATACAAGAATACAAGTCATTTCCCAATTGATAAATGGTCAAAGGATATGAACAGGTAGTTTTCAGAGGAAGAAATTAAAGTTATCTATAATCATTAAAAAATGCTCTAAATTACTATTGGTTAGAGAGATGCAAATCAAAATAACTCTTAGTTACCACATTACACCTGTCAGATTGGCTAACATGACAAAACAGGAAGATGATAAATGTTGGAGAAGATGTGAGAGAGTTGGAACATTAATTCATTGTTGGTGGAACTGTGAGCTAATCTCATTCTGGAGAGCAATTTGGAACTATGCCCAAAGGGCTAAAAAAAGTGCATACCCTTTGACCCAGCAATATTGCTTCTAGGACTGTATCCCCAAGAGACCATAAAAATGGAAAGGGTCCTGCATGCACAAAAATATTTACAGCAGCTCTCTTTCTGGTGGCCAAAAGCTGGAAATCAAGGGGATGCCTATGAATTGGAGAATGGCTGAATAAATTATGGTATATGAATGTAATGAAATACTATTGTGCTATAAGAAATGAGGAACAGGAAGATGTCAGAGAGGCCTGGAAAGACTTATATGATCAGATGCTGGGTGAAAGGAGCAGAACTGCTGCAAGCCTGGGAGCAGCAGCCTCACATCTCACTCAGAACTTTCACAGCCTGACCAACTATCCCCACAGCTACCCTCCAAAATGGCATCAACTGTATCAGCTTATCTTGGATGTCCTAAAGGAGGACCAGATTCCCCAGAGCAAGCTCACTGTTGTTGGGGTTGGTGCAGTTGGCATGGCATATGCCATTAGTATCTTAAAGGAACTGGCTGATGAACTTGCCCTCGTCGATGTAATAGAAGACAAACTAAAGGGAGAGATGATGAATCTCTAACATGGCAGCCTTTTCCTCAAAACGCCAAAGATTGTTTCTGGCAAAGACTACACTGTGATTACAAACTCAAAACATCGTTATTATGGCTGGGGCACGTCAACAGGAGGGAGAAAGTCGTCTTAATTTGGTCCAGCATAATATGAATATCTTTAAATTCATCATTCCCAATATTGTTAAATACATCCCTAATTGCAAGCTGCTTATTGTTTCCAATCCAGTGGATATTTTGACATATGTGGCCTGGAAGCTAAGTGGCTTTCCTAAGAACCGTGTTATTGAAAGTGGTTGCAATTTAGATTCTGCCCATTTATGTTACCTAATCAGGGAGAGACTTGATGTCCGTTCTTCAAGTTGTCATGGATGGGTCCTTGGGGAACATGGAGACTCCAGTGTTTCTGTGTGGAGCGGTGTGAATCTTGCCAGTATGTCTCTAAAGAAGTTTCATCCTTCTTTGAGAACTGATGGTGATGCAGGGAATTGGAAAGATGTTCATAAACAAGTGGTTGAAAGTGCTTATGAGGTAATCAGACTGAAGGGCTACAATTCCTGGGCCATTGGCTTGTCTGTGGCAGATCTGGCAGAAGCATTATGAAGAATCTTAGGAGAGTGCATCCAATTTCCACCGTGATTAAGGGCCTATATGGCATTAATGAGCATGTCTTCCTTAGTGTCCCATGTGTCTTGGGGTAGAATGGCATTTCAGATGTGGTGAAGGTCAACCTGAATCCGGAGGAGAGTTATTTAAAGAAGAGTGCAGATACTCTTCAGGGAATCCAGAAGGAGCTGCAATTTTAAAACCTTTGAATGTGCTACCATAAAGAGAACATGACAGGGGTTGAGGGGTTATATATGATCCACTTTTCAAATAAATCAAATCCTTCTTCTGATTAGTGACTAAACACCGGAAATGTAAAATATGTGAACACACTCTAGTTTCTTCCTAAAGTTAGAAACGGGGAATAGAACCTTGTTGTAATTAGTTAGCATATGATGTTGGATATGACCTGTATAGTCTCAGTGGTTGGTGTCAAGCAGAGCCAGTGTTCAACCTGCTTTGCATGTAGATGCTACAGGTTCCCATAGGTCCAGAGGACAACACTCCTGGATACAAAACACCATACCATATTAATTCTTTATTGATGTATTGATTACCTTTGTGCTCCCCTCCAATAGAGTACTACAGCATGGCCGCCATGCATCACCTTTCTAGAGGACCTAATTCTGTCTGCCTATATGTAAGTATTATATATATATATATATATATATATATATATATATATATATATATGCGTCAATAGTTGCAAATTTCCATATTATATAAAAAGATCTGTACATGTACAACAACACAACCAATTCTTCAAGTGTCCTACCAACCCTAAATACTGAATAAACAACAATAAACAAATAACTAACTTAAAAAAAAAGAAAAGAGCAGAATCAGAACTTTGTACACAACAACAACCACAATGTGTGAAGAATTTTTCTAGTAGACTTAGTACTTCATTGTAATGCAAGGACTTAAATAATTCCCAATGGTCTCTTAAGGTAAAATACCTTCCACATCCAGAGAAAGAACTATGGAATTCAATCGCAGAATGAAGCAGATAATTTTCTTTTGTATTATGTTTTGTTTTGTTTTATGATTTCTCCCATTCATTTTAATTCTTCTATGCAATATGACTAAGGTAAAAATGTATTTAATAGGAATATATGTGTAGAACTTATATAAAATTATATGCCGTCTCAGGGAGGGAGTGGGGAGATAGGGGGAACGGGGGAGGGAGGGGAAAAATCTAAGAAATAATTGTAGAACACTGAAAACAAATAAAATATTAATAATAAAAAAGAAACGTAATATGCTGTCACACCCTTCAAAAGAAGCAAAGATAATATTTTGATTTTCCTTTCCTATTTCCTCATACTCATTTAGACCAATCTCTTCTACCAATATCTCTATCCCTCTCCTTCCTGCCCTTCCATTTTGTCCTGTGGTACCTGTGTTCTATTACTAGCAAATTTTTTCATCTAAGACCTGCACCATCCCTTTGGGAATTACATTGCATAGGATGTGAATTTATTTGTATGTGCACATCATTTCTTTTCAGTGGAGTGTAAGTTCCCTGAGGGGAGGGTCTTTGTATCTCCATCACCTATCACAGTATCTGGTATATAGTGGGTTTTAATAACAGCAAGTTGAATTGAGTTCAGTTGAATTAAATTGAATAGTAAGGAAGGAGGAAAAGACAGATTCTTCTTTCCAGGGCACTGTTGAGTGTCTTCCTACTCTCTTGGGCCAACCCTGGCTTTCAGGACCAGTTATAGCCAGGATCAGCTGGGGTGATTTTTTCCCCAGGGCTCTCAACCCAGTCAAGCCTAGGTCTGAGGAACCAGTTGGGGGACTTGTGGGTCCTCTCAAGAACCTGTCATTGTTTATTCAAACCAAACCAAAGCAAGACCATTGCTGGGAAAGCAGGAAGGGGAGAGATTGGACTTTCACAAAGCTTTTACAGCGGTTTAAAGGCTGTTTGCTCTTCCACTCTGTTCAGAAACAGAAGAAACAATCACCTCCAAACCACATACTCCACCCCCACAAAAAACCACAAAATTTTTTTTTAAATTGAGTTAATCTCCTCCAATCCTGGCATCTGCTGGGGTTATATTTCACTTTGAGGTTACAATGTGAGAGATTCACAGCCTGGATAAGGTAAGTCCTCTTAGTTTAGACATGAAAATACGGACCAGCCCAAGAGACTTAAAGAAACATAAGACTGAATGAAAGCAGGGGTTCTCAACCTTTCTTGTGTCATGAGACCCATTGATAGATGGGTGAAATTTTTAAAGTGCTTTCGCACAGTGCCTGGCACAAAGGAAATGCTATATAAATACTTATTCCTTTCCTTTCCCCTTCTCAGAAAATTGTTTTTAATGTGTATTTTATTTTATTTTACAACTTGGCATATGAATCTTAGCAATACAGTAATTTGAAGTATGAATGATGTCCACTTCCAATTTGTATGCCTAATCCAGTTTTTTTCTGATAAATAATCCTTATTCATTGCCAATAACAGGGATATCAACACTATCCCACCCTCACCAAGGCAGCACATTGACTTTTTTTTTTAATGTCTTTGTATCTCCAAGATGATGCTGTGTATTTTTAATATTACTCTTTATGATGTGGTTGAGGGCTTGAGAACATTACTCCACAATAATAAATTATATCAAAATAGTTTGACAGTGGATAGAGATGGGACTTGGAGTCCAGCAGACTTGGATTCAGATCTTGCCTCAGGCACTAATTAGCCATGGAACCCTGAACAAATAGATCTCTCAGTCTCTCTCTGTCTCTATCTCTGTCTCTATCTCTGTCTCTCATCTTTCTGTCTGTCTCTGTCTTTCGTTTCCTCATCTGCCAAATGGGAATACTAATAGCACCTACCTCCCAGTGTTGTTGTGTAGATAAAAATGAGTGATATTTGTAAAGTACTTAGCATATGTGTGTGCCTGGCACATTTAGTGCTTACTAAATGCTCCTTTCCTTCCTTATCTATCATAAAATAAATACCCTTTCTTGTTAAGAAAGTTAATCTGGCTTTTGCTACTAATGGTTTTAAATGCATACTATACTAAGAGGTAGGACTTCATAGGGAGCCTTCAGAGAAGAAAAAGCAAAATCCATGTCCTGTATGGTCTACCAGGCTGGAGCAAGGGGAACTCTGGGTTTATAAGCCCAGAAGCTTGACAGGTTGTTTTGTTTGTCCTTTGTTTCTGAAAAGGACTATGAAATCAGTGAAATGATGACATGACTTGCACTAGACTTTGTTTTGGGAGAGGGAGGACTGTGCAAGTCACCAATCTCACTTTTTCCTCCTGAGCCACCTGGGTGCAATGACCAGATATTCATCAGGATGACGGGAGATGGGCCAGGATGCAATGGGAGACCTTGGTCTTTTTCTTCTAAGGCTTATTCAGGTACTCACTTAGAGTGAAGTGATGCCCATTCAGTGAATAAGCCTCTTTAAGAAGGAATCAGGGAATGGTCCCTTTAATGAGCAAAATTTTAAAAAATGAGTAAATCAAGCTGGGAGGGAAAGAGCAACAGTTACTACTGATAATCACTCTTAAGCCAGGAGGGCCCAGAAAATAGACATTAAGTGGAGTTTGGGCAGGGACCTTTGGTTGTCCAATCTATGGACTTCAGAGTGTACTGGGCAGGTAAAGTCACTGAAACTCAAAGAAGTCATGAAAATCTTTTTTTCAAAATAAAGTTTAATATTTTTCAATGATCAAGAATTTTTTTCTCCTTCCTACTTAACCCTTCCCTCCACCCCACCCCACTTTTGAAATAAAATTAAAAATTACAGAACCCTTGTATTACATAAGTGTTACATGTATTGGATATGTCCATTGTTATATGATCAAATAAAATAAATCCTTCACATGGCCATGTCCATAACTGTGAATCTACCATCTTGTCTCTTAGTCCATGATAATTTCCCTATCATGAGGTGGGCAGTATTCTCTTTTCTTAGTTTTCTGGAATCATGGTTGATCACTTAGTTGATCAGTTCTTAAATCTCTCATTTCTAAAACAATAATGTTAAAACATAATTTTCTGCTCATTTCACTCTGCCTTGGTTCATACAAGTTTTCCCAGGACCTTCTGAAATCATGTCTTTTTTTCTCTAAGCACAATTGTAGTATCCCATCACATTCATGTAACATAATTTATTCAGTCATTTCCCAATTTATTGGTCTTTTGTCCCTTGATTTCCTGTTCTTCATCACCACAAAAAGATCTGTTTAAATATTTTTGAATGTATAAGGCTTTTTCCTCTTGCTTTGATCTCTTTTGGTTGTAGGCCTAGCAGTAATGTCCCTGGGTAAAAGTGATGTGGATAGAAAAAGTGCCCTAAGAGTTAAAAATAATATTAAGGATTTACTTTGTGAAGTCTTTGGTTTATTTTCCAGCTTGAAGGTGCCCTTAAAATTTCCCTTTACTGCAAAACTTCCCCTTATCCTGGGGGAACCATAAAATTCCTTGTCCTCATCCTCATCCTGGGGAATGGGATTTCCTTATCTCCCTTATCTTGTGTCATTCATAGTCTGCACCCTGTGTCTTTATCTTACAAGACTTACCCTAGATCTCCAACCCTCATAAAGAAACCCTAAAACCATCCTATATAAGTCTGGTCCTTTTTCTATATCACTGCCTTTGTTTAGCTCCCTGCTAAATCTCAGGCTTTCTGCTTTTGCATCAATAAATCTCTAAATGGCTACAAAAGTCTAAGTGAATTCACTCACATTTTGAACCAGCTCTCTCATCTCTCTCTTCAACAAAAGGGGATGTAGTGTTTAATAACTTTTAATTGCTTTCTAGGATAGTTGGGCAAATCAATGGGTCACGTTTCTCATATGATCTCTCTTTTTATCAGCCTTGCCAATCTTATAGATGGAAGGTAGAACCTCAGAGTTGCTTTAATTTTCATTTCTCTAAGTGATCTGGATCACTTAAAAAAAATTACTATAGATGGCTTGAATTCCTTCTCTTGAGAACTAACTGCTTATTCATATTCTTAGACAATTCTTATCAGTTGAGGAATGGCATTTGTTCTTATAAATTTGAACCAGTTCTTATCAGAGAAATTTGCTTCAAATAAATTTCCCCCAGTTAACTGTTTTCCTTCTAATATTAGCTGCATTGGATTTGTTTATGCAAAAAACAAAGCAAAACTCCAACAAGCTTTTAAGTAGTATGTAATCTAAAGATAAAGAAACTGAGGCTCAGGAAGATACAATGCATTACCTAATTAGGATAACTATGGAGGAAAACCAATCTTATTATAGGAATGTGATGCTTGACTCATTTTGGCCCCCATTCTGCTGTAGGGGAAACTTGACTGAATTGTCCTATTCTGCTATAGACCAAATCACAAAACTGTGATCTGATCCCACCTTGTTTATCCCACTTCACTTCCCAACAGAATTTTTAGAACTGGAAATGACCTCATAGATTACCCAATCCAATCTCCTCATTTCACCATCGTTTTGCTGTGTATGAGCAAGAAGATGACTAATGAATTTCAGTGTGGGCAAATACGGGATAATGCATGGAAGGGAAAAATGATTCAAATTATGCTTTCAAAATGATGTAGCATGAATTATTAATTACAATCCAAGAATGGGCATTGGGAATCTTCATAGATTATTATCTGAGGACTCTCCAGATAGTAATTGATTGCAATTTATAGGGTAAGTCCTAAAAACTCATGCAAATACAAAACAGAATATATAAAGAAGAGTATGTTCTGGGGAGACAAGTGATATCAGTTATGACGACAGAATTCCATAGTGGGGAGCAGGATCTAACAGTAAGCACCCCAACATACACAGGGGGTCTGCTGTTACAGGTTCTTTGATCTGCTTTTCTAAAGGGATGAGCAATCATTTTAATCAAGCATATGTATCATTCACTCACTTCAGGGAAAAAAGTCAGCACCCTGAACTTCAGAGAAAATACAGAGAAATCTAAATCAATAGACATCACTTCCAGACTGTCTGACAATAAGCAATACATACATCACAAATCAACAGACAGATGCAACTGCCTGACCATACATACATAATTATCAGACAGGGATGCACCAACATCTGGGTTTTCAAAGCCAGGGACTCCTTAGCAGCTCCCCAGAGTCTCATCTAGCACACAAAGCTTCTTCCAAAAAATAATCCCCAAAGTAAGTTTCATCTCAGAGTCTTTATACACTTTTTAGAGCCAGAGGGCATCACAACCCTTGAGAACTAGTGCCTCATTAACAAAAAGTATGGGCCTTCCTACAAATCTTCTCAGGTCCATTAATGGAAGGGAAGATCATCTTTAATCATTTTATTCAGTCAGAAGCACTTGATTCTACCAAAACAAAAAATACACTATCAACATACAGGACAGCTCAGGTAACCTAGTAGATGGAGATAATGGTGCTGAAACTACCTCTGTGTTGCAGGTGGGGGGAGGTGTTCAACTCATATCCTCTATCTGCCCATAGTCCTTTGGATGATAAACCCTGGAAAGGTAAATATTCTTCTAAAGGGTTGTGAATAGGGGAGTCCCTGAGAGGACTGTTGGGTCCTCCAATCAGGAGTGAGGGGAAGGCTATAGGGCTTCTTTTTCTTTTAGGAATGGATGATCAACCTAAATCATCATGAGGGCTTGTTTTAATGCATTTTAAATGAGGTTAAGGATGCCAGGGTAAGTACACAAGGGACACAAGACAGAGTCAGTAGACAGAAAATGAAACAAGCTGACTTTATTGAAGGCTTAGTCAGGAAAGATGGAAATAGGTTCTCTGGAGAACCAACTACAATTGGGTATGTTAAAACTGGTAAATATCTAGTGGGTTTTTATCTGAGTCAAACAAGATAAGGCATTGTTGGGGAGAGATGTAGAGTCTGGACCTAGGGATTGGTATTGATTTATGGAGATGGGAAGAATCCCTGGGGAATTTACTGCACCAATGAATATTCTAATTCCTGGTGGAAAAAGGGTCTTCAGCTGTTATTGCAGGTCTTACTTCTCTGGCGTGATTCAGGGTATTGGCGACTTTCTAGTAGCTGCTTCATTTTGTGGGTTGGGAGGCTATTTAGGTACTTACAGGACCCTAGTACATGGTAGGAAGTGAGTGATTATTATTAAGACATTTCTCACCACCAAGAGATGGTGTTAAACCCATGGGACAGGGGCTCTTCATCCAGAAAGTTCCTCTTGTTTTCTGCTCTTAGCTTTTCTTGCTATGGGAATAAATACCTCTGCTCTATGCTCTTCCTCTTGTGTGGTAGCTCCTTCCTTTTCTAGAATCTTCTATGCCCATAACTTCTGTACTAGAACTTCTATGTCCGATGTGGGTTTGCTAATTGGAGACTCTTTGTTGGGGAAGTTAGAGGTGGGGGAGTCAATCAAATGGCACCTGAGTGAAATCTCACATCTCCCTTTAAAAAGGAATATTCTGGACTGTTTTGTTGCTGCTCTGGGTGGATGATGAGCTTACTGCCCCGTTCTTGGAGGCACCAACTCTCAGTCCCTGTGTGTGGAGTTGATATGCTATTCAGTAGAATGTAAGCTCTTTGAAGGCAGAATTTATCTCATTTTTGTATTTGTATCTCCAAAGCCTAGAACAGCCCACAATACATAGGAGGGGGCTAATAAATATTTGCCAATAGATTGGTTGTTGATTGAGATGAGACTCCAGCAGTCTCTCCAGTTAAGAAGAATGACCAGAGAACTGAAGTTGACCGTATCCAAGCAGAGGAGTGATGTCTCTTCAGGGAAATCACTGAACCTCCTTCCTCTTCTGCTTCGTGGCCACTAAACAGACTGTTTTGGTGGTTGCCTTGTTACCTCTGCCTCCTGCCTCTGTTTTCATCTCTAGTATCAAGGTGGTGTAGTTGACCCAGTGAGTGTGGAGTTCAAATCCTGAATCGGCTACTTACTAGCACTTTCTCATCTTTCTCAGCCTCAGTTTCCTTGTGTGTAAAATAAGGAGGCTAGACTTGATGGACTTTAAGATTACCTCCACTTCTAAAACTATGATCCTTAAGTCTCAAGTTGTCCCCTTTAGTGAGTGAAAATGGGGCAAATATAGACCCTTTGCTTTTAGAATCACTGATTGCCCTCACCTTCTTAGGAAAACCTTTTAGGTCCTAAAAACTATTGCATCTGAGTGTTACTTAGGTTAAGGATGAAGCCTAATACCATTGTTTTAAAAATTTAGATGGAGGTGGGAAAAAATTTAGGTGAGTAAAAAAATAGAAGCTCAATTTCTTCATAGCATGGGGTCCCAGGATGATAGATTAGTCTTGGAAGGGGCTTTAGGGACCATTCAATACAAACCTTCATTTGACAGATAAAGAACATGGGGCTTAGAGAGATTAAGTGACCTGTCCAATGGAGTCACTCATTTCTTCCTGACTACAAGTCCACCAATATCTACTTACTATACCTTATTGCTTTTCTGAGACCCAAGGTGAATGTCAGGCCATTGGATCCAGATGGCTCAGGAGGAGGAGGTGAGGCTGATAACCTTGCACAGTCCTCCCTTACTCAAATCAAAGTCAGCTACAAGTCATGTTGTCATCCTGATGTCATGGTACTCTTTGAGATGAGAGACAAACACACAGTCAACAACAAGACACAAGACCAAAGTCCTCTTCTGATGGCTTGTGATCTCATGGAGATGATCTTGGGGGTATCCAAGGCTGTCATTGGATGTGGTCTCTTACTCTGGGGATAGGTCACTCAATGGTCTTTTTTGTTGGCATTTTGGGAGGGGATTTCCTGTTATATGTTAAGCTATAATTGAGCCAAATTGAAATGCTATATGAGCTGCACAATGAGTGAACTGATCCTGAGAAATGCCAGCAGAAAATACAGGTTCCTAAAGGAGTGAGAACGCATCCTCATTTTACCCGGTATGGAGGAGTTCAAAGAACATTGAAATTTGAGTCAGAAGACATAGGTTTGAGACTAAGTTTAACCATTCTCTCCTTGTGTGACCTTGGGCGAATCACCTAAAGTCATTAGTTTTCTATAAAATGGAAATGAAAACAGTGCTTGTTTTACCTTTTGTGATTTGAGGATAACATTTTGTAAATCTTAAAGATAAATGTGATTATAAAATATTATCCTTTATAATAAAAATAGCTAACATTTATGAGACATTTGAGGAGCATTTTGATATTTTATCTAATGTGATCTTCAGAACAACCCTGTGAGGTAGGTGCTGTTCCTGTTCCCATTATACAGATAAGAAAACTGAGCCAAAGAGAGTCTAAGTGATTTGCCTAGTATCACAGAGCTAATAAATGTTGCAGGTAGGATTTGAACTCATCTTCCTAATTCCAAGGCTTTTCTCCTTTATTTATTTTCAAATTTCTTTCTCCCCACTGACTCTTCTTGTCTGCTGATAAAAACAACAGCATTTTTTCATAAACCTAAGAAAGCCTTCTCTGGATTCTTCTAGTTAATATATATCTGCCATCCTCTCTCCTTCTTTGCTGAAGTTGAAAACGTTTTCTAGGCTCAACTTTTGTATGTCCCAACCACCCATTCTTTCCTTAGTCCCTTTTAATCCCTCACCATACTCCTGAAACTGATCTCTCAAGTCACCAGTGATTTTCTTTTAAAAAATCTTTCATTTAAAATTTCTTTTAATGAACAAACATGTATTTTGTCTTCCTCTCATCCTTCCTGATTTATTTTTAAAAGCACTTTCATGGTGTTGTTCTTCCATTATTTTGTAAATCCATTGGATCTAGACCATGCCCAAGAGTGTAGCTAAGACATATGAATTGACTGTGAATCATTAATGTTGTGTCAATAGGGCAACATGAGAAATTCACACAACAATGCCAGGGGAGGATTGGTTGTGGTGGTGGTAGTGGTGTATGTAGGAGATAATGGCGCAGAATAATGTCTGGACCTAAGGATTATTTTAAAGAATGCAAAAAAGAGTACCTTCACCTCTGCCTCCTCCTCTTCCTTTCCCTTCTCCTCCTCTTCCTCACCATCACCACCATCATCTTCCTCCTGCTCCTGCTGCTTCTGCTTCTCTCCCCCCCACCCCTGGTCCTTTGGAGCGAATTATCCTGGTGCCTCTGTTGTGAAGCGTCACCGGAGGAGACCCCTAGACTCGCCATGGCCAATGAAAAGCCAAAGGAAGGAATCAAGACTGAAAACAATGACCACATTAATTTGAAGGTGGCAGGGCAAGATGGTTAGGTGGTACAATTTAAGATTAAGAGGCACACACCACTTGGTAAACTAAGGAGAGCCTATTGTGAACAATAGGGTTTGTCAATGAGGCAGATCAGATTCCGATTTGCTGGGCAACCAATCAATGAAACAGACACACCTGCACAGCTGGAAATAGAGGATGAAAATACAACTGATGTATTCCAGCAGCAGACAGGGGACACTTACTAAAAAGAGAATCTACAACTGTACTCTAGAGCTGTGCTCCCAAGGAAAACAATACATTCAATTAGAAAACCAAGATTTCGTTCCTCTACGTCCTCACTACTGCAGTATAGTTGTCTCTCTTCTTTGATTCCCTTCTTCCATTCCTTTATTGTACATAAAGGAACTAGTGTACGTTCATAGGTATAATGACTTTTTTTAACTAAATGGATGATGGTATGTTTTGATTAAATGGAGATGGAGAAGGGAAAACCAAATTGGTTCTGTGAAAATATCCCTTTTCTCCATTAGTGGTGTGCTCATTCAACTTTTATCTTTATATTTCAGTAAATTATTTTGCTCTCACTGTTTATCAACAACAACAACAAAAACCCACAAAAAAATCCATGCATGCCTTGTTTGATTGGATGACTTCAATGTTTTTCTTTTATCATTGTAAAACCAAGGATGATTTTATAACTTTTTTGTACAAAGCTGTTACATGTAGGGCAATCTCTGTTTCTCAGTCGAGATAAATTACTACAAAGAAATTGATCCTAGATAGTTTCCCCTTCAAGTCAAACATCTTGTTGTTTAAATAAACTTTTTGTTTAAATTTTAAGAAGAAATGCAGAGAAAAGCAATGATCTAGGGAAAATAATGAAAGGACATCAGTTTCAAACAGCCATGAATCAGCCATGAAAAGCTTTTATGGTCTAAAATAACAGAGTAGTATTTATTAAAAGGGAGGGGTAGATTGGGAAAGGTAGGGGTGAAAGCAACCAAAAACAGACGCAGAAATGTATATAGTTTTATCAATGGAAATGACAATAAAGAAGATGCATTCCCATCTGTACCTACCAACTACTGGCTATGTACTTTCTTCTCTCTCTTCCTTTGTTTCTTCCTCTCTCCCTCCCTCCCTCTTTTCCTTCCTTCCTTCCTTCTTTCCTTCCTTCCTTCCTTCCTTCCTTCCTTCCTTCCTTCCTTCCTTCCTTTATTCTCTCTCTCCTTTTCTCCCTCTTTCCCTTCTTTCCGTACAAATGTCTTTAAAATCTGCTAAATGTGAGTATTTTCATTTGTTGCAATTGAAATGTTTTGGAAAATAAAATGATCCCTTCAAGCTCCTTACACCTAGCTAAGAAGACACTCTCATTTCTGTATCCAATTCAGGTTACTTTTTCCTTTATCATCACTCTGCCTTGATGGTTCAAGGGGAAACCAGGAGGGAAAGAACAGGTGTGGATGCCAGACAACGCTCATTCCATCCTATCTTTTGATGTTATTTCCATGAATGATGTCTACTTTGAGATGTTCCTGTTTAAAAAATTCCCATCCTTTCTTCCTTGGGGATTATGGGGAGGGTCTTTAATAGGCATCTGATTTCTGAAAAAAAGAGCAGATTGTCCTAATTTGCTTAGATTACATAAAATACATACAGCTCATAATTCAACCTCAAATTTTACTTTTGTTTGATCTACAGCTGTGATTCCATCTCTATCAGGAACTCCTGGAATGAAAACTTGGTCCATCGATGCAGAAGGCAGTCCAGCAATTCATCTGCAGCTTAAAGTTTTCAGATTCAGTATCTTGAGCGTTCTATAGGATCATAGATCTGAAGTTTCAAGGGATATTAGAACATCTAACACTGGGGTGGGGAACTTGTGACCTTCTAGATCCTTAAGTATCGCCTTTTAACTGAATCTAAATTTTATAGAACAAATACTGGATTTGATCAAAAAGCCTCACTTAAGGATCTAGAAGGTCACATGTGGCCTCAAGGCCTCAGATTTTTCACTCCTGATCTAGGGCAAATCTCCTAGTTTTCTCATCTAGGCAAACTAAGGCTCAGTGTGGTAAAAAGACTTGCCCAAAGTCACACAATGGCAAAAAAACAGGATTCTAATCTAAGTCTTTGAATTCCAAATCCAGCCCTTCTTCCTAAAAAGGTACTCAGGTTGCCACAATGTCCAACGGGCACACAGCTAAGCTACTATGCGTAAGAGGCAAGTCCTGAACCCAGATCTTCCTGACTTCAAGGCTATCAATATGGCTACCACCTCCCTTATGCCACTGCCCATCCAAACTGTCCTTCCCACTTTGTTTCATTGGGCCAATTTGCCCATGAAAGTGATATGTCAAACTCTGTTCACGAAGCCAAGTCCTTAACTGAAGATTAACACTCACTCTGAGAGATTCCAGGCAGCCTAGTTAAATTCCTAACACGCTTTGCGAGGAGCATGGCTCTCCCTTCTCATCCTGATGGTATTACACTTAATCTGGTCAGGCAGCGTTGGCCTGGTTTCACATATCACTTAGGAATTTTTTCATGTTGTCGTCCTTTTGATGTTGACAAAAGGAAACCTTTCAGGATCCAGGGTCCTAGGATCATGAAACCTATGAAGCAGTGTGGTGCTGGGAAAGAACACTGGGTTTGGACTCAGGGGCTGGCCCAGATCTGCTAATTACTGCTTGTCTAACCTTGGGAAAATCTCTTAAACACTCTGGGCCTCAGTTTCCTCATCTCTCAGAAGAGGGGATTGGACTAGGTGGCTTGTAAGTCCCTTGGAGCTCTAAACTTTGTGATCCTTTGACTTTTGAAATGATCACTAACTATATAAAGGTCCTTTTCAGTTTCTACATGAAACCTGCTCTGGTAAAATTCATGGATGCTATCCCTCTGCTCCCCTGCCTGGGGCTGGAGTTGCCCATCAAAGTGTCCTTGGTACTTTACAGAGGCTGTCCTTGTGACCTCATCCAAAACTCATTTCTAAAAATTAGTGTCACTTTGGCCAGTAGAACAAAAAAGACACACCTTGTGATTCGGGATATTCAGAGCAGGAGGAAAATCTGGAGGTGAGGAGGGGTTTGACCCAAACTTCCTCTAGTGTTTCTTATCATTCTATATCTTGTCTTTTTTTTTGGAGGAGTGCACGAGCATACGTGTGAGTATTTATGTAGCACTTGAATTTTATTTTTCAGGAAAAGGGTTATGTACACACAGCTGGCATGGTTCAAATCCACTGTTCAGTAAACACATTTTCTTAGCCAAATGTCTCCGCACATGAATGCTACCCTGTCACAATGAAGGCTCCCAGGCTGGTAATTTAGCCTGCTGGACAGGGCTTCTTATAGAAAACAGGAGGAAGAGTAGGTACGAAGCTTCCCTCTGTTGATTATGGATCTCTCCAAAGACCTATACAGGCTTTGGGATATATAGTATATGCTCTCTATATTTTCTTGTAGAAATTGAGAAGTTTGATCTTTAAAATCTGCCTATGAATGACCTGAAAAGTGTGATCCAATAAAATACAACAATACAAAGCACATTTATTAGATACATCTTGTGTGTAGAATTCTGTGCTAAATGCTATGGGAAATATATAGAAAGCTAAGGCACAGTCCCTGAATTCCAGGAGGTTCATAAGACATAGAAAAAGTTAGCTTATCTAGTGGAGAGAATGACCTAGAGATAAGAATAAATGAGTTTGAATCCTAGCTTTACACACTTCCCACCTATGTGACCCTGGGCCAGGACATCTCTTGTCCTCAGTTTACTTATTTGCAAAAGGATAGTCATCATTGCATCTATTGATGAGAAGCAGCAAAGCAGTAGATGGGAAACTTGCCATGGAATTAGAACAAACTGGGTTCAATTAATACCTCAGAGGCATACTGGCCGGGTGAACCTGAACAAATCACTTAACCTCTCACTTTTCTGTCCCAGGAAACTTTTTATTTTCTTTGTTAAATTTATTTATTTAACTTTTTTTACATTCATTCTCACAAAATTTTGGGTTCCACATTTTCTCCCCATTTGTCCCCTCCCCCATCCCAATACACCGAGCTTTATAATTTCCCCTATCACCAATCTGCCCTCTCTTCTATCATCCTTCCCTTCCCTTGTCCCCATCTTCTCTTTTGTCCTATAGGGTCAGATAACTTTCTATTCCCCATTACCTGTATTTCTTATTTCCTAGTAGCAACAACAATACTTGACAGTTGTTCCTAAAGCTTTGAGTTCCAACTTCTCCCCATCCCTCCCTCCCCACCCATTCCCTTTGAGAAGGCAAGTAATTCAATATAGGCCATATCTGTGTAGTTTTGCAAATGACTTCCATAACAGTCGTGTTGTGTAAGACTAACTATATTTCCCTCCATC
>CM053774.1:75301927-75345684 GCA_028658325.1 Potorous gilbertii | reverse complement strand
TTCTTATTCAGTTTTATGTCATTGATTCTTTTTGGCAGTCTGGTAAATCCTCCTCAGAATACTGTTTTAAATTTGTAAAACATATAGAACTATAAAGGAAAGCAATTATATTGAAGTAAAGATAGATTTTTCTTATCCAGCTTCACAGATCCCCTGAGATCTATCTACCAATCCTTTGGAGTGGGGGCATTGTCCATTGACTCAGATTAAAAAGCCTTGTTTTTTTCTTTTTTAAAAATTTATTTTATTTTTAATTTGTGGACTAAAACAAGCATTTCCATAACAGTATAATAAAAAGATGATTATACATGAAACTGCAAACTTTCTATGTACAACTTGATATTCTTTTTAAATGTACGATGAAGTCATACAAATTTCTTTTTTTTCTTCCCTACTCCAGAGATGGTCACCATTAGACACAAATATACATGTACATACATACTTATATACATACATATTTATATATACACACATGCAGACATATATGTATATATGTAAAATTATTCTATACATATTTCTATTTATCAGTTTTTTCTCTGGATACAGATAGTCTTTCTTCATTTGTCCTTTCTAGTTAATTTGGGTATTTATAATAATCAAAATAGCTTACATGATTAATCATTCTTAAAACAACATTGTTACTGTATACAATGTTCTCTTGGCTGTGTTCATTTTGCTCTTTGTTATTTCAGGCAAGTCTTTTCATGTTTTTCTAGGATGTAAATTACAGGTCAGTTATAGTTCTGCCTCAATAGAAGAAATTTCCTTATTGGGAGTTGCCTATACCAATGAAATCATAGGTTTAGATCTTCTCTCCTACCTTCCTCTCACTTGGCCAAACAAAAACCAAAAATAATTAGCATCTGTCTTACAATCTTTTGAGGAACAATCAGTCAATAGGCATGTATTATGTGTTAGGCGCTGTAGTAAGCATTGGGGATAAAAAAAAAGGGCAAAAATAACACTTGGCTCCAGAGAACTTACATTCTAAGAGGGGATTTAACATGTAAGTAATATACAGCATACACACAGTAGATGAAAGGTAACCTCAGAGGAGGAGGTACTAGAAACTGGATTGGTGGGGGGATGGTGAGGGACCAAGAAAGGCTTACTGACCAGTTGGGGTAAAAAGACCAGAGATGGAAGGGATGTTCAAGGAGCAGCAAGTTGGCCAGTGCAGCTACATCATGGAGTTCATGGAGAAGAGGAAAATGTAAGAAGTCTGGAAAGGGACCAGGCTGTGAAAAGTTTTAGGAAAATCACTTTGGCAGGTGAGGGGAAGATAGATTGACGTAGGGAGGGACTTGAGACAAGGAAATAAATTAGAAGGCTGTTGCAATGGTCCATGCAAAAGGTGATGAGGGTCTGAATGAGGGTGCTGGCTATGAGGAGAGAGGAGTTATAGATAAGAGATTTGGGGAAAGTAGAAACCGGAAGACCGCAACAGATTGAATATGTTAGATGAGTGAGAAAATTTGAGGCTGGCACCAAAGTCGAAAACCTGGGTGAGAGGGAAAATGATAGTCTTTAGTGTTGCTGGCGGGTTCAACAGTAGTAAAGGAGGGGAGTAATTGGAAGAGGTGTGAGTGGGGAGAGAAGAGAAAGAACATGAATTCTACTTTGGGTGCATAGTGTTAAATGAATTAATGAAAAATACATTTGTTAAGTGCTTGTGCTGTGCTAAACACTGTGGTGGACCCTAGGGATACAAATAGCAATGCAAAATGGGCAAGGAAGTTTCACATTCCAATGGTAGTTGCTGCATGTGGTATGTTTCAGCTACAAGTAAGGTAGAAGGACCTCATGGTCCTTAAGGTGCAGCAGTAAATCATATGGTAATGTATTTTCTTTAACTCTTCAATAATATAACCAGATCCATTTCTGATTTTGAAGCATTGGATGATGCCAAGGACTTGGGTGGCAAGGACTTTCTTGGTTTTCAGTAGTAGCTGTGGTTGATGATGTCCTAGGTGTATATAAAAGTGTTTTCCAGGTGGCATCCTCATAGGGATTGCTTCCTGGGGTGATGGTTGCAGAGTTAGCCTGGAAGCAGGACCAAGAGTCTGGTATGTCCTTTTATTTCTAGGGCCCTTGGGCTTGTCTCTCCATTGGTGTTGGCAATCTTTGATCAGTGGAACAGAGTAGAGGCACATCAATGGCTCAGTGGGTAGAGTGCTGAAAAATCTGAATTCCTCTTCCACAAGGCAGTTTGTCAAAACTTAAAGACAACTATCATGGCACCTCTTTCCCCCTAACTATCTTCTCCAAGCTAAACCCCTAGTTCCTTTAAACGATCCTTTTATGGCATAATTTTGGGGATTTACACCATCCTGTTTACTCTTCTTGTTTCCCTCCCACTTATCAATATCATTCCTAAATGCTAACTGAACACAATACTGTTGGTATGGCCAGATCTAGGAAATGGATGCTGTCACCTCCCTAATTTGCCCAAAGTTGCATCGTTGGTATATGTCACCTCTAGACCTTGTTCCTGAGTCTTCTGACTCAAGGGCACCAATCTGCTTTTGTGGAGTAGAAGCGAACATTTCAATGTGAAGTAATTATGGTTCTTTTATAATGTAGGAGCTTCTAATCCCTCGTCTTATTTTTCTGGAGTGATATCTATAGAAAACTATTTACTAGGCAAGATAATGTAACAGTATTTACTGTACTTTGTTTTCATCTTAACTCTTTCCCATATAAGGACAGTTGATTTTCCTTCCAATAAATTCTCCTGGAGATTATTCTCCCTCTGCTTTGTCAGACTGTCCCATAAACTTCCTTGGGCTGGGAAATTTGCCAAACTCCACATATTTCAACCAAGGTAGCCACAGAAAGCAAAACTCACCGGATATGTGTGAATTTCCTGCTCTTTAACAACAATAACTGAATCCATTCACCAGGAAGTCATATTCACTGCCAGCTAAGCGCTCTGTGTGCTCACATGTGAGTCCGTTGCCTATGATAAGATGCAAAGAGAGCAATTTACAAGAAGTAATTGAGAACTGGGTTCCTGTGACTGACTGGAAATGTTTCTCCTGCATTGAGGAACCTTTTAGCACTCCCTTTTAGATAGGCATGCCTCTCATAAAATTATTTCACAATTAATATCATTAATATGTATTATAGTCAAACTCCGCTATAAAAAAGTCATGAAATACCACGGTGATGTTGTTCAGCAATGTCTTCCATAGAACTACCAGCCCCCGCTAATGTTTTTTCATGTAAAATCCTATCTTGTTGAAGTGGAGTCATCTTCAGACATGTCTGACTCTTTATGCTCCCTTTGGGCTTTTCTTGGCAAAGATACTAGATTGGTTTGCCATTTCCTTCTCCAGCTCATTTCACAGATGAGGAAACTGAGGCAAACAGAGTTAAGTGACTTGCCCAGGGCCACATAGCTAGTAAGTGTCTGAAGCCAGATTAGAACTCACCAAGATGAGTTTTCCTGACTCCAGATCTGGTATTCTATCCACTGAGTCACTTAGCTGCCTCCTTTTTACCCCCCTCCCCATCCTGTTTTAATGGTACCAATTGAGGATATTAGCCTTGGTATCAATAAGTATTTTTTTGTTTTTGAGAGGCAACCAGGGTTAAGTGACTTGCCTAGGGTCACACAGCTAGTAAGTGTTGAGTGTCTAAGGCTGGATTTGAACTCAAGTCCTCCTGACTCCAGGGCTAAGTCCTGAGGAAAACTTTGGTGTCTGTTCCACCAGGATGTTCGGTAACAAACAAGTACCTTTATTTATCTTATTTTCCTGCTCTGGGAGAATGCTTTACTTCTAAGGAGGTTGATATGCATCTTAATAATTGTCCTCAGAGATTAATAGATTTAGAGCTAGAATGAACCCTAAAAGATCATCCAGTTCAGGAGTGGGGAAACTTCAGCCTTGAGGCCACATGTGGTCCTCTAAGTCCTCAAGTGCAGCCTTTTGACTGAATCCAAACTTCACAGAACAAATTCCCTTAATTAAAAAAATAGTAAGTAATAATTAAATCAAATAGATAACAAAAGATTCCCTACCTTTAGATTCTAATTTCACCATTTCATTTTACAGATAAAGAAATGGAGACCCAGAAATGTGAACTGACTTGCCTCAAGTCACCCAGGTAGTAAAAGAATAGAACGGGAATTGGAACAAGTACTTTATGCTTCATTTTCCCTGTTTCTAATTGGCCCCAAGTTTTTAGAGAATTTACCTGATCCCAGCACCTTGGCTTCCGTTTATTTGCCAACCCAATAGCTATAATCATCACGCTGATGAAGACTGCCTCTTTCCATTCAATAAACCTTTGCTGAGTGCCTGGGCTGTGTCAGGTCCCAGGCTGGGTGGGAACTGTGCAGTGTTCAACAGGAGGAAGAAACTCAGGCAGGGAGTATGATGCGCCCACAGAGATTAGGATATTAACGGAGCCTCAAAGAATTTCACTGATTTACCCCAAACTATACTTTAACACACACATATATTAGCATATGTATCTATTTTCTTGTGAATATTATAACACATGTAAAATTCAAACAATTCAGGAATATAATACTATATATTTAATAATAATTAAGCTGCCATTTATAAAGTGTTTTAAGGTTTGCAAAGCACCTGGTACATGTTATTTTATTTGGTCGTCATAAAAACCTGGTGAAGTAGATGATGTTATCATCCCCATTTTGCAGATCAGGAAAGTGAGACTGAGAAGGGTTAAGTGACTTGTCCAGGGTCATATAGTTAGTAAATGTTAGAGGCAGGATTTCCAGACTCCAAATCTCAGACTAGAGTGACTATAACACTCAGCAGGCCTTATAATATATAAATAAAAATTAAATTAATTCATGGATACGTGGAGATTTCTCTATGTATGTACATGTATATATGCATATTTACATACATTCTATGTATATATACACACAGATGTGTGTATATGATTAAATATGTACTTATCTCTCCCAGGAGAATGCAAGCTTCTTGAAATTAAGGAATCTCATTTTTAACTTCGTATCTCTGGCCTCTCACATATCTGGAATATTGTAGCTTCTTAATAAATGTTTGTTGATTGAACAGCAGTGTTAATGAAGTATTATGAGAATTCAGGGAAGGGATTGAGCACATGTGTTTGGGGGCAGTGTATGCTTGTGGTTTGTCCTTTGTTCCTGGAGAGGACCATGATATCAGGAAGATGATGCCATGACTACAAGTGAATTGGATTTAAGTGAGGAAGGGTGGTGCAAGGTCACCAACCTCACTTTCTCCTCCACAGCCTTCTGGGTCCAGTGGTAAGATCTAGATAAGGACAATTGGAGGTGGTCCCTTGAGGACATCGGAGAGTCATGGAAGAGGGGACATTTGAGCAGACTTTTAAATGAACAGGAAGACACTAGAGCAAGGGTGGGAAATGGGGAGTGGCGTTTGAGGGGGAGGGGAAAGCATGAAGAAAGGTCCAATGTAGGGAAACAGGGAATATATGAAAATCTGAGTTGCTAGAAAGTTCCTGTGACTGTCATCTTGCTTATCTAAGGGGTGTGAGGCCCATCCTCAGAGTTTTATTTCTGTGATTTAGTGAATTAAAGCATTTTTTTTCCAGGTTGGTAGCTCTGTGGATTGAATGTTGAGCTAGTTTGATCTAAATTCAAATCTAGCCTCTAATGTTTACAAACTGAATAACCCTGGACAAGTCAATTAACTTCTATTTGCCTCAGTTTCCTCAATTGTAAAATGTTTGTAATAATAACACCCATCTCTTATGGTTGCAGTGAATATCAAATATTCATAAAATATTTAACATTTCCAAAACCTGGCACACAGTAGGTACAATGTCCATGAATAGTCCGAACTTCTTACTTTGAAAATTTTCTGCTCATATCCTTTGACCATTTGTTAATTCAGCATTGGCTATTATTCTTATAAATTTGAATCAGTTCCTTTAATATCTTATAAATGGGATCTGTATTAGAGAAATTTTGCTGCAAAGGTTTTTTTCTCCCATTTATGTGCTTCTTTTCTAATTTTAACTTCACTGATTTTGTTTTACAAGAAAAACTTTTTAGTTTTATGTAATCAAATTGTCTGTTTTACCTCTTGTGATCTTCTCTATCTTCTCTCCAAGATCTGACAGAAAATTTCTTCGTTACTTTTCTAATTTATGATGTCACCTTTAATGTCTAAGTCATGTATCTACTTGGAGCTGATCTTGGCATGTGATTTGATATGTTAATCTATACTCAGTTTCTGTCCAGATTGCTTTTCCATCCATTAGTTTTTACAAAGGGATATTACTTTGAAGAGGATTACTTGTTCCCCAACACCTCAGGAACATACTTTCCTCTCTACCACCTCAATTTCTTGAGAAATTAGGCTCAAATTTGAGTTTCCACATAGCTTTGGTCCCACCACAGTCATGCTCAAATGTGGCATCATTGCTCGATGAATCCGAGTCTCAGCTACCAATGGTTGGACTTTAATGAAGAGGGCTTGAGGTTTCTCTCATTCTAGAACTGTCTTTCTTCTTTTACTGGTATGCGGTCAGTCAGGAAATCATTTGACCCAAAAAGGACAAATCCGGACTCATTTTACCTTTTGAATACCCCCGGACTATGTCTCCATAGCCCATCAAAGAGGTTCTTTCTTTTTCAGCATATGGTTAGTGGAAGGAGACCAGCTATGGAATGTCTGTACTTGCTCCAAAGTCCACTTGGGTTGCATTAGTTGAACATTTTGTGTATACTCATGGTGGCAAGACTCATTAGTCAGTCCCCAATTATACATGGATAAACTATCTTTGAATCAAAGGAGATTTGTCGACTTCTACTTCCATTATATAAGCAACCTTGATCAAGTACTTAGCCTTGTGAGTTGATCCAGGTTAGACGGGAAGCCAAAAATGATTTAGAAGCTTATGGCTGTTTGAGGGAGCCAAGAATGAGGGTAAGAAGAGACAACTCAATCTCTAATAGGAAGTGAATTCTTTTTTTTCTCTAAAAGGCAGACATTATTGTTTTATTGTAACATGGCTTAACATGTACCACACTGACCTAGAGTCACTGCATGTCCAACAATCTTTCTGTCACTGTCTCTGACTTTGTCCCTCTGTCACTGTGTCTCTGATTCTATCTCTCTATGTCTCTGTCTCTGTCTCTCTTGCATGTGTGCACACAATACACACATACAGATACACATACTTATACATACACACACCATCAGCCATTATATTTAAAGATGGTACTCCTGTTGGCAAGGTCATCTGTGTAGGAAACTGTGGTTCTAAGGTTCAGTTTGCCATCTACAGTTGAGTTTTCACTGTGCCCACAGGCAGATGTTTTCTGCTCTGCCGTTGCCTCAGTCGTTTGTAGAACCATCCTGTTTGGTCCCCTTAGACCTGCGGTGTGCTTCCAAACCCTTCCTTGCCCAGAAAGACTCCCTAACCCTGATAAATGCATATATTTTGACTTATCTGGAATATCTCCTCCTGCTTGCTGTTAGCTGTGAACTCAAAGCTTATTCTTTCTGATGTCTCTGTGAAAATATCCAGTTCTGAGCCTGGTTCTGGATTTCACAGCTGGAGAAAGATGTAGAGAAAGTAGGGGCCATTCAAAGGAAATCCATAAAGATGACCACAGGAACTTTTGAGTCTTCAAGTCAGAAACAAAGACAAGGTGAGGAACAGGAGGAGCATCAGAAACATGGTTATCCAGCACCTGAATATCTTCATCCCAGAAGATCATGAGTGGAATATTTTATCTCTCCTTAGAGATAACAAGAAGAAATATTAACTATGGTATGTTAGAATTGGAATAGACTCAAGGAGTCATCTAAGCCAGGGATTCTTAATGTGGAATCCATAAATCCCCAAGGAGTACATGAATAGATTCCAGAGGATCCATGAACTTGGATTGGTAAAGAAATTATATCTTATTTTCATTAACCTTTGATTTCCTTCATAATCCTATGTTTTAAAACATTATCCTCAGAAGGGATCCATTGGCTTTACTAGCCTGCCCAAGGGGTCCACGACGCAAAAGAGGTTAAGATCTCTGAATTGGGCCAACTCTTTATTTTAAAAATTGAGACACTGAGGCCTAGAGAGGTTAAGCATCATGCAAAATCTTTTTTTTTAGTATTAGAAGTATTAGAAGCAGAAATGCCAAGATTCGATTCCAGGTCCTCTGACTTCGATTATAGTTATTTTTATTTGTTAAAAGCAATATTTTTTAATATTTTCAATTCTGAATATATTGATTTCTCAACTACACCATAATGCTTTTTGGATTGTCACAATGTTTATTTAGTGTTTCTTGCATTTGAAATACTACACTAAGGATATGCTACATAAGAGACTACTTATTCTCTTAGGATCTAACTGGGAAAATGTAAGATACACACTGGAAATGGGAAGATTGTAATGAAGTTGGTTGTTATCATTTTAGACAAGGGATGAGCAGGTTGGCATATGTCTGGTCATTGCCGTGGAACTGTAAGAGGCCAACCTCACTCAAAGAGTGCAGCCTACAACCTGAGGAACTCAAAAAGAAAGAAGACACCCTTAGTCCTTACTACCTATTTTTCCTTAATAGTATTTTATATTTTTCCAATTCCCTGTAAAGATAGTTTTCAACATTCACTTTTGTAAAATTTTGAGTTCCAAATTTTTCTCCTTCCCTCCTTCCCTCAGACAGCAAGCAATTTGATATAGGTTATACATATACAACCAGGTTAAACATATTTTCAGGTTGGTCATATTGTGAAAGAAACATCAGAACAAATGGGAAAAACCACAAGAAAGAAAAAACAAAAAAAGTGAAAATAGCATGCTTTGATATGAATTCAGACTCTGTGATTCTTTCTCTGGATGTGGTTACCATTTTCCATCATGAGTCTTTTGGAATTATCTTGGATCATTGTATCGCTCAGAAGATCTAAGTCTATCATAGTTGATCATCGCACAGTGTTGCTGTTACTATGTACAATATTCTCCTTGTACTGCTCACTTCACTTAGCCTGAGTTTATGTAAATCCAAGTTTTTCTGAAATCTGGTTGCTTTTCATTTCTTACAGCACAATAGTATTCCATTACATTCATATACCACAACTTGTTCAGTCATTTGTAATGTTAATCATGTTCACAAGAGTTAAAGATCTTCCCCTGCCCATTGAGAGAAGTTTGAATAGGGGAGATTTGTTTTGTAGGAAAGCCCACACCTTTTGCTAATTTCTAATGAGACACTGGTTCTCAAGGGTTGTGATGCTATCCGACTCTGAAAAGTGAGGTGAGGTCTTGTTTTGGGGGCTTACTCATTGGAAGCATTTGGCCAGGTGAGACTCTGTGTAACCACTAAGGAGCCCCTGAGCTTTGAAAACCCAGACATTGATGCTTCTCTCTCTGGTAACTATGTATTGCTTATGGTCAGACAGTTAGAAGCCGTCTGTTGGTCTTTATTTCTCTGTATTTTCTCTGAAGTTCAGGGTGCTGACTTTTTCCCCTGAACTAAGTGGATGATATATGTACTTGATTAAAGTAGATTGTTGACCCCTCAAAAGTTTCTTTCCTTATAGAAAAGCAGATCTAAGAACCTATACAGCAGGCCCTGCTGTGTATATCAGGTTGTTGTTACACCATTCCTCAATTGATGGGCAACCCCTCAATTTCCAATTCTGCCCCTACAAAAAATAGTTACTATAGCAGTATTTTTGTACATGAGGGTCCTTTTCTCTTTTCTATGGTCTCTTTGGGATGCAGAACTAGTAGTGGTATTGCTGGATATGCACAGTTTGATCGCCCTTTGGGAATAGTTTCAAATTGCTTTCCAGAATGGTCAGATCAGTTCACAACTCCACCATCAATACTCTAGTGTTCCGATTTTCCTACATCTTCTCCAACATTTGTCACTTCCCTTTTCTGTCATATTAGCCAATCTGATAGATATGAAGTAGTATCTCAGAATTGCTTTAATTTACATTTTTCTAATCAATAGTGTTTTCAAGTATTTTTTTATGTGATTATAGATAACTTTAATGTCTTCATCTGAAAACTACCTATTCCTATCCTTTGGCAATTTATCAACTGGGGAATAATTTATATTCTTATAAAATTTGGTCCCTGTTATCTTGTTCTCCATCCTTCTTAGCTAACATATTTTAACCATAAAGGTGATGTCCTGCTGTGAGATTATCTCTGTTCTATATTAGAAAGTGCCACCACAAGTCTCTCCCCAGAGATTCATCTTCTACTCAACTGTCAAGTCAATCATCTCCAGCATTAGAATGTAAGTTCCCTGAGGACAGGAAGCCCATTTTTGTCCTTAAAAAAAAAATTCCTGGTGCTTTGCATAGTGCCTGATGCAACATAAGTTTAATTTAATAATAAATAAATAAATAAAATTTAAATTAACCAATATTTGCTTGTTGACAGACTGGATTAACAATGTAATATCTCCCCAGATTATATCATTTACAGGCAAATAACACATGCTGATGATTTGGGAAAGACTTGGAATCCTTGAGTTTCCCTGCTGATCTTTCTTTCTTTATGCAGTTTTAGACACAGGGCATGCTCTAATATTGTGTAGTTAAATATATTACTTGATCAGCCCAAAGAAAGTGGGTCATAGAGGTCTTCCAATATTAAAACTGCTGAGGATGCGGAGCAGCATGAGTCTCAGAAGTGGCAGATGGCTCACAGCATTGCATTTGAGACTGCTTTTTCAGCCTTACCATCAGTCATGTAGCAACAAGTCCTGAGCTGCCGTTTCTGGTGCTCTACTTCTAAAGACACAATTTAGGATGCTTATCAAGGAATGTTTATCTTTTAAGAGAGCCAGTTTGGTATAGAGGATAGATTGCTGCCCTGAGAACCAAGAAGACTGGGTTTAAGTCCTTACTGGTTGTACTTTCCTGGGCAAATCACTGAGGATAATAGCTACATTTATGTAACACTTAAAAGTTTGCAAAGAGTTTCACAAGTGTAATCTCATTGGACCCTCAAAGATAACCCTGGGTCTGTAGGGGTCGTTACTATTCCTACTTTAGAGGGATTTAAAAAAGCTGAGGCAGATGGGTAAAGTAATTTATTAGTTAATAAATACTTAATCTGAACTCAAACCTTCCTAATTCTAAAACTGTAAACTACAAAATAATTGCCAATCTTCATTCTAGAGAGAGTTTCTTTACAAAACATTCTTGTACCAATGAAATTACCAAAGCCATCTATACATACAATCAAACAAAAAATCATGCCAAACTCTAAATGAGATTGCAGAGCAGGTGGCAATTTTTTTTTTGCTAGGGGGAGTTTCCTCTTCCTTGATTTCTCTATCATGCAGTTGAAGGAATCTCTTAAATTGAACTTTTTGCACAAATGGCACTGTAATGTCTGAATCAGACAACTGATTTTATTTATGATTTAAATCTCTGAATAGTGAATGACTTGATTTGCATTGCGTTCATTAGTCAATTTCATAAGAAATCAATTCCATCAATGTTTTAATTTTAGCATGAAGTGTATGTGTGTATCTGCAGGGAAGTCAAAGGATTTAGAGATGGAGGAAACAACGTAAAAGTTCATCAAGTCAAACTTTCTTATTTACAAATAAAGAAATAGAGGATCAGAGAGTCTGATTATCTTGCCTAAAATCGTGTCAGCATTTAATGGTAGTTTAGTCCTTTGACTCTGGATTAAATCCTTTTTTGACTACACATTTTTCTCCTATTTAGAATATATTATACGTATTAAAACATGTTGAAGCATGTTGGGAGATTTCTCACCCAGAAAGGGGTTAATCTAATGAAAAAATTCACTTGCCAGTGGGTTGGCAAAACTGAAGGCCAAATAAAATGAGTTAGCCAACCTAAAAGATGTATAGTTATCCCTTCCCCATTGTGGTGATGGGGAAGGGTTAGGGGCGTAGCACTCCGTGATCTGAAAAATCTGTGCAGAAGTTTGTGGTCCTCCCTTCATACCAGAGAAACATAGGAATTATTATGATATTAAAAGATCAACTATATGATACTATACATATATTTTATAGATCTCTGAGTTTCTAAACTTTTCTGTGTTATCTAGTGTCCTTCAAATGTCATTTGTGGTTTCTGTAGAACTTCCCAAAAATTCCCACTTAATTTCTTATGCTGACCTGAGGTATATTTAAACCACAATGGGGAATGTTGCAATGTGAAAGGGATAAATGTATTTGTACATCAGGAAAATTTGCTTGCTGGTAGCAACTTCATCTTTTTATGGCATAAATCTTGGTTTTATAAAGCTTTTACAAAATTGTCCTCACCCAAACAGAGAATATTAAGGTGAGATTGATTTTAAAATAAGCAAAAAAAGAGTCAAAAAGCCCCAGTCACCCAGTCACCAGAGCTATTGCTGTACAGTAATTCCAAAAGATGACTCCAAATGGGTTTTGGAGGTGTGCCTGCATGCACACATGGATATATATAAATGTGGATATATAGTTGTAGCTATAGCTAGAGATAGAGACATAGATACGAAATCTTTGCATAGTGACGCCTCTTTTTGTTTGTATTTTATGATGAAGTCATATATATATATATGTATGTGTATATATATATATATTTATTTTTAGTTTTCAACATTCACTTCCATAAGATTTTCAGCTCCAAATTTTCTCCCCTTTCCTCTCCCCGCTTCCCAAGACATCATGCACCTAATATAAGCCATACATGTACAATCATATTAAAGATATTTCCCCATTAGTCTTGTTGTAAAGAAGAATTAAAACTAAAGGGAAAAACCATGAGAAAGAAGAAACCAAAAAAGAGAGAGAGGAAGAGTATACTTCCATCAGACTCCATAGTTCTTCCTTTGGATGTGGGTAACACTTTCCATCATGAGTCTTTTGGTTGTCTTAGATCCTTGTATTGCTGAGAAGAGCTAAGTCTTTCAAACCTGGGCATCGAACTATGTTACTGTTACTGTATACAGTGTTCTCTTGGTTCTGCTTTCTTCATTCAGTGTCATCTCATGTAAATTTTTCCAGGTTTTTCTCCATCCACCTGCTCATCATTTCTTATGGAACAATGGTATTCCATTGTACACATATACACCATTCCCCAACTGATGGGCATCCCCTCAATTTCCAGTTTCTAATTCTTGACTGCTATACAAAAAGAGCTGCTATAAATAATAATTGTGAGTCCTTTTCCAGTTTTTATGATTCCTTGAGATACAGACCTAGAAGGGGTATTGCTGGATCAAAAGGGATGCACAGTTTTATAACCCTTTGGGCATAGTTCCAATTTGCTATCCAGAATGGTTGGATTAGTTTACAACTCCACTAGCAATGCACTAGTGTTCCAATTTTCTCACATCTTCAATATTTATCATATTCCTTTTCTGTCATATTAGCCAATCCAATAGGTATGATGTGGTACTTCAGAGTTGTTTCAATTTGCATTTCTCTAATCAATAGTGATTTAGAGCATTTTTCATATGACTATAGATAGCTTCAATTTCTTTGTCTGAAAATTGCTCTTATCTTTTCTAGTGAAATCTTAAACATCCACATTTCAGTCATTGGAATGAGCCCACAAATCCACGCAGCATTAGGCTGTCTATTCCTTTTATACTAGGTTAGAAAGAATGGACCTGGAGAACTCCACAAACACATCTGCATAGAGTGTCAAGCAAGGAGCTTTTGGGAGAGTAGGGCTGTCATTATTGCTGCCTGAGCCCCAGGATCAGGTGGAAAGACAGAGGTTTGGGGACACATGGAGTGATTCATTTTAGAGAGGCATAGACAGCCAGATCAGCAGTATTCTGAGGCATTTGACTGGATGGGTTGGATACAGACTGTCCAAATAAGGAAGTTGGTGTGGAAAGTTCCTAGTTTCAAGTTGGGTGAAACACTGGTGGGATCCTTCTCAGCTAAAGAATGTCTTGTGCAGCTGGACTTTGTGTAATCAGCTAAAACAGGATGGAAGGAGTTGAGTTGCTTTGCTATTTAGCTTACAGTAGAATGAGGTAGTAATTCAGTCTACTGGCACATTCCTTTGATAACAAGGTTGTTTTTCCTCTACAGTTAGCACAGAACTCTGGATCTGATATCAGCAAACTTTTGTTCAAATCCTGGCTCTTGTGTGTGTCAAACAACTCACTCTGCCTTCCTAAATTTCCATTTCCTCATTCTTAAAATAAGAGGGGAGAATTGAATTATATGTCATTTAGATTCAAACTTATGAGCCCATATCTGGACCACAAATTAGAATTAGAGGAACAAGAGCACAGCCTGATTCTGTTCCAAATTTTTTCTTTTGTTAGCTTTATAATAAAAGCAAGGTCCTTTTGTATATAAAATTCTAGGAACCTGCCTCACATTGCCTGATGCCACATTCTTCTAAAGGAAGAATGCTATTTAAGCATAGATCTATTCAAGTTCCAAGGTGGAAATCTTATTCTATGGATCACTAGAAGCACTTTAGCGGGGAGTTATTCAACCTTGAATTTCCCAGCTTTAACAAGATGACATCTTCATCACTGAAAAAGGTGTTTAATGAAAAAATGCCAGTAAACGGACAAGGGACAGCAAGGCTGTCATATGCTAGTGATAGAACACTTCATTGCACTAAAACTTGATCTGGGATAATCCTATTCTATTGCAACACGTGGGAAAGACTTGATCAAAGTCATGATCTCCAAAAGAAGGTGGTGGAAGCATAGGAAGAAATTGAGACAGAAACTGGTTTAGGAATCATTTCACTAGGTAATTGAGTTAGAATTCACAGCATGGTTCAATGAATAATGAGGGTGAGGTCATATCTAAAATTTGCAGTCAAAGTTTGAGCATTTTTTTTGTTTGTATCTTTTTGGTCTAGAGCTATAATTGGCACTTTTGGTCAGGAAACTCCTTCTGCAAAAGCAGATTGGCATTAGGTTTTCAGTTTATAGTTTTAGAAAGTTGCCTGGGGCTACTGAAAGGCAACCAGGTGGTGCAATGTGGACCTGGTGTCAAGGACTCCTGGGTTCAAATCCAGCTTCAGGCACTCACTAGCTGTGTGACTTGTCCTCTGTCTGCCTCAGTATTTTTCATTTATAAAATGGATACAAAAATAGCATTTACATCCTGGAGTTGTTATAAAGATGAAATGAGATAATATTTGTACAGAGTTTGGCGAGTCTTTAATGTTACATAAATTATTGTCACCATATGACTTATCTAGGGTCATGCAGCTAGTATGTATCCGATATGACTTAAAGCCAGATTTTCTTGACTCCAAGCTTTCCATCTGAAATGAGCTTCTGCACCACCTAGTTTGTATAATGGAGAAAGTCCTGAACTCAAAAGAGTCAGGCTAGATCTGGGTTCAAAACCTGCCTGAGACATGTGTGAACTGTGTGACCCTGGGTAAGTCATAGCCTCTTTCACCCCCAGTTTCCTCAGTTATAAAATGGAAATAATAGTTGCACTTGGCCCACAGAGCTGTTATGGCAAAGTGCTTTGTAAACTTCCAAGGCCATGTATACATTAGCTCCAGAGCCCAAAGTCTGACATGCTTTTAAGCATACTCCACCCACTCGGTCCATTTCTTAAGTGTTCTAGATTGGATGTTAGCCATATCTACAATCATGAAACCAAGCATCATGCAACTGGAGAAACTCTAAAGAAACGAAATACTTTTTCTAAAGTTTCTTTCTGTTCTAATGCTCTGTGGTTTTTAAAGTTCTAAGAACTAAAGAAAAGCAAGAAAAAAACCACTCTCACTGTATGACAGCACCGTCAGGGACACCATAGCAGAATTAACAAATAGAATAGGATACAGTGTGGATTGATCATACAAATAAAATGGCCCTAATCTGTAGATTCAAGGTTTTCTGTGGTTTTTTTTTAAACAGCAAAGGTTACTAAAGGAGATTGTGGCACCTCCTCTGGGGGCTTTTATAAAGAGATAAGTGGCTCATCAGACTGAGATGACTCAACAGAGATCTTGCCTAAAGTGAGGAGAAGGGACTGGATCACTCCTCCTGGGACTTTCTGTGCTAAGAGTCTCTGACCCCACAGCTTGGTACCAACATTCTTTCAACTAATCCCTTCAGGTATAAATATCTGCCCTTGCCAGCTGCCTGCAACCAATCATTTTGCATCCACACCCAAACGGCTGCCAGGGTATTAGATATTAAACCGTCGAGTTAACACTGGTCTTTGTGTTCTGAAGGAGAGACCTTTCACGAGGAGCCTTCAGCTTCAGTTACCAGTCACCCGCACATTTCCCCTGGAGCCCCATCATCCTGGGCAGAGGTGGGGGTGGGGACAGGGTGGGGGTTGGAAGGGTTGTGGGTGGGGGGAAGAGTTAGTTGCATATTTGTTTTTTAACGTATCTGAAACAAAAAGATAAGGCCATTTCTCATAACTGTGCACTCTGTCAAACCACAATAGACCAAGGGTCAGACCTCAAGGTTTAAACTGAATAGTATCTCAGGTCCAAGGACTTATTTATATTTATTTCAGTCTCAAACTTCATTCCCATTTGAAACTGAGGAGAATAAGGCTGAGGAAGTAGCCTGTGACAACAGAAATAAGAGATCAAACATCTATGCATGTATACACACAAACAAAGCTGTCTGCCATCTTTGTCTCAGCTCTATGTGGGTGTGTATTGCTTATCTCCAATTTATCCTGTATATGTGTTGTTTGTACATGTTACCTTCCCATTACACTGTGACCTTCTTGAGAGCAAAGACTAATTTTTTTGTTTTATTTTGCTGGTTTTTCTTTTTCTCTTACTGTTTATTTAATTGTTCTTTGTATTCTAAACACCAAGGATAGTGCCTGGAATATAGGAGGGATTTAATAAATGCTTATTGACTAACCATCTGAATAACTATCCATTATTTTTGCATCATGGATAGAGTACCGACCTGGAATCAGGAAACCAGAGTTCAAATTTGGCCTCAGATACTTACTAGCTGTGTGACCCTGGGTAAGTCACTTAATCCTATTTATTCCAGTTTCATCATCTATAAAATGAGCTGGAGAAGGAAAGGGCTAACCATTCTAGTATATTTGTCAAGAAAACCCCACATGTGGTCACAAAGAGTTGGACACAACTGAAATGACTGAACGACAATGTCTATCTATGTCTATCTATCGATATCTATTTTTGTCAGTCTATCATGCACCCATCTCTAACTGTTTTTTCAATTTCTGTTGGACTGTCTACCTGGCAGCTAGCAACACAGTGGAGAGGGCTCTGGGTCTGGAGGAAAGAATGCTTGTTATCAAATATGACTTTAGACACTAGCTGTGTGAACTTGGGCAAGTTATTTAGCCTCTGTTTGCCTCAGTTTCCATAGTAGCACCTCCTTCCCAGGATTGTTGTGAGGACCAAATGAGATAATATGGTAAATTCTATATAAAAATGTTATTATTATTTTACATCTCTGTCCACACATAACCTGGTGTGTGTAGACCTAACCTGCTAGACATGGTATCAGATACCCTGGGTTACTATCCCAGAATTGCGTCTATAAAAAAATTTCCTACTCTCTAAGAATGGTGGAGAAGGTGGCCACCACTAGGAGGATGCTACAGCTGAAGTGAGTAAGAAAGCCTCAACTGGGGTATGACTTGCCTGAAACAATGACCTTGAGGTTAAAGGTTCTTCTCTAAGTCCTCTTCTGGGATGGTGATGATGGTCAAGAGACCACTGGGCCTCCTCATCTGCCCTGACACTTTACTTTCCAAACCTCTTGGTTTTACATCTTCCCTGTTCAATATTCTTTAACCTGCTAGACCTTGCCAGGTGCCCCCTGCACATAAGGCTCTCCATTCATTCAAAAGTTGACCATTCTTACATTTATTTTTTTCCTCCTCTACTAAAATGGGAACCCCTGGAGGTCAGGAAATGATTAGCTCTTCTATTTGTATTCCCAGTGTGGTGCTTTGCACTTGGTAAATGCTTAATACATGCTTTTCCTTCCCTCTCTTCCTTCCTTTTTTCCTTCCTTCCTTCCAAAAAAGATTATTCATCTCTTTATTAATAACTAATTATTGAATCAGGAGCAAGATTTTTCTTCTTTTCTACTTCCTCATCTACAAATCTACCAGTGTGGGAAATCTTTCTCAAACACTTACCCAGGCTAAGATCTAATCCAACAGTAAAAAAAAAAAAGTTTAAACTAATGGGAGGACTCCTGTTCATTGTGTTTATTCAGACAGGTATGCGGAAAATGTGGATTCTCCCTTTTGTCAGGGGATATAGAAATTGATAAATCTCTTCGACCACAAGTCATCTACCCCCAAGACCCTTATTGGAATATAACTCAGCCCCTCATTGAAATATTCACTTTCTTATCAATTGTTTACCAGAGTTGATTGCCATCCTCAGGAATGCCCTTTCAAGGCATATAAACTGTGAGCCCACCTCCCTGATGACTGTTTGGCATTTGAGAGTGTCACTGACCTTTTGTTAAAAATGTTGGCATTATTCATAAAATGACTAATTATCCATAAATTATGTCTTTCAAACTTTTAAAATGTCATGCTTCTTTCCTCCCTCCCTTTTTTCCTTCCTTCCTTCCTTCCTTCCTCTCTCAGGTTTTTAGACCTTGCCAGATATAGTTTAGAATAGAAAATGATTCAAAAGCTATTTCAATTTGATATGCATTTAATAAAAATCTTCTGTGTGCCAGAAACTAAGAATGTAAAAGTAAAAATCAAACAGTCCCTGCCTGCAAAAAGCTGACATTCTACTATACCAAGATGTAATCTGTGGCCTAGAGGTCCAGAGGCCCAGGGCTCACATGGACCTGTTCTGATCTCAAGGGCTGAAGAGGGTAATTTTCTTTTTTTACTTACTTGTCTCCACTTAGAATTTATTCTAAGAAATCTACAAATATGCTCCTGTCTAGGCTTTCATGAAAATGAGTACTAGGGTCTTTCATTTTTTTCCAGTGCTGGAAATAAAGAATGGAAATTAGGAAGAAGAAAGTGTTTTCACCTGACCAAAAAAAAGCAGAGGGTACAAATGACTCGGGAATTAAAAAATGTATGTGATGATTTTTCTTAAGTGATAATGTTATTTGACCTTTGCTCTTAAAGAGGACCAGTGACATCAGGAGGGGGGTTGAATTTAAGTAAGGCAGAGTTGCTCAAAGCCATTAGCCTCACTATCTCCTCCAGAGTCATCTGAGCACTTTGCTCTAACACAGCAAGAACAGACCACAGGGATAAAATGTCTCTGGAGGTGAAGCCCCACCTCCTTGTATCTGGAAGTCACTGTGGCCCAGGCCGGGAAGCTGTGTCAGAGAAGCTGGAGACAATCAGGATTACTATCTCAGGAAAGACGCTAAGGAAGAGGGGTCCAAGAAAGCAGGGCTTTCTTGGGGAGGAGAAAGCTGTGTCAGGGTAAGAGGATCTGGGCCTGGCTGCCCTAGTACATGAGGTCAACACTTAAAAAGTGCTTGTTTGATTGTTTTGATTTGTGATTTGTTTGATTGATTGTTAGAATCCTCCCACACTATCTTGTATTTATTTCATCTTTATTTGGTATACACATTACTCTGAATACAATTCTATGTGTACACATTGTATCCCCTGATAGAATGGAGATATTTGGCTAGTAGAGACTGTCACTCTTTCCGTTGCATCGCCAACACCTAAGAAAGCGCTTGGTGCATATCAATACTTAATAAGTGCTTGTTGATTGATTAAAACCAATGACAGCATGTACTGGATGCCTTTTACCTTAAAGTTTCCTCTCTAGACATCCCCAGCTCCTTCAGCCAGCAGGGTTGGTCAATCTAGAGGTGCAAGGATGTCAAAGTAGAGGAAGTTGAGTTTGATTTGTCTGGGATCAAACAAGTTGTAAGGTTTAGAAATGGGATATGAACCTCATTCCTCTGGTCAGAGTCAGTAGTCTTTGCCCTGTGTAACAGCATCTTCTTCTTCCTCCTGATTTCCAGGCTGCTCACTGTCACCATCAGCTTCCTTTGGATATACCACAGTTGGTCAAATTTTTCCTCTGCAACTTAACTATCTTTCAGATTTGTCTGCTTGTCATAACTTTTAAGCAGCTTTTCTAAAATGTGATACCCAGGACTGAATAAAATAACTCCATATGTGGTCTGACCAGTGCAGACACAATGGAGTTGCAGGCTCCTAGAGGTACAGTCCCTAGAAGAGACCGCAGGTCAATTAGTCCAAACTTCTCCTTTTACAAATCAGGAAAATCATACCCTGAGAACTTAACTGACTTTCCAATAGTCACACTGGTATTCTGTTGAAGAGCTAGCATTCACACTCAGATTTTCTGACTTTGTAGTGTAGTGATCTTTCTTTCATGCCACCTTTCTATCATCTCTTCTGAATATTTCTTACTTCAGTATATTCCTGATCAGTGGGGTGGAACAATGAATAGTGTTGGACTTGGAGTCAGGAAGTCCTGGGTGCAAATCTAGCCTCAGAAAGTCACTTACCCTTTTTCAGACTCAGGTTTCTCATTGGACAGATGAGAATGATAATAACACCTACCTCCTCAGGCTGTTGGGAAGATAGCGCTTATATAGTATTTAATATTTCTATAATAAAGTGTTTATATACTTTAAAGTGTTATCTATAATAACAGTTCTAAATTGCTATGATTATTTGAGGGCTATGAACACTCTCCTCCAAGGCAAATCTGTGCCTTCTTATCCTGTGTGATTCCTGTTATATTGTTCCATAAATCCTCTGTGTGATGAATGAATAAATCCAAGAGACAGAATTTCTGGGTAATTAATAATGTCTACTAATTAGGCTAGTCAGCAATCAATAAATTGATGGCCAGTGGTTTTCCTAAGTAATCAAAGACTCCAAATGCCTTAAATATCTTTGTGAAAGGGAATGCATCTGACAAGTGATTTTTCCCCAAAAAACTGTGGTGTTCCATGGTTCACAACCATATAGGAAGGAAGGAAGATGGATCCTTGTTTTGGGGAAAAGTTTAGTTTTATTGTAAGTGCCATATGATTTTTCTGAGCTAACTCAGAGTAGGAAAGGGCTACCAGGAGAGGTAATAAGGCTCTACTCCTTGAATTTGTCCAAGGAGAGGTTGGATGACCAGTAGTTGAATACATTATGGTAGGGTTTACTTTATTGAGTATGGATTGACCTAGATATCTGCTAAGGTTCCTTCCAACTCTCAAATTCTGTGATCTTCATGTTCAATTCTTGGCTTAATTCATTGTCCATCTCTAGAGTCCCTCCAAGAAAGATGGAGAATGGGCCAGCTCAATAAGTTGACTATCTAATGGTATTTTAGTGTCTGTACAATTCATGATTTTCATTAATTTTTTTTTCTCTATGGTTAGTGAGGAACATCTCATTGACTATGGTTCACACTAAGTACTTTCAGTACTGTTCTAGGATTTGATGCAATTACCAAAAGTATGCCATATATGAATAGGAATATGATTTTTCAAATAATGTTTTATTGATGCTCTTTTTAGAATGTCGTTTTACCTTCCACTGATCCCAACCACCCTTTGACCCATCATTAGAATTAGAGGTATACCTTTTAATAAGTAAGGATTATTGAGCAAAACATATACTACATTGGCCATATCTGAAAATGTTTGTACTATTTCATACCTCAAGTCTACCACCTCTTGTCTGAGAGAAAAGAGACAGGAGACAGTTGTCCCCATTGATCTGCTGAAATAGATTAATTCAAATGGTTAATTATGAATTTCTGTGTTTGCTTGTTGTATTCCTCCAGTAGAATGTAAGGTTTTTGAGAGCAGTATACCTTTCTTTCTCTGTGTGTACTCATTTCTTTTTTATCCATTCACCTGCGTGCATTCATTCATTTGTTTATTTATCCATTCATTTACATTCATCTTTCTCTCTGTTTCTCTGTCTTTGTAGCCCTAGTACCTAGCATAGTGTCTAACGCATAGTAAGTACTTCTGAAATATTTGTTAGATAGGATTGTTGGACTGGATAACATTTTTTACAATTTACTTTACAAGGCTGTGAGGATCACATAAGATAACTTACAAAACTTTATTGCTTAGGATATAGTTTAATATGCCTGGCACACAGTAAGTACTTAATTCTTCCTGATTAGACTTGACTTAACAAAGCATCCTAGACAGCTGTACTTTTGCCCTGATGTAGATTCCATTCCTACATATGTTCTTATTAAAGGATTAGAAAGAGAAACTGTTAAGTACACATTAGGCCCATCCAAGGGAAAAGGGAAGAAGGGTTCTGTGTCTATTTCCAGGGGCTTTCTCTCACTTTCCCCAAGTGAGAGAAATGAATGACCTGTTTTTAGGTGTAGGTTTCCTCTCATGCACCTGCCCTGTGTACATGTCCTGCAAACCTAACACAAGGAATGGAATACATTGGAAGAAAATATGTTCTGATGTCAGATAGTCTCAGGGTATACTGTTCAATCAGATGATTTAAGAAATTCAACATATGTTCACAGAACTTCAAATAAACCAAAATGAAATGCATCTCATGTAGTAAATGTGTTTGTTGAACACGTCTGGACCATTAAAAAAAGCTAAATCTCTTTCACATATACACATTGTAAATCAAAACATAAATATAAGCTAAGGGCAACCCAAACTGGGAAAATCCATTGTTTTCTTTTTCTTTCTATTCTAGCATTTTCTCTATTTTCTCTCTGCCCTCTGCCCTTGCATTGGGAGGAAAAAAAAAACAAAAGCCATCTCAGCTGCTAAGTGGATGTCCATTTTGAGAGGTTCCTGTGTAGGTGTGTGGCATTCAATTCAATTCAATTCATCAAACTTTATCAATAAGAGCCTGCCCTGTGTGAGGTATTGTGCTACATGCTGAAAGTGGGGGTGGGTACATGGTCAATAGGACACAGACCCTACTCTCAATTTAATTCAATTCAAACATGTTGAAGCATCAGCCATGCACCAGGCCCTGTGGTGGCTTAGGAAATACGAAGACCACAATTAAATAGTCCTTGCCTTAAAGAGATTATGTTTTACTGACAGAGTCTACTGTCTCATTGTAGGGAAAGATGGGTACATAAGTAAGTATAACATTGTCTTGATAATGCATTTTTTGTTTTAGTATAATCAAATGCCTCAGATTGAATAATGTGAGTAAAGAAGACCTTTCCCACCCAATAATGGACCTGGGAAGATTTATAGGAAGGCCCAGACCTTTTGTTAGTGAGGTACTGGTTTTTAAGGGTTATGATGTTCTCCGACTTTGAAAAATGTATAAATTCTCTGAGGTAAGGTTTTGTTTCAGGGCTTACTGTCTGGAAATCTTTGTATGGCCAGATGAAACTCTGGGCA
Source organism: Potorous gilbertii (assembly GCA_028658325.1). Classification (NCBI taxonomy): domain Eukaryota; kingdom Metazoa; phylum Chordata; class Mammalia; order Diprotodontia; family Potoroidae; genus Potorous; species Potorous gilbertii. The sequence goes on along the minus strand of CM053774.1, from coordinate 75,322,413 downwards.
GCCACTAAGGAGCCCCCAGCTTTGAAAACCCAGATGTTGGTGCTTCTCTCTCTTGTAACTATGTATGTATGTAATAATCAGACTGCTGGATCTGTCTGTTGATTTATGATGTATGTATTGCTTATGTCAGACAGTTGGAAGCCCTGTCTATTGATTTTAATTTCTCTATATTTTCTCTGAAGTTCAGGATGTTGACTTTTCCCCCTGAACTAAGTGAATGATATATATGCTTGATTAAAGTGATGGTTGACCCCTCAAAAGTTATTTTCCTTTTAGAAAAACAGAACTAAGAACCTGCCATAGCAGGCCCTCCTGTGTATGCTGAGGTCTCTGCTTTTATAAACACAAAGTTGAATATGATAAAGGAAAAGGGGGATCCAAGTGACTGACTCTCTGGACTTTATCCCCATGTGCCATTTATCTTCACACTCTGCAAGTTCCCTCAGTCTCTGTTGCCTTCTCACTCTGAACAGCCCTCCACATCTAGGGTTCCTTCCTCCTTTTGGTGAATTCCTCCATTTGGAGGAAGGACCCAGGTCAGCCATCTTTCGTGCTTTTCCTAACTCTCCAGATTTCATCACGATGCCTCAGAAGACTCCTCACCCTGGAACTTCCCTCTGCCCTGGGACCCCCTTCTCCTTTTAGTGAGTGCCTCTGGAGATTTGGAGGAAGGGCCCAACCCAGGCAGATTTCATTCCTGTCCCAACTTTGCTTCTGATACTTTTCAGCTTCTTAGGTGTTATCTTAAAACGTAAGCTACTTGAGGACATGGATTTTCTTTCTTTTTGCTTACATTTGTATCTCCAGCCTTTGGCACAGAATCAGGAGGAAAAAGTGGGGCTGGTGACCTGCACATCCCTCCCTCCCTCAAAACTAAGTCAAGGGCAAGTCATGTCATCGTCTTTATGTTATGGTCCTCTTCAAGAATGAAGGACAAACACAACCTGTGAGTGAGTAGCAGTTCTTCTCCTCTGCTCTCCTCTCCTCTCCTTGACTTGAAAGTGTACTAGGCAAATTTAGGGAGAAAAACATTTTTTTAAGGTGGAGGAATTCAGCGATAGTTTCTTAGGTGAGATGGACCCACCTTTCTGGGGCTCAGTTTCCTCACCTATGAAATGGAAGCTATCCATAACAATTTTCTTACCTTTTTTCATAAGATCATTTTCAGAATCAAATGAGATAATGCATGTGGAAACCTGTTATCCTCACAACTTCCCTGGGAGGGAAGGGCTATTATTCTCTCTAATTTACAGGTGAAGAAACTGAGGTACGTATTGGTTAAGGGACTTGACCAGGGTCAGGCAGCTATTCACTGTCAAAGGCTGGATTTGAACTCTGTGGCCTCACAGGTTCAGTCTCTCTTCTCCATCCTACCTCACACACTTTCCTCTTCTTGGCAAAGTTTACTGTCCCTCCACAGTGACTGTCCAAGACATATGTGTGGATGGACCAGCTCTGAAGGTCGTCTTTCTAACAACATATAGTTTGGATCCCAGAGTATTTTTTATTTTTTTTCTGTGTGAATAGTTAGGTTGACCTACTAGAAGTGATTATGAATTTAATTTAGAAGATTCTGTGTTGTGGGGCTTAAATTGATCAGTACAATGTCATCATTCATAAAAAGGAGCATTTGAAGGACTTTACCACCAAAGGACAGTTTTTCCATTTGGTCTCTACCCCAAACCTCCTTGTTATGCATCCATCTATCTTCCTAATATTTGTCTCATCTACTCTTAATAATCAGGAAGTCATAAACAAAGCTAACTATATTGTTTTATCTTTAATAAAATCCATGATTTTCACACATACCTAGGAGATGATATTTGGTTAGAGGAGTATCTTTAAGAAAAGGCATTTTCTTGGTCAAATCAGTCCTGGTCTTTAAAGATAGAGAACGAATAAAGTTTGATGGATAGAGGGCTGGGTCTGGAGTCAGGAAGACTCAAGTTCAAATTCAGCCTTAGCAGTGTGACTTACTAGATGGGTAAACCTGGACAAGTCAGCTTAGCCTCTGTTTTCCTTAGCCTACGGCAGAAGGAAATGGCAAATCACTCCAATGTCTTTGTCAAGAAAACCCCATAGACAGGATGATCCACAAAATCACAGAGGCAGATACTATGGAAAGACTAAACAGCAACAACCAAATAAGGACAGTGGGATTTTGTATCCTCTGCCTCTTGCAGTCAGTTCAGTAATTGAAACAATGTAGCCTGATGTAGAATATCACCTGTGAAACATGCTTGTACCCGTCTCTTACCTTCATTAAAAACGCTCTTGATCCCTACGTAGATTATTCTCATAAAGATTTTATAGAGATGGGTTGTGGGTATTGATGTTTTCTCATTCACCCTTTTAAAGCAGGAATTCCTCCATGACCACACTGGTACACACTATGACCACCTCCACCCTGGCTGGCCGACTCCAGGGTAATGCAATTCCTGGCTTTCAACTTCCAACTCTCCTTTATCTTCTAAAATTATAACGCAAGCTCCTTCAGGGGAGGGGCTGCCTTGCTTTCTTGTTCTTATATTTCCAGCTCAGTGTCTGGCATATAATAAATATTTAATTGGTATTCTATCTGGTAGGAGGAAGGAGAGAATTTGGAACTGAAAACAAAATAAAATTAAAAAATTTTAAACGGTCTATCGTCTTTTTTTAGTCCACCCTTCTTCTTTCCCTCCTTTATTTCTCTTTTTCTTCCTTCTCTCCCTCACTTCCTTCTCTTCTTCTCTTTCTCTCTCCTTCTCTTCCTTTCTTTTTCTCTCCTTTCTTTCCTTCCTTCCTCTCATGGAGATGGGATATTAACCCCTAAAAAGAAAAGACAATGTCTTTGGGATCTGGACCCCAAAAAGGAAAAGCCCCTGGACTTTCCCACATGGCCCAGGTCCATATTGTTCTCCTGGGGAACCTGGCCATTCCCAGTTTATAATCTTTTCATTGTGGCTTTCACTGTCTACACCGGGCACCCTCCTAGACCCACTCCTTGATTCCGTCTAGACCCCTTCCATTTGGCTCAGGTCCCTGGCACTCACCAGGTGCTTCTTTGTTATGTCTCAGTCACCCTAGACTACTTAGCCACTCCTATATCCTTTCCACAGTCTTTCTGTAGATAAGGTTCATCTTGACCCCCATTAAATTGCTCAAACTTCTTAAGACTCTTGCCAATGGCTCAGATTCAATCTGGCCCGCTTGTCAATACAAGTGTCACAAATATTCAGATTCCTTATGAGTCTGGTTAATAAGAGCCAGACTAGTGTTCTAATAAAATTTATCTCTGGCAGAAAGAAGGCTTGAGCTGAATTCATTCATGGTAGGACCTGCATGGCTTGCCCTTAAATATTGGGGTCCAAAATACCCCTAGACCTCAAAACATTCCTGTCTCTCTGTATTTCTTCCTTCCTTCCTTCCTTTCTTCCTTTCTTTTTCTTTCTCTTTTTTGATCTATTAATGTCCATTATTTTAGCTCTCCTCTTTCAAAAAATACCTGGAAAATCAATCTTTTAATGTACTCATATTATATCATTCCTAATGCAGACCTTTTCTATATGGATAGTACCATTTCAACTTCTTAATATTTAGATAGACAAAGCATTTATGAAGCAATTACTATGTACCAGACTTTCAATTTGCTGTTGGGGATACAAATATAAGTAAACAAGAAAGTCTCTGGCTTTGAGGAGCTCACAAATCTTTAAAAAAATTTTTTTATTTTATTTAAATGTCAGGTTCCCAATTCTTTCCTTCATATTTCCCTGCCCCCACCCCCACACCTAATCCTTGCCCCCCACTTCCTACCATTAAGAAAGCAAGAAAAATAACATTCCTGTTACAAACACAGATAGTCAAAAAAAATCCTTGCATAGGCCTTGTTCAAAAAGAAAAAAGAAAAATCAAAAGTTTCAGTATCCATTCTATGTTCATCATTTCTGAGATCAGTCCTCTGGAGTTGTGTTTGGTCATTACATTGAGCAGAGTTAACTAAGTTTTTCAAAGTTATTTGCCTTTTCAATGTTATTGTTATTGTATAAATTGTTCTCCTGGTTATGCTTATTTCACTTTGTATCAGTTCATACAAGTTTAGAAGTGGGGCCCTCATGGGAATGGGAAGAGCATAATTGGGAACTGGTTTGGTGGTCTCCAGCTTTGCAAGACAAGGTGAAAACTCCCCTATCAGAACTGGTGACCTCAGGGTCAGACACTAAGTTTCCAGTAGGAGGGAGATAAGGATGATGACCAGATGACAGGTAGCCTGGCAAGGAGAAGGCAGCAAAGTAATGAGGATACTTGGTCCCTAGTGGCATAGCGTAGACGATCACCCATCAGAGCGCATTGAGGACAGTGGTGTTTGAGGGCAGAATGTGGCAGCCCCATTGTCAGTGATGAGGAAATAATTTTAAAAAAAAACCTTACTGCTGCTAGGATCTAGGTTTCGTTAGGATCTAGCTTACTTGGGAGGGATGAAATGAGAGAAGTGGGTAGTTCTAATCCCTGGCCAGTCATACAGTCTTGTAGGTGATGGAGAATCTACCCAGATAGAGTTCAATCATCTCAGGCTTGATTTCTTCCCTACTGAAGGTCTTGCTGCTGTAGATCTCCACCATACTGCTCACCATCTCTGGCAGGATGATCATCTTGTGAAGAAGCATCTTTATGAGGGAACATTGTTTGCAAGTAAACCTAGCTTGAGTTTCTGTCACTGTCAAGCCCTGTGAGCTGTTCATAAGATATGTCCAGCAGCCAATCCAGGTCCCCACTGAAGTAGGTAAACTTTATGAAGGTCTGCTTCTTCTGCTCCACTTATACTCGTCCAGTCATCCTGATGACTATCTGGTCACTGGATTCAGATGCCTCAGGAGGAGAAGTGAGGCTGGTGACCGGCATAGCCCTCCCTGACTCAAAACAAAGTCCGGTGCAAGTCATGTCATCATTTCTCTGATGTCTTGGTCTTCTTCAAAAATGAAGGATGAACACAACAACTTGTTAAGAGACAAGGGATCTGGATTTGACTCCCAGGTCATGGTGCAGGAGGCTGTAGGACATGCCCAGGACTATTGTATGACTAGTAGGGATCTCCAATGGGGGGGACTGCCTGGGGATGCTCCTCTCTTCCTCCTCTCCCAAACAAGAAAATAATTTGTTAAAGAAATCAACATAACCTCTCCAACATTTTTCATTTGTTTGTTGTCACTTCAGTTACTTCCTTAAGTGCTCTAAGGATGAATTAATTTAGCTGCTTCTCTCATCATCTTTTTTAAAATACTTTCTTCTTTACTTTTTCTCTTCTTTTTAGGATGCTATTGATTATAACCTTCCATTATCAGTTTCCATGATACTTTATAGTCAACTTTATATTCTAAATAGAGTTATTCATGACTGCCATATCTCTGTTTGGTAGAGAATTCATGTCTTTGCTGAGTGAGGCAATCTATGGGCTCTTTTGTTCTTATTATGGCAACTGACCTAAACTAGTTATATTTCCTTAGTAAATCTGTGTCAATGTCTGTTCTTTTATGCATTACATATCTTTTTGACCCCATATGTAAGGCACCATGGTATCTGAATGACTTGACCTGGTGTCCATGAACTTAAAATTTTTTTTGGAAAACAATATTGCAATATAATTGATTTCCTTTATAATTCTATGTGTTTTATTTTATTCATTTAAAAACTATTTTGTAAAGGAATCTATAGACTTTAGCAGACTGCCATAAGGATCCAGGATACAAGAAAGGTTAAAAACCCTTGCTTTCTACAATCCCATTCAACATACCTCTGTGCTTTTTTTTGGAACTAAATTCGAGTGTCTAAAGATTAGACCCATGGTTACCACTGACCCTGTTATTCACCAGGCTGTTTATAGTAAATCGTTCTCTTCAGGGCCTGATAGAAGTCTATTTTGGTACTGTCGATAAATAGCATTGTCCAGAAGTTCTATATTGAGGGGGTTCAATATGGAGAAACATGACCTCTTGGTTTTTACCAACTGGATTGGTCACTGTTGCTTCTATACAGTTGGCATAAACGCCACTGGTTAGTTTCCCTATCCAAACTTCTACCCTGAAGTACAGGAGGGCGGAAATGATCATGTAATTGCTAAATAAACAGAAATGCATTTTGTTTGGGCTTCAGGCACAGGTGCAGGCAAGATGATAAAAAGAATAGTGATGCAAAGCAATTATTCCGGGCCATTCTGCTAGTCTGCCCATATTTGCTCAGGGTGTCAGCTTTTTCCTCCCATGTCTGATTACCTTCCATCATCAACCTCTGGCTTTGTCATGAAGAAAAAGATGGTCAGAAGCAGGCTTTTAGCAAATGCAAGTAAATTACCTCAGAGTCATTCTTTGCAAAGCCTCACAAAAGGCAAAGCTCCTAAATTCCTGGAAAAAAGATCATTACCTGGATGGCAGGCCCCATCAGGCATCACCTTGTGCACTACGTCAGGGCTCTGTCTTAGTCAATATATAGGAGTTCAGACCCAATTTTCATTTGCCTCAGGTGAGAAGTTTATGACAATCTTGTCCCACCACCAAGAGACAGGGAAAGGGGCTCAGCAGTTTGGGGAAGACAGGTATTTTCCAGATTGGTGAAATGGTGTCACTTTTTGGAGAGGTGGAGACAACCTGGGGAGAGGTAGACTCTGGGACCACAAGACTGATCTAGAATGAGAGTTTTATGTGAAGCAAAAGGAAGAGGTCATTAATAGGCTGGGAAAACAGAATTCAAAGGGCCAAAGGCGAAGGGTGGATCTATGTGATGTAAGCAACAGGAAGAAGCAATATTAAAGGGTCAATCTGGAAAATCAATGAAAACAGGACAAAAAGAAAATCAAAGACCCGGGTCCTGAGGAGCATCAAAAAATCTAGGACATTTTTCTTGCTTCAAATGATTGGTTCTTAAGTTATTGCTGGTCACACCTGACAGGGCACTGCTATTACCTTTTCCTCTTCTTTCTCTGAATGAAAGAGGTAACTGTGAGAGGACCTCTGAAGTCAACAACTGGGACAGCAATGTGGAATTAACACAGGGCTCTTGACCTTGACCAAGATTAGGCAGACACTCTCTAACTGACTAATCATACCCAGAATCACAGAATGTTAGCATTAGAAGGGACATCAGAGGCCATCTAGTGACCAGAGATTCTTATGGACTCCAAAGATCCTTGAATAGATTTTAGGGGTCTATGAACTTGGAAGGAAAAAAATACATCTCTATTTCAATATAATTGGTTCTCTTTGTAATCCTATGTATTTGATCTTATATATTTAAAAAATATTATTCCAAGAAGAGGTCAATAGTCTTCTCCAGATTGTCAAAGAAGCTCATGACAACAAAAAAGGTTAAGAACCCTTCATGTAGTCCAACCTTCTAATTTTTTTTCCTTCCCTTCCCCTTTCCCTTCCTTCTTCCCTTCTCTTTTTCCTTCCCATTTTCCTTCCCCTTCTCTCTTCCGTTCCTTTTCCCTTCCTTCCCCCTTCCCTTCTCTGTTCCTATCCCTTCCTTTTTCCTTCTCCTTACCTTTTCTCTTCCATTTTCCCATCCCTTCCTATTCCTTTCCTCTTCCCTCTTCCCCTTCCAACTTCCCCTTTCCCCTTCTTTTCTCACTTCCCCTTTGCTATCTTTTTTCTTCTTTCCTCCTTCCCTTCTCCCTTTCTTTTTCTTTCTTTCTCCCTTTCCATTTTCTCTTCCCCTTCTCCTTGCACTTTGTTGTTTTCCCCCCTTCTCTTTTCTCTGGGAGGACTCTCATGTCCCTAGCACTCTTACTGTTCCCCACTGTGAAGAACCAACCCAGATGTATCTTTTGCCCTTAACCTTTCTTCCCTCACCCCTGCTCCTCTGGGTGTCTCAGTTTAGGTTTCAAGCTTTTTGGGGGGTAAGAGTTAAATTTCGCCAAAAGTACCCTTGATCAATGAAAGTCTCTAATTCCAAAAGCAGTTGCATAAAACTGGGGCATCCTCATATTGTCCTTCAACCACCTGGTCTATTAAGGCAGATACCTGTGTGAAGAAAGGTGATGTGGTGGAAAAGAATGTTGCACTTAGATCCCAGATCTATCAGCTTGTAGGCAAGTCATTGAACTTTGCATGAGCCTTAGTTTTCTCATCTGTAAAATGGGAATAACAAATCTTATACTTAGAACAGGACAAGGTTATTATGAGTTTATTGCCAATCTTGAAGTGCCATAGAAAGAGGTATGGTAGAGTGAGAGCTTGCCTTAGGGTTGCCTTTGACACAAACTGACTGTGTAACCCTAGAAAAATCATTTAATATCCCAGTGCCTCAGAAAACTTCCTAAGAGACAAATCACAGAGTATCTGCCTTCTGTATGGATAGAAGGACTTTTCTCATTAAGTGTTTCCCTATAAAATGGTCTAGTCTCTACCCTTATCCTGAAGTCCTATATAAAGATGAGTAATTAATTTAAAGCTCCTAAATTTCCTTCCTTTGATGTACACAAAAAATTTTAAAGCTTTCTGTATACTTAATTCCAAAATCAAGTTAAACTACCATACCCTCCTTACCACAAGACTCAGGTATCACAACCTGAACAAGGCCTTTTCTGTTCCCTGGTGTTGGTAGGGATTTTTCCATCTTCTTAATGGTTTCGTACATAGCCTCTGTTGACATGTTAAATTTCCTTCAGTCTCCCACACTCACTCCATCAAATAGAACAGAAATTTATTGAGAGGAGGAACTATTTTACTGTTGTTTCTGTATCCCTAACATTGGGCACAGTGCCCAACTAGTATATAATGGTTTTTTAAAAATAATTGAATTTTTATGTCCATGTACCAAAAGCCCTCCCTCACTGTCTTATTGCATCATGATTTTTTTCCTATAGTTCTATATGCTTTTTAAATAATTGAATGAACTGCTAAAATGTCAGTTAAGGGTGAATGAAAATAAAGATGTAATTTTTTTCCTGTCCAAATTCAAAGACCTAATAAAATCTCTTCATGGACCCCCTTAGTATGTCCTTGAATCTCAGGTTCAGAACCTCAAAGCTAGTAGAAAAGATGTAAATTTCAAAGGCTGATGAAAATGCTATACACAAGGAGTTTCTGAACCTGTCCAGAACTCCAGATATAAGTTGAGCAAATGTTAAGAATCAACAGTGATTATACAGAGAACATTTTGTAAAAACAGGTGAATGAAATTATATTCATTTGATGGGATAGAATGGAAACATATATGAATTCTTTAACTCTTGCCAGCCTCTGCTTCTTTACTTCCTTCTCCTTGTCTTCATCTCCAAACATCACCTTTTCTAGAAGTTTTCTAACAATATCTATTTTTAAAAAGTCTAAGGTCAGGCTGACAGTTGAGATCTTCAACTGCCTTAGCAGAAAGACTTCCCCAATGCTAATATTAAATATATTGTATGTAATATATAACACATTAATATTAATAGAATATGTAATAACATGTGTTATATTTACATGTGTATATACATATTTCCTTTATATTATATATACATGTATGCCTGTGGGTATGTATGAAAAAAACAAAGACCACTTCAGTTTAAGATAGGAAACTCCCCTCTACTCAGACTGAAAGTTGATTTTTTTAACTGAAAGCCTCAACTAGTTTTCTCCCACAAGAAGCAGTTAAATCCTTGACTTTAACTGAGGATTAAAGAAAAGTCCTCTCCTTCCTCTCTTGCATTATTTAAAGGAAACCTTTTCAGCTGAGACTGATTGAAGGAGAGGAGAACTTTGATCTACCTGGTGAAGGGAAAGGTCACCATGGGAAAAGAAAAGTACCTAAATTGGTTTGATTCCCAGAGAAGGGGAGACCTAGAACTCAACCTATTTGTCTTAACAATAAAAATGAATAAGCAAATATAAATAAACAGATAAACAAATAAAAGATAAATAAATGAATGAATAAGCTAGTAAAAAAAAGAGAAATGAATAAAGGGATAAACCAATAAACTGATAAATAAATGAGGAAAGACTTTAATGATGCCAAGCATGACCAAGGAACAAACCTCGGTGAGGAAAATAACTCAAAAACACCTGCAATCAAAACTTCAAAGAAAAAAATGCTTTCCCTGAAAAACAATTCAAATTCTTTGAAGAAATGATACAAAAGATCTAAAAAAGAAGTGAGAGCTACAGAGAAGAGAACTGGACAAAGGAACAATTGCTCAAAAAACAGGACAAGAAGAACAAAACTTCCCAAGTAACAAACTTCCTAAAAATTTAGAATAGACCAAATGAAAATTAATGTCTCCAAGAGACAAAAGAACTTTAAAAGACAAGTAAGAAAAGAAAAAGAAAGAAGAAAAATCTTCATGTCAAAAACAACTGACCTAGAAAACAGATCAAGGAAAGATAATATAAAAAATCATAGGATTGTCTGGTCTATAACCCTTCCCTCCCCCTCAAAAGAACTTATGATATCATCTTTCACGGGATCATTAAAGAAAATTGCCTGGACATATTAGAGAAGAAGGCAACATGAAGAAAGAAAGAACCTACTGATCACCTCTTGTAAGAAAACCTAAAATTAAAATTCCCTGTGATGTTATTGTCAAAATCCAGAGCTTGCAAACAAAATAAAAGATATGACAAGCAATCAGAAAAGGAAGAATTCAAATATCAAAGAAATTGCATCAAGATCATACAAGATTTAACAGCTGTCAGTTTTATGAAAGAGAGAAGATGCAATGAGCTATTTCAGAAAGCAAAGGACAAAGGTCTACAACCAACAATGGAATATAGTCCTAAAAGAAAAAGAATGGACTTTCAATTAAATAGAATATTTTCAAAGATCCTTGATGAAAAAACCTGAACAGAAAAGGAGCTTTGACATATAAATATGGAAATCAAGAGAAAAATCTAAAGACAACTACAAGAACACAATCAGAAGAGACTTTATAAGGATTATATTACTTCCGTTGTAATGGAGAGGAAGGGATATTAGAAAGGGTTCTAGTTGAATCCTAATGTCACAAGGGGTCACAGAGTTATTCATTTAAAACAGAAGACCTATAAATAGCTTCATTACATTTTGAAGATATAAGGAAAAAGAAAAAGGGGTAAAGAGACACATTGAGAAAATGGGAAAGATATAGAAACTTGTTGAGACACATAACAAATAAAACCGTATGTAGACATGGAAGGAGTGGAGGGGTTACATGAATCTCACTTTCTTTCAAACTAGTCAAAAGAAGGACAGAATATACATACACAAAGATTTTGGTGTAGAAATACTCTCAATTCAAGAGGGATACAGATAGGAACAGGGAGAGAGGAAAAGAGTATATTCAGGATGATAGATTGAGAGAGGAATTCTCATAGGCCAAACAAATCTAAGAGAGAACATAGTGAAGAGATAAAAAAGAAGTAATAGGAGTGTAGAGGAGAAAAATGCATTTAAAAGAATTAAATGGAAGGACATAAATAATTAACAATCATAGCTATCAGTGTGGATATGAAAATGTATAAAACAGAACAGGTTAGCAGTACAAGTTAGAAAGCAAAATCCAACAACATGCTGTTTACAGATCAAGTCAACAAATATTTATTAGTCACTTGGTAGCCATAGCACTGTACTTAGCGATGGGAATACAAATACAGGCAAAAAGAAAGACTTCAAAGGTTGGAACAAAATCTAGCGAAACAAGTAGGAGTAGCAATGATGATTTCAGACAAGACAACATCAAATACAGACTTAATTAAAAGAGATAAATAGCAACCTATGTTTTGCTGAAAGGTAACACTGACAATGAATTTATTCAATACTTAACATATGTATGTATGTATGTATACACACATATGTGTGTATGTATACCCAGTGGTATATTTAAACTTCTAAATTCTTAAAGGAAAAACTAAATAAATTATAAGGAAAAATAGGCAAACTACAGTAATGGAGGGGACGGGAGGAGACATCAGTTTGTCCCATCTACTCTAGATAAATCTAACCAAAAAATAAATAAGAAAGAAAAATCTGAATGGATTTTAAAAAATATATAACATAGACTTCTGTTGACTGTTGAATGGAAATAGAAAGGAATATGCATAATTCCTAGATATGCATGGGGTCTTTACAAATTCAATCATTTCTTAAAATATAAAAAACTCACAAACAATTGTGGAAAAGAGTAAATATTGTACATATCCTTTATGAATCAATATGCAATTAAATTATATTAAATAAAAGGCCACTGGAAAATGTTAAAAAGTAATATGAACTAAATACGATGACTTAATCATAAAGAATCGTTGGGTAAGAACAAATTATAAAAATGACATAATTTCATTTGAGATAATGACAACAATGAGACAATATTACAAAATTTTAGGGACACAGCTAAAGAAGTCCTTAGGAGAATATCTATATCTTTAAATACTTTTGTTAAAAAGAGAGAGAGAAAAGAACAACTCAATGAATTATAAATTCAACTAAAAGTACATGAAAGTTAACACATTAAAAATAAACAAAAAATAGAAATCCTAAAAACTAAGGAAGAAACTAAAAAGCCAAGGAATCAATAAATAAAACTATGAGTTGTCTTTTTAAAAAACCTGCTAATTTGATTAATGAGGAAAATCAGATCATCAGCATCAACATGATAAAAGGATAATTTAAAACAAATAATGAAGAAATAAAGGATAGTGTTGGGAACTATTTTGACCAACTATATGGTAAGAAAACCAATAACTTAAATGAAATAAATGGATATGTAAAAAAAAGTCAAAAATAATAAAACAAAAAAGAGAGAATGTAAACAACCCAATCTGAGAGGAAGAAATTGAACAAGCTATAAATGAATCTCCAAAGAAAAACTCCAGGTCCAGATGGATTCACAGTGAATTCTTTCAAACATTCAAGGAACAATTATTTCCAGTGTTACATATATTGTTTGCAAAAAAAAAAATAGCAAAAGATAGAATCCTATCCAATTCCTTCTAAGACACAGATAAGATTTTGATATATAAACAAGGAAGGAAAAAAAACAAAAGAAAACTACAGATCAATAATAGGTAAATCAAATTTAGAAATATCTTAGCAAAGAGGCTGAAACAACATATCACAAACATACACTATGACCAACTTGGATTTATGCCTGGAATGCAGCACTGGTTTAATATTTAATATTAAGAAAACCATAAATTCATTGAACCACATTAATAGCAAAATCAACAAATTTTACATGACTTAAATTCAAGTGAACTGTTAATTTCTTGTCTGATTCTTTCTTTCATAGCTCTCATTTCTTTACCATTTTTTTCCTTTAGCACATTTGTTTCATCTATAAAAATACTTTAAAACTCTTGTTTTATCTTTCCAGGAATTCTACTTTGATTTTTACTCAAATTCTGGTTTGGTTTTTTTTTTTTTTTGAGACTTCTCTTGTAGATTTTTTAAAAAATGATACATTTTTTCCAGTTACATGTAAATACAATTTTAAATATATTTTTTAAAATAAAATTTTGAGTTCCAAATTTTTCTCCCTCCCTCTTTCCCTTCCTGCATCCCTAACATGGTAAGCAATTTGACATAGGTTATATATGTGTAATCCTAAAAATATATATTTCCATATTAGTCATGGTGTGAAAGAACAAAATGAAAAAATTTCTTTGTAGATGTTTTGAAGTCATTCTCTACTCCTGGGTATGTATCTTGATGGATTTTTATGATGGGAATTTTTCTTCATTCTTCCTGTCTACTCCCTGACTTTGAACTTTGTGCTAGGGCTGGGAGCTATATACTTTGAAGAAAGGGTCTGGGCTGGTCCTGCTGTTGCTTTCTTGGGAGCATTGAGTGTTCTATTACTCCAAGACCTTGGGGGCAGGTCAGGTTGAAGATCTGCATGCTTTCAGTGCTCACTACAAGGTCTGACTCAGGGCAAAGTCTTAACTGCTGGTGTGAGCTCTGGGTTGTGGTCTGAGCAATAGGCCTGTGGACTTCGGTCTGGAATTTTTGATCTGATTTTTCTCTGCAGGCTTTACATGGGGGTTGAAAATTGGAAAACTCTCTCTCTCTCTCTTTTTCTGTCCTCTAGATTACCCCCTGCTCCACTGCTTGGGTCTGAACCACACCATTTACTTTTGAATTACTCCTTTTACAGTATATAGTCTAGGACTTGCAATCCTGGAATGCCATCCTAGAGACAGAACTAATACCAGGTAGTAATGGATAGAGCTGCCAATTGGTACCTGTTCCCCAGACCTAAGCAAGTTTAGACCTTTCTGTGCTTAGTCTAGGACCTCCTTTAGTCTTAATGCATAGGTTTTCTCTCTCTTGGAATTTTCTGTGTGACTGTCATGGCCAGATCTCATCTCTAGTGTCCATAGGCCTCCTTGTTTAGATCTCTCTGCTAATCGGGGTTGGAAAAATCATTCACTATAATGTTTTTCTTGGATTTCCCAAACAGAATTTAGTTTGGTGTATTTTCTAGGCTTATTTGGAGTACTGGAAGAAAGGGGGTAGCTTTCTAGTTCTCTATATTTCTTCCTGCTTGTTGATATTTTGGTTCTACCTCTTTCAATTTAACTTTAATTCAGTGTGAGCAGTGGTTTCAGTCTGCACTAGGTGAGATAATACCTATATAGATGAGATCAACAGATTTATCAGAGTGAACCCTTAAAAGGTTTGAGACATTCTCATTCTATGCCATTCTGATCTCTTTCTGTCAATCTCACCCAAAGAGCTTTAGGTCTTTCTTTGGTCCTATAGATACCAGTGAATATAGTACTTGAGCTGTCTGGTATCCACTTGGGTCCATCTGTTATCCTTCAATCTTTTTTGTTTAATTAACTATTTCAATTACCAAGAAAAACATTATTTTTCTCTTCCCCACATCCCAATCACTGAAAAAGCAAGAAAAACAAAACCCTTACAACAAATAGACATAGTCAAACAAAACAAATTCCCAAAATGGGCATGTCCAAAAAATACATTTCAGTTACACCTTGAGTCCATCACCTTTTTGTCTGGAGGTGGGTAGTGTGTTTCTTTATGAATCCTCTGGAATTTTATACTCATTCACTGCACTGATCAGAGTTCTTAAGTTTTTCAGAGTTGTTTAATCTTTTAAAATGTTATTATAATTGCCTAAATTGCTATCCTGGTTCTACCTAATGAGTTCTTCATTAGTTCATATAAATCTTCCCAAGTTTCTCTTACCAGAGTTGGGAAACCTGGGATCTCAAGGTCACATTTGGCTCTCTAGATCCTCAAGGGTGACCCTTTTACTGAATCCAGACAAGATTTCACAAGTTTAGATTCAATTAAAGGGTCACACATGAGGACCTAGAGGATCACATGTGGCCTCAAGCTCACAAGCTCCCCACCCCTGTAACCATCCCCTTTATCATTCCTATACACAGTAGTATTTTGTGTATGTATCATAATATTTTTTAGCCATTTCTCAGTGGATGGGCACCACAGCCCTTTGTTCCTAATTCTTTGACATTACCAAAATAACTACTAGAATATTATTGCCCATATAGGTCATCTTCCTCTTCATTTGACCTAGGTATACACCTAGTAGTGTTATCAATGAATCAAGTAATTTAATAGTACTTTGGGCAGAACACTGTTACTTTCCAGAGTTGGAACCAGTTGAAAATTCTACTAACAATGCATTCATGCAGTCCCTTCAGAATTTGTCATTTTTCTTTTTGTCAAATTCTGGTAGATATAAGACAAAACTTTAGAATTACTTTAATTTATACTTCTCTAATTATTAGTGACTTAGGTCACCTTTTTCCTATATCTATTGATATTGATTACTTTCTCTGAAAATTGCCTCTTCATATCCCTTGACCACTTGTCAACTAGGAAATGGTTGTTATTGTTATAAATTTGAATCAATTCTCTATATATCTTGGAAACAAGAAATCTATCAGAGAAAGTTAATGAAAAATTTTCCTTAGTTACCACTTCCTTTCTAATTTTACATTGTTTTTATTTGTGCCAAAACTTTTTAATCTTGTGTAGTCAAAATTATTTATTTTACCTGCTACAATACTTCCTGTTCTTTGTTTGGCTACAAGTTCTTTCCTTATTCATAGATCTGAATAATATTTTCTTCTTTGCTCTTGTAATTTGTGTGTGACATCTTTCTTATGTCTGTCATGTCCACAGTTGTAATTTACATTAGTTTACTGAGTGAGATATTGATTTATATCCTAGTTTCTGCCAGAATGCTTTCCATATTTCCCAATAGCTTTTGTTGAATAGTAAATTTTTACCCCAATAACTGGGATCTGAGTTCTTACCTCTTTGGGTTTATCAAATACAAGATTCCTTGGCTGGCATGCTTCTGTACATTACATACTTAATTTGTTCACTGACCATCCTGTTTCTTACCCAATATGAAATGATTTTGCTTATTAGTGCTCTGTAGTACAGTTGAGATGTGGTACTGTTCAGATTCCTTTCCCATTTTAAAAAATATTTCCCTTGAGTTCCTTGACTTTTTGATCCTTCAGATGAACTTTGCTATTTTTTCTGATTCTACAAAGTAATTCTTTGGTAGTTTCATTAGTGTGGAAGTAAATTAATTTAAGTAATATTATTGTTTTATGATAGTGACTTGGTCAACTCATGTACTGTTAATATTTTTATAAATGTTTATATCCATTTTTGGTGTAAATAGCAATGTGAAGTTGCATTTGTTCCTCTATGTGTCTTGACAGGTAGACTTTCTTATCCCTCATTCTTGTTACATCATTGCAACTTAGTCAGATGGATGGCTATGCCTAATTCAAAGGAAGCAAAATTGATAAAAATGTATGAAAAGTAGATTGTAAATAAAGAAGTCATACTCAATTATCATGGAAAATATTTGGTCAGAAAACAATGGAGGGGGAAAATTGAAGTGATTTTATCATTAAAATATTATATAGACTGCTTGGACCAAAAGAGGAAGTAGATGGGGAGTTCAGAAATTAGATTCAAAGCCAAGCATAGACATAATGAGGGACTTCAGTTATCTAACTACCTGAGAGAGTTCTCTCTCTCTGCCAAATGTGGTGAAACTAATAAATTCTTGATTTGCTGTAATGCTTGTTTCACCCTTTAAAAGGTAAAGAAATCCCTAAGAGAAAATTCTATTTTGATTCTGATTCTCATTGACAGGAAGGAAGTGGATGCTGAGATGGAAATTATACCACTCCCTCCTAGAGTCTGTAACAGAGTAAAGTTGTGCAGAGTCTAACATGTACCGTCGATCTTGGGAGGACAGATTTCAGAGGAAAGATGGATACTATGTAGTAAAATTCTAAACAGAAAATCAGCTGAAGAGGGATGGAAAACTGAAGGATAAAAATTCAAGGCACCAAGGGGAAATTAAATTTAGAGGAGGAAAACCAGGAATTGTCTGATGAGGCCAATGTAGATGCACCAAGAACTCACAAAACAATTTAGATCATAGGAAGATATGGGCAGAAGATGCCATATTTTACCATGTAATCGTTGCAGATTTTATGCCAAATTTTTGGCAAAAAAGTGGGGTGAGACCATTATGTGAAACCTTTAAAAATCATGCTGGTAACTGTCTTTGGTACAAGATTAGGATGCATAAAATACTTGTGAGTATACCTGGAAACTGAATACTGGCAATGTGTGTGTTGAGAATTCTAGGCTCTTGGCATACAATGTGAGAGAGAAAAATGCATATCCACATGCTACTGGTGAATGCATTTCTGCTCTGTTTGCCTTTTAAGCAGCTTGACGTACAGAATTATATCATGTGATGATTACTCATTGAAAGGTTATAAACCAATTCTTGAACTGAAAAAACAGGGTGTGACAATCGTATGGTAGAAACAAGGAGAATGAGCAAAACAGTGGGGGTACCAAGAAGTAAGTAGTGTCAGTAGAACTAAAGCTTGGGATGGAATGAGACTGGCAAGGCAAGTGAAAGACCACAAATAGTCTGTTGTTTTTCAAAAAGCTATGTGAGAAAAAGATCTCAAAGAGGTGATCCGGCCACTGTTGGGTGGATAGCATGTTAATAATTCACAATGGAGAAAAGACGTGTTTTTCTGTTTCTTTTTTCTCTATTAATGGCAATGACAATAACCTCCTAAGTGGACCCCCCAGTGCCTGATTTCTTCCCACTCCGATCTGTCTTCCATACAGTTACCAAAGTGGTTTTTCCTAAAATCTTCTTTTTGACTCTGCCCCCTCCCCAAACCCTGCCTTGATATATTATAGTGGTTTATCTCAATCTCTAGGATCAAATAGAAACTTCTCTGACTGGGATTTAAAATTCTTTACAACTTGCCCCCAATATACCTTTCCAATCTTATTACTCTCCTACATCCACTCTCTAATCCAGTCAAACTGGTTTTATTTCTTACATATGCCATTCTGTCTATCATCTTCTTGACTTCACACTGACCTTCCCTTCTTTCCCCAAGGTTATATTTGTATATATTTCTTATGTGTGCGGGCACACACATACATATGTGTGTGTGTATGTATGTGTGTGTGTACATATGTTTGCACATGTCTCCCATGCTAGAATGTCAGGTCCTTGAAGGTAGGGATTATTTCACTTTTGTCTTTGTATCCCCAGTGCCTAACTGTAAAAGTAAGTATCCCAACACATCCAGGATGACCAGCTATCACAGGTTCTTTGATCTGTTTTTCTAAAAGAAAAGGCAACTTTTGAGGGGTCAACAATCATTTTAATCAAGCACATACTTATTATTCACTTAGTTGAGGGGAAAGAGTCAGCACCCTGAACTTCAGAGAAAATACAGAGAAGTAAAGATCAACAGACAGGGCTTCCAGATGGCTGACCATAAGCAATATATACATCACAGATCAACAGACAGATGATTGTTTGACCATACATACATAGTTACATACATAGAGAGACAAGCACCAACATCTGGGTTTTCAAAGCCAGGGGGGCTCCTTAGAGGCTGCCCAGCGTCTCCTCTGGCCAAACAAACACTTCCAAAGTAAAACCTCTCCTCAGAATATTTATACATTTTTCAGAGCCAGAGGGCATCATAACCCTTGAGAACTAGTGCCTCATTAACTTAAGGAAGGGGTGGATCTTCCTGCAAATCTCCCCTAATCAAACTCCCCTTAATGGGCAGGTCCATTAATGGGTGGGGAAAATCTTTAATCTCATTAGCATTACACTAGCACAGAATGTAGAATAGGTGAGGTACTTAACAGATGTTTGCCAATTGATTATTTGAAGGAGAATGACCTTTGGCTGGGAGACAGCCAAACAAAAATGGTGATTATGGAAAGTAAGGACATACTAATAGAGCATCAAGTTGTTCTTGATAAATTTAAGTCACCAGATACAGATGAACTGGTGTATGTGTGTGAAGACTGAACCACTGTCAATGACATTTGAAGAATGACAAAAGAGGTGTCACAGGCTTTGAGAATGGCAAATACTGTGCCAATTTTTTTATAAAGGAAAGAGACTAGAGTCTACAGACTTTGGAGTGGTGAACTTAACCGCATTTCCTATGAAAATTCTTGAATATATCATTTAAAAGATTGTCAGTGAATAGAAAAGAAAGTAGTGATGATGAAAAATCAGCATGGCTTCAGGACATGCTAGAGTAACCTCATTCCTTTTTTTCTTTTTTTTTTTGACAATTATTAAACTGGTAAATCAGGGAAATGTTGTAGAAATGCTTTACCTACACATAAGCAAAGCAATCAATAAAGCTTCTTATATTCTTCTTAGGGAACAGATGGAGAGATATGGACTAGATGACAGTACAAAGAGATGGATTCAGAACTAGGCTGAGTGGCTGGGCTTAAAAAAATAGGTGATCAGTGCCTCTGTTTCAACTTGGCAGAAGATTTCTAGTAAAAGGCCCCTGGGATTGGTGCTCTGCTGCCAAAAATTTTTATTCATGAACTGGATAAACGTAAAATTTTCAGATGACGCAAATCTGAATAATATCATATGATTAACAGAGGATAGGACAAGATTGTGACAGGCAAGAATATCTAGACTAAATCTAGCAATTTAAAGATAATAGATCCCTGTTATCTAAATGTAAAGTCTGTATTTGGGTTACCAAAATTGGCTGCACAAGTATAAAATAGCAGAGGAATGGTATGTGAAAAATCTGGGGGTTTTAGTGGACTGAAAATGCAATATCAATCAACAGGTAGCCCCAAAATACTAATGTAGGTATAAGCAGTCAATAGTTCCTTTATACTCTGCCCTGATCAGATCACATCTGGCAATAATATTGGATGGTAGAGAACTTATGAGTTCATGCTAGATGAAGTTCATTCAGTGGAAATGAGGATCCAAGAGGGATATTAAGTACCTGAAGGCCCATCTTGTGGAAAGGGATTTATTTTGTTCTGTTGAATCCCAGAGGGCAGAACTACCAAAATGATTGTGGATTTTATTCCTTTCTTTAGTCAAATGTGATGAGAGTAAACTTCATGGTTTTTTTTTTTTCCTTCTCCCAGCTCTCTTTTCCCCTCCAATAAGGAGACTCCTGACTGCCTCATCTATGAGAGATAAT
>CM053774.1:75222427-75291517 GCA_028658325.1 Potorous gilbertii | reverse complement strand
CAGAGGGCAGAACTAGAAAAAATTGGAAACAGGCAAATTTAGGCTCAAATTTAGACATTTAGAGTGGTCCAAAAGTGGAATCTCCTGTCTTGGGCAATATGGGGTTCTTCCTGCTCCGAGGTCTTCCAGTAGTGGTTGGGTGACCCTTTGTCAGGTAGATCATTTTTCTGAGCATAGGTTGACCTAGATGGCTACTGAGGTGGTTTCCAACTCTGAATTTCTGTGTTTTGGGATTCTCTGCTCCATATGTGGCCAATCTCCTGTTCCAATTGCATATGTATGTTCATATATTTGTTGTCATTTAGCTGTTTTTCTGTTGTGTCTGACTCTTCATGACCCCATTTGGGGTTTTCTTGGCAAAGATATGAAGTAGTTTGCCATTTCCTTCTTCAGCTCATTTTACAGATGAGAAAACTGAGTCAAATAGGGTTGCAGTGATTTGCCCAGGGTCACCCAGCTTGTAAGTGTCTGAGGCTAAATGTGAACTCATGAGGATGCATCTTTCTGACTCCAGGCCTGGAGTTCTACCCATTTGACCATCTAGCTGCCCCTATGTACATACATACATACATACATACATATATACACAATTACGGACATATAAATTCACTCATGCCTCTGTGTGTGTGTGTGTGTGTGTGTGTGTGTGTGTGTGTATTATCGTTGTTGGCATATCAAAGTCAGGTATCCTGACTTGCTGTATATTTTTCCAGTGCCTTGTAGATTACTGACCTTTAAAGACAAGGTAGTGAGTAGATAGAGCACTGGGCCTGAATTCAAATCCTGGTTCTGACACTAACACTAATGACTTTGGACAAGTCATTTAACCTTTTAAGGACTCAATTTTTTCTTCCATAAAATGAGGGAGTTGGATTAGATTATTCCAAAAGTTCCAACTCCAACATTCTGTGATTCTTCAGAGACCATATCGTTTAGAGATTTACAGCCATGTTACTAGTATATTGGTGTGAAAAACCATCAGCAGACCAGCTTCTGTGGTTGTAAAAATGGAAACTGATACTAGATAGAGAGTAATATGAGGAGGCAAATGTCCAATTCAAGCTCACTCTTGGTCTTAGGACCCAACAAACCAAAAATTATTGTCCAGTCCTATTGAGACAATATCAGATTGATATTTATGCAATCTCCATCATTTCTATTGAATTGATTTCTACAGGGCCCTGAGCAAAGCTCCACCGAAGGGCTGATCCATTACTCATATTTTTCTGGTGTATAAATGCTACTTGACAAGGTTTATTTTTCATCCAGCCACAGTAGAGAATCAGACTCTCTATAAAACCTTTTCCTGTTTTTTCCTCTCATTCCAAACATTGTGCCCAGGGCCATGGCATAGCACATCCTCTGAGAAGTGATAAAAATAACCAGACCAAGACGATGAGATCAAAACATATGAGTTTACGTTGAGTATCTGTCTGTAAGGAGCCCACAAATGTGTCTCCTGCACAGAGAGAAAAAGAAACAGCCTTGGATTTGTGCCTGTGACAGTCCTATCTTTCCCTTTGCCTTTGGGCGAAGGGGCTTCTCCTGAATAGACCTCCCTCCTTTAGACCCCTCCTTCTTTTATTTTTGGGTGCCTGCATTCTTGTATCCTTACAACTCCATGCCATTTCATTCTCAAGTATTGTGGAAACAGGGGTTTTGCAGTAACACAACCCAGATGTGGCCTCTTTCCACAGTGTCAAAAACAAGGAGAGCAACGAGTTCTGTAGGAATAATGAAAACCATATTATTTTCCAAATTTCTGGGAATGAATGGCAGATTCGAGGTTTGCTTGTTTTAAGTTTGGACTTTTCAAATACAAAACCACCCATCTGGGGACACTGAGGAGTTAGCTATTAATGAACCATTAAAGAGCAGGCAGGAACTGGTCTACAGGGGATTTCAACTAGCTTCAAGGGTTTGGGGCCCAAATCACCAGCAGCAGAGTTGCTAACCATCTCTTTGAGGTCAGGGAATTTTGAGGGCAGTCCTTCCCCAAATGCTAATGGCCAGAAATAGCAATAAATTGCATGGTGATGGCACCGCCTTTTGAACAGAAAAGTTATCCAGCATCTATATTTCCACATATCACTCCCAGAGAGAGCCCAGGATTGTGGCCCATCCAGGATCTTCTCTTGTGAGTCTTCTCCATGTGAATTTTGCTCACAAGTGTGTATCTGCCCATCCTGACTGGACAATCTCTAAAAAGTCCTTTCCAACTCAGGATCTGTCATTCCGAATACCATGAGGCAATCTGGTTTCATCCCAAGACCAACGAAATAAACTCGGTCATTTATTTTTCTGAATGTAGCTAGAGAGATTATCCATCTTTCTTTTCTTTTCTGGGGGTTGCCTGTTATACTCATCATAAAATTTAATTAGGTTGAAATGGTACCCTCTTTCATCATTGCCCACAGGGGTGGAAAACTGGAGATTGTTCTTTCTGCCAGAATTTGTAATGAAGTGTGTGTGTTTCGAGAATGTCGGGGTGCTGACAGTGTTGGATAATGAGGGTGCTAGGTTGGAGCAAAGTGATGAGTGAGAGCATGTGGTGTAGGGAAGAGAGTCTTGGACCTGTAGTCAGGAGAAGCTGGAGCAAATCCCACTTTAGAGGCTCAACTGGTTGTGGGACTCTGGGCAAATAGGTGAAACCCTCTTGGTCTCGTTTTGCTTATCTGTAAAATGAGAAGGTTGTATTTTATGACCTTCAATGGCCTTTTCTACCTCTGTGATCATCCCTTAGGTTTACCCTGTCTTACTGCCCACCCTCTCTGCTCAATGTTTACTGAAGTCTTCCTATTCCCTTATTGTAAGACAATATGACATAGAAAGGAAAGAAATAAGCATTTATTTTGGGAGAAGTTAGGTATCACTTTGGATAGAGTACTGGACCTGGAGTCAAGCAGCCCTGAATTCAAATCCAGCTTTAGACACTTCCTAGCCGTGTGACTCTGGTCAAGTCACTTAACCTGCTTGCCTCTAGCACCTCCCTCCTCAGTGAGGATCAAATGAGATATAACTGTTGTAAAGTGATTAGCACTCTGTCTGGCACATACAAATTCTATATAAATGTTAACTTTTATTATTGTACGCTATGTACCAGTGCTCCATGCTTTATAAATACACTTATCTTGGTTGGTCTGCACAACAACCCTGTGAAGGAGATGTGGTTATGATCTTTATTTTACAGATGGAGAAACAGAGGCAGACAGAGGTTAAAGTGACTTGCCCAGGATCACACAGGTAAAAAGGATCCAATGCTGGATTTGAAATCAGGTCTTCCTGACTTGAGGCATAATGAATTTTCCACTGATTGAGATAGTCAGAGTGGAAAAAGTTGTGGATTAGATAGTCAGAGGACCTGAGTTCAAATCTCAGCTCTGTCTCTTGTTACCTGTATGACAGTAGGCAGGTCACTCCCTTCCTCTGGGCCTCCATTTACGCATCTGCAAAATAACAAAATCTGCACATGATAAACTAGAAGGACCCAATTCTCAATTTATGCTTCTGTGATCCTGGGACTTAAGCATGATGGTGGGGGCTTGGGGGGAATTTGTGAATTACTGCATCTGCCTGACCTTTGCCTTAATCCTTATTGGTGAACATAGCAGAGAGTGAGCCTGAGCTCCTTTGAACCAGAGCCCCCCCACCCCCATCACCTCCTTAGTGAACTTCACCTCCCATGGAATTGTTATGTGCTTGTCCTTCATTTTCGAAGACCTTGACATTACAGAAATCATGACTTGACTTGTAGTTGACTTTGATTTGAGGGAGGGAGATCTGTGCAAGGTCACCAGCCTCACTTTCTCTTCCAGAGCCATCTGAGTCCAGTGGCCAGATAGTCATCAGGATGACTGGAGATGGCCCAGGGTACCATGGGAGACCCTGCCACAGTGACAAGGAAGTCTGGTCCCTGGGGTCACAATGGCTTTTGACTGATTATACCTGAATGAATGAAAGAATGAATGAATAAATGAATGAGAGAAATGATTATTTCTCTCTTGTATTTAATAGCTAATCATTAAATTAGGATCAAGGTTCACCCCCTCTCCTACTTCTGCATTCAGAAATCAGCCCCTGTAGATTACTCAGGCATGCTTTGAAGCACAAGACTGATACTGAGAGAACTCAGATCTGTTCAAAAGATAAAGTCAGGACATCTGATGGATTCCAGCCATTGTGTTTTACTTAGACAGATCTGGGGAAATGTGGATTCTCCTTTTCAAACAGGTGATATGGATACAGATAATTCTCTTTAACTAAAATCAAATGATCAGTGTCCTGTACTCCAGACCCTCATTGGAATAGATCTACCTCTCCTTTTAATATTTGTTCATAATCAATCAGAGTTAATTTCTATGCTCAGGATCAGGACAGACAGGTTTGAGTGAGTTCCACCAAAAGTTTTGGGTCTTTGGTCAGATAGATGTCCAAGTGACCATCAAAGGATGGTCATTGGTAATATGTTGGCATAATTATTAGTAATATGTTGGCATTACCAATAAAATGATTAATTACCTCTAAATTGTGTCTTTTGAACTTTTTATATGTCACAGAAACACTTATAAAGCACTATGCCAACGACTGGGGATGCAAATAGAAAGAGAAGTTGTCCCAGACCGTAAGGAGGTCACATCCCCATGTGGAAGCTAACTCCTAGAGAAGGTTTCAGTGGTAAGGCAGTGGTCCTGAGGGTACAACAACAAAGCAAATGCTCTTATCTCTTCTCTAATTCCATTTCCGCTGACAAAATGTTATCAGTTTCTGATGTCAAACCATTTGAGAGCGCCAAAGACTTTTGGTGGTGAGAACTTTCTTTTCTGTGTACAAAGCAACTGTGTCTGTACCCTGTGCAGGAGCATTTTCACAGCTATACCCACAAGGAATCCTTCCCAGGATAGTGGTTGAGAACCCTGGGCTGGAAGCAGTGATACTTCACTGGTTCTTAGGTTCAGGGTCCTGGACTATCTCTATCAGATCCTTAGAGCAAAGGATACTTTTCTCTTTGCTCGCTATATTACACTCCAAATAGACACACATATAAAGAAGGCAGAGGTGGTCTGAGAGGTGGAAGGATGAGAATGTCTCACATTTATATAGACCTTGAAGATTAACAAACTAACTTGCCACAAAACTATGAATTAGACAGAGTGGATATTATTTTCACCCCTTTTTCAGATGAGGAAACTGAGGTTGAATCATGTGATAGAGGTTAAAATACAGGGTGATATAGGTAGAAAATGTTGGGACCAGGACTGAAACTCAGGTCTCTTGACTCCAAGATCAGTGTTATCTACAATAATAGCAAGCAGTTGTAGAAGTGCCATGGCATAGTAGGAATGAATGAGGGTATGAAGTCAGAAGGCCTGGGTTAGAGTGGACTTTACTATTTACTATGAAGTGCAAATCTCTTAACATGCCTGGTCTTAATTTTTTCATCTGTAAAATGAAGAGATTGTCATGGAAAGCTTTCAAAGTTCCTTCCAGTTCTAAATATTGTATATGAAATGATTACTGGTTTGTTTATGTATATTTTAATAATACTTCTATGTCTATAGTCTCATTTGAGTTTCGAACATTGATATATCTACTCTTCAAATGGAGAAACAGACAAGGGGGTCCTAGCACACAAGAAACCTCTCCAATTCCTTGCATCTTTACCAACTGTCTCCTAAGTTTATAACTCACCCTCTTCTTATTGCTTCTTCTTCCACCTGTCATCCTTGGTTTCCTTCACATCTCAGCTAAAATCCCACCACCTGCAAGAAGGTGTTCCCAGTTCCCCTCAATGGTAGTCTTTTCCCTCCGAGTTACCTTTGACCCATCCTGTATATATCTTGTTTGTACATAGTTGTGACATTGTCTTTCCTGATAGACTGTGAACTCTTTGAGAATAGGGACAGTTCTTACTCTTTCTATTTCTTCCTTTCTTCCTTCTTTTGTTTATTTCTCTCCCTTTCATTGTTCTTTCTTTCTTTCCTCCCTTTCCTCCTTCTTTCCTAACTTTTCTCCTTCCATTCATCCTTTCTTCCTGCATTCCTACCATCCATCCTCCATGCCTCTCTCTTTCCTTCTTTCCATCTTTCCTTCATTCTTTCTTCCCTCCCTTTGTCCTTCTTCCTTTCCATTATTCCTTCTTCCCTCTATCCCTCTTTTCTTTCTCTCTCTCTCTCTCTGTCTCTTCTCTGTCTCTCTGTCTGTCTGTTTTTCTCTCAGCACAGTGCCTAGCAAAGAATATAGGATTATTAAATGCTTATTAATTGACTTGACTCAATCATCATATATGTTTGTGATAACAGACCTGGACCTCGAACCCAGATCTTTTTATTCCTCTACTTAGATTTCTCCACATGATGGATAGCTACTTGGTCTATGAAATTCATCAGCACTTCCTGATACCAGACAGGTACGTAGGAAGCAGATGAATATCAGTGGATATGTCAAATACTGCTTGAAAAAACTGGCAAACTCTTTCTAGTCTTGTAAATCTTGTTTCATTTGGCTTATTTGGTCATTAACATTCTCTTCTAGAGTGTACATCTAGTACTCTGTATTTGTCTTTCAGGGATCTGGGTCTCATATTACCTGCACATAGCAGCTGCTCTGTTTCCTTAGTAAATACTCATAGAATTCATTCATTCATTCAGACATTTCTCAGGTCGGTTTTTTCTTGGGTCCAGAACCAGGTGCTATAGGGAATACGAATATGAATTTAACATGGTCCTTGCCTTATAGGGGCACATAATCTTCTGTGCTTTCCTTGTGGTTGCACAACTAGAGAAACCCTGGTTAGTTGTTTAGTTCAGGGGATAATTGTTCAGAGGATGTTTAAAGGGAATTTTCCCATTATGCTGTCTGGCTGTCTGATGACTTCTCTTTCTCCCTTTTCTGTTATTTGTGTACTAAAGTCTATGCCTTTTATATGGTTTATATAAGTGACAAAGAAATATAATTAGGTTGCAGTTAGTTACAATGTTGCTTTTCTCATATGAAAATTCCTGTAAAAAAGATCTGAGGGTTTCAGTGGACTGCAAGCTCAATATTAATGGCCCACTCCTGTGATCGTAGGCTGCATTTATGGAAAAATAGTGTCCAGATTGAGGGAGGTGACATTGTAGTCAGACTACATCTGGAACAGTACATTTTAAATCTGGATGCCATATTTTAGGAAGGACATTGAGACATTGGAATGTACCAAGGAAAGGACCTTAAAACAACTCCAGATAAAGGTCTCCAGTTTCATGGAGCCCTGAATGTTTATTCTGGAGGAAAAAACCTTCAAATTTGATAGAAGGATTAGGCTTGCTTTGTTTGACTTCAGGGTCAAGCTCAGAACAGTGGGAGCTAAGAGCTAACAGAGAGACAGATTTTATATCAATATAAAAGACCAACCTAAAGAAAAATGAAACAACTTGAGAGGCAGTAAGTTCATCGAATCCTAGCTGGAGGGCTTCTTTGAGGTCCTCCAGAGTGCAAAGGTGTCAAATACACAGCCTGCAATACTCTCAAGTGTAGCCTGAATTAATTTAAAATATAATTGGGAAATATTTAATAAAATAAAAATATAATAGAAAATCTGGTTTTCTAAGTCAATGTGTAGCCTGCAGTGATCCTTATATACAATTTACTGGCTACCATTTCTATTTGAGTTTAACACTGCTGATCTAGCAGAAGAAACTCATTTTGTAAGTGAGAAAACTGAGTTCCAAATGACTTGCCCAAGGTTACTTGGGTAATAAATGGTACAGGCAGAATTTTAACTTACAGCCTCTGAATTTGGAGCTAACAAATCACTCAGCTCTGCCCTGTTGCTTCTCACTATTTCATATGAAAATTTAGTATGGAGACTGGAAGACTATTTCTTGGGGATGTTGGAGGTAGGAGTGGGGGTGGGACTCTTGTTCAAGTATAGGTTGAACTAGATGGCCCAGTCCTGGCAGCTTATGGTTCTATAAACACACTGTGGGTTAGGAGAGGAAAGCCTGTTTCATTAGTAATCACCTGCCTGCCACAAAGAGTTAGTCATATCAACAAGCTTCTCTGTGGGAAAGAAATATTTCCAAAGTGCTGAATGCTGCCTCTTACTTCAGCCAAGGCAAGCAGTTCTCTCCCCCAGTCATTGCTGAAGCAGTCTTTTTTCTCTCTTTCTCTCTCTCTCTCTCCATATATCTGGATAGAGATAGACATAGATACATAAAGCATATAAATATAGGTATTGAAATAGAGATATATAGATATAGGTATAGAGATAGAGATAGAGGTATAGATCTAGAGATAGAGGTATAGATATATCTATAGATATACACTTATATCTACAGATAACTAACATGGTAGTTTATAGATAAATAATCTGGCTGCTTTTCCTTCATAATCTCAATCATTTTTGCCTTATGTTAGCTGTATTTTAAAAAAATTTCTTCCCTTCCAATGGGAGGCTGGATCTCCAACTATTGACTCCAACATTTTCTCCAGTTAATTTAGAGACCTTGCCTGCATAAGTCATAATCAGTCTCCTCCAAGGACTGTAGAAAGGTGATTCATTTTCACTCACTCATTCTTGGATTGTAGGATTCAGTTTTAGAGTTGGAAGGAAACTTAAAGTCCATTTTGTCCAGCTCATTTAATTTTAGAGATGAGGAACCTGTTGTCCAGAGAGAACTGACTTTCCCAAAGTCACACGGCTGGTAAATGGCACAGTTGGGATTTGAACTTACATTGTTTCATGGAAATCCATAATTTGTGTATACTCTGAGTCCTCCCAAAAGACTTTTTTAAGGTGTCAGATAATTGGAATGAGAGATAGATGTGGGACACAGATATGAAGCAAACAAGATATATATACTTAATATCATTCAAAATGTTCAAAGTCCAATGGTCAATGAGTCAATGAACATTTATTAAACACCTTTTGCATGCCAGGTACTTTGCTAAGTGCTGGGAATACAAAAAAAGGTAAAAGCCTCTGCTCTTACAGAGCTCAGTCTAATGGGTGAGACAATACACAAACCTCTATGTTCAAACAATGTATATATAGGAGAAATAGTTAACAAAAGGAAGGTACTAGAATTAAGAAAGATTGGAAAAGACTTCCTGTAGATGGAAGGATTTTGGTTGGGACTTGAAGGAACCTAGTGAAGTCACGATACATTCCAGATATTAGGAATAGCCCTTGAAAATGCCTGATGTAAGAGTGCTCTAGAGGCATGGCAAGCGTAATAAAACTGGATAGTAGTGGGTAGGGGAGGTTATGAAGGACTCTGAACACCAAGCAGGATTTGATATTTGATGCTGGAGGTGATAGACAGTCGTTGCAGGTTATTGAGTAGGGACGATGATATGGTCTGACCCATGCTTTAGGAAAATCACTTCAGTGGATGGGCTGGAATAGGGAGAGTCCTATGGCAGGCAGATAAGCCAGCAGACTACTGCAATAGTCCAGGGGTAAGGAGATGAGGGCTGTAAGAGGAGAGTGACCATGTCAGAGGAAAGAAGGGGATGTGTTAGGGAGATGTTAAAGTGAAAGTGATAGACTTTGGCAACAGATTGGATTTGGGGAGTGAGAGATAGCAAATAGCTGAAGATGACTCCTGAGTTGTGAGTTTGGGAGACTGGGAAGATAGTGGTACACTGGACACTAATATGGGACCTTGGAAGGGCGTGGTTTTACAGAAGAGATTATGAATTCCATTTTGGATGTGTTGAGTTTAAGAAGTCTGTAGGACATCCATTTTGAAATATCTTTTAGACAGTTGGAGATGTGAGTCCAGAGGTAAGCAGAAAGGTTAGGGTTGGATAAGTAGAGTTGAGAATCATCAGCATAGAGATGATAATTGAATACAGAAGAACTGATGAGATCACCAAGTGAAAAAATATAGAAAGAGAAGAGATGATCTAGGACATCGCTAGAGGGTGTGACTGGCATAAAGATCCAGCAAAGGAAGCGGAGTGGTCAGATAGACAGGAGGAAAATCAGAAGAGAGAGGTGTCCTGACAACCTAGAGAGAAGAAACTATCAGGGAGAAGGGAGTGATTAGTAGCATCAAAGACTGGAGAGAGATCAAGAAGAATGAGCATTGAGAAAAGGTCATTGAACTTGACCATCATCGAACTTGTTGATCTAATGGAATAATTCAGGGTTTTCTGTGGTTCCAAGAAATTCTCAAAATAAATATGATCCCTTTCACTTTGGAGATGGAATAATTAACGCACAAAACTAAAATAAAACAGATTGTTAACAGGGATCTGTCCAAGGATGAAGTAGAATGCTCAGATCTCCATTCTAGGCTTACCAAGTGACTGAATAAGGCAGAGCAAGCAGTGAGCATGCTTCTAAGGCTGGGATCCCATTGGCTAATCCATGGTACAAATTATCAGTCCCCAACATGAGCCATTGGCAGAGCTATGGACAAAGGTTACTGTTCTGTGACCTTCAGAGAGATCGAGTCCTAGATCAATAAAACACTTTTTTATTTCATTTTTATTTTTCTCAATTATATATAAACAAAAATTTTTAACATTTGTTTTTAACAATTTTGAGTTCCAAACTCTCTCTCTCTCTCTCCTTGAGAAGGCAAATAATTTGATAAAGATTACTCATGTGCAGTCATGCAAAATGTTTCCAAATGAACCATTCTGCAAAAGAAAAACATTGACCAAAAAAATAAAACAATAATAAAAAAAATGCTTCAATATGCATTCAGATGCTATCAGTTTTTTTTCTGGATATGGATAGTATTTTCCATCATAAGTCTTTCAGAACTGTCAATAAAATATTCACTATTACTATTACTAAATGTTTTAAAAATTGGTTTATTATTAAATAAAATAAATGAAACATTATGATTGCACTTACTATCAGTCAGACACCATGTGAGCTTGGGATACAAATAAGGAGTTTATACTCTAGTAGAAGAAGCCAAGATATAAAGAGGAGCAAGAAAACAGGGTAGAGAGGTAGCAAGTGTGTGAGTAGGAAAGTATAGAAGTCTAAAGAGTGAATGAAGTTGGAAGTGAAATGAACATGGTTGGGGACTTTTATAAAATGGTGGTCTGGACTAGGGACACCAGTTTGGAAAGTGGAGGTTTCTACAGTGTGGAAAAGCTCCTGGAGAGGAGATAGAGAAGTCTAGAGGGCATATTTCTTCAGCCTCAGTCCTAATTGTGCTCTGGGTACAGACCAAGTTTAGGATGTCCTTGTGTTCCTCAGGAGATCTGTTCCTACCCAGTGTTATTTCCATTTTGGGAAGGAAAGGGTAAGATTTATTAAATGCCTCCTATGTGCCCAGTATTACACTAAGCACTTTACAAATGTTTTCTCAGTTAACTTAGTTAAACCATAGGATCATAGACATAGAGCTGGAAGGAAATTTAGAGGGCATCTAATTCAAAATCCCATTTTACAGATGAGGAAAAGAAGATCCAGAGAAGGCTAGGAGGAATGAAAGGGAAGGGAACTTTCCTAACCCCCTTGATACTTTGTAAATGCTTTAGAAATTGTGCTAAATGCTTTAGAAATTATTTAAAATGTATTTCTAAATTTATTATATATTCTTATATAAAAATTTTTATTTATATATTTAATGTATTATATAAATTTCTAAAATTATTCAGAAATTATTTCAAAATATTATTTAGAAATATCGATTCTTACAATACCCCTGGGAAGTAGGTGTTATTTTTATTTCTATTTTATAGTTGAGGAAACTGAGGTGAACTGTGCTAAGTGACTTGCCCAGGGTCACACAGCTAGTAAGTTCCTGAGGCTAGATTTAAAGTCAGATCTTCCTGACTCCAGGCTGAACTGCTCTATCTAGCTATCCTAAGTGATTTATGTAAGGTCACCCAAGTGACAGAGCTGGGATCTAAATGCCTCTGATTCCCCTGACTTCTAAATCCAGCACTCTTTTCTATTGCTCCCCTCCACTTTTTTTAATGAAACATGACAAGGAGATGATAAATGTCTTCTCTGATGCCTCATGACACCCCAGAAAGAATAGTCTCTAGAATTGAAGGGCCTGGGATCAAATCCCACCTCTGAGGTGACCCAGGCAAGTCATTCATTCACCTGTCTGGGCTTCAGCATCTTCAGCTGTAAAATAAAGATCAGACTCAAGGGTCTCTGAAATCCCTTCAAAGTCCTAAAAGTGTGATTTTTATTGAATTTGATGATATGATTTTGTGAATTTTTAATAAATTTTATGAAAGGTAACAGTACAGTCGAGATGCATGTTTGTAATCCCAGCCACCAGGCTGGTGCTCCCAGAGCTCTTGAGCTCCAGAGCTCTGAGGTGCAGTGGGCCAAGTGGATTGGACCTCCACACAAAGTGTGGGATCAATAGTGCCTAAGAAGGAGGAAAACCACCATGTTACCCAAGGAGAGAGACAACCTTTAGTAGCCCAGCCTTGAAATGGAGCAGGCCAAAGTTCTGTAATTTACAGCCTTGGACGCTTGCCTAGAGCACTGAGTAACTTGCCCAGGGTTATATATATATATATATATATATGTGTCAGAGGCAAAAGGTCTGCCTGATCCCTGTCCTTTTCTCCCTACTTCCTCTCACACCCCCTATCTATACTGATCCTTATGTCTCATGCTCTAGATGACCTCCTGAGGCCCTTTGGTTTATGAACAAGAACCCCCTTGACTATGTCCCCAAGAAGTAGTCATTCAACCTTTGTTTGAAGATTAATTATATCTGGATTAAGCAGGATTTGTTTGGGATCTAATTCTCTCTTTCCCTGTCTCCTTCCCTCCCTTTCTTCCTGTCTCTCTGTCTCTCTCTGTCTCCATCTCTCTCATTTTTAAAAACCAGTTACTCTGAGTTCAAGAAGTAGATCAAAGAGAAAGACATTAGAGATTCTTACTGCCCAGTCATCTCCAATCATGATACCCCTTTTGCAACCCTTCTTACCCACCAGATACATAACTCACATCTCTCCTTTTTCTAAAATGAGTTCTAATTCTCCCTCACTTTCCTTTTGTCTCTGCTCCTTACTACACGTGTAGTAGTAAGGTTAGTCTGGGCCTCAGTTTCCTTTTCCGGTACAAGGCACTTTGTGTCCCCTGGGCTAAATAGTGGAAGGCAATAGTTAAAAACAGCACGAGTTTAGGAACAGAGAAGAGGAAGGAAAAAATGGGCAGGGCAGGAAACAAGAAAGAAGCTGCTTTTCTGAGGGTGGAAGGGAATGTAAACTGTTTCTGAATTGTTATGACTTCTGTACGCAGCCATGTGTGTATCTGTGATCCTACTGTTTTGCCCTATCTCCACATGAGTTCTTGAAAGTTGATGAATTGGATTAAACCAATCCCACAAACCTTCACCAGGTGCCTACTTCATGCAGAGTTCTTGTGGTGGGCACTGGGGTCCAATAAGATTCTTAGAGAGGGGCTGCCCTTGTCCAAGCACACACAGCTGACATCAGGGCATTGTGTCTTCTCTAATTCCCTCCTTCCCCTCTACATTAAAATAGCGTTTAATATTTTTTAAAGGACCTAAAAAAAGTAAAATCTTGTATTAGCCTTCCAAAAGGACATTGAAATGAAACTTAGTAAAAGGAGGGAGGGGGAGATGAGGGAAGGGAAGCAGTATTTACACAGTCCTGCTGGAGTGCAGGGCCATTTGGACAAACCCGTTGGACCTGCTCAGCAGCCACACAGATTTGAATAACAACTTATTTTGCTTTAGGGGGGAGGGAGGAGGAATCAAGGTTATGTACATATTCGAAAACCTTCCTATCTACTTTGTCAGTGGATGGCCCTAAACAACTGACTGGCTTCCATCAGTGTGTTGGGATAACACTGACACCTAGTGGTTTGCATTGAGTTCTGGATGGGAAGAAATGGAGGAAGAAAGGCTTAGTGAATTATTGATTCAAAGCTAGAAGAGACCTCAAAGGTCATGCATCCAATCTAATGCTGCATTTTACAGATAAGCAAGATGAGACCCAGAGTAAGGTATGACCTGTCCAAGGTAACAGGATTTGAACCTACATCCTCTGCCTCCAAAGCTATCCCTTTTTCCACTGTGCTGGGCTACTCGTCCAAACATCTCTTTTTACAGATCAGAAAGCCAAGGCTAGAGAAATGAAGCAACTGGTCGGCCAGGAGTCAAAGTCCAAGTTCAACACTCTTTTAGCTGGGTGGTTTAGCGATGAGAGAGTGCTACACTGAGAACCAGGAAGACCTCAGTACAAACCCCACTCTAGGGTACTCGCTACTTGTATGACCTGGACAGGTTATTTAACTCTCCCAGTCTCCGTTTCCTTGATTTTAAAATGGGGATGATAACTGCACCTACCTTCCACAGTTGTTGTGGCACTCTGAAAACCTTAAAGCAATTTTTCTTCTTCTTCCTTGTTTTTCTTCTCTTTCTCCTCCTTCATCTTCATCTTTTTCTTCTTCTTTTCCTTCTTCATCTCCTTTTTTCTTCTCATTTTTCTTCCTCTCCTCCTTTTTCTCCCTTTTCTTCTTTTTCTTCCTCTTCTTCTTCTCCTTTTTTTCTTCTTTTTCTTCTTCTCTTTTCTCCTTTTTTCCTCCTCCTTGTATTCCTCCTCTTTATTTTATTTTTCATTTTTCTTCATTTTCAGTTTCTTTGTTTTCTTTTTATTCTTAATTTTTGTTTTCTTATTTTTCTTCATTTCTTTCTGCCTCCTCTTTTTTCTTCTTCATTTTCATCTTCTCTTCCTCCTCCTTTTTCTTCTCTTCCACCTTGCAATGAATGCATCCTACAAAGAAAAACAACACATAAATATTATTTTTAGTTTGAGGATAAGTAGGATAGTCAAGTTATCTATAACCAAAACATTATTTCAGAGAACTTCTCCCATTCCCCCTTTTGGAAGCTCCCAGCCACACTGTACACAAGCTTTCAACATGAACAGAATGCTGAAAACCTGTGGTTTTAGTCCTCAGAGTCTAACACATAAGGACATTTTAAATTTAAAACAATATTTGGTCTTAAAAGTTTAAATTATTGTTTTTTAAAAATCCCACCAAGAGTGGCTTGTTGATTTGTGAAGACAGGAGCAAGGAGAAAGAGCTCTGAATTAGAAGACTCTGGTTGAAATCCTACATTAAGACTTGCAAAGCACTTTCCAAATATCTCATTTGGTCTTCACAACAACCCTAGGAGGTAGGTGCTATCATTCTCCTTTTACAGATGGGGGAACTAAGCAGACAGAAGTTAAGTGACTTGCCCAGGGTCATACAACTAGTAAGTGCCTGAGGCTAGACTTGAATTTAGGTCTTCCTGACTCCAGGTCCAATACTCTATCTACTATGCTACCCAGTTGCCTATAGATTAAAGGACCCTTTTAACCCTGATGTGTGTGATAGCTTGGTGTACACATGTGTGTGTGTGTTTATATGTGTATACAAATATGCATACATATCTATATATGTACATATATGTGTGTGTTTATCATTTGGCCTCTGTACATTTCATGTGTTAGCAAAGTCAGCAGACTATGGGCAGTTGTTCTATAAGGGGGCCTTTCAGTGCCTTTTTAGGACATCTTTATTTCTGAGCAGTAACTTCCACCTCTGGGTTAAGTTTTGCTGGGTATGGGATACGATCTATTATTTTTCAAAGTTCTGAGTGGTGATAAAATGCAGATTTAGAGAGGGCTAAGGAAATATATTTTTAAAACCATCGGTGATAAAGCTACTTTTGGATAGAGAAAGTGAATGAGGAAGGGAGGACGATAACATTGAATTGTAAAACAAAGTCTCAGTTATAGGCAAACAGGGTGCTTGTGAAGAGTGGGTAGACAGGGTGGGTAGGCTAATAAAAATGAATTCTTAAGACATTGTGCTGATTATAGGGGAACAAAGAGTGTTTGTATAGAGTGGGTAGACAGGGTGGGTAAGTCAATAAAAATGAATTCTTAAGAGTATTGTGTTGATACTTGGGAACAGGAGGCTCTTGTTTGTTTGTTGAGTCCTTTCAGTAGGGTCAGACTCTTCAAGGGCCCATTCTGAGTTTTCTTGGCAGAGATACTGTAGGGGTTTGTTATTCCCTTCTCCAGCTCAATTGGCAGATGAGGAAACTGAGGCAAACAGAGTTAAGTGACTTGCCCAAGGTCCCATGGCTAGCAAATGTCTGAGGCCAGATTTGAGTTTAGGAAGAGAAATCTTCCTGACTCCGGGCTTAGTGCTCTATCCACTATACCACCTAGTTGCCCCAAGTAAATGTCCCTATTATTTTCTGTTTTCTCTCAAATAGTGCTGGCCCTCCCAGCACCCAGCCTAAGCCTTATTGTGGTGGTTCAGTCATGTCAGACTTTTTGTCATCCCTTGTGGGGTTTCTCGACAAAGGTACTTGAGTGGTTTGCCATTTTCTTCTCCAACTCATTGGACAGATGAGGAAACTGAGGCAAATAGAATTAAACGACTTACCCAGGGTCACATAACTATAAGTTATCTGAAACTGGATTTGAACTTAGATCTTTCTGACTCCAGTCCTGGTGATTTATCCACTGGGCCACCTAGCTGTACCTTGTTTGTATAGGTAGTTAAGTGATCTAGGCTAGTTCAATGAAATAAATTTCTAAACACAGTGCCATTGATGAGAAACCTCCAAGGCAGTGTGGTACAGAGTCAGAAGACCTGGATTTTAAAGTCAGAGCTACTGTCAGCTGACTGTGTGACCTTGGGCAACTCAATTGCTCTCTAGCGCACATTTCTCCATCTAGTAAAAGAATCAAGGTGGAAGTGGAGAGACGATTCTATCAATCTTTCTCCTTACAAAGAGAAGAAAAAATGCCACTGTTCAATTTTCCTCCCTTAATATAAAATGTGGATGTGGGGTTGGAAACAGATAAAAGGGGTTGGGACTGGAGGATCTGTCTAAGTAAGGAAGGTCTACTGAAATATTGATGAGTTTCTCCTGGATAATTTGAGTATTTAAGATAGAGGTGTTACTTAAACATGGTCAGAGTGTGTGTCAGATTCTTTGGGTAGGGTGGTAGGAAGGAGCTGTGTAAAAATGGGTGGCAAACACAGTATGAGAGGACTGATTTTGATGGACTTAGCCCTTCTCAGCAATGCAAGGACCTAAAACATTTCCAAAGGACTCATGATGCAAAATTCCATCCACATAGAGAAAGAACTATGGAGTTAGAACGCAGAATGAAGCAGACTATTTTCTTTGGTTATTATGTTTTGGTTTTTCTCATGGTTTCTCCTATTTGCTTTAATTCTCCCATGCAACATGACTAATATGAAAATGTGTTTAATAGGAATGTATGTGTAGAGTTTATATAAGATTGCATGCCATCTTGGGGAGGAAGGAGGGAAAGAGGGGAAGAAAATTTAGAACTTATGGAAGTCAATGTTGAAAACTGAAAACAAAATTTTTAAAAAGCCCCAACAAAGTGGGTGTCAAAAAAGAGAGTGGTGAAGCATTCCTAAGGTTGTACACATACAGTTTCATACAGATTTGCTTTTCTTCCTTGCCTTCAAAGCTTGATTCTGTCATTTTTTACTTATATGAGATTGGGCAAGACTCAACCTTCTTGGCCCTCAGTTTCCTTATCAGTAAAATGAAGGAGTTGGGCTAGATGGATTCCCCCTCAGCTCTATATCTATGAATTTCACTATTCTTTCAACCCTGGCTATATAATAGCCTATGATAATTGCAGGTGAAGTGGACATCAAAATTCTTAATCATCCTCATCCTAGAATTGTTGGCCAGTAATAAATTATAATCTCTTCAAAGGCAGGGACTGACTTTTGCCCCTTTGATTAGTTATCTCCAGTGCTTGGCACAATGCCTGGCCCATAATAGGCACTTATAAATTATGTTTATTGAATGAATGACTGGTGTCCATGTATATAGAACTATAACTTTTCCTTCAGGGTCAGACACGAGCTTTGTTCTAGTCAACCAGGATGTGAATCTCTTAGTTGTTGCATCTTCATAACTGGAATTATGTATAAATATTGTCTCTACTTGTATGTGGTGATTGGGGCAAAGACTTTTGGATACCTCTGTCAAAGGTATTCTTGGGTTTTCCATTTTTTGGATGTGAGTTGTTAGACAGCATTTGAGAGAAATGGAGTTAAAGAAGTATTTTGCATTTACATACACAGACATACATGTACACACATACAATCAAGGAAGATTCTGTGAAATGTTTGAGGCAAAGATAATCCTATCACAAGAGTTACAGCAGAAGTCAGCTTCACTATGTCTTCTTGACATCACAACCTTAAATGGTACTGCTCTTATAGACCCAATTTCTTTTCTTTCTTTTTTCTTGTTTTCATTTCTCCTTTCCTTTTCCATTGGCTTTTTATTGAAATCTTTTGTTTTTATATAACTTATATTATCCCTTGTGTTCCTCTCTTTACCCCTTCCATTATAACAAAGGGAGGTCTATCCATCACAACAAAGAATTTTTAAAGAAAATGTGGGAGAAGATAAATTCAACAAAACCAATCAATATATTGAAAAAACCCTAATGTTATATACAATTGTCTATTCCTAAAGATCCCCACACCACTGCAAAGCTTTGCATTTCACAACATTCATTTTTTATTATTTTGGTTTTCTTTCTTCCCATTTATATTGTGTATATTGTTTTCCTCCTGCTGCTTACTTTGTTTTGGATCAGTTCACATAAGTCTTCTTGTGCTTCTCTGCACTCATCATATTTGTTGTTTCTTATAGCACAGTAACATTAAATTACATTCATGTACCATAATTTATTTAACCATTGTCCAATTGATGGGTATCTACTTTGTTTCTAGTTCTTTGCTACAACAGAGGAGGAGGAGGGACTTTTACAGGTGACTGTCCTTAATCATAATTACATGGACCTTGACACTTGATTAATTTTTCCCCTATTGCAGTCTAGCAAGGGAAAATCTCATTGTGATATGAGGAATCTTGAATTTGGATTCAGAAGATCTGGATTTGAATAATCCTATTTCTGACATGGTTGTGTGACTTGGTCCAATTTACCTCATATTTTTGAATCTAAGCTTTCTCCTCCATAAAATGAGAGTAGTTGTATATTTGCATTGCCTATTGTTAATTAGTTGTAACTGGAGGAAGTTGGAAATAAATGTGAGCTGTTTTCTGAAAAATTGCATGTCATAGTAGACAGAGAGGTTGTCTTAGAATTAGGAAGCCTTGGAGTCAAGTCTTGTCTTTGACATGCACCATCTATGTGACCCTAAGCAGACACAGTGACTTATAGTAAGCCATTCAGTGCTCTGGGGAGCTAAGATTGTAAGTTACAGAGAAGGTGTTGACCTGAATTGGTAGAGGGAGTGTCTTCACCTGTGAGTTTTACCAATGAAATCATGGGTTCAGTCTTGTTATTATCTATTAGATATAAGGTATAGATAGATAGAAATAGAGATATAAGTTATCTATTACTTATTGTTATTTTTATTGGACTATAAGATCCCTGAAGCCAACAACTATGTCTAATTTAAACTCTGTGTTCCCTCTATATCTTACCCAGTGCTTTCTCTGTACACAGTAGATGCCTTGACAACACTTTTTGAATTAATGTATGAATGTTACATCCCTACAATGAGTGACATCTACATAAATAGGAATCTACAAGACACATGCTAGATAACCACAGTGGAAAGGCATGGGAAGTAATGGGAAGGGACAGGGAAAGCTCTCCTGCAGAAGATGTTTCTTAACTGAGTTGTAAAGGAAGCCAATGATTTGTAGATGTAAATGGGAAGAGGGAGAATGTTCCAGGAATGGAGGACAACCAGTGGAATGGTAGAGATCAAGAGGGAGCATCCTGTCTGAGCAATAGCAAGTAAGCCAGTAATGTTGGACCACAGAGCCTGTGATAGGGAATGATATCAAAGAAGACTGGGAAAGCAGGAAAGAGTCAGGTTATGGAGAGTTTTAGATGGTAGCTAGAGGAATTTATATTTGATCCTAGAGGTAACAGGGAACCACTGGAGTTTATTAAAATAGAGGCTGTGACATGGTAAGATCTTCACTTCTAGAGAGAATTGACTAATATGTATGTTAGTGTGTCTTTTTGTAGGTAAAGACTTCTGAAGAGTGAGATATCTTTGGAGCCAAATTGCCTGTATTCAATTTATGTAAATAAATAAAAATGCAAAGACATGAGACTGGGGGCTTGCACTGTGGACCATGGAGGGGCGGTGATATCAGAAGGCTGAGGTTGCCCTTCACTTGGGCAATCTCATGGGAATAGTTGGGGCATATCCTCACCTTGCATTCTGCCACTAACAGCTGGCTGTTTCTTATGTTCAGGTGAAGAAATAAAAAGTAAGAAAGAGAAAAGGGAGGGGGTCCCGTCTTCCATATAACGAACTACTACTATTCTAGTTCATCAAAACAAGATTCTGAAACTGTGGCTGGAAAGTACCTTGAGTGGGCCTTTCATAGTGACAGCTGCTGAGAGGAAAATGGGGATTGAAAAAACCCATTGTCTGTTGGGCAGATGTACAGATTCTTTTTCCCCCCATATGTAACACCTCCCATCCCCAAGCCCAACTTTGCTGCCCCTCTTTTGTTGGACTTCTCCATCTTTGCTGAAGGGATTCTTTCTTGACTCTTGCTGCCTTCTTGCTTTTCTAAGTGTCAATATCATTGGTTGTGGAATCAAAGTTTCTGAAGAAAAATAACGCACTTGGGTCTATATTCATTCAGTAAAGGTATAATATCTGTCACATGTAATTGCTTCAACAGTTCACTCTGTGTAATTTCCATTGCTATATGTGGCCTCTCCAGAAGCACAGAAGCACAAAACTCAACTTGTGTCTGCAGATAGATGACCCTTATCAGTTGTTGGGGCAAAAAAAAAAAATAGATTATAACCTTTCTGAAGGCCATCTAGATTCTTGGAGAGTTTTAATGAAGGCTATCACTAATAGAGAGAAAGAATTCCTAGAATCACAGAGACATAGTGTCACTGTACTGGTGGGGAAACTGAGGTCTAGAGAGGTTAAATGAGTTGTCCAAGGTCACACAAGAAGTATCAGAGATTTGAACCCAGATTCTTTGAATCCAGAGCTAGTTGCTCTTTGCCTTATACGATGCTGCTTTCCTTTTTTATGAGAATAATTCTTGAGAGAGGATTCTGGGAAGATGGTGGAATAGTTTAAAAACTTCTGGCTCTTCAGATTTCCTCCACAAAAAAAAAGACAGAATATCACCTCAAAGGAAATGTTGAACTGTGCAAATAAACAAAAGTTCAAACAAAGCATTTGTTCTCCTTAGACCATCTAAGAAGTACCAAGTAAAGACCTGACCTCCAGGGGTTGAATGTTGGGCCAGAGTGAAGTGCAAATACCTCCAGTCTGACACTGTGGAATCAACCAACAAGCTTTGGGGGCAGCTGGGTTGGGAGGTAGCCTCGGTGACCGTTACATGGACTGTGTGTGGGTCAGAAGGTTATGTAGGAAAAGACTGAAGGACCCTTCACTGTCAAGGGATGCCAAACAAAGTTATGCTGACCAGATGCATCCTGGGCTGTGGCTGCAGGGAGGAGCTAGCACACATCTAGTGAGTACAGTAACAGGGTGAGGGACCCTGCTGGCTGTGTTTGCTCACTGGAGAGCTGAGACCCTGGTTTCAGTTTCAGGGTAGAGAGGATAGCTCTAGTTTGCAGCCACTGGAGGGACTGCAGGTAAGACAGCATGGTTTAGGAGTGGCGAGAAGAGCCTAAGGTTTGGGTCCAGAGAGACATCTCAGAAAATAACAGGTAGAAGGTCTGAGACTTGGAGCATCATTCTGCATACCTTTGGACTAGAACTTGATTATACCAATAGCTGCTAAAAACAAGATAAAAATGATCAAGTAAAGAAGAAAGAATTCGGCCATAGACAGCTACTATGAGAATAGGATTCATATTCAGAGGAAAATAATGGAGCTAAAAAAGCTACTCCTTTTTCAATGAGGAGCATCCAATGGTCCCAAGCACAAAAAGACTTGTTGCAAGAGCTTAAAAAGGACTTGAAAGATCAAATAAAAGAGATAGAGGAAAAATTAGAAAAAAAAGAGCAATCCAAGAAAATCAAGAAAATTTTGAAAAGAAAGTTAACCAACTTGAAACAGAGATTTGAAAACATAAGAAAGAAAATAATTCCTTGAAAATTAGAACTGGGCAAGGGAAGCTAATGACATTCTAAAGAAAATGATTCTTTGACTGCAGGGTCTCATGAAGTGAGCCTGACCAGGGGCTCTGGAGGGTTATGTCAACAGAGGGAGACTTATTATTATTTTTCTCAAGCCGGGAAAGTTTCTAGTGTGGGTTTAGTGATGAACTCTGTCTGTACCTGCTATCTAAGGGCCATAATGGCCAAGGTCAGAGAGGCTCATCACTAGAAGATAGACCACCAAAGCATGAATTTTTTTGGCAAGAGTTAACTCATGGCACCATTTATTGAAAGCACAGATGGGGTGTGGTCTATATCCACAAAGGGTATGTCCACACCAGTGAAATCAATGGATTTTTAGAAGTTGAAATTCAAAAACTGTAGTGATTCTGGTACCCTAGAAGGATGGGTGAGAATTGTTTTATGCTTAGGATGGATGAAGCAGTTTTTACCCAGAGCTCATTAATCTAAGTCTGGAGGCACAAAAATACCCATGGATGTTACTCTCTAGTCAATTGCTTTTTCTATTGTTGTCTCTTCATCATTCTCTCCCTTCTCTCCTCCCCCTCTTTCTTTGTCTTTTTCTTTCCTTCTTTCCTTCATTCCCTCTTTCTTTTCTTTCCTTTTTTCTCCCCTATTTTCCTCTTTCCATTTTTCTTCCCTTCCTTTCTCTCCTTCCCTCTTTCTCTCACTTTTCTTCTATCCCACTTTTTCTCCATTCCTTCCCTCTCTCTCCCTCCCTCTTTTTTCTCTTCCTTACATCCTTCTCTCCCCTCACTCTTGCCCTTGCCTCCTCTCCCTTCTCCCTCTCCTTTTACTCTTTCTCTTCTTTCTTCTCTCCTGTCTCACTGTCTCTCTCTCTCCCCCTCGCTGCCCAGTACCATCAACAAAATGATTCATTCTCGGAAGCAATTAGTCTAATATGAAAATCTGAGGGATGGAGCCTGACAAATAGTAAATATTGTCCCAGGAGTCACTAGACACATGGGTTCCAATCTCACCTTCACCATTAAACATTCAATAAGCAGATTGCTTGTTTTCAGGAAGACATTTTAATTCTATGTGTGATACATAAGGGTGGGAAAAGGGAAAAAGTGA
The DNA here is from genome assembly GCA_028658325.1 of Potorous gilbertii. NCBI lineage: Eukaryota > Metazoa > Chordata > Mammalia > Diprotodontia > Potoroidae > Potorous > Potorous gilbertii. The sequence continues at coordinate 75,268,314 of CM053774.1, read as the reverse complement.
ACCAATCATTTCTCCTCTCTAGGCTCGGTTTCCTCATCTGTATGTAATGTAGTCACTTTCAGGCTTAAGATCCTGTGATTCTTTTGAATGCCACTGACAAATATTTTTCTTCTAATGTTCTCAGTGTCCTTTATTTGCCATCTCCTAGCAGGATTTTGAGGCTTTCCTTTCATTCCACACCCTTAGCTCTTTTCTCCCCACTCTCACTTAAAAAGCCTCTTAAATGGGTCTTTCCTTAGACTATGATGAAATTTGAGAAGTAACTGAAACAAAGCCTCCTCAGAAAGTTTCAGACACCCTGCTAAAGCAGTCATAAGATCCTTGATTCCTTCAAGACATACAGAATACTTGAACCAGTCCCTCTCGTAGCACATCATTGCTTCTCATATAGGCAGCAGACCAAGAGAGAAATACTGTCTAGTATTTATCATTGTGTCCCTTGTGTCTTGCATGGTGTCTGGCATGTAGCAAATGGTTAATTAGTGCTCGCTGACAGATAGATGGATGATCTCCCATGAACAACGTTTAGGACATGGATTTGGGAAACGTGAAATCTGTGCCTGTTTCACCTCCAAGAAACTCTTAAGACTTTAAGGAGGGTACTGTGTCTCAGTTTCCTCACTTATTAAGAATGAAAGGGCAAATAAAGAATTGAAAAATTATTATGGTACTTTTTGCATTGGAATTAGTTTATTTAAGTATAAGTAGTTATCCAGCAAATTTAGCTGGTTTTACTGATTTTTGTTGTTCAGTCATTTCAGTCTTGTCTGACTCTTTGTGATTCCATTCAGCATTTTCTTGGCAGAGATACTAAAGTGGTTTGCTGTTTCCTTCTCTAGCTTATTTTACAAAAGAGGAAACTGAGGCAAAGAGGGTTAAGTAACTTGTCCAGAGTCATACATTGAGAAATTGTCTGAAGCCAGATTTGAACGCAGGAAGGCTCATTGTTCTGAATCTTCCTGACTCCAGACCCAGTGCTCTATCCACTGTGCCACCTAGCTGTTCTTTACTGATATTCAATGTTTATTTTTAAAAAGAATTTATTGATACTTTTTGCTTTTATATCACTTTTCTCCCTAAAAAATTCTTTCTCTCCTTCCTTCTCCATAAAGATATCAAAAAAAAAGGAAAAGCAAAACATTACAATGTGAAATAAGACATTGAGTATGAGAATATATTCAATATTCATTCTCATAATCTCCCACACATATGAAGAAGCAGGTGAAGGAGAGGCATATTTCCTCTTCTCAACTTTAGAGCCAAACTTGATCACTGTGAAGTTCCAACAGAGTACTTAATTCAAAATATTTTTTAAACAAATAAGGAGGATGGTACAGTAGAAAGGCAAAGGCCTGCAAACGTGGGCTTGAGCATAAATTCTTTTATTTACTTGCTGTATGATCCTGAGAAAGTTCCTTAATCTCTGTAAAACTTATCTATATCATCTATAAAATGGGCATAGAGATACTTATATTTCCTAGCCCACATGATTGTGATTAAAAAAATCAAATGAGATAACCTCTGAATTGCATTTAAAAGCTGAATTTAAAAGTACTGTAAAAGGAAAACTGATAGTAATATTTATTATTATTAAAGTATAAATAATCCTGCCTGCTGCCAGGTCCTTCAAGGGAGTTTGTGGGAATAACATACAAAAGCATTTTGAAATATTTATATTCTCAGATCTTCAAAAAAGATTTTCTTTATCTGTATCTTCAAGTTCAATGTCCTTGAAAAAATAATTGGTTGAGAATAGTGGTACATGATGGCAAGCCCAGCCACTGGGGAGATTGAGCTCTGGTGCTCTACGCCATGGTGGGCTAAGCCAATCGTTGTCAGCAATGAGTCCTGCACCACTATAGTGGACTCCTTGCCTAAGGGGGATCAACAAGTCCAGTTTGGACCTTCCATGCCAATTAGCCATAAGACTGGGCCGATGAGTGGCCAATATACTCCTAGCCTCAGCAAGGTAGGGAGATCTAATCTGGAAACAATCAAAAATTCAGGAAAATAATTAACTCTGGTATGAGTTCCCCATTACTCAACAGATGAGGCAACTGAAGACAAGAGTATCCAAGTAATTTTCCCAAGGTTACAACGATAGGAAGGAGCAGACTCAGGATTTAAACCAAGGGCTTTTGATTCCAAATCAAATATTGTTCCCCACCCAATATTACCCATTGTTACCACTGTAGGTGAGGGCTTTGTGACCATTCACCTCAATTATTTTAATAATTACCTTATAGTTCTTTTTTATTGCTACCAGAATAATCTCTGCATAGATCCGGGCAGATCATTCCTCTGCTCAAAAATATTCAGTGACTCCTTATTGCCTACCAAGTTCCATTTATATTCAGTTACTTGGCTATCAAGTCTCTACCTTTCTCTTTTTCTCACTTCTTCTTTATAATAGTCTTTGCTCCAGAGCAGTTATGGTCTCTTTATCCCAGACGCAAACCAACTTCTCATCTCTCTGTACTCATGCTCTATGTCTAGCAAATTCTCCCTTCCCTTCTTCATCTAATAAATTTCTACCCATTCTTTAAATATTACTTCCTCTAATAAGACTTCTCTAGGGCTCCCCACCTCCCTTGAACCTCATATAAAACTTTGTTTTGTAATGCTTTCATGAATGTATGATAATACTGCGTTATTACAGCTGTGTTGGTGTATTTTCCAAGACTAGACCACAAACTCAAGAAGGGAAGGTATCATGTCTTATGGGACTTCTATAACTTTGCCAGTACCTAGTACAATGATCTACATGCAAGAATCAGTTAATAAATGTTTGTTGAGGGCATTATGGCTAAGGCAGAGGCTGACCTAGGTAACCTTTGATGTCTCTCCCAATTCTGAGGTGCTACAATTTTGTAATTTATTTATATCTGTGATAGAATTCATATAGTTTGTGTATAAATCAGTTAGTCATTTGCTGAGCACCAGTTGTGTAATCAGCATGCTGCTAAAGTTTGGAGGAGATCTCAAGACACATAGCACATGTGAAACCAGTGTACCCCGTACTTATGGAGCCTACAATGAAATTTCTTTTTTTTTAAGAATTTTAAATATTTTAATATGTTTTGCATAAATACACATGTGTAACTTATATCAAATTGCTTGCCTTCTTAATGGGGAGTGGGGGAGTAGGGTGGGGTAGGAGGAAAAGAAAGAATTTGGAACTCAACTTTTTTTTTTAAAGTATGTTAAGAATTGTTTTTACATGTAGTTGGGGAAAATAAAATACTAAATAACTAACTTTAAATTAAAAAAAGAATTTTAAACATTTAAAGTGGAAAATATACAAGTATAGGGATATATCTCACATTTATATCATAATTGTTATGGAATTCCAATTACCAGGGGACTGGGTGACTGGTCAAAGGTTGGAAACAGCTGGAGGCAATCAGGGGATAATCAGGCACTGGAGGGCTTGGGTGGGAAGCAAGTGGAGACAATCCAGAGATAACAGACAAAGCAAGGCCAGGCTAGGTTAAGGGTAACAGAGCTGAGTATGAAGCGCCAGGTTAAGTGGGAACATTCAAGGGGAGTTCAGGGAATTTGAACCCCATCATTTTAATAATGAGATTTCTGGGTTTCATAGTCAACAAGATGGAAGACTAGATGTTTTCTTTGATCTTAGTGACGTTTTATGCCTTTCTAAAATTCTATAAACATCTAAGTGCCTACTATTTTGCAGGCACTATGCTAAGCACTGGGGATACAAGGGATTATACTGAAGAAATACAGTAATTTCAACTGTTTCCAGGGTCTAGGATATCAAGAATCCCTAGATGTCACTTGAGGCAGAAATTAAGATATATAGAATGTGAACTGCCCAGTATGACATCTTTGAGGTTTGGACCTCAGGGAAACCACAATCAAAGATGAAGAAGTCAGAAAGTGAGCAAAAGAGAAATATAAGTAAAAGAGAGTGAAAGAGAGAAATAAGAAAGAAATTATCAAAGCTCTCAGGAGGAAGAAATCTCCATTAAAGACTTGAGCATAATCAAAAAACCAGTGGGAAGATATTGATAACAGAAGGGAATGTGCCTTTCTATTCAAGTAAAAGACTCCAGATATCCATGAATAAATATTACAAAACAAAAGATCCTGTGAATTTTCAAGAAAACATAAAATCCCAGCAGGATGTTCCTGAATGGCTTAAAAGAGAAATAAGAATTCTGAAAGAAGAAATTACGGCTTTCACAGCAGAAATAATTGGCAGAATAGAAAAACTTGAAACAAAGATAAATCTTATTAAAGAAACAAAATAGAAAATAACTGATTAAGAATATACATACACAGATATGAAGGACATGGAAAGAAGAGAAGCAAAAAGTATATAAGAAAATATGATCTCTGTTCATGTCAAAACATATAGATCTCAAAGATGAGATGCATAGAGACATCATAGAGATTATAGGATTCCCAGCAGAATGACAAGTCAAAAAATCTGAATGCCACAACCAAGAAATAATAAAAGAAAGCTAGTCAGAATTTCTGAACACAGAAAACAAAATGCTGATGGAAAGACCACAGATCAATTCCAGGGAAAAACAAAACAAAATCCAAAACAAGACTACCTATGCTGAAAACTCCAAGGCACAAAGAGTTTAAATTGAACAATTCCAAAGACAAATGCAAATTCTGAGGGTAACCAGGAAAAAGACTTTCAAATATAAAAGAAATTCTCATAACAAAAGACTATTCTCCATTTACCAGTGTGTATGTGTGTGTGTCTGTGCTCATCCTTTGTTACCAAAGAAGACCATGTCATCAGAGAAATAATGACATGACTTGCACTTGACTTTGTTTTGAGTGAGTGAGGGCTGTGCTGGTCACCAGCCTCATTTTACCTCCAGAACTGTCTGCATCCAGTGACTAGATATTCATCAGGATGACTGGAGATGACCCAGAATGAAGCAACCAGGGTTAAATGACTTGCCCAAGGTCACATAGCTAGTGAGTCTCAAGTATCTGAGGTGAGATTTGAACTCAGGTCCTCCTATCTCCTGCACTGGTGCTCTATCCACCATACCACCTAGCTGCCCCTTCACCTACCAGTAACCACAGGATGGAAGGACAGAATATATTTCAAAGAGCAAATGAGTTTAAGATGCAATACAAGGTGACCTACCATGCAAATCCAAGCTTAAACGTAACTGGGGAAAAAATGAATTATTAAATAAGAAAGAGGTATTCTAAACATTCATAGAAAGAAAAACTGACCTGACTGCCCTGATATTATAGAACCAAAGAGTAAAATAAATATTGAAAGAATCTACCAATCACCACTTGAAAGAGATCCCAAAAGGAAAACTCGTAGGAATGTTGTAGTCAAATTCCAGAGTTCCCAGGTCAAGGAGAAAATATTGCAAGCAGCCAGAAAGAAGCATTTTGAGTATTGTGGAAATACAATCAGGATAACACAAGATCTAGCAGCTTCTACATTAAGGAATCAAAAGGTTTAGAATATAATATTCCAGAAATCAAAGAAACTAGGATTAAAATCAAGCAAAAATGAGTATAATACTTCGGGAGAGTAAATAGATATTCAATGAAATAGAGGACTTTCAAGTCTCTTGATGAAAAGACCAGAGCTGAATAGAAAATTTGACTTTCAAACATAAGAATCAAGAGAAGTATGAAAAGGTAAATAGGAAATCAAAATCCTAAGGAACTTACTAAAGTTGAACTGTTCGCATTCCTACATGGAAAGATAATATTTGTAACTCTTGAGACTTTTCTCAATATTTGGGTAGTTGGAGGAATTATATACATATAGACAGAGAGTATAGGGTGAGTTGAATAGGAAGGGATGATATGTAAAAAAATAAAATTAAGGGGTGAGAGAGGAATATATTGGGAGGAGAAAGGGAAAAATGAAATGGAGTAAAGAGGCAAGAAAAAGCTTTTTCAATGGAGGAGGAAAGGCGGAAGGTGAGAAGGAAAAAGTGAGGCTTACTCTCATCATATTTGGTTTAAGGAGGGAATAACATGCACACTTAATTTGGTATGAAGATCTATCTTACACTATAGGAAAGTAGGGGAGAAGGGGATAAGTGGGGTGGGGGGAATGATAGAAGGGAAGGCAAATAGGAGGAGGGAGTAACTTTAGGGGAGGGACAAGGTCAAAAGAGAGAATAGAATAAATGGAGGCAGGATAAGAAGGAGGGAAATATAGTTAGTCTTTCACAACATAACTATTATGGAAGTCTTTTGCATAACTACACACAGATAGCTTATATGAATTTCCTGCCTTCTCAGTGAGAATGGGTGAGGAGGGAGGAAGGGAGAGAAGTTGAAACTCAAAGTTTTGGGAATTATTTTTACATGCAACTGGGAAATAAGAAATGCAGGTAATGGGGTATAGAAATCTATCTTGCCCTATAAGGAAAAAGAGAAGATGGGGATAAGGGAAGGGAGGAATATGACAGCAGGGAGGGCTGATTGGAGGAAGAGATAACCAGAATGCACAGTGTCTTGGGGTGGGGTGAGGGGAGAGATGGGGAGAAAATTTGGAACACAAAATCTTGTGGAAATAAATGTTGAAAACTAAAATAAAATAAATAAATTTTAAAAATACAAAATAAAATAAAAATAGCTAAGTAATATTAAATGTTTAAATGGAAAAATAAAAGAAAAACTGACCTGGGTCAATTATTTGATTTTTAAACAGATGCACAAAGAAGGTAAACAAGTAAAAACAATCAAGGATTCTAACAACAACAAATTAACAGAAAGACCTTTCAGAGATTTCTTTTTCAATACACACAAGAAGACAAAGATGAAAGTAGATGTCAAATAGAAGTGATCCTAAAAAAAAATCTGAAATATCATGGACTTAACCTCTCAACATCTTGCCTACAGGTAAATCAATGGTTTCTCTTTGTTCATTTGTTTTTGTGGGATTAAATTATAAAATGGGAGATGAGTGAAAGGATAACAGAGAAAGAATATAGGGAGGAATATGTGATGTAGCCTAGTCAAGTCAAAGGGCTAACAATAAAGGGAAATAACTCTTGTACTCTCTTAGGAAGAAGAAAGCCTACAGGAGAATGGGCAAGGAGACAAAGGGAGAGATTCAAAAAGGGGAGAAAATGGATGATCATTTTTCAGTGATGGGAAGAGAGAGGTACAACTGATCAATGCTCCCAGATGCATTCTGTAAAGGGAGTTGGGAAACTTTCAAAGGTTGTAATCTGCAAGGATTTGCTATTTGGAGAGACCATTCATCCTGCCTCAGAGGAGGGGAATCAGAGCACTTGGGGACAGTGGGAGGGCATTGACCTAGGGAAGAGATTTCAAGGCAAATGAGAAGAAGAATACAATAATGATATAATGTGACCTTAGGTCTACCACCTTCATTCAGAGGGTTTCAGAGTATTAAATATATCACAAAGCATTAAGAACTGCACAGTCCTGAAGGAAACACTTTAGCAATTTGAAAATTACCCAGCTCCCATGGAAACTCCCAGTTGACACGTCTATACTAAAGATATATGAAGTGACTTTCAAAATACAGATGGCAAAGATTGAGCAGAAGAAACCTAACCCTTCAGAATCCCCGCTGTGTGAACTACTGTATGCTACTGAGAGGCTTCTTAAAAACATTGCCTTCTTTACTTTTATCTTGGAGATCTGGCTACTAAAGAATGATAGACGACAAAAAACATCCTCGTTGTTAATATCCATTATAATATAAAGATATGATATGATATGATAGGACATGACATGCTATAACATACAATATATAATATAACAACGGTATAATGTAGATATAATATAATTAATATAACATTACATAGCATAGCATAACATATCATATAATGTAATGTAATATAATGTTACATAACAAAATACAATACAATAATACTTGCATTAACTGCTTCTAGGGTTTTTCTGGAGAAAGTGCATCATAAACTTCAAAGTCTTCTACAACACTGGCATCAAACTCAAATAGAAACAGACTAGCGTTTAGTGACTGTATTCAATGATCCCTGCGGATGCATGTTGACTTAGGAAACCACACATTAACATTACCAATATTTTATTGTATTTTTACTTATTTTGTTAAATATTTCAAATTACATTTTAATCTGGTTCCTGCCAGGGGAGTATTGCTGGCTGATTGCAGGTCTGATACTTCTACTCTGGACATATGTTCTCAATCTGGGGAAGGGAGAATTTGAACTGAGTCTTAGAAGATGCCAGAGAAGGCTGAAGTGAAGGAACATGCTAACTGCACCCTGAGTCTAGAGAAAGAACTGATAAATATATTTACAGTGATTTCACATATGTGTGTATATATACAGATAAATGTGTGTATGAGGGTGTATATGTATGTGTGTGTATGTATACTCACATATATTTGTGCCTAATGATAGCTATCTCTAGAGTGGGAGGGGGAAAGGAAAAAAAATGAATTTACATAATAACTTTACTATATATTTAAAATGATTAGCAAGTTGTACATAATAGATTTGCCGTTTCATGTGCAATCACCTTTTTTTGTTATATTATGTTATGGAAATGCTTTAGTCAATAAATTAAAAATAAAGTAATTTTTTATTGTTTTTTTTTAAAATAAATTTATTTAACTTTTTACATTCATTTTCACAAGATTTTGGGTTCCAAAATTTTCTCCCCATTTATCCCCTCCCCCCTCCCCAATACACTGGATATTCTAATTACCCCTATCTCCAATCTGCCCTCTCTTCTATCATCCCTCCCTTCCCTTACCCCACCCTCTCTTTTGTCCTGTAGGGCCAGATAACTTTCTATTCCCCATTACCTGTATTTCTTATTTCCTAGTAGCAAGAACAATACTCAACAGTTGATCCTTAAAGTAATTTTTTTAAAAAAGCTAAACAGAAGACTTTATATTTGATTACCTAGAGGTGACAGGAAGGCAATGGAGTTGACCGAGTAGGAGAGTGACGTGTTCAGACCTGAACTTTCTGAAAACTACTTTGGCAGCTGAATAGGAGAAAACTTGGGGCAGGGAGATCATGTAAGGATGCAAACATTTATCATTGTGCTAGGCATTAACTCATAGAAAAAAGAGATAGTCTCTGTCTTTAAAGTACTTCCATTCTCAGGAGTATAGGGGACCTTCATTATATTGAAAGATAAGCAAATATGCTGATAAATACAGGATATTATAGAAAATTCACACTGATTAAGAAAATGAATACTATTGTAAAAAATACCTGTCCCAGAATAGAGTGTCCTAGAAGGAGTCCTGTATTTGGAGTAAGAAGATCCATTCTCAAACCTCAGTTCTACTATTCATTGCTACTTATTGGCCATGTGAGAAACAAAGTTTCTGGTTTTGGTCCTCGGTATTTGCTAGTACTTTTAAGTGCAGAACAGAAAGTAACTGGGATTTATTAAGCGATGGCGCCACCTAGTGATCATTCTTATTCTCCCCTTTTCAATGACATTCAGATAAACAAACCTTGCCCACGGTGCTCCCACTGCTTTCTTTTGTATTTTTTCCCCCTGAAACCATATAACCAAAACTAATTTCAGTTTTTTTTTATTAGAAGCAGCTTGTGTATATTTTTGTTCATATAACAAACAGAAGAATCATAAAATGTGATAAACATTCACAAGGAGCTTTGTAGCTTTGTAGCTTTCAAGTTTGCAAGTTGTTTTTTAGTTGTGTCTGACTCTCCATGATCCCATTTGGGATTTTCTTGGCAGAGATACTGAGTGGTTTTCTCTTTCCTTCTCCAGCTTTTTACAGATGAGGAAACTGGGAAAAATAAAGTTAAGTGGCTTGTCCAGGGTCACATAGCTATTAAGTGTCGGAGGTCAGATTTGAACTCAGGTTTTCCTGATTCCAGGCCTAGATCCGCTATGCCACCTAGGTGCCTGTAATATCTGCAAAGCATTTAACAAATATTATCTTATTTTTTTCTGCCAGTCAGTCAATAAGCCAATAAGTTAATAATTTATTATGAATGATCTAAGACTCATATCCAACTCTACTGCACTGCCCCCCCCTCCCCAGGGCCAGTACTTTTCCACTAAAGCATGTTGTCTAATAGATTACTGTTCAATTAAAACACTCTACATATATCCTGAAGAGGAAACATTTAGGAAACTGTTACAGAATACAAAGCTCCCAACATAGTCTCTATCTCCTTCATTCTTTTCTCTTAGTCCTGTCACCTCTGTACAGTCTCTCCATATGTCCTAGTACCATCACTGTAGTCTAAGCCTGCAATGTCCTCTAACATGTTTATCTTCCTACTCTCGTGAGCCCTTCTCTCCAGGACCTCCCTCACATTGGGCCTGACTTGTATTCTTTGTTCATAGATCTTTTCATAACACTCTTCCATGAATTTTCAGTGGCTACCTTTTGATTTTAAGCAAAGTTCAACATCTTTGCTTGACTTCAGATGACTCTATTCCAGGGAGTTCTTAACGTGTGTGTGCGTGTGTGTGTGTGTTCTGGACCCCTTTGGCCATCTGGGGAAGACTATGGATCTCAGAATAATGTTTTTAAATGCATAATACAAAATACATAGGATCGATTACAAAGCAAGCCAGTTATATTGAAATAGTTATCAAAAATATATTTTTAATAAACAAGTTCACAGATATTCAATTTAATTAAGAATCCCTAATCTAATCTATGGTCTGATAACATTCTATTTTTTTGAATACTTCACTTTTTTTCTCTCCATGTACTTTTTCAGACTATCTAATAAACATGACTTTCCTCTCTGTACATTAGCATTCACTCATGATGTCTCAAATGGTCTTTCTTTTTTTTTCCTTTTTTCTTCATCTCTCCACTGTGAAACCCACCTTGACACACTCATAGAAGTTGCCCTGAGAATTCAAGACTTGGAAATCTTTTCCTGATGACTGGGAAAGACTTCTTTGAATTCTATGGGTAAAGGGAACTTTGGACAGGAACATGGACAAAACACACAGCATACTCTTGGGTATAAATAGACTTCCAAGAAGAAGAGAAGGCTGCTAAGAAGTTCCAGGTGGCTGAAGAAGAGATCTGGTGATGTGGCTGCACAGAGGCTGATGGGAGTCATTGGAGTGGGACATGGAGCCGTGACTAAGCAGGACCCAGGACAGAAAGATGATGACCTCTGAGCAGATGTGATGAGGGGCAGATGAATCAACAATTCCTTCCTGATTCTGCTGCAAGTCAAAAACTCTTTAAACTTTGATTTTGGCTGTAGGGACTAGACTAGCCTTGGCAGCTGAAGGTGGAAAGGTGAAGGAGTTTTGATTTCTCTAATATTTTTACTTTATTTGTACTGTTATCTAAAATGCATACCCATATCCCAATGGCCAATAACACTGATTTCAACTTGGTCATTATGTACATGGTTAGTAACAGAGAGACAGGAGATTTTTTTTTTTTGCTCAGTAGAGCCATAGGGAGCCCAGAGAAAGAGATTTATGTGGATGGAGAAAGAGCTGGTGTTGTTTCCATCAGTCTTGAGAAAATACTTCTAGACTTAGTTTATGTTCCATTTCATAAAATATATATGGATATATCATATTTTAAGAATACATTTTTATGTATTTGAAATACAGATTTATATATATTCTATAGTTAGCATAATATTTTACAAAGTGGAACATAAATATATATATACACATGTATATATGACTAACTTTTAAACTAAATGGAACATAAAATATACACATATACACATCCACAGATCATCGCATTATGGGGAACCTTAGATAGGCTTTTTACTTTACATATGATGGCTTGAAAGAAAAAAAGAAGTACTTCCTTATGGTACCTTTAGCCAGGCTGAGAGCTTAAACTTCATATGAATGTCACCATAATCATAAAGACTTTTCCTGCGCCTGAACTTAATCATGAGCTCCCTTTGGTGGTTAGAGATTCATTTATTGTTTGCTGTTGTGCTGTTCAGTTGTTTTAGTCATGTCTGACTCTTTGTGACCCCCTATGGAGTTTTCTTGGCAAAAATACTGGAGTGGTTTGCCATTTCCTTCTCCAGCTCATTTTACAGAGGAGGAAATTGAGGCAAACAGAGTTAAGTGACTTGCCCTGTTTCACACAGCTAGTAAGTGTCTGAGAGCAGATTTGAATTTAGGAAGATGAGTCTTCCTGACTCCAGACCCAGCGCTCTATCCACTGCATCACCTAGCTGCCCCTATTTATTATTCATTATGCATTAAAGTTATTTACTCTTTGTCTTTTTCATCTTAGGAGTTTAGACCTCTTTGAGGGCAGGGACCTTATCTTCGCTAAATTTCATCTCTCCCCTAGCACTTATCAGAGTCCTCTGTACACAGTAGGTACAATACATATTTGTAGGACTAAACTGAATTGAAAATGGAATGGAGGAAAGAAGAGGAGAGGATGGGAGTATAGGAGAGGTAGAAAACAAGAGATGGCAAATCTGGCTAGATCTTTTAGGGCAGCTGTAGAACTGTGGAATATTTAAAGCTAAAAGGGACCTTAGAAATTATCCAGTTCATCTTCCTCATCTTAGAGATGAGGAAATTGCATCCAGAGAGGTCAAGCATCTTCTCCAAAGTCACACAGTGGCAGAGTTAGAATGGAAGACAGGTTCCCTTACTTTGGTTCCACAACTCTTCCTATTCCATCAGAATGGTTTGACTCCAGTTGACAAAGTAGCTAGGGAGTCATGCCCTCTATAATGAGGATGTAGGAGGAAAGATGAAGCAGTTACCACAGAATATGTTAGGAATAAATAAGATACTTCTGTAGAATGTTCCCTTCCGTCACCTCCTTTCAAAGACCTGACAATTTAGCAGATGTTATCTTAAAGTATGAGATCTGAGCCTTGGCATTGTTGCCTAATCTAGAACCTTTATGATGCTCAGTTGACTCCATGGTAGAATGGAGGATGAGGCTAGTTATATAGACAAAATTATTCTGTGATTGAATGGGTGGGGGGAAACAGGAATGATTCTCTCCATTTCTCCCCTAGATCTCTACTCCTGGACTAGGTTCCATGGAGTCAATCCAGTCCAATATTAAGTACCTACTATGGACCAGGCACTGTGCTAAGTGCTTAGAATACACTAAATAAAAAGAAAGAATGTAGATGGAAGTACATAATCATTCATACACATCTTCTGTTCTAAGCCTATCTTCACTTGCCTGAATCATGTAAGTAATTGTAGCTATGTGAATTTGAACTTGGTGGAGCACATCTAGAAGTTTTTCAAGGTCTGAGAATGTCGTATTAGAGCTGAAACCAACAGAAACCATGGGCAGTTGACACTGGCCTGTTGTTTATTTTTTTGTGTAGAAGAATAATACTTTTGATAGGTGTTAATCTTACCATTTCCTTTGGGTTATGGTATACCTGAATGAACAAACCCCATTTTAAAGTCTGTTTTCATTTAGATCTCTATTTCACCAAGGAAAACAGAGGTCAAAGTATTAGCAGTCTTCCATTCTGATATTTATTATCTATGAAATTAGTGGTTTAAATCAGATGGTGCCTAAAATCTATAATTCAAGTTCAGATGGAATCCCTGGATAGATTTCAGAAGGTCTGTGAACTTGATTGGGGAAAAAAAAATACATCTTTATTTTCATTAACCTCTAAAATTGAGCATTTCCTTTAATTATTTAAAAATCTTTTTCTGAAAAGGGATCCATAGACTTCATCAGACTGTTAAAGGGTTCAATGAGACAAAATAGGTTATGAACTAGTGTTCTAGTATAAGGAGCCCAGGGGCAGCTAGATGGTGCAGTGAATAGAGCACCAACGCAGGAATCAGGAGCCAGGGGGACCTGAGTTCAAATCTCACTGCAGACACTTGACACTCACTATAGCTGTGTGACCTTGGGTAAGTCACTTAACCCCAATTGTCTTATCCTGGGCCATCTCCAGTCATTCTGATGAATATCTGGTCACTGGATTCAGATGGCTCTGGAGGAGAAGTGAGGCTGATGACCTGCACAGCCCTGCCTCACTCAAAACAAAGTCAAGTGCAAGTCATGTCATGATTTCTCTGATGACATGGTCTTCTTCAGCAACAAAGGAGGAACACACATAAGGATTCCAATTTCATCCTTGGTTTCTGCCATAGGTCACCATTGCTCTTAGCCTAAGTAGTGCTATGGCTCTAAAGCTTAGAATGCTAAGGATACAGGCAGCACGTGAATGGGCAGCACCATCATGTAGGTAGAAATGAACCCAAGCTCCACTCCATCCTTCAAAAACTAGTAGATAGTCAATTGTGCTACAAATATGAGCCCTTATACATCCTTGAAAAATCAACCAATAAACTGTACTGGGATTGTAGAATGATTGTCTGTGAAACTGCTGACCTCAGTCATAAAGACACAATATTGATTCATAAAAATTTTAAAGCATATTTATTTATTTAATTTAAATTTTGTTTTCAGAGCTGGATTATTTCCTTCTCCCCCTCTCTTCCCTCCCCACCCCCATAGCTGAGAAAGCAAAATAAACAAAATTCCTATTATAAACATGTCAATTCAAGCAAAAAAGTTCCTACATTGTTCACGTGCAAAAAAAAAAATATGTCTCCCTCAGCACTCTGAGTCTATCAGATCTCTGTCGGAAGGTGGGGAGCATGTTTCATCTTGAATAGTCTGGAATGACTGTTGGTCATTGTGTTGATCAGAATGTCTAAGTCTTTTATATTTTTCCCTTTCATAATATTGCCACTATTACAGAAATTGCTCTCCTGGTTCCATTTTTATTTGTTTTAAATTTTGTTTTAAAAGAGTAGTATTTTTAATTGTCAATTATTACTATTACAATGACTTGGTTTATGATATAAACATATATATTATATGTATGTTGATTATATGTTGAAGGTTACCCAAAAAACATTTACTAAGAATCTGCTATGTACTAAACTCTAAGAACATGTCAATTTAGTGAATGCTTATAACCCCTGTTCTACTTGGAAGGAAAAGCTCTCAAAATATAGAGACTTAGAAAAAGTTCAAGCCACTGTGAATAAGATGAAGTATCTCACCTTCTTTGACTTCATCCTGCATACTCCTGTAGTTTGTACTAAGGACATTTGGTGAACCTATATAGAAGATGAGTTTACAGCCCAATACTTTTATTGACTTACAAAAAGCAGCCATTTTAATCACCTGGGCAGTGATTTAATGAACAGTCAACTTAAAAAAAGCTATAATAATATAATTACTTATCCCAACTCTGGTTCCTATTTGAATTTCATGGAAAATAAGATAATAGTGATTGTTAATAGTTAGCGCTTATATATGGGCAGCTAGGTGGTACAGTGGGTAAAGTGCCAGAATCAGAATTGGGAAGATTCATCTTTCATTAGTCTCAGACACTTACT
Organism: Potorous gilbertii; assembly: GCA_028658325.1. Classification (NCBI taxonomy): domain Eukaryota; kingdom Metazoa; phylum Chordata; class Mammalia; order Diprotodontia; family Potoroidae; genus Potorous; species Potorous gilbertii. Next base: position 75,252,969 of record CM053774.1, on the reverse strand, counting down.
AGCTGTGTGATCCTTGGCATGTCACTTAACCCTGTTTGCCTCAGTTTTCTCATCTGTAAAATGAGCTGGAGAAGGAAATGGCAAACAACTCCAGTGTCTTGGCCAAGAAAACCAATGGGGTCAGGCTTTAATGTTTGCAAAGCACTTTATAAATATTATCTCATTTGATTATCACAATAATCTTGGGAGGTATGAAAGACAGACAGAAGTAAAGTGAATTGAGGAAGCACAGAGCACACACAGTATAGCCCAGGAAGTGCAGAGCACAGCCCGATGTGGTAGGGACAGGACCCTGAACAGACTTCAGGGAGCCACCAGCAGCAGCAATTCTCAGATTACTCAAACTACAAATGCAACAGACAGCTTCAAAGGTCAGTGGGAGGGCTCAGTCACCCAGGAGAGGGGAGCATGGTCTGGACCCCAGCAGCAGCTCCTGAAGCTGCAGCTTCCATTCTTGAAGCCCTCTACCTAGAGCCCCTGGGGGAATTAAGTAGCTGATATGAGTCTCAGCCCAGACAAAAAACTCAAAAGTTAAATAATTGGCTGGGAAAATGCCCCAAAAAGGGAAAAAGAATAAGACAATAGAAAGTTACTTTCTTGGTGGACAAGTATTTTCTTCCATTCTTTGGATGAGGAGGAACAATTTAGGTCTTTAGAGAAAGACCTAAAAGTCAAGGCTTCTGCATGCAAAACATCCAAAATAAATATGGAATGGTCTCAGGCCATGGAAGAGCTCAAAAACGATTTTGAAAATCAAGTAAGAGAGGTGGAGGAAAAAGTAGGAAGAGAAATGGGAACAATGCAAGAAAACCATGAAAAGCAAGTCAACAGCTTGCTAAAGGAGAACCAAAAAATGCTGAAGAAAATAACACCTTTAAAAATAGGCTAACCCAAATGGCAAAAGAGGTCCAAAAAGCCAATGAGGAGAAGAAAGCTTTAAAAAAACAGAATTAGTCAAATGGAAAAGGAGGTTCCAAAGCTCATTGAAGAAAATAGTTCTTTAAAAATTAGAATGGAACAGATGGAAGTTAATGATTTTATGAGAAACTAAGAAATTACAAAACAGAAGTAAAGTGACTTGCCCAGAGTTAAACAACTAGCGTCTGAAGCAGGATTCGAACTCCAGGTCCAATGCTCTATCTACTCTGCCATTTAGCTGCCTACCTCGGATGAGAAAAACAAAGTAAGAAGAGTGATCAGGAACCACAATAATAACTGGCATTGACACAGGGCCTTAAGATTTTCAGAGTACTTCATACAAATGATCATACTCAGAGGAAATGTCTAATGGGAATATGAAGTTCACGTTCCCTGTAGGGCTTTCAACTCCCTTGCAAGTACTAAGGCTAACATATTGGTTTTATTTACTCCCTGGTGCATTCTGGTCTGATCTCTGAATCGGAAAAAAAACAAACCAAAGAAAAGTTCTAATGGGTAGATAATAAAGGCATTCATTATTCACACCCCCATTTTGCAGGTGAGGAAACTGAACGTTGGTGAGATTAAGGAACTTGCTCAAGACCTCATAGCCAGTAAGTTTCACAGGTGGGATTTTAACTTGTCTTTCTGTGTCTAAGTACAGAACTGTATCTACTATGTGACACTCCTCAAGGGTGGAGGATGGATTATATCTCTTCCTATCTTTTCCCTTTCCCTTGGGTTTTGGAGGAGTTATACTGGGATGATGGGAGGGGACAAAGCAGGAGAAGTCTACAGGTCAGTAGGTCTTGTTTCCTGTCCTTATTTTTATTTTTTATCTTCCCATGTAATGTTAAGGCCTTCATTTGGGTTCTTATTAATAGGCAAACACTTCATTATCTCCTGATCAGGTATGTCTGACCTGGAACTGGGAACAGAGAGTGCTAGATCTCAGACAGGCACCCTTTTCTCCTGGTCCATGATCTCCCTAACGTTTCTCTCCATACCACTGTTGTACCTACACCATATTCCTTTGCCTCCTCCTTAACACATAGTTAAGCCCAGGGATGGTAAAGAATATCTGGGGGTAGCTTGAAAGGCTTTACCCTATGGAACCTTTGGGAATGGAAGGAATCTTAAAATTCATGGTTTTGAAAGGGAGTGTCAGAGAAGCAACATCTTTGCTAAAATGTGACATTCATAGAAAAGAGGAGGAATGGGGTACACCAAAGTCTGGAAGAAGATTCCTTCCAGTGTGATAGAGGATGTAGGAGTTAGCAAATCATGCAATCTTCCTCCTCTCAGCTCTTTCAATTGCAGGTCAGGCTGGACTGCCATGACGAATCAGTTTGGATGAATACCACAGTGTCAGATCAATGGGTATTTCCCAGGATGGTCAATCTTACTATTTGCTTTCTATCCTTGCCATTTTGGAAGGGTGTGATAGATTAAATGAGAGTTGGTATGGTGCTTCTTCTACTATTTGCTAACTATCTCATTTCATCTCTATGTTTCCTTGTTACCGTTTTCTCAACTATAAACATAATAATAACACTTATCAAATTCATGAATATATATATATGTAATATGTATTCATGGCTACAGGGATATATTTATATGTATATACATACATACGTATGTATGTATGTATGTATGTATGTGGTATAGGAAACTCTCCTTTTCAGGATAGATTCTTATCTGCCCTACAACTTATAGCCCTACAGAATTTCTCATGTCACTTCAATTTTAAGAGACTTGCGCAAGGTCACATGGACAGTATGAGTCAGAGGCAGAATTTGAATACAAGTTAATGACTGGAAAAATCATGGAAAGCTGGAGATGTCCTATAGGACTAGAGAAGAACAAATGCTCTGAATTTCAGAAAAGAAAAGAGCAGAATTCCCTACTATGGGACTTAGAATAAGATTTTGGTTCTTGTCATAGCTCTAGAATTTATCATTCATGGGATGGTTACCTCCATTATAAATTCCATGCTACCACCACTACCACTGACAGCTCCCTAGGATCTGGAGAGAGAGCATTTGCCCCATCGTCTTTCACCATCAGCACAGGACCCTGGAAGTTGGAGACCCCAACCATCAGACAGTTTCCCAGTTCTATGGCTAGCACTTTTATCCCTCCTACTACCCCTGAACCTTGTGGTTCAAAGCCATCATCTTTCTGAGGTGAAATCCTCTTCTCCTATTGGTCCTAAACTCTCGTCTTCTCCCTGCTGAACTTTATCATACTCCCTTATCCCTTTTCCTCTTTCAATCTCCTTTTCCATTGTATCCTCCAAAATTCCCACTTTGTCATTAACTTCTCTGTTAGCTGAATCCCTTCTTTTCACAATCTTTCCATCTTCTCAGATTCACAGAAAGTTGGCTCTTTCCAAAAAGACACTGTGTCCCTGGAAACCATGTCCAATACTGGATGCTTCTTTCATATCTCCCAACACAGGGCATCAGGAAGAGGAGTTGACATATGTACTCCTTACTCTCTAGTTTTTCTTCTAAGACCCTCCCTCAGCAACCTTTATGAGGTTTCTGTCTTTAGTCTATTTTACTCCATTCCAATGTTCATCACTGTGTTTTTACCAGCTACCAGGTCATTTTGCCTCAATCTAATTCAATTAATTCAAAGCACATATTATGTGATCTCCCTCAATGACACTGATGTAACCTACTTCTGCCCCTTCCTATATTATTACTATTCATTTGTCCCCTTTCCTAAATCATCATCTATCTTCTACCCCTAACTGTTAGGGACTCCTCAAGCTCTGTCTTAAGATCTCTTCTCTTCCCTCTTTTCCCCCTTTCTCTTGGTAGCATCTATACCTCCTTGGGTTCCATTAACATGTTTTTGCAAACAACTGCTAAAAAGATAAATCCAGCCCCAATTTCTCTTCTGAACTTTAGTCCCAAATTACTATGTGTCTACTGCAAGTGGTAGAGTAGAAAAAAAAATGAATTTGGAGTCAAAGAATCTGTTCATTTTTTGTCTTTTACCTCTTCAGAGGTCAGATCAGAGTGGACTTGGGTAGTATAATATATTGTTAGCCTGAGTGCTTGCAGGGGAGCTGAAAACCCTAAGGGAGACATAATAAACTATTAGATGTGTCTTCTAAGTTGGATGAAATGAAGCATGGAAATTATTATTGAGAAAGGCCCCAAATTAACCCAGTGTCAGTGGCGGAAGACCAATAGGTGTATGGGTAGCATTAGTAAAGATAAGCAATATAGGAAATATCCTAGGCTCCATTTTTATTGAGTCTTTTTTTCCCTTGCATGGCAAGTACTCCCTAGTTATGGAGGTAATAGAAAAGTCCAAGATCTATAATTCTTTGGAAACTGCAATAATAGCACTGCACATTCCCTCCCCATCATAGTTAGCCAGGGTAACATCTAATCCAGGATTCTTTGGTGTCTATTTCCAAAAAAGTTCCAAATTTCCTGCCAAGAAAAATCAGCTTCATTGTGGAACATTCAAAGTCAGCTTTGAACAACCAATATGAACCCATGAACCACAGAGAAGAGAAATATTTCTCTGTCCTATTAAGGGCTAACATTTGTCTGGTCACTGAAGAAAATATGTAACAGTCAACAACATATGCTCAGGTTATAAAGGCACTGGAAAAAGAGTCAGAACTGCTTTGTTCTCAAGGCAGAAAAAGAAAAAATGCAGAGGAATTGGATCATGAATTTATTGCTGGAAAGGATCTTAAAGATCGCCTCATCCAATTTTCTCATTTTTATAGATGAGAATTTGAAACTCAGAGAGGTTATTTGATATGCCCAAAATCACACAGCTAATAAACAGCAGAGACAGAAATTCAAACAAAAGTTCTCTAAGTCTTGAACTCATGTTCTTTCCACTCTACAGCTAGGTCCCTATTAGTGCAAATAATGAATTGCCTGAAGAATTTGAATTTGCACTATTTGAAGTTATGATTATATAAAACATGGCCATTGGTTCCAGCAGTGGTAATATGCATTGTTGAATTAATGTGACCACTTTAAGGGATCCATTATTTGTGGTAATGTGGACTTGGCTGTACTATCCTAGGAGCTTGACCATGGTTAGGTGGGCTTTCCTTAGTCTTGATTCACTCAATGCTCTCTATGCCCCTTAGGTTTTGTGCACAGTGCCTTTTATGCATTCATGCATGAGAGGCGGGTTTCCCTGCCATGGTAAGGTAGGTAAAAGTAAGACACAGGTCTCTGCCCCTTGAAAAATAAGACTGGAAGGGCCACATGTGCATGCAAGACTCCTTTATCATTCTATTAAGCACAAGATGGCAGTTGAAAAGACAGACCCATAAAATATCATCATCTCTTATTTTTCTGACCCTAGACAATATTTTCAGAAATTAAATTAATTTTGTTACAGTTTAAATTCTAAACTGTCTCCCTCCTACCCCACACTAGAGAAGGCCACCATTTCTCTCTCACACACATACATACACACACAAACACACATGCACATGCATACATATGTGCGCACACACATGCAAAATTATACTATGGATTCTATTTATCAGTTCTTTTTCTGGAGGTGAACATCTTCACTAGGCAACCTTGAAATTAACTCTTACAGCTTTTGCCTGGTATTCAAGTGGTAGAGTGCCCCAAAACATGGACGTGACCAACTGGGTTCCAAGGTTGAGCTCCTATATCTATTTGAACCTCTAGACTAATGTCTGGGACACACTATTAATTAATGTACATGTCTGATAACTCCACAAAGAGTCAGAACTGCCTCATATGAGGAAGGCAGCATATCATCATCCATTTTACAGATGAGGAAAGGAGTCTGAACTGATTTGCCCAAGGTCTCATAGTGAATATTTATGACAGGTTCTTAACCCCACAACCTTGATTCCAGATCCAGAGCTTTTTCATGTTCATCAAAGAGAACTGGTTGATCTCTTACGTACCCTGGAATCAATACCTGTTTAATGAATATAGTATATAATTTGGGTGTCCTCTTCCTTCCCCTTCCCTTCCTCCATAGGGAGTCAAATGAGCCAGGGGTCTTTGGTTCAGTTACAGCTTCTGTATTCCATCAAGTCATTCTTAGGAGTTAAGAGTTAGAACCAGAGGAAGGTGAAAATTAACTTTTTAAAGTTGCCATTGACAAAGAGGCAGCCAGCCAGGTTTCCATGGAAACGAGGTGAGACCCAATAAAGCCTCCAGTAGAGTGAACATTCCAGGGCTGCAGCCCTTGATTAGAGGCTTGGGCTAAGAGTCCAAAGAAGTCCTGAGACAGGGTTGGCAGAATGGAACATCCCCAGTGAGGATTATCGAGCCGACCTGATCCGAGCAAGAGTGGGTGAGGATTTAGCGAGGGCTCCAGCTAAAGCCACCTATATGACACATCACTGACTTAAATGAAGCCTGAGAGCTGGGGGGTGGAGGGATGGAGGAAGCTTTGCTAGTAAAAGAGATTGGGGAAAAAAACCCTCTGGTAATACAAAATGCTGGAGGGAGATTTGATACAGATGATGGTACTTGGGGACCTTTGGGAACTGACAAAAAATAATATCACACTTTGGGGTCAGAGGCCTCACCTTTGATGAAGACTTTGGCAAATTGGTATTGCCTGAATGAAGAGTTCAACTAGTATGATGTTCATAGAATTCTGGGGATGTGGGAGAAGGGCTGGATTGTAAATCAGGACCTGGCTTTGAGTCCCAGCCCTGCCTCTTAACTCTATCTCAAACTCAGTATGTCTAAAGAGGAACTCCACATCTTTTCCCCCAAACCCACCCTCTCCTGAACATCCCTATTGCCCCTGAGGGAAACAACCTCCTTCTAACTCTTCTGGAGCTGCAGCTTTGGCATTCTCCTGGAAGCCTCCCTTTTTCTCCCCCCACATATTCAATAAGCTGCCTAATTTAATGTTTCTGTTTCCGCAAAATCTCCCACATTTGACTCCTTGTCATTACTCAACACAGTCACCACCTTAGCTTAAGCCATCATCACCTCTTCCCCAAATGACTGCTTTGACTCCTTAACTGTTGTCTCTTCCTCAATCCTCTCCTTGCTCCCATCCATCTTCCACACGCTCATCAAAGATTTTCCTTTAGCATAGTCTTAACCATGTGAATCATATAGTCCCTAACCTCAGTATCTCTCTATTGCCTCTAGAATCAATTATAAATTCCTTGGTTTAGCTTTTAAAACCCTTCACAACTTGGTTCCACCCCACCTTTCCATCTTCCTTATTTATTACTCCCCTTCATACACTGACAACTAGTACTAGTGTTAGAACTAGTAGTACTCCTCTACTACTACCACCACAACCACTACAACTACCACTGCTATTACTGCAACTACTCCTTCCCCACTACTACTGTTACTACTACTACTACGCCTACAGTAGAGGAGGAGGAGGAGTAATTGTAGTAGTGGTGATGGTGGTAGTAGTAGTAGTTGTAGATCTTCTTATTACTCATGATACCTAGCACTTGATCTCCCATTTCCATGTCTTTGTCCTGGACCTTTCCCAAATCTGGAATGCTTTTCCTCTTCATTTCTCCCCATAGTACCTCTTCCTTTTAGAGTAAGCTTAAGTACTACTTTATAAATAAAGTTGTTCCTGATCTTCTCCCTTTTATTTATTTAAATTCTGTATATATTGTTACCCTCTTTTATCAATGCCCCCTACCCCTCACCTCTGATGTCAGTTCCTAGCAGCCTAGCATGTGTTTGGCACATAGTAGGTATTTATTAAACGCTTATTGATTAACTATATGAGATTAGTGCTAGATATATAGATTTGGGAATCCCATTAGAGATGACAGTTGAGGTCATGGGAGCTGAGATCACTAAGAGACAGTGTTGGGAGAAAGGAAAGAAGACTCAGAATGGGACCTTATGAGATAGCCACATTAAGGGTAGTAAATGACACTGAGTAGTCAGTCAGGTAAGGGTGAATCATGATAGAGCAATGACATAGAAATCAAAGGAGGAAATGTTTTGACCAGAAGAAGGTTTTGGTCAGTGGTATAAAAAATGCCATGGTCTAGCATCAAGAGAACTGCAGAAAAAAAGACCAGTTGATTTACAAGTTAAAAGACCACTGATAACTCTGGAGAGGGCCATTTTAGTTGTGGTGAGTTGAAAGCCAGATTTCAAGGGATGAATTAGGGAGTTATGAAGAAAGAGACAAAGAATGCAGATAACTCCATCTAAGAGCTTGGCTGAGAAAGGGAAAAAAGAGATATAGGATGATAGTTTGAAAAGATATTAAAGTTAGGGGGAAGGAAGGATTTTTTGAGATGATGGAGACCTATTAGTATATATTAGTATATAATGTGTATTAATAAGTAGCAGGAAAGGAGACACTGGCTAAGGAGAAAATGAAACTAAATGGAAGAGTCTAGCTGAGGAGACAGGAGGGAATGGAGGGAGGGAACCTAACAGAAGGTTTGACGTTGGCAAAAGGAGTTGTCTCTTCCAGAGCAAAGGAGGGGAGAATGAGAGATGATGTCAAAGGGTTCAAAGTTTGGAACAGGAAAGAGGGAGCTTACAACAGAGTCTTATTTTTCTCAGTTAAGTAAGAGGTGATATCTATTGAGATAGAAAAGAAGTGGACTTAGGGGCTTGAGGAGGCAACGGAAGGGAGCTGAATAGTCATCGAATCTGACGTCATCATTTTACAGATGATAAAGCCGAGGCCCCAAGAATCAAACTGCTTGCCCAAGGCTAACCTCAGAGGCAGAGCTGAGATTTGAGCCCGTCTTCTGATTCTAAATTCAGGGTTCTTTCTACTATATCATAGCTTTTTCAACTCCTCTGAACAATATGCCCCCACCTCCGGGTGCCCTCTGGAGTCTCCCCTGCCTCTTCCTAGCTTCCTTTTCTGTACTATCTTACCCCTTTAGATTTAGTGGTTTCAATTGTGACCATCCCTCAGGATTTTCTTGGCAAAGATATTGGAGTGTTTTGCCATTTCCTTCTCTAGCTCATTTTATAAATGAGAAAACTGAGACAAATAGGGTGAAGTGACTTGCCCAGGGTCACATAGTTAGTAAGTGTCTGAGGCTAGATTTGAACTCAGGAAGATGAGTTTTCCTGACTCTAGACCTGGATCTCTCTAATCTACTGCACCATCTAGATGCCCTTAAATGAGCTACTTAAGCTCTGTTTCCTCTTATGTAAAATGAAGATAGTATCTTCTACTTCATAAGGTTATGCTGAGAATCATATGAGATCATGGAGGCAAAGTGCATTGCAAACCTTAGCGCATTCTGTATATACTATGATGATGATGATGATGATGATGATGAATCCAAGATACCATCAAGTTCCAAGGTCAGCAGTCATCTGGTCAACCCAACTCTAGACAATACAAACTCAGGAAAGGGACAAAAATCCAACCCTTCAAGACCAGTAGCCTCTTATTTTCTCCCTTCATGCCCATTGGCAGCTCTAAGACCCTCATTCACCTTAGGGAGTTGTCTGAAGCATTCCATTAGAGATACAGGAAGCCTCATCTCCACCTAGTTTCTAAATTTATTTACTACTCTAGGGTATGGAATAATGCATAGGCTTTAGAGTCAGTCCTTTGGAGTCTCAGATCTGCCACATCATACCTATGTAACCTTTCCTTCCAGTTTCTCCTTTGCAAACCTGTTACCCTCATTCATCGCAGGACTCTCTCAAAGATCTAGGTTCAACCTCTACAATTCCCTTAAACTCACTCAGTAAAATTCTTCCTGTCACACAGCAACAAAGAAGACACAGATCAACCTAAGAGCTAGGTTTCAGGGCCTCAGTTGTTTTATTTTATTTTGTTTGTTTCTGTTTCCCTTCTTGTTTCTTTTTAAAAAACTTTCAGTCTTTATCCAAAACTCAAATGTGCTCCTTGGGTTAAACATTTCTCAAGTTTCCTCGGTAACATCCAGCTCCTTCTAGTAGGACATCACAGTGGGGGTTTCCATTTCAACTACTTAATAGTCACTGGCTAATCCAGGCTACTTCCTCTGGCACAAATAGCTCTCCATAGCTCAGATAGTTTGGGTAGTCTTAGATGAGTCCAGATCGAGTGATCGGCTTCCTGCTGGTGAAAAGAAAGTGTTTCCTCCATTTTAGAGCAAAGGAGAAAGGTCATTCAGCCAGCTGGTTTGTAAAGTTAACTCTTCCCCTTGTTAGGACCTATATAATGGAAAGCTTTCTCAGATAATTCATGCTACAGTGGAGGTGACTGCATTTTTGAAGGCTGAGTCCAAGGAAAAAGCTCTGACACAGTCCATCAAGTCAGAAGGACATATAGAAACAGGGGTTTCTGACATTTTGTTGTCCTAGATGCCTTTGATATTTTGGAGAAGCCTATGGATCCCTTCTCAGAATAATAGATTTAAATGCAAAGAATATAATAAAAATAAAAAAATTATGATGATAGCTTAACATTTACATAGTATTTACTATATGCTGTGCTAAGTTCTTTATAAACAGTATCTCATTTACATAAGAATAAAAAAATCATTTATATTGAAATATAGTTATCAAAATTTAAAAAGAAAAGTTTATAGATCCCAGGCTAAGATTGTTTCTGTTTGTCCTTCATTCTCAAAGAAGACCAGTGACAACAGAAAAATGATGTCTTGACTTGCAAGTGAATAGATTTAAGTGAGGCAGGGCTGTGCAAAATCATCAGCCTCACTTTCTCCTCCAGAGTCTTCAGAGTCCAGTAGCAAGGCATAGGACAAGACAACTGGCTGTGGTCCCAGATGCAGGAGGAGACCTTGGTCTTTTTAAGCTAAGTCTTTCTCAGTTCTCACTTTGTCTGAAGCAACACCCATTCAGTGATTCAAGGCTAGGTGAGAAACAAGGCAAAAGATGGCATAGTTTGACTACCCAAAAGAATCACTTTGGGTGGGGAAGACCCTTAGGATTTCTGGCCAGAACAAAAACAATTGCTATTTACATTCACTCTGAGACATCAAAACCCAAACCATGAACAAGTGAATCTTGGGCTGGGACCTATTATTGGCCAATCAGTGAGAGCTGGAATGGTTTGAGTTTCCTTATATCGAGAACCTCTAACACAGAAGAAGAACTCAACAGGCATTTATTAAGTGCTTACTATGTATCAGCTATCACGCTAAGTGCTGAGAATAGACAGACAAAATCAAAATAGCCCCTACCTTCGGGGAGCTTATATTGTTTTTGAGGAATCATATGTACATATATAGCATATGCAAAATAGAAGGTAATTTTTCAGGGGAAGGTTGAGTGATATAACTTAGTGATGGACTAAGGATGTATCTGTTATAAGAGACCTGCCTACTTAAGTTCCAAGAGTTTCATCACTAGAAAGCTGACCATAAATAGATTTTTTTTTTTTGGCTTAACATTCTGTTGACACCCAACACAAAAATATGGAGGAATTACAATCTGCACTAATGGAAAGAGCCCTTCATAATGACACATCATCCATCCTTGAAATATTGTAGTAAATGATTGAATAAGCAGTTCAATAAATAGTGATTAAGCACATACTATATACAGTGTACTTTGCTAGGTTCAAGGGACAGAAAAACAGAATGAAAAACTATACCTGTCCTCAAGGATCTTATATTCTACCTGCAGATGAGGCTGCATGTAGATCAAGAAGGTCATTGGATCTAGCAATTCCAAGGACGTTGGTGACCTTTGAGTCGGCAGTTTCAAGACAGGGATAGTTAGAGTATTGAGCAGAGAAGGGATTGTGCTGCTGTAGAAAGAGCGCTGGATTTAGATTCAGAGGACCTGGGTTCACATCCCTGTTCTGCTTAATATCTGTATGGTCTTGGGTAAATTGGAAAGAATACTGGCTCTGATTCAGAGGATTTGGGTTCAATTTCTACCTCTGGTACTGACTAGTTATGTGACCTTGAGCCAGTCAGTAGGTACCTCTCCTTAATTTCTTCATTTCTAAAAAAGAGAATATTAGAGTAGATGTACCCTTTCCAGTTCTAAATCTATAATACTGTGATAGTATCTTAGGGTCTCATCTCACTTATCAGTAAAATGAAATGACTGGACTATATCAGGAGTTCTTCACCTTTTTGTGTGTTCGGGACATCTTTAGCTACAATATGGTGAATCCTATGGACCCCTTCTTAGAATCATATGTTTAAAAAACCAGCATTATAAAGGAAACCAATTTTATTAAAACATAGTTATCAAAATTTATATCTCATAGCGACTTTCATCCGTGGAGCCACCATTTCGCATAGTCTTTCATGTTTGAGAGTCTTTCAAACTCTTTTCTCACTCACCTCTCCTATCCGATCATTTACCAAGTCTTGTCAGTTCCACCTTTGGTGTAGCTCTCACATCTGTCCCTTCCTTTCTAGTCCCACTGCTATCTACTTAGACTACTGAAATAGTAATAGTAATAAACATTTCTGTGTTGCTTATTATGTTCCAGGCACTGCGCTAAATGCTCTACAAATATTATCTCACTTAATCCTCACAGCAAACCTGGGAGGTAATAACTTTCCAGGTTACAACCATTTCAACTCTACAACCTTTCCCTTCTACAACATCTTTCATAAATATGCCATATTCAGTTTCTCAGGCATAAATACAGTTCTGCCACTCTTTTGTTCCCAAATCTTCAATACCGGTCAACTGGAGGCCAAATTTCTTTGTTTGGCATTCTGGGCTATTTGTAATTTGAAAACTGTATACCTCTATGGTGCTATACTATTCTCCCTTTAAGCCTCTTCATAATCCAGTCAAAATTACTATATTCCCTGTCCCCCAGCCATGCCTGAAACTTTCATGCCTGTAAAGTCTTTGCTCACATCGTCCCTTGGGCCTACAGTACCCTTCCTTCTGCTTCTTGGTCTGTAAATTCTTCCCCATTCTTTAAAACTCAACTCAAATTCCACAAGTGGTTTCATTAATTCTTCTTTGACTCTTTCTTGCTGGCAATGGTCTTCAACCCTCAAATATCATATGGAGGTTTCTTCTGCTCCTCTCTAGTGAACTTATTACATATTGTAATTATCTAATTAGGTGTATGATCCAATTAGATAATTATATTAAATCAAGGCAATATAATGTAATATGATCATATATTAGGTATATTATTTATAAATATATAGTCATGTGATATATGTAATATATGTAAAGTATAATTATATGGTAAATATATATGTGCACATAAGTACACACATTATATGTGTACATATGACATAGACTACAAGATCTGTGAGGTTAGGTACTGTATCTTCTTTATCATTTTTTATCTCTCCCAGCACTTAGAATAGTGCTTAATAAACATTTATTGAAAGTGAATTAAGAAAAAAGAGGAAAGCAACATTCATGGTGACCACAATGATGTAAATGGAAAAAAGAAGGATAAGACTATAGAAACTGAGTCCAGTAAAACTAGTATGACTAAGTAAGGACTCAAAGGAGAGACATGAGAATGCATCTGTCTCCGTCCTTTGCTGAGGTAGGGCGCTTGAGGTTTTGTTGGTTAGTTTTGCTAAACTTTTTTATCCCTCTTTCTTTTTTTTTTACAAAAGTCTTGTCATAATTGATGATTCTCAGAGATGGAAGAGGGATATAACTGAAAAATGTGAGTTGCATAAAAACAGAAGATACCAATAAAAATTTAAAATTAAATAAAAATATTAAAATTAATAAAAATTGAATAAAATTAAATATTGATCTACTTGACAAACACAGAGATATGGCAATAAAGGGAAACTTAGATTTCAAATATAATCTCTCTTTGTAAGATCGTATGGAGAAAGTAGAAAATGATGAGTTACATATACTCATAAAAAAAATTTTGTTAGGGCTGGATTAAGTGAAGTCATCTCATCTTGTTTCTAGAAGGAAACTAGAAAGAAGTCAACAAACAGTAGAAAAGATTTGCAAGGAGTCTTATGACAAATTCTTTTTATCATGAAGGATGGCAAAACTATTGAATTTGGATTCTAACATTATTGTCCCAGATATGCTTATGAAAGGGAAGAGTGATGCCTGATAATTCAACTGTCTGGGACATAAAAGAAACAGTTACTCTGACTCTGACTTATTCTTATAAACTAGTCAGAAGGCATTTCCTTTTTCTATTTTTAATAAATCAGTCCTTGACTAAAGCATTTTATTTGGGAAATTTTTAAATGGGTTAGAAAATTTTTATTCCAATTTTTTTACGTATGCAAATTCTAGTTTTTATAGGTGATACTTGTATAATTTTCAGCAACCCAGAGAGGAGAGAGTATCCAAAGGGGGAGGGCAGCCAACATGATCAAATATGGCAGAGATGCCAAGAAGCATGGGAACTGAGAAAAGACTGTCAGACCAGGCAGCTGAGAGATCATTGGTGACTTTAAAAGAAACAGGTTAGTTGAGTGAGGAGTCAGGGATAAATCACAAGGAGGTAGATAACCTAAGAGGCTAGAGGGATAGTGGTGGATAGAATAGGGAAATTTAGAAGAGGAGGGCATTTGTGGGGGGAATATGATGAGAGTAGGGATGCACAACACAGTCTATCTATGCTACATTGTCCTGTGCTGCCATTTCTTTTCCACCCTCAAAAAAAAAAAAAAGAGAAGTTTTCTGTCCCTTGACTCTGCCCCAGTGCCCAGAACCTGATGCCTGTAACATCTATGAGATATTCTTGGGGACCTGGCAAAGAGTGAGAATCTTGTCATGTAGCTGTTTCAGGTGTCTGGGTCCGGGTTAGGTTAGAAGTAAATGTTCTAAGGGACTGATGCAGGGTCAGCCCCAGAAAAAATAGTTAAGGAAGTGGTGGAGGCTTGTGTTGTTGCTTGTTGTTCAGTTGTTTCTGATTCATTAGGACCCCGTTTGGGGTTTTCTTGGCAGAGATACTGAAGTGATTTGACATTTTCGCCTCCAGCTCATTTTACAGATGAAGAAAGTGAGCCAAACAGGATTAAATGACTTGCCTAGGGTCACACAGCTAGCAAGTAAGTGTCTGAGGCCAGATTTGAACTCAGAGAGATGAGTCTTCCTGACTCCAGACTTGGTGCTTTATCTACTGTGCCACCTGTAGGGGCATGTTTTTTAGGAGCATTTTGGTAGGACTTGTCAGTATCTGTGTTCCATAGGCCAAACCTTTGAGAACTCAGCATCATTTCCATAATCCTGTGTGGTTTGTCTTTCGTTGTTGAAGAGGACCATGACATCAGGGAGATGATGATATGACTTGCAGTTGAATTGGATTTAAGTGGTGGAGGGCTGTGCAAAGTTACCAGTTTCATTTTCTCCTCCAAAGCCAACTGGTCCTGTGGTCAGATATCTATCAGGATGATGGTAGATGTCCAGAATGCATTGGGAGACCTTGGCCCTTTTAAGCTAAGGTCTTTTCAGGTTCTCATTTTGAGTGAGGCCAGGCTCATTCAGCAAATATGCCTCTTTAGAGCTGAGTCAAGAGATGGAACCTTCAATAAAAAAAAAAAAGTCCAACCGTGAGGAAAAGACTCTCATGGTTGCTGACCAAAGAGAAAGTTACTATTTACATTCACTCTGAGTTTGGAGGGCCCAAAAATAACCATGGTGCTTATGGTGCTTGGGCAAGGTTGTCCAATCCATGAGATTCAGAGTGAATTGGGCTTAAGGTTTGGTCTTTGAGACAGAAATCTAGCCAATAAACTCCAAGTTAAGCTTTTGGCCATCAAGATTTATCTTTCTTTGGGCAGAACACCCTCAGGTAAGGGTAGAGGAGAAAAAAGAAAAGGAGACAGGAGAGGAGAGGAGAGAAGGGAGAAGGGAAAAGAGGAGAGGAGAGGAGAAGCTTAGTTCCCAACTGGATCTAGCCAGCTGGATCCCCATTCAGGCAGCTTGGACTAGTCACAGGCTATGGTTTGTTCACGAAGAGGACCATGACATTAGGGAGATGTGGTTTGTTCTCAAAGATGTTAGGGAGATGATGACATGACCTACAATTGACTGTGATTTGTGTGAGGGAGGGCTGTACAAAGTCACCGGCCTCACTTTCTCCTCCAGAGCCATCTGAGTCTAGTGGTCAGATATTGATCAAGATGACTGGAGATAGCCTAACACTTCCATAACCCAATGAGTCCTCAGAGGAGAATATTGTTGGATCATTGTTTTAAAACCAGAAGAAACCTCAGAGATCACACAGTCCAACCTCCTAGGTTTTTCTGAGGCCCAGAAAAACTAACTCACCCAAGTCCACAGAGGTGGCAAGTAGCCAATTTCAGTTGGAATTTTAATTTGGGTTCAAATTCAACACATTTCCCCCTTGTTGTACTGCCTCCTTCCACTAGTGGAGATGCTTTGCAAATTTACTGTTCAGTTATTTTTCAGTCATGACTGACTCTTCATGACTTCATCCGGGATTTTCTTGGCAAAGTTTCTTATTTCCTTCTCCAGCTCATTTTACAGATGAAGAAATGGAAGCAAAGTTAAGTGACTTGTCTAGGGTCACATAGTAAGTGTCTGAGGTTTGATTGGGACTCAGATCTTCCTTATTTCGGCACTTCTATCCACTGTGCCACCTAGCTGCCCATGGTTTGCACATAACATTCAATAAGTATTTTAAACTCAGTCAAGTTCCTATTCCCCTTTTCAGCTTTCTTTTTCTCACTAGATTTTCCCTTGGTGTTCCAAGTTTCTTTTCTCACCACAGGTTATTGTAGACCTTGTTTGGGCCAAAATAGTCCTGACAATACTTAGAATTTTCACATGGAGAAAGCAAGATCTCTCTCCTTAAGATGTATGGTGTGGGTGTTTCTGGGGGGACTGTTGGTATAGTAAAGGGATCTCTCAAATATTTGGCTGTGGCCTAGAATTTAAGTTCGTGATACTGCTAGACAGTACTACAACCTAAGACAAGAAATCAGGAGACCACAACAGACAAAGAACATCTCTGCTCTACTGCTACCTTTAGAGAGGCTTATTCAGTCCCAAGGCAGCACTGGGGGTGTGGGCACCCATCAAGGAGAGACCAACAAATTCCAAGGTGTTCTGTTCTAATCCCTGGTATAGAATATCTCCAGGAAACTGAATTGGTATTGAGACTCTTTTGGATTTGGGGACAATTTGGTTTGTTCCAATACTTTGACTTACTTAATTTGTGATTGCATGACTTTCAAAGCAAAATGGTACAGATTCTGACCTTCATGAATTGAGCTGGTGCATAGAGTTGAAGAACTTAGTCTTTTCTAAGTAGTGTTCCCTGGATTGTGACTTTTCAGGTACCATGAGGAAGGAAGGAAGGGGAAGCATTTACTATTGTAATATATATATATATATATAATATAATAATGTAATAATATAATATTATACATAATAATTATTATTACAAAGCACCTACTATGTACCAGGCAATTCACAAGTATTGTCTCACTGGATCCTCACAACAATCCTGGGAGGTAAGTGCTACTATTACCACCATATTCCATTTGAAGAAACTGAGGTAAACAAGGGTTAAGTGCCCAGGGTCCCACAACTAATAAATGTCTAAGACTGGATTTAAACTCAGGTCTTCCTGATCCCAGACCCAGCAGTTTATCCACAAAACCACCTTACTGCCTCATGGGATTTCTATTTCCTTAGCCCTTGTTGGAATAATGCTTTATTACATCTGTAGAATGGTAATTTTTTTCAATGAGTACTCCCTTCATTGGTACAGTGCCCAATTTTTCCATAAGTTAGTAACTTAGTCTGTCAGTGAAAGTTTTCTATAACCAGGTCACCACCTCCGGTCTTACTTTATATCACTACCTTTTCAACTCTCACTGTTTTGGGCAGACTGGTCTGCTGGCTCCTCCTCATATGTGACTTTCCATCTCTGCCTTGGCAAAGTGGTCTCTTATGCCCAGAATGCTCTCCCTCCCATCACGAACCCTGTGGGCTTGTTCAAAACACAGCCCAAGTGGCACCATCCACATGAAACATTTCCTGATTCCCTACATTATTAGCCCTTTCTCCTT
Organism: Potorous gilbertii; assembly: GCA_028658325.1. Taxonomy (NCBI): domain Eukaryota; kingdom Metazoa; phylum Chordata; class Mammalia; order Diprotodontia; family Potoroidae; genus Potorous; species Potorous gilbertii. The sequence continues at coordinate 75,235,115 of CM053774.1, read as the reverse complement.
TTGGAATTACAAGATAGGGTACTAGACACTGAAGTCCTTTCTCAAGCTGAACTGCCAAGCATCCAAACTGTACTGCAGAGAGAGAAACTCCAATAGGCTGTCCACATTGTTCAAATGCCAAAACTGTGTTTGCCTAAAGGACTCTTTTATGGAGAACTCACACAAGGTAAGTGCTCACAGGGAGGTCAGAAGAAGTGATACAAAGGACACTCTCTCTGAAGAACTTTGGAATCAGTTGTGGGATGTGTTCATCCTTCATTTTTGAAGAAGACCATGACATCAGGGAAATGATGATATGACTTACAGTTGACTTTGATTTGAGTGAGGGAGAGCTGTGCAAGGTCACTAGCCTCACTTTCTCCTCTTGAACCATCTGGATCCAGTGACCAGATATTCATCAGGATGACTGGAGATGGCCCAGGATGCGATGGGAGACCTTGGACTTTTAGGATGAAACATGGGAGACACTGGCAAAGGAACACCAAACATGACACACCCACATCAAATAACTTGCTGTGCTCTATGAGCAAAGTAGAATTGCAGTAGTTCAAAAGAAATGCAATTTTAGAGACATCTCCACTTCAAATGTTCTTGTGAACTGTTTGTAGCTGACTTAGAGCCTTTTGAGCTCATATTGGTCTGATCAGGCACAGGTGGACACTTTGTACCTTGACCCCAGCATACTGATGTCCTTTTGGTCCTCTTTGAGAACAAAGGACAGTCACAATATATAGTTACATGCTTACTAGTTATAGTCCTCTAGTAGAGTATAAGCTGTTTGAGGGCAGGAACTATTTAATTAAGTCTGTTCTCTCTGATGATTGAGTTGAATTCAGTTGGCCAGGACTTGGGGTGTTAGTATTTTGAAGTGCAAGCACCCCAATCCTCAATATTATGGTTCCCTGATTGGGAATGATGCTAATCTTAACTTCTCCAATCAAGACTGGAAGATATGTAAGCTGCCCCCCTCCACCAGCCCCCAGCCCCACTGTACTTTCCTTATTCCCTTCTCACCCTCCAAGCACCTAGGAGGCATTTTTTGAACCTGACCTCTCAGGTCCCATTAGGTCAAACAGCTAGGAGGCTGTCTTTTACTCAGCCTAACTCAGCTTCTCAGTTCAGTGGTTACACTGGGGGCCATGGACCTGGTCACAGCTTCTGAAGCATGGAGAACAAGGATGGATGCCCCATCTGGAAGTATATATCCTTTTCTTTCAATTCTCCTCTGTCGTAGAGAATTGGGAAAACTTCAGGTACCTTTTTGGAAGACAGCTGTCATGTCAAACCTAGATTACTCAACCTCTCTTCTCTCTTGGGGTTTCTAACTGCTCTAGGGTTCCCAAAACAGATACATCTTACACACCAGTCTTGCTCTGTTATGTAGATGGACCTGACCCAGAAGAGTCAATATATTCTATAATCATTCCCCCCCCCCCACCATTTTTTCCAGCATCTAATAGAATGCAGTAGCCGCTAGGTGGTGCAGTGGATAGAGTACGCCACTGGAGTCAGGAAGACCTGAATTTAATCCTGCCTCTTTTACTTGACATTTACTAATTGTCACTTAACTCTGATTGTCTCAACCTGCCCCCCTTCTCCTGCCCCCACCATGCAAGCTCACTGAGGGCAAGGACTATTTAAATTTTGTATTGTATCCCTCATTGCTTTGCATAGTGCCGAACGTAGATGTTGAATACGATGAACACTTGTCAATTGATTGAATATCCAATCTTTTAAGTAATTGAGATAATTTTTCTGTCCGGCTTCTTCCCCTCTTATCTCACAGAATTATAGAATTGAGAGGGGCTTCAGAGGCTATTTAGTTCAATCTGTATCTGAATAAGAATCCTCTCTATACATCAAGTTCTAATTCAGCCTTTGAATATGAAACCTACCTAATTAACTTGTTCATTAACCCTTCTTTTACTAATAAAGGAAATGCTGTGTAGAAGGTCAGGGTAGGAGGATACCAGCAGCAGGCTTTTCCCTGATAGGACTCCACTCTGAGTCCACTCAATTCTGTTCTGTGATGGGCTAGTGGGAGCCTGAGATAGAGTTGTGAACCAGCTACCGCCAGGGAAAACACCAGATTCTTAGTCCCATACATAGCTCAGGCTGAGCCAAGACCTTCAGAGTTTCTGAGTCTTTACCCAAAGGACAGATCCACTGAGTGCTTGAATCAAAGCTCTTCTGGAAACATTAGGATTCTGGATTCAAACTATAGATTTCTCAGAATTCCAAGTTCTGGATTTGTCTTCCACCTCTAGAAGATTTCTGGGGTCTAGATGCTCATTACTGTTGAGGACGGTTGCTTCTGATTCTCAGATTCTGAGGGAAAGAGCACACAAAGCCAGGGGGATCATCCAAGCTTTATTAGGGGATTTCCTTAGAGTAGCCCCTGATGGGCAGGAAGCAGCAAGATGTACCTATGGCACAGGTCTTTCTAAGGATTGGTTCTTAAGCTATTCATATTTTATTGACTAATGACTAAGAGGAAGAGTGGGCTGGATGTGAAAATGTTCATCCAAAATGGAGCTGGCTATTAGCCTGTTACATATTTTCCACTTGGCCAGAATATTTAGGGGGTTTTTGCCCTTCATTGTGATTGTGATTCTTTTAACTCATAATGACCGGAACTGCAACTGTGGTTTATTTAACCCACAATTATGCAGCGTTCTTCTGGTCCCAGATACTGTTTACGTGGTTTATTTGATTCAATCCAGAGATAAAAAAGAACTGTAATGCCCCCAAGCAGGCTTCTCTGTTGTAGAGGCATTCAGGTGACTCATTGGAAAGAGGGCTAAGGATCTCCCTCAGACACTAGTCGTGCAACTCTGGACAAGTCATTTTAACCTCTGCCTCAGTTTCCTCAACTGTAAATTGTGATCATGTCCAAGAGTTGTGAGGAACAAATGAGTTAATTATTATAAAGTGCTCAGCTCAAAGCCTGGCATATAGTAGGCATCTAATAAATAGTATTTCCTTCCTAGAGTGGAACGTCAACTTTATTTTGACTGTTGCATGATTATGAACTGATCAAGTCATGAAGGAGGCTTGGCTTGGCCCTTGGGTGAGGTTGAGGTGGACACTCATCTGATTTCTGTTTGGGTAAATCTGCAAATCCCCACACCCCTGACAATGAGTTGGCGCTGCCCAAGACGGGAAGGCAGAGCTGGAGGATAGAAGGTGCTGACCCTCTGTGAGCCAGAGAGGACAGTGCTTGCTCAGCACTTCTCCCCATGGGTATTTGTGCAAAGCAGCAGGGTGAGAGGGGACTCTCCAGGACCCAGATTCTTTCTTTCTTTCTTTTTTTTTGTTCTAAACCAGATGGAGGGAGAGGTGGGGAGAAATACCTATCAACACCCCCTAGTGGTTAAATTAACAAATAAGCGAACCCTTTTTTGTTGCTTTAAGCATTCCTTGCCAGCTTTGGCTCATTCTGAACTTTAACTCTTCTGACAATTCTCTGAAGGTTTGTACCAGGTCCAGTGTACCGAATGTGAGACTTGAAGATTTGATTTCAGATCCTGCTACCAACACTTACTAGCTGGGTGACCCTGGGCAAATTAACCTCATCTACAAAATGGGGGTGATAATTACAACAATTTTCTTATCCCCTTAAAATGGGGACTAAAAATAGCCTCCATCTCAGAGGGTTGATGGGAAAATCAAATAGGCTGATGCTGGTAAAGTGCTTCGCAAACCTACTACCGACTTTATTTTATCTTTGATTATCTGCTCTTGGTTTCATCTTTAGGGCCATCAGTTTTCAGAAGGGAAATCTCTTCTTTCTACTTCCCCCATAACCCAAGTCAGGGCATCTCTAACAATATCGTAGCTATAAGTTGGAAGCCGGAAGGCCTTCTAGAACATTTAGTGCAATCCTCTCCATATCAACCTTCATTTTGACTCTTTCTCTATATAGCAGTTCACAGAATCACATAACTGGTAACTATGGGAGTTGAGATCTTAATCCAAGACCTTCTGATCCATCATCTATCTGCTGTATCTTACTCTCTAGGGCTACTCTTAAAAAAGAGGGAAATTTGGAGAAAGCTTGAGTTTGGGGAGTCAAAGGGAGAGGAGTTCCATTTTAAGCATGTTGAGTTTGACATGTAGATGGAACATCCAGGTAGCAGTGTTCAGCTTTGTTGTTGGTCAATCATGCCTGACTCTTCATGACCCCACTTGGGGTTTTCTTGGCAAAGATGCTGGAATAGTTTGCCATTTCCATCTCCAGTTCATTTGACTGATGAGGAACTGGGTCAAACAGGGTCACATAGCTAGTAAGTATCTGAGGCTGGCTTGAACTCATGAAGAGGAGCCTTCCTGACTCCAGGTATACTACTCTAATCCACTGTGCCACTTAGATGCCCCACATGGCCAGCAGGAAAATAGAGATTCAGGACCAGGGCTCAACAGAGAGAATCTGACTAATTACGTTGATTTTTTTTTAATCCCTTGACAGTTGAACCCATGGGAGCTGATGAGATCATTAATAGAGATGGCAGAAGAGAACACAGCCTAGGACAGAGGGTTGGGGAAACATCTATCATTAAGTGGTGCAGTGGACAGAGCACCAGTGCAGTGAAGTGAGTTCAGAGCTCACTTCAGACACTTGACATGCACTAGTTGTGTGACCTTGGGCAAGTCACTTAACCCCAACTGCCTCATCCTGGATCATCTCCAGTCATCCTGACGAATATCTGATCACTGGATTCAAATGACTCTGGAGGAGAAGTGAGACTGGTGACCTGCACAGCCCTCACTCATTCAAAACAAAATCAAATGCAAGTCATGTCATTATTTCTCTGATGGCATGGTCTTCTTCAGCAATGCACACAAACCAATAAGTGACCTACTTAGTGACTACTCTGAGACTATAACTTCCTTCTTTCTGGACACTTGCTTTAGCTTGTAGTGGACTAAACCCATCCCTTCTCAAAGCAAGCTTACACTGAGGGGAGACAAAAAATACACATGAAACATATATAGCTTAAATATAAAATTAATACATATAAACACATACAAACTAGTTAAACATAAGGAAGTGGAGGGAGAGTACTGATGATTGCGGGGAATCAAGAAAGAATTTATGCAGAAGATGGTACTTGAGCTATATTTTAAAGGAATAGAGGAATTCTATGGGACTGAATTGTATTCCATATATGGGGAACAGCCAGTACAAACACGTGGAGGTAGAAGGTGGTAGAAACCAAGAGAAGGTCATTTGGATTGGATCATAACACAGTGGAGGGGACATAATATCCAATGAGGCTGGAAAGACAAATTGAACCAGGTTCTGTAGGGCTTTAGAAGCTAATCCGGAGTCTTTATTTTATCTTGAGACAATAAGACCCCATTGGACCAAGTTGAGTAGGAGAGTTATAAGGTGAAGCCTGCACCAAAGGGAAATTACTCTGCATATTGGAAACTTGAGGCAAGAAGATTAGGAGCATATCATGTAGGCAAGAGGGGATGAGTATCTTAACTAAGATGTAGATAGGAGAGAAAGGGTTAGATGCAAGAGATGTTATGAAGGTAGAAATGGCAAAATTTGACAACTTATTGACGATATGAGGTCAGGAAAAGTGAACATTCAAGGACAATGCTGGGAGACTGGATGCATGGTTGTGTCTGATAGAAATCAGGAATTTTGGAAGAGAGGAAAGTTTGGGGTGGGATGGAAAGATAGTAGGTTCAGTTTTAGACAAGTTGAGTTTAAGATGCTGTTGGGATGTCCAATTTGAAATGTCCAATTGATGATGCGGAGGGATTGGGGCTGAATATATAGATCTGGGAGTCATCTCTATACAGGGGACAATCAAACCTACGAGAACTGGTGAAGTTATTGAGAGAGAGGGTATAAAAGGGGAAGAAAGAGGACCTAGGTCATTACAGTGAACATATCACCAGCTTCAAATCCTGCTTCTTCCACTATCTTGTGACTGTGGACAAAAGACTGAAGCTCTCTGGGCCTCAGTTTTGGAGACTAGGTGACACAGTGGATAGAGTGCCAGGCCTGGAGTCAGGAAGACTCATCTTCCTGAGTTCAAATCTGGCCTCCAACATTTACTAACTATATGACCCTGGGCAAGTCACTTCACCTTGTTTACCTCAGTTTCCTCATCTGTCAAATGAGTTGGAGAAGGAAAGGGCAAATCACTCCAGTATCTTCCAAGAAAACCCCAGATGGGATCACAAAGAGTCAGATAGGACTGGAACAACTGGATAACTACAAAGTCCCCTCAAGTTCTCAAACTATGACACTATTTTGATTGTGTGCACAGTATTACATTATGACCCGGCATGTAAAGGAGGTAGGTATAGTGGCATGCTTGCATACATGAGTTCTCTGCTTTAATCTTCAATCAGAGTCAGAAGACCTGGGTTTGAAAGCTTTTTCACTTTCTTTATCTTCAAAAGGATGTGGTTGGATCAAGTGACTTCTTTTAGCTTTCCAACTTTAAATTTATAATATTATAATCCTCCAAACCTTTGACAAGAATTTTCTTAGAGTAAAGAAGGGAGCTAAAATCACGAAGGATGAGGCTGCCCCTGACTTTATGACGCAGTCATTACTGACTAGCCCTTTTCTGATTTCTGTGGCTAAGATCCCTGAAGTCTATAGTATCATTCCATGCAGGAGCACACATGGAACACACATGATTCAGGGGAACACAGAGCACCACCCAGGTAAATAGATTCCCCAGAACTGTACAGTGACATCTCACTGGGTTCTCTTGTTCTATCAAAACATGCAGATTTATAGTTTTTTAAGGGCTGGAAAAGGGAAATACTAGCCCTGAGGTTTTAGCTATCTCTGATTTTTTGTTGTTGTTGTTAGGTTGTTGTGTTTTGAGTTGTTTTTTTTTTGAGGAAAACAGGGTTAAGTGACTTGCAGCTAGTGTCTGAGGGCAGATTTGAACTCAGATTCTCCTGACTGCAGAGCCAGTGCTCTATCTGTATGTCTGCTTTTCTGAGTTTCCCATGGAAATAGAACAACTCACAAACTCATCAGAGCAATTGCCTTCATGGCTTACGGATCCTTTCCTTGACTTAATGAGCATTTCTATTAGGTTTGCAAAATGCTTTATAAAATGATTCTCACAACAACCTTGTGAGAGGAGGTATTATTAGTACCCTTTTACAGATGTGGAAACTGAGGCTGAGAGAACCTTGGCAAGTGTCCTGCAGTCATTTGGAGTCTGAGGCAGGATTCACACTCAGGTCTTGCTCAGGACTCCAAGTCCAGAATTCTACTGCACCATCTAGATGGCTACTTGTTGATTGAAATTCAATTTCTGTAAATAACTGAGCTTTGCTTCCAAAAATATTTGACTACAGAAAGAAATGGTATCAGTTTTGCGGATTTTTTTTCACTTACCTCTTTCTCATTTGTAGCAGACAGCACACGCTTGGTGAGGCGGTGAAAAAGAAAGACATGGGAGGTGGGAAAAGATAGACCAATTCCATTTATTGATCCGAGAGCTAGGGTATATACAGACAGAAACTGCAAGTCTACATGACATTCTGCTTGTCTCCTGTCCCAGTGATTTGGCCAGTCTCATTGTCTTATAGACTGTTAGCCTAGAGGGCATCTATTTTACATATCCCTTGTTTTCTGTAATTCTCTTGTTTGTCTGACAGAGACAGCAACATCTGGGGGGCCTGGAGAGCCACTCCAAAAGATATTAAGCACAGTCTCAAAGAACAGTTTCCCCAAGGCCTATCCTGATCTAGTCAACCGCACTCCACCCTGGCCCTCAACACTTATTTACAAAATTTAAGGTCCATTTTCCCTTTATGTCAGCCTTGCAGATAAGTACTAGAACTTTTACATCTCTTGCTGTACCCCACCCAACCCCACAACCTGCAGCTGTACACAGGGATCAAGCAGTAACATCCGACATCAGCATTTCTCCCTGTTGGGGTGGTTTTCATATCGGGGAGGAGTCTCCAAATGGACCCTGTAGCACACTCCTAAGATTTCATGAGTGTCTGGAACTAGGCTTGGCAGAGCTTTCTAGGCAAAGGCCCATCCAGGATCCAGAAGGAGTTTTGTATCCAGGGTCCAGAGGGAGTTTTGTAATTTGCAATATCATGTAGGTGAAACCTATATTGAAATAACTTTCCTGACCTAAAGCAACATCTACCCTAGGAAAAGACAAAGAACTATATGAAATGATCAGGTTGTTGACTACCGTTCTCAAACAAGGGAACCTAATGAGAAACAAAGACCCAGAGTCTTGGACCACAAGACTTTGGGGCTTCTAACATGGACCACATTTTTCTAATTTACTACCTGAGATTCATCTTCTAAGCCACACTCCTCCATCCCCCATGGGGCAGAAGGCAGAAGATCAGAAATCTGGTTAGGCTTCATTCTGTAGTTTACTTGATTTGTATTCTCCCCCATCCCTCCCTTAATAAAAGAATTTGTTCTGTGAGGTTTGGATTCAATCAAAGGGCTGCACTTGAGGACCTAGAGGGTCACATGTGGCCTTGAGGCTTCAGGTTCCCCACTCATGATTTTGTTGAGTGACCAGTACCCACAACATAATTACCTAAAGATCATAGGCTCACAAATTTTGGGTTGGCAAGGCCCTCTGAGGCCATGCAGTCCATTTTACAAATATGGAAACTGAGTCCTAGAGAGGGAAAGTGACTTCCCTAAAGTCAAACAGGTCCCTTGACCCCAAATCCAGTACATTTTTTTTTTTTGCCATACCATATCCTCCATGATTACACTCATTTGTATTTTGAGCTCAAAAGTTGTGTCAACAACCTTAAGGTTAAAAATCCAACTCAAAGTAACATGCCCTTATTAAGCCCTTACTTACACTGGGAGTTCAAGGGAGTGTCTGTTTAGGAGAATCCAAAGTCTGGTTGCTGGAGCGATGAGGTTGAGGGGAGATAGGGGACCCCAAAATGCCAGGTCGTGCTCGAATGAATTCGATTCAAGACTTCAAAGCCAAAGAAAACAAAGTTTATTAAGGATTCGCCATCTTGGGTTGCCTCTTAAGGAACCTAAGCATTTGTAATGCTTGTATTTACAAGCGGGCCAGATGGAATCCCAGCTAGACAGAGTTCGAGCTGGATTGCATCTGAGCGCCTTCATGGAGGCAAGGTGGGACTTAAATACAGAAAAGAGTCTAGGAGAGATGGGGGTGGTGGTGGTCGGGTAGTCCAGGGTGATGGGAAGAGGGGTTTAGGAAGGGTCTTGAGGAAAAGTCCAAGGAAGGAATCCAAGGAGGGCCAAAGGCTGGAAATAGCCGGAGGCTATCACGAGACAGACTAAGGGGCAGACTAGGGGGTGCCTAAGGGGAAAGCAGGTGGGGCAATCCAGAGATCTTGTATGTGGATGGATACGGATCTTGATGGGAGTGGTTGGCAGCCTGGGGAATGGGGTTTTGATGGGATCAAGGGTGGTGGGGTGCAACAGAGACCTGAGTAGAAAGATAATGAAAAGCCTGTGGGCTTCCTGGACTGCCAGAAAAAATGGGAAGATTAGATTTGAGTAAGAAAGGTCAGATTAAGTGGGAAAATTCAAGGGGAGCTCCAGGAGGTTCCCAGAGTCTGAATCCCATCAGAGTCACCAAAGAGAAGAGACCCCATTTTCTGATGCTCAGTCTCATGGTAAAGTTCCTCTTGCCCTATCACTCCTTTCATCCTCTCCCTTGAGGCTGTGCATTTCCGGATGTGCTGAAAGCAGCCAACTGGCCGTCCCCGCTAGTGTGAACTGCAGGGCTAGCTGGGGACATTGCTCATTCTCCTTCAGAAGGGAGCCCGGGAACTCTCCAACCAAGGCTGGGAAAGAACAGATTCTTCCTCTCATTCATTCTTCTAATTTTTTTTTAAATAAGGGGAGTGCTGTACCTTTAAATTCTGAAAGTCAAATTGGCTCAGATAGGACAGCAGTGAAAGGTCCAGCCCCTATTAGAGAGAATAGTTGCAGACACTGCAAAGGCACAGACAGCCCTGGCTGGACCCTGGGGCAGCCTCCTGGCATCATGGCCACAAAACTCCTGCCCCTCTTACTCTCCCTGGCCTTCCCCCTGGGCAGCCCGACCACAGCCCGCCGGAAGCTCCTGGTCTTCCTGCTGGATGGTTTTCGCCATGACTACATCAGTGATGAAGCCTTGGAGTCCTTGCCTGGGTTCAAGGAGATTGTGAGCAGGGGAGTGAAAGTGGATTACTTGACCCCGGACTTTCCCAGCCTTTCCTACCCTAATTACTACTCCCTCATGACAGGTGAGTGCTGACCCCTCTCCCTGGTGGGGGAGGGCTTGCCTCAGACCCTCATGATGTTGGCCAGCCTTTCGGAGGTCTACTTCTCAAGTCCCTCCTGTTTCTGACTCCCAAATATTTGTCTTGGGCCTCCAGGGGTGGTTGGGGGTTATTTTGCTGAAAGGATGTTCCCAACCTTGGTGGTGTTGCCTTCCATCTGAGACTTGGGAGTTCTCTTTGAATTGCAACATTGAGGAAAAGGGCCAGGGAGAAACTGGTGATAATAAGGAGGACTGGAGTTCCTTTGGCTTTTCACAAACAAGGTTCTTTTAAGGACTTATTGTCCAAATTGGGAATTTTTAAATGACTGAATGGATATACTTAATTTTGGAATTTCTCTAACCCACCTTGGAGTCAGTTGCCGACTGTCCTGTCGTAGCTTTCACTTGTTTGCTAGTGAATAGGGGTTTAAGAGGTGCGCCCAGGATTCCTTAAATAGAAAGAATGCTCTTGGATAACTAAACTAGAATTTTTGCCTAACGGCCTTTCATATCTGGGTGAGGTTGGGTAAGAAAGAGAAAAAGCATTGTATAATTCAGATTTCTACAAAAACACATTGGGACGACAAGATGCCCCTGTTTGGGAAAACTGATGTGTTTGATGAAGCTGTCTGTAAGTTGAGCAGAGACCAGGGCATTTCCTGATCTCTGACCAAGCAGTAGCCTAAGTGATTTTCTCTCTGTGCATTAGAACCAGAGGTGGTCTGGGATTATTAGGACCTAGGCTTCTTCTGAATTTCTGGCTGGTTTTTATAGCAACCTTTGGAACCAGTGCATCATTTTTCATAGTGTGACATTCTTATCTCTATTTCGTGTGTATAAGTTTTTTAAGTCTAAATGTCAAGAGGCTGTTTTCTTTCCTCTGGAGTAATTCATGCTAATTTTTGTAGGAGTTAAGTGGATTTTGGAATTTAGACCAATATCTGTACCTTCCCCTCCATGTGTAGAAATCTCTGAAAGGACAATTTCTAGTAAAGCAATTAGTGCCTAAATCAGGATCATTGCATAGTGGTAGGTCAGTGAAGGGTGTTGACTTATTGACTGACTAGGTAGTGGTGTGGGAACCCTCACCCATCTTAAAATTCTCCCTCAGAGGAGTAGTGACCACACTTGCTCAAGAATAATGGTACAGTTTATAGGTCTCCACATGGGATAATAGATTTGAAGCTGAAAGGGACCTTAGAGATCATTAAATTCAGCCTCCCCGCCCCGCCCCCCCCCCATTTTAAATATGAAGGAACTGAGGCCCTGGTGATGTAAGAGTGACTTACTTGCTCAGGAGGCTCACACAGGTAAGGGAAGAAAAGGAATACATATTTATACATCACCCACTATGTGCCAGGCACTTGTGCTAAGGGCTTTTTACAAATTTTATCTCATTTAATGCTTACAACTCTGCAAGGTAAATGCAGAGGTTGTTCCAATTTTACCTATGGGGAAACAGAGGCAGGTCACACAGTTAATAAGTGTATGGATCCAATCTGAATACCTGATTCTGAGTTCAGCGACCTCTAATGATAGCTGACAATTATAAGGTAAGTGAAATTATTTTTGCATGTAATATTAAGATGGATGATAGCATCTGTATAAGGCTTTAAGCCTTGCAAAAATATGTTTTCTCCAAATTCAGGTCTCAGTGAATCCAGGTTGGGGGTTTAATCCACTATAACACCTACTTGCCTTTATTATCTCACTTGATCCTTCCAACAACTCTATGAGGAAGGTGCTTTATTATTCCAATTCTACAGATGAGGAAACAGGGCAAGTGGGTTAAGTCTCTTGTTCCAGACCACATACCTAGTGAGTATTTGTGGCAGCATTTGAACTCAGATCTTCCCGACTCCAGTTGCATCCAGTATGCTAACCACTATTCCAAATTTGCTTCTCAAAGACTTGCAGAGAGCACAGCAGAAAGAATGTCACTGGACTTGAAGTCTGTGGACCCGCCCGATCATTTACCACTTATATGACTTTGGGCATATTTCTTTCAGAGCCTCAGTTTCCTCATTTGCAAAATAAGAGAGTTGCACTACTTGGCGGGTAAAGTGCTTTATAACAAGAAGTCTGTGATCCCCTGAACTTATGAACAGCCTGCTATGGAGAGCAAAGCTTTTCCCCTAGAAACGAAGGGATTCCTTTATGGCCAGTGATTCTTTTACTGACTTAGGCACTTTGCCTCTTGTCTAACAAATGAGGTCTCTAAGATAAACACGCTAACAAGACTCTCCTCTTTTCCTTAAATGCAATCAATTGGCACGTTCATAAGCCAACACAATACCTTGCCTCAAAGCCCATTCACTAGTTTTTCAGGGACCAACAGCTACTGCTGTATGTGTGGCACAAGCCTGGTCTCAGTTCTCTGCCCAGAGAGTTTCACAAAAAACAAGTTACCCCCACTC
>CM053774.1:75144072-75221927 GCA_028658325.1 Potorous gilbertii | reverse complement strand
TTGCTGCGTGGCTTCCACTGTTCCAGAATTTGTCAGGAGTTCTTTTTACAGGAAATCTATGGGCTGTGGGTTCGGACCTAGCATAGGTGAGTCTTTCTACTCCGCCATCTTGGCTCCGCCCCCCAGAAGTATTTATAGTAGTTCTTTGGTGGCAAATAATTGGAAATTGAGGGGATGCCCATCAATTGGGGAAAATGGCTGGACAAATTGTGGCATGTGATTATGATGGAATACTATGGTGCTATATAAGAACCTAGAAGGACTTACATAACTCGATATAAAGTGAAATGTACTATGTAGAAAGTAATTGCAGTATTGTAAGATGATCAGCTGTGAAGGACTTAGCCATTCTCAGCAATATAGCAATACAACTGTCCAAGACAACTCTGAAAGACTTGTGAAAAATGCTATCCATCCCCAGAGAAAGAACTGATGGTGCTTGAATACAGATTGAAGCATACTTTTTTTCTTTCTCAATTTTTCTTGAGTTTTTTGCACAACATATGGAAATGTTTTGCTTGACTACACATGTATAACCTGTATCAAATTTCTTGCCTTCTCAGTCGGGGTAAGGTGGGGAGGGAGGAAGAGAATTTGGAAGTCAAAGTTTTAAAAATGAATGTTAAAAACTGTTTTTACATGTAACTGGGGAAAAATAAAATACTAAATAAATTTTTTAAAAAGAAAAAGTCTCCATATATTCCAAAATATTTATGGCAGCACTTTCTATGATAGCTAAGAATTTGAAACAAAGTGAATGTGATGGATTATTATCACACTATAAGATATGATGTGTGTGATGAGTACAAAGAAGGATGGAAAGATCTGTATGGACTTATACAGTTAGGTAAGCAGTCTAGAAAACAAATAACAATGTAAATGGGAAGAACTACACACTAAAACCTCAAAAGTAGATGTAACAAGATTATAAAGATGAAGTAGGACTCAAATGAATAGATATGAGAAGACATATTTAACCCACACCTTGGTAAAGGTGAGAGTCCCACACATGCTATACACATTGTGCGTTTTTGGACTTTTTCTAATGTATTGATCAATTGTGCTGATTTTTTTCCTTTCAAAAATAACATTTGTCATATGGGATAGATCTCTGGGATGAAGGAGGAGAGGAATACATAGAATGCTATGGTAAAGTAAGAAACAGAAAATATGAATAAAAATATTGTTTTAAAATAGACTAATAAGTCACATACAGCGAAGTCTAGAGACCTGTTAAACTACCTATGCTTCCAAAGTGTTCTGATCCAGGGCAAAATCTGATCACTGTCTCCCTGATCTGAGCTCTGCTAAGTCCTATCCCGGTTTTGGTCCTGAGCAACAGTAGATTGTTGTTAGACTTGATTTTTATCAACCAACTTGGAAATTTGACTGGTTCAGAGTGGTAGAAATGTGGAATTCCCTTTGGTCTTAGATTCTTGCCCTAATTTATTCTCCTGTAGACTCATACTGAACTGGAAGATGGAACTGAGACCCAGCAATGCTCCTGGGCTGCAAACCACAATGGTGCTTCTTACTTCTGAATCTGATCCTTGTTTGGCATATAGTTTAAAGGCCTGTAAATAAAATGCCACCCCTGGATATAGGTCCTTTCTGTAATCTGTTCTGTGTCTAAATATAATTGTGATGATCGTAGTTCACATCTATGTATTCTAATTATCAGGGGTCTTTGAACCTGGGATCTGTGAACTTGTTTCTTAAATATCTCGATAACTATCTTTCAATGTAATTGATTTCCTTTCTTATCCTATGTATTTTATTTTATACCTTTAAAAACACTGTTCTGTGAAGAGGTGTATAGAATTCACTAGATTGCCAAAGAGATCCATGATACCAAAAAAGTGAAGAATTCTTGCATAGGGAATACTATTGTCCTATAAGAAATGATGAGTAGGATGCTCTCAGAAAAACCTGGAAAGACTTACATAAACTAATGCAAAGTGAAATTAGCAGAACCGGGAGAACACCATACACAGTCATAGCAATATGGTTTGATGATCCACTGTGAATAACTCAGATATTCTTAGCAGTGCAGTGATCCAAAAAAATTCTGAAGGACTTATGATGAAAGGTGTTGGCCATCTCCAGAAAAACAATTGGTGAAGCCTGAATGTAGATTGAAGATATCTTTCTCTTTACTCTATTTTTCTTGATTTTTTTTGTCTGTTTTCTTTCACAGTATGACTTAGATGGAGATGTGTTTTGCATGACTACACATGTATAACGTATATCAAATTGCCTGCTTTCTCATTGATGGATATAAGGGAGAGGGGAGAGAATTTGGAACTCAAAATTTGAAAAGAATGTTAAAATTGTTTTTACATGTAATTGGGAAAAATAAAATATTAGATTAATTTTGTAATCCTTGCTTGGAATTTTAGTTCTTTGAAGGCAGGAAATTTCTATTTCTCTCTCTCTCTCTCTCTCTCTCTCTCTCTCTCTCTCACTCTCTCATACTTTTAGAGTCAATGATATTAAATCTTTCAAAGAATCTTACAAAATTTTGATTTATGGAGGATGTTGGATGAGAACTTCTGATGAGATTCTTTGCTCAAATGCTTTTAAAGAAAATATCAACATAAGTACATTCCTTAAATGCCAATATTCTGCTTTTGTTGTATGACTGAAAGTCATGAACATTACAGCTCCCAAAGAATTAATATTGATAGAGGGAGAGATGCAGCCCTAAGAGAATAGCTAGAGTCAAAGTCTTCAAATTTTACCATAGTATCACATCACTTCGTATCTGTGCCTCAATTTCCTCATCTGTAAAATAAGAAGGTTGTATTGAGAGCCTTCAAGGTACTTTATAGCAGTAAACCCATGATCTTCTCAAATGACTAAGCTAATTACTGAGAAGATGATCTTGGGCGACATTTATGGAACTCAGCTTCCTCATCTGAAAAATAAAGGTGGACTTAACTAAAGGATCTTTAAAGTTCTAGGACAAAAATCCTAGGAATTTCTAAATTCAATATGAAGTTTGTTCAGATTACTAAGAGAAATTGTTTTCCATTACTTGACACAATGGATTTCTGTATTTAGACTCATGCCCATTCTTTCCATGTTAAAACAGCTCCTTGAAAATAGATCAAAACTGCAATTCCTTTCAAACCACATAGCTCTTTATTGTTGGTAACCTTTTATACTATATGCAATGAAATTCTTTTTTTCCTGTCTAATTGTTTGAAATGGAAAAGTCATAGTTGTGTTGTCTATGTAGAGCTTTTTGTTATCTTGTACATTTTTCTTCCAAATTATGACAGCTCCCTCAATGAAGCTTGACAATAATTTTTAAATTAGCCCTTGTCTAAACTTGTGCCTGGTTAATCTCTAGTATTTAGTTGTAAGTGTCATAGATTCCTAGCATTTCCAGTGCAGGTGTCAGGAAAAGAAAGACAATTTGACATTCTCATCAGTCAGGTCATTCTAGTCATTTTCCATGGTCAATTCAGTCATTAATATTTCTCTCTGATGGCAGAGCAAAGTGATTCAGATTTTTGAAACACTGGATAGAAACCCTGATGTCTTTGGGTATTTTTTCCTTCTGTTGGTTACTGTTTATAATGTTTTTACAATATATTTTATCTTGAAATTGACTTTTAATAGTAATAAAATCATTTAAATGGAGATTTTCAACTAAACTTTTAAAAGATATGCTTTTAGAGAGAAGTAATAGCTTGTTTACTTCTACTGTCACATTTCCTTTTTCTCCTTTTCCCCTCTTGCTACAGTGGGCACTTTGGGGAATTTCACTTTGGGTGAGATCCTCAACTCTCTTGGTTGAGTATTGAGTTCTTTCTCTCCCAAAGAGAAAGATCATACACTCTGTGTATTAGTTTATAATCTCCTGTATTTACTTTCTCTAAAATTTCTGTTTAATATCTATTTGGATAAATGGGCTTATTTGATATTTGCTGTGTTTGTTCACTACAGGGCTAGTGTCTGGTGAGAAGAATCAAACATTAGATACTTAATTTGGGGTCCTACTTCCTCTGTTAGTGGCTAGTGCTTAGGAGCTTGACTGGAACTTAAAAATATCTTCCCCTAAACTAATAATGTTTAAGGAAGTGGATTGATATAATTCTAACCTTGAGAACACAAGATTTAGCAGTTTCTACATCAAAAGATCAGAAGACTTGGACTGTGATATTCTGGAGGGCAAAGGAGCTAGGATTACAGTTAAAAATCACCTACCCAGTGAAACTGACTATAGCTCTTCAGGGGAAAAAGTGAACATTTAGTGAAATACAGGACTTTCAAACATTCCTAATGAAAGACCAGAACTGAATAGAAAATATAATTTATAAATAATAAATTTCAAATATAAGACTCAAAAGAAGCATAAAAAGGTAAACAGAAAAGAGAAATCATATGAGATTCAATAAGATTAAACTGTTTACATTCCTATATGGGAAAAATGAAACTCCTAAAAACTTTCTCATTATTAGGATAGTTAGGAGTATATATGGACAAAGAGCATGAGTGTGAATTGAATAGGATGGGATGACTATCTAAAAAAAATTAATGAATGAGAGATGAACGTACTGGGAGAACAGGGAAAGGAAAGGTAAATAATCTGACACAATAAATACCCCCAAGAGATTTTACAGTGGAGAGAAAGATGAAGGAAGCAGGGGAACATGTGAATCTTACTGCCATCAGACTAGGCTTAAAGAGAGAATGATGTACACATTAAGTTGGGTATAGAAATCTATCTTACAGGAAAGTAGGAGAGTCAGAAGATAAGAGGAGGGGAGGGGGGAACTGATGGAACGGAGGGCATATTAGGGCAAGTAAAATTCAGAAACAAAACACTTTGGAGAATGGACAGGGCGAAAGGAGAGAGGGAGCGTGATAAATGGGGAAAATAGGATGGAGGGAAACACATAGTAATCATTACCGTAAGAAAATTCACAGCAAATTCCTCTGATAAAGATATATATATATACGTATATATATATATATATATATATATATATATATATAAAACTGAGTCAAATTAATGGAAATAAGAGCCATTCCTCAATTGATAAATGGTCAAAAATATGAACAGTTTTTAGACAAAGTAATCAAAGCTATCTATAGTCATATAAAAAAATGCTCTAAATCACCATTCCTTAGAGAAATGCAAACTAAAACAATTCTGAACTACCACACACACACACACACACACACACACACACACACCTATCAGATTGACTAATATGACAGAAAAGGAAAATGAAAAGTTTTGGAGGGGATGTGGGAAAATTAAAACATTAATGCATTGTTGATGGAGTTGTGAACTGATTCAACCATTCTGTAGAGCAGTTTGGAACTATGCCCAAAGGGCTATAAAACCATGTATACTCTTTGGCATAGCAATATCACCACTAGGTCTGTATTCCAAAGAGATGGAAAACAAAAACCTGTACAAAAATATTTATAGCAGTTCTTTTAGTGGTGGTAAAGAACTGGAGATTAAGGAGATGTCCATCAATTGGTGAATGACTGAAAATGTTGTATTTGATTTTGATGAAATATTATTGTGTTGTAAGAATCATGAACAGGATGTACTCAGAAATACCTGGAAAGACTTATATGAACTGATACAAGTGAAATGAGTAGAAGCAAGAGGTCATTGTATACTGTAATAGCAATGTTGTATGATGATCTAATGTGACTAACATAGCTATTCTGAGCAATATAACGATCCAAGACAATTGTGAAGGACTTATGTTGAAAATGTTGTCCATCTCCAGAGAAAGAACTAGTGGAGCCTGAATGCAGATCAAATGTATTTTTTTCTTTACTTTCTTTATTTTGAGGGATTTTTGTCTCTTTTCTTTCACAGCACAACTTAGGTGGAGATGTATTTTGCATGACTATACATGCATAACCTATGTTAAATTGCTTGCCTTCTCAATAAAGTGGGGAAAAGAAGGAGTGAGGGAGAGAATTTGGAACTGAAAATTTGGGGGAAAATAATGTTAAAATAATTTTTACATGCAATTGGGCAAAAAATATTTTTTTTGAAAAACAAAACAATTCCCTAACCTATTTTTCTTGCTTTTGTTGCTGTTAAAGAAAAAAATTAAATGTGATTGGACCATTTTCTTTGCTCACTATTTCTTCTCTTTCTTCCATATACTACCTATATCCCCTCAACACTTAGAGAAATAATGCTATTCTATTTCCTAGCTTTTCACAAATTTTTTTTTGTTTTTCTATGCATCTATTTAGGAATTTATTAGGAATAAATGAAATTTATTAGGGTATATATTATGAGGAAAGTATCTGAATTTATTTTCCAGAATATCTCTACTTTTCCCAATACTATTTATTAAATAATGAATTCTTTCACCAGTTTTTATTTTCCTAAGTTTCTTAAACATAATAAAATGGGCTGCCTCAAGGGGAGGTGGGTGCTCCTTCCTTAGAGATTTTCAAGTAGTCTGAATGACTTCTTGTCAGGAGTCTTAAAAAGGGAATTCTATTTCAGTATGGCTTAAATTCATTGGCTATTAGGTTCCCTTTTGTATATAGAGTTTTGCAAGTCTATGAAAGACTCATACAGTTATAATGTTGAAAGGCACTTATGAGAGGTCATCTAATCTTTCATTTTACAGATAGGGAAGCCAAGACCCAAATAGTGAAGTGACATATCCGAGATCACATCAATAATCAGTGTTCCCCCTTTTCCTTCTTGTTTCCCTGTTGAGTGACATATTCTTCTGTACCCAGTTTCTCTCTCCATCTCTCCCTCCTTCTCTCTCTGTGTCTCCTATTTCTCTCTCCCCCACCTCTCCCCATTGGACTACCTCAAAACCATGACCAAAAATAGATCCTATTCTTTGCTTCTGGTTCTGCCCTGTAGAGTCAAACTAAACAAGACTAATTTCTCTTTCTTGTGACAAATACTTGAGGATAACTATCATGTCCCCCACCTTGAATTTTCTCTTCTCCAGACTAAGCACCTCTAATTACATAAACTGTAGAACACTCACCATCCTGGTTGCCTTCTTCTGGATACATTTTTAGATTAATGATGTCTCTCAAATTCTAACATTCTTTGTGATTCTTCAAGTTTTTGTATTTGTTGTGATCTCTTAATTTCTAATTTTGGCAATTTTTTTCTCTCTCCTTTAAAAATTATTTGCTAGTGATTTTTCAATATTTTTAGTTTTTTAAAGAACCAGTCCTTGATATAACTAATTCAATGTTTTTTCCATTCTGTTCTCTTCCTTAATTCTTTTAATCTCTTTAAAATTTTTTTTGTTCTCTTTATATAGCATCTAAATGGCAATTTACTTCCTTTAAGTCTATACTTTTCATTTGGACACTCAATATTATATATTTGTCTCTCAGAACCACATTGGCTATATGCTGAAGCTTTTGACATATGGTTTTAATGTTACCAATTCCCTTTAAGTAACTTGATTTTTTATTTCTTCTTTAACCCAATTATTTCTTTTTAGAAGTTTTGTGAAGTCATATCATTTGCTCATTTTATTATTTCTAATTTTACTACATCATAAGTGTGTGTATAAGTTCTTATAAATATCATATGTATGACGTGATTGACTTAGAAAATTTGTTCATCATTTTGGGAATGAAAAAAGGAGTTTTTGGAAGTTATTTCCAAAATTTGTTTATCATCCTTCCCCTACATTTGCTTCTCCTTCATCATATTTTATCATTAAGTCCATCTAGTCTCCAGTTTTTGGAAACTTGGTGTTAACTGTGACTCTTTTCCTCATAAAGTAATATAATGCTAATAAAATTTGGGATAAAGGGAATGTGTTCTAATTCTCATCTAATAAATGGATATTCTCTTTGCAATAAAACGAACATGGACTTTTTGATCAGTGGATCAGAGTCTGAGTTTGTGGCAACCTATGAGAAGGCAGCAAGAGCCCTTATAGCAGATGAACCGAGCTTTCAGGGATGAATAGGAATTCCGTGGGTGAAAGTGTGGGAAAGCAGAGAAACATTGCTATAAAAGACAATAGAATCCATTAGGAAACACAGGGAACCATGAAAGTTCTAGAGCATGCATATGGTCTAGCTAGAGACTAGAGATCATGCAGGGAAAGCTAGGTGGTGCCATGGTGAGTAGAGAACCAAGTCTGGAAGATTCATCTTTCTGAGTTCAAATCTGGTCTCAGACATTAGCTATGTGACCCTGGGTAAGTCAT
Source organism: Potorous gilbertii (assembly GCA_028658325.1). Taxonomy (NCBI): domain Eukaryota; kingdom Metazoa; phylum Chordata; class Mammalia; order Diprotodontia; family Potoroidae; genus Potorous; species Potorous gilbertii. Next base: position 75,213,729 of record CM053774.1, on the reverse strand, counting down.
TCAATCCTTTTTGCCTCGGTTTCCTCATCTGTCAAATCAGCTGGAGAAGGAAATGCAAACCACGCTAGTATCTTTGCCAAGAAACCCCCAAATGGGGTCATAGTGAGACACAATTCAAATGACTCAACATCAAAAAGATCATGCAAGGGTTATCAGCTGAGGATAGGAAACTAGAATGACATCATTTTGTGGAGGGATTTAAATGCCAGACTCAAGAATTTTAATTTCAATCCCTGGGCAATAGGAAGTCACTGAAAGGTTTAAATGGATGATGTCTTGACCAGACTATAAATGAGAGAGATCAATCTATTGCAAATGCAATGTAAAAACATGGGTTATAAAGAAGACTTGTTAGAAGGCTACCATAATAGTTCTGGTGGATGATAATGACATTCAAGATTTGGGTAGAAAGAGTGATATTAGAGATGGGGACTTCGTAAATTGGTGTGAGAAGTGAGGGAAAAACAGGAAATAGTCAAGAAAAACACTTTGGTTTCACACTAAGGTGATTAGGTAAACATAATGCCTCTGAGCAAAGCTTGAAGGAACAGCTGGTTGAATGGTAAGGATAGAAGTCATATAGCCAAGAAAAGGGTTGATAGAAGTTAAACCTTCAATACACTAGTGCTGAAAGGTAAGAGAATTATGGACGATTCTTGAGATGGGTATCAGGAGGTGAGCATGTTTATTGCATGAGAGGAAAACCCATGTAAGAGAAGTTGGAAATACAACAGAAATGGGAAAATTGGTGGAACAAAGGCTGAGAGAAAGCTGAGGGGGACATGATCTAGAAAATAGATGAAAATGAATTGAACATTTATTGCATTGTTGCATTGACAGAATTTCTTTGGAAAAGAGATAGGATTCTTTCTCTGACACAGAAGGAAAGAAGGTAAGGGTGGGGGAATATTGGTATTTAAGTTGGGAAAAGAAATAAATTGACACAGTTTGCCTTGACTTTGTATCTGCCAAGAGTGAAGATGGTTTGGGGGACTTTCAAAGGATTATAGATTTTTTTCTTCTTAATTACATTAATTATGCTATTTATGGTTATTTAAACTAATGATAAATTCTGTATGAAACAGAAGAGTTATGATTGGATCCTGGATCTACATTATGACCACTCTATTTACTACTATAAAGACATTTCAACATTCCATCTACAGATTCTACTTACACAATTATTTAACAAATGGGTTAGGCGTTGAGTAGTTTCAAGTGTTCTTTCTTCCTTCCCCTCCTCACTTAATAGTTCCCTAGATTTAGAGCTAGAAGAAAACTTGTATGGGCACAAGAGAACCTTGGCAGTGGCAGTACCCCTTCCCCATTTGACCTGTTATGCTTTGAGCCCTACCCACAGTGTCATCACTTGGGGAAAGAGCTCCTACAGAGAAAGGGCCAGCCTTCTTCACTGACTGTCAACCAGCTGCCACACACAGGAGAGGCAAACCAGCCTAGCTGAAACAGCAAGGCACCCTGAGGGAGAGACAGGAGACGCCATATGCCAGGCAAAAACCCCACCCCTCACTTGGCCACCATTTTCCCTCAGAACCAGATGGGGAAAGCCCATGAATCTAAGATCCTTAGGAAAGCAATGCTTCCAATCTTACAGAGATGAATCCTTGCAACTGCTCCTTCAGGAGCTATAGTCACAGCTATGAAGACCAGAAAAGACATTCTTGACTCCAAGTCCTGTCAAATGGCTCCATCTAAGAAATTAATATAATTTTGTCAGTGGAAATGACAGATAAGAAGCATTCTCATCAGCCTTTCTACCTAACTCTTAGCTGAAATCTTCCATGAGTTGTCTCCCCAATGAGAAAGTGAGGTCTTTGAAACCAGGTACTGTCTTACTGTTTTATTTGTTTCCCGAGGGCCTCCTAGCACTGTGCTTTGTCTGGAGCAAGCACATAATCAATGCTTTTTTCATTCATTCATTCTTCAGAAGTCATTGAGTCCAATCCCCTCATTTTATAGATGATGAAACTGAGGCAGATGGTGGTTAAGTGACTTGCTCAGGGTCATGCAGCTATTAAGTGTCTGAGACAGAATTTGGACTCAGGTCTTCCTGAGTCCAAGTCTAGGGCTTTTTTTACTGTGCCACCTGTCCTCACAATGCTTGGAATAGCTACTCTCATAAGTAGTCGGTTATTCTGTGGTAGTGGTGATAATGGTGAGATGTATATCTCTATGGAGGAAAAGGATTATAGAGCAGTCTCTTGCCCTCCTAAAACCTCAGTTTCCTCAATTGTAAAATGAAGAAATTGGACGAGAGGACCTCTAAGATTCCTTTCAACTCTTGATCTCTGACTCTGACTAGGTCAAAGGCAGGGAATAAATCATCTAGTTGAAGAAAAGGAGATAGACCTTTGAATCTGAACTTGACCACCAGGTTGCTGTATTGCTTAAGCAATTCCCTGAACCCCTATGTCTCTGTCTGACTATCTGAAGGATGAGCAAGATGATCTGACAGTCAATCTAGCACTTCCTGCCTTCTGGAGAAAAGTCTGGCAATTTATCAGTGAGGTGACCTAAAGAGTCAGCCTTGTGTCTGCCTTCTCCATGTATTCCTTTTTGTTTAAGATCCCTAAAGAATATCCAAAAGCTTTCTCTTTTGCTTGTTTTCTAAGACATTTCAGAGGAGGAGGAAGATTCTAAATACCTTTAGTTCTTTTGGAGAAGTAGGTGCCAGACTTAGGTTCTGTTACATTTCATTGTTGACAAAGGTGCTAAATATTTCAGATCTTTGCTTCTTGATCTAAAATGAGAAATTGATGGTATTTTTTTCCAGCCTAGTTAAAAAAAAAAAAGAGGTGCTATCTGAAGACAGAAGAGGGAGCTGTGAGTTAGGTAATAGTGGTCTTTTAAGTGATGCAATTCTTTGCTTTGCCTTCTCTTCTAGACTAAATCATACGTGACCCATTTCCAAATAAATTTTGGATGAGAGCTGGAGATGAACCTTTTAATACAGGATCCAGGGTCAGTATGTAAGTCTAGACTTGTTTGACACACAGAGTAAGCAACGTTGTGGGTTTGAAAGATGAAGGCTGAGAAAATCTGCCTGACCTGAGTGGTGTGGCCACTGATGACCTGTTGCCCGGGGAATGGATCCATGACTGAGTTAAGACATTAGGTTACCTGGAAGAGAGCTGACACATTCTTTGGTTGGAACGAGTGTAACTGTCTATCCCATCATCCCTCTTTGTCACCTAGCTGAATATGGTGCTATGAGGGAATAGGGCTCAAGAGAGAGGTGTTGCAATGAGTGTCTAAATGTGACAGTCTGAAGGAAGACAGGGAGTTGAATTTTCTTTTCTCTTCTAGGGTGGGAATCATTGAAAAACTTAAGAATCCTGATCAACAGAATTCCCACCACAATTCTGGAACACCAGCTATGAAACATGCTAGCTATCTCTTGACAGTAAGGTGATAAACTAAATATGCAAACTCAGATACAATGAATGGGCTCCACGTGTATTTGCCTGCTTCATTGGGCCTCTAGTTTTAGCCTCTAAAGTCTTTTATCTCTGTGGTTCTTATGGGTTTTAGGGAGATGGAAGAAGGCAGGAGTGCTTCCTTGAAGATTTTACCATTGCAGAAGTCAAATTTGACCTACTTCAAGATATTTTGCTTAGGGCCTGCCCTAATGGGTATGCCCATATTCCAATGTTTCATTTTCATGGGCCATGGTGGATGAGATTTAGTAAGTTGAATCTTGCTTGAATTTGAAACCTTGTAGGAGAAACTTTTTTCTTGTGGTAAAGCCTGGGCTTTTCATTTCATTATTTTCATAAGAGTTCATAGGGAACTTCTAAAGAGAAAACTTCCTTTACTAATGCAGATCAGCTACTTCTCTGTAAATTGGGGGTGGGGGGGTCTGAGGCATGGAGAGGTTAATTGACTTCCCTGGGGTCACACAGGAAGTTTATGGCAGAAGTGGAACCTAAATCCTCCTCTTTTCAAGGTTAGTTTGACACTCACTAAACCATCTTGTTTCTAGGAGAAAATATAACTCAAAATAAATGTTTTTTGGGTTAAATCTAAACAAACTTGATTCTGAAAAAACATGAAGGTAGTTATAGATGCAATGTCTTCTTATTTATTAAATCTGTAATGGCCTACACAGCAAGCCACTGGGGAGAAATCAAATTTTAGAGTGAAATGCCAGTCAATGATGTCAAGGAAGAAAATAAGCATTTATTAAATGCCTCCTATATGCCAAGCATTGTGCTAAGCTCTTAACAAATATTATCTCATTTTATCCTTATAACAACCCTGAAAGGTAAGTTGTATTATTCCCCTTATTTACATTTGAAGAAACAGAGGCATACAAAAATAAAGTACTTATCACACAGGTAGGAAGTATCTGAGGTAAGATTTGAACTCAGGTCTTCCTCATTAGAGGCTCAGTGCTGCGTCTGTTGCACCAGTGAGATCTTCCACACCTTGAATTCTCCTTTAAACTCTTTGTAATTCTGTTTAGGGCCAGAATGTGGCACTCTGAAGGAAGACAGGGAGTTGAATTTTCTCTTCTTTTTTTAGGGTAGGAATCATTGAAAGACTTAAGAATACTGATCAACAGAATTCCCACCATAATTCCAGAAGATCAATGATGAAACATGCTAATGATCTCTTGACAGGAAGGAGATGAACTAAATATGCAGAATGAGATACACCCTTTCCCACCTGGCTGCTTTCCTGGCTTTCATCATGATCTCCAGAAACTCATCATCTTACAAGATGTTATCTCCTCTGAAATATACTCCTCCTTAATACCCCCTGCCCTGGGAGCCCTCCCCTCCCAACCTGGGAGAATGGAAGACATAAGAAATCTCCTTCCACATCCTCCATTTAAGGAGTATGGGCAATCATCTCATCATTTCCTCTCTGTCTTCAGGGTTTCATCATGACCCTAGCTGGGGATGACCCAATTTCATCATGACCCCATTTTTTAGCTTCTTGTTATACCTGTCTTATTCTCCTTGAAGCAAGGGACTGTCTTTTGCTTTCTTTCTATCCCCAGCACTTGGCACAGTACCTGACACATTGTAAGCTTTTAATAAATGTTAATTGTCTGACTGATCGACATAGTCAATATGGACATTTGTTTTATTGTGAGGGCTTATCACTACCTACCCTCATCATGTTTTGCCTGATTTATTGCAATGGTCTTCTAATTGTTTCCCATACCTTAAGTCTCTCTACTGTCCAATTCATCTTCCACACAGATGCCAAAATAATTTTCCTAAAGTGTAGGTTTTGTGATTCCCTATTGCCTCTTAGAATCCAGTATAAAGTCATTGGATATTTAAACCTCTTCATGAACTGTCTACCTGTCTACCTCTCAGGTCTTCTTAGACTTTTTCTCTCTCTAGATACTTTATGATTCAGCCATATCAGTCTACTAATTTTTTCTCCCATATCCCCTATGTCCTTAACACTGGCTGTCCCCCGTGCTTAGAATACTCTTATATTCCTCATTTCCATCTCTTAGACTCCCTGACTTCCTCCAAGACACAGCTCAAATCCCACCTTTTGCAGGAGAGTTTTCTTTCTATTTTCTTGACCTGCTAGAGTCTTCCTTCTTAAGGAAGATACCTTTTATCTACACTGTATATATCTTTTATGTATCAATTTATGTATATGTGGTAAGCTACCTTAAGATTTTATCTATCTCCAGGGTTTAGCCCAGTGCCTGAAACACAGTAAGTACTTAATAAATGTTTGTTGACTGGACACATTTTGAGTACGGGTCACGTAATTTGAGTACTAGTTACGTAACAGGCTATATGTCTGCTATCTGAGGACCAGCCCAACTAAGGTCCAAGAATCTTAACACCAGAATGTTAGTTACTGGGTAATTTTTTTTTATTTTGGATGCATAAACTTATGAACACAGGAGGGAATACTTCTACCAACAAAAATCATAGGAACTTGGAAATATTAAAGCAACTATAGCTAGCAAAACTTTACTGAGATCATGTTTACAAAATGGGAGAATGATATACTAGTTATCATTCCAGTATCTAACAGGGGTGGGGAATGTGTGACCTCTAGGCCATATTTGGCCCTCCAGGTCCTCAAGGGTGGTCATTTGATTGAATCCAAATTTCACAGAATAAATCCCCCTAATAAATGGATTTGTTCTGTAAAACTTGGACTCAGTCATAAAGTCACACCCAAGGACCTAGAAGGCCACATGCGGTTTCAAGGCCACAAGTTCCTCACCCCTGATGGAGCTTTTGTACTTCAATGTCTTCCAGAATGGCATGGTAGACATATAGATATAATTTTTGTATATTCACATATAATAATATGTGAAAAGTTCTTTGTAGTAATAATAGCACTACACATGTATAAACTATCGCAGGGAAGGGGGAAGAGGAAGGAGAGGGATAGAATTTGGAATTCAAAACTTTAAAAAAGTGCTTTAACATGTCATTGGAGGAAAATATTATACAAAAATAATAATAGCAATATTGCAGTGATGATTGATTGTGAAAGACTTAGCTACTCTGATCAATGCAATGACCTAAGAGAATTCAGAAGGACTCATGAGGAAAGTTACTGCCCACCTCCGGAGAGCAAACGGATGACCTGAGTGCAGATTGAGGGTTAATGTTTTTGCTTTATTTTTCTTGCTTTTTTGTGACATGGCTAATATGGAAATGTTTTACATGCTTTCACATGTATAATGGATATCACTCTGCTTGCCTTCTCAATGAGTAAGGGGAATGGCTGTAGAAAGGGAGAGAATTTGGAACTCAAAATTTTAAAAGATGTTAAAAATGATAAATAATAAATTAAAACATTTTCGAGTTAAAAAAAGTAATGACATTTACATGGAACCTACTGTATATATATGTACATATACACACACATATACACAAATACATATATATGCACATCCACATATACATATACACACACATACACGTGTATATATATGTATATATGTGTATATGTATGCATGTAGATAGAGAGATATAGATATAGTACCAGGTACCCTGCTACACTCTGAAGATACAAATAGAAACGTAAGATGACCTCTGCCCTTGAGAAGCTCCTATTTTAAGGTGGAGGGTGGGGAAATGGGATGATACACATGGAAGATTTCAGCTGCAAGTCAGATGAAAAGATCCTATGGTCCTTAGAGCACATCCACAAAAGTTAGAGGCTCTTCTCTGATGTTGTTTTAGCTGATAAAATTCTATCAGTTTCAGATGTCAAACTATTTGACAGTACCATGGACTTGAGTGCCAAGAACTTTTTTCCCCTGGGTCTTCATAGATGTGACTTTGGTATCTGCAGGCTACACCTCTATGGAAGTTACTTTTTTCAGGTTGTATCTGCAGGCAATGGACTGGAAAATTGCCCTTGAGTTCAAGTTCCTGGGCTGTCTCCATCAGGATGTGAGGGAAAACAATGGTTGAGATGGGGGTGGTGGACTTGCCTGGCACCTCCAGTCTCTCCCTTGGTTTGCCCTGCTACTTCAGCTATGCTGGCTTTATTGAAGCCTCTAAGGAAAATCCATGAACCATCTTTCCATTTTCCTGCAATTTCTTTCTCTCTTGGTGTCAATGACATCAGACAATGTCAATATGGACGTAATTTGATTCCTCATGTAGGATATCGACTTGGTTCTTGGATAAGGATCACACATTTGGAATATTACAGTTAAATTAATGCTTATATGTAAACTAAAAACTGTATAAGATCCTTATCATTCTCTGGCTCTTCTTCCATCTATCTCTTTCCAATGCTGTCCCCATAGAAATTAAATGGGGCTGTTTGGGGTTATTTTTTTAATCTCTTTCATTGTGCAATGAAAATATACCTACTAGTGACTAATGTGTTTGGGATAATGCTCTATATTACTGTAGTTGTTGAGTTGTTTCTCAGTCCTATCTGATGCTTAATGACTTCATTTGAGGTTTTCTTGGCAAAGATACTGGAGTGGTTTGCCATTTCCTCCTCCAGTTCATTTGACAGATGAGGGAAACTGAGACAAGCAGGATAAAATGACTTCTCCAGGGTCACCCAGCTAGGGTCTGATGCCAGATTCAAATTCAAGAAGATGAATCTTCCTACAGATATAGGATAGTCTATATAGGATAGATATATAGGTAGACTCCCAGATCTGGAAGTCTAATCGCTTTATGACACTCCACACTTAGCTAGGCTGATACTCTTGGCCATGAAGTGTCACTAGATAAGACAGCAGTCAACTCTGAAGAGTAGAGAGTGAGACCATAGGCTCCTAGGGAAGGTGCCCATCATAAGATGTTTAGGCATGAAAAAGGAGATAGAAGCTGCTCAAGACTGTGCATCTGTTCTCTCTAGCTGATATAGAAAGGCTCATTACCAGAAGGTTGGAGACTAGGTGATTAAATTTTTAGTTACTTCAACTCACAAAGACCATCTGCTAAGTTATGGAGGATTTAGAATCTGTCTCTAAAAGGAGAATGCCCACACTAATGAAATCACGGATCTTTCAAAGTGCTGAGGCATAAACATACATTAAGGATGGTGGAGGAGATAGAATCATTTCTGACTCAGCTAACACTCTTTGGGACTCTTCGGTCATGCTCCCAGGAACCACCCAATTTACATTCATCAATACCCTAAGCCCCCTCTGATTGAAAAGCAGAAAGCAGAGCTCCACCCAGAGCATCCACCAGACATCCCCTCCAAGGACGGTCCTCAGGCCAATATGTCCATTTCCCAGCCATTTGGACTCCCTTTGTGCACACGCTGGGTACCTTCCATTCCTACCTTCCTTCTTTCAGCTTCCTTATTGTGGGCTTTCTTCCTCAATTAGATTGTAAGCTCCTTGAGGGCAACGACTGACTTCCTTTTTTCATATTTGTATGCTTAGCACTTAGCACAGTGCCAGGCACATAGTAAGCTGATAAAACGCTGGTAATGGTTAATTAATATTTAATAATGATTCATAAATTATGATAAACCATTAATAAATGCTTATCAATTGATGGACTGCTTGATTGAGAAAAGTCCCAGAGTTTGAGCCGTTTAGGGTAAATCCTCCGTTTCCTCAACTCTAAAGTAGGAATAGTACCAGGGGAGTGAGGAAAGAACTTTGTTAGCCTCAGAGTACGGTGTAAACACGAGTAGTTGTTATTCTTACTATGTTTCCTCAGCTACAATTCCATAATTTATGATCCTTCATCTTCATGTGCTGGGTATATACCAAGCCACTAACCAGACCTCAGAAAAATCCTGTGAGGTCTCTCAAAATCTTTTTTCCCCTCCTCTGATCACTCCCTATGCTGGCTGATAAAATCACTGGGGTGAAAGAGGAAAAATCAGTGACCTAAATGCTTGTGGAAAAGTCTAAGCAGAAGGTTTTCTTCTTCTCTGTTGGCAATGATTTATTTTCCTTGGTTTTTATGAGACTTTAATGAGGGAACTTTATCTGTATGCCTGGTACATATCAGCAAAATCACCCTGTCCCACTGGAAAACCTATATTAAGTATAATAAAAATGGTGGAATCTGGAGGCTCTTTGACCTCTCACCTTTGTTACTGAGGAATAACCCATTGACAAGCTGAAAAAGTTGCCGTGAGCATCCAAAGGATGCATCAGTGATCTCAGCAGTTTCCTGTAGCGTTCTGCTTAAGTAAATGGGCCACCTTTCATTGACTTCAATGTCAATAGTGGGGGCTCTCATTCCATAAGTAAAAACTGCAGGTTCTTTGCACCTTAGTGGGTAGTCTTGGTGAGTTTCTGTGATAAGAAAAAAAAAGAAATCTCTCACCTTCTCTATAATATGACTGTGAAGAGCCCCTCTCCTTAGCTAAACTGGTCCTTAGATATAGGATCAGCCTAGTACACAGTCCATTGCTGGATGACTCTCAGAATCTTTTCAGTTTGGTAGAACCAGTTTGTGCTTTTGGGCTTAGTGTTCATGAATCCAGAGTGACTTCTACACCATGATAAGATAACAGAGAAGGCTGTTAGGGAAAGACCCTTAATTGATGATGATATCAGTGTAAATATCCTCTCTAAAGTATGCAAAGGGATCAAGGGGAAAAGTGAAAAAATGTTTGTCAAACTCCATATTGTGTAACTTTGCACTAGACTAAGGCTAGGTTTGTTCCTTGGCTCTATTGTGGACAAGATGAAGCCTTGGTTTTCATAGGCACAGTAAATTTTATATGAGGAAAAGTTCTTTTCTCTAGCCACAGAGATGCTCCCAACTAGAATCAACCTACTAGCAAATAAAAAGCACCAGGAGCAAGTCAGTGGGAGTTCATTATGTTTCAGCATCAATGCTAATACACGGGATACTTAGAGTATAGAAGCAGCATCTTCCTAGCCAATATGCAGCCCATCAGTAGAATGCCTTCCTAATACTGATAGCAACAATGATATTAATACTCAGTGCTAATATAGCATTTTATGGTTAGTATTTTCTTTTTTCATTATACATTTATCCCATCCATATTTTGGATGTTAGGGGTGCAGTGCTCCTACAATCTGGAAAATCCATGTGAAATTTTTTGACTCTCCCTTCATAGCACAGAAAAAGACTGAATTATTATGGTATTAAAAGATAAAATATGTTGATATTATACAATACTATAAATATAATTTATGCATTTCTGAGTTTCTAAACTTTTTTCTATGTTATCTGTGGCTTCTGTAAAACTCCTCCCAAATTCCCATAAACCACGATGGAGAATGTTGGGATGTGGCAGATAGGTTAAAGGTTGATAGTGCAAGCACTATTGTTATTTATTGTTACAATCATGCAAATGACAGACATGTTTAGTGATTCATCTAACGTCACCCAGTTAGTGTAAGAGAAAGCTGAGACCTTAAGCTAGGTCTTCTAACTTCAGCTATCATGTTCTTCCCCACTCAGAAGGGCATTTTCCCAAGGAAAGTATTTCCCAAGGAAAGTTGAGAAGATTAAAGGAAAGAATTTAAGTAAAGACCTTGTTAGCTACAAGAAGGAGTGAGACTTTTTAATGTTATGAAGACCCTTGGAGGCAGTATAGTTGGTTAGAAAAAAATGCACATTTGGATCCAGAGGACCTTGGTTCAAAGCCCAGCTCTACCACTTCTTATAATTTTATCACTGAAGAAGTCACTTAACCTTTCCCAGGCTCAATTTCTTGTTCTGCAAAGAGAATTGGACCAGATGACCTCTCAGGTATCTTCCAGTTATACACCTGGAATCCTACAAAGTGTTAGATAAAAGCAAGATAATGCCAGTTATTCTGATTGAATTGCTAAAGGGAGAAAAGATGATCTACACCACCTAACTAGTTGGCTGTTGTTGGAAAGGACAGGGATGGTAGGAGCTGTCCAGATGAAGAGAATACAGAGGAAGTTGGAGATTGAGGCCAAATGTGCAAAGCTGGGCATAAAAGTATGTTTTCAAAGGACACTTAAAAATGACTGCTCTTCATGCCATTTGTATGTAAAGGGGCCATTTGTTTAGGGCAAAAAGTCCTGACCCTAATGATAGGTATTATAAAAACTTTCCTTCCCAACCCCATGTTCTTGAGATATGAAGATCTGAGCAATTGACTAACATCACTCTTTAAATATTTTCAAACTCTTGTAGTAGAAACATTGCCAATTTTTGAAAAGTGTATTAGAATGCAGCAATTTGAAAGAATTGAAGGTAAGTTGAAAATGTTGTTTTCCCCAGGACCAAACTATTGTAGCTGGATTCTTGTGATTTTTTAGTTTTAATCTTGCTTTAAGACACCCCCTGTTACCTCTGGACTTTTATCCATGGCCCGTAGTCTTAGTTACTGATCTTAACTTAATAGAATCATGATTCTGCCATCAAGCTGTACAGGATGAAAATGCTCTTTCCTCCCATCCCTCGAATCCTATTCCCCCAAGAAAGACTTCAGTCAGCACCATGGACCTGGCTCAGTATTCCATTCCTCATTGCAACAGTAGAGATAAAATCCATATGGATGCCTCTGCACTCAAGGTCAGTGTGATTCAGTTGAACAATGGATTGGAATTTGAAGATCCATGTTGGAATCATAGCTCTGCATATCTTCCTACCTGTGTTACCTTGGGTAAGACACAGCTTCTCTGGGTCTCATTTCCTCATTTCTAAAGTGATGAGATCTGATTATATGACCTCTATGGACTTTTAAATTTGAAATCTGTTATCCTATGATCTTGAGGATTTGAAGGTATATGTACTTTTTTGATAGTACTTAAGCATTATGGGAGTCAGAGAAAGAATTTTTTCTTTGTCTTTTTGTTTCTAATCTTAGCGAGGTGGTCTGTTTCTTTAGGACTTTCATTGCTAGGTGTAAAGTTTGTCACACTCTTAAGTAATCTGATAATAATTCAGCTTGCTTTGCTATTCTGAGACCTTGTGCTGCTTGTCAGCATTACAGAGGTCTCAGAGTTGGCACCTAATCTACCTAGTATCATAAATCCCTTGACAAAGTCCAGGAGAAACTGGGTCCAGGGTTGAGGCACTCTAAGGGTTAGCCTCAACTCAAAATCACAGGTCATAAGGTCCCACCTATGTGTTTACTTTAACCAGAGGACATAGCTCAAAAAAGATAGATATGATATAATCAACAGCCTAGGGCATCTCAGTGGTACAGTGGATAGAGCTCCAGGTCTTAAGTCAGGAAAACTCATCATCCTGAGTTCAAATTTGGCATCAGATATGTAGTAGCTATTCTACCCTGGACAAGTCACTTAACCCCATTTGCCTCAATTTCTTCATTTGTCAAATGAGCTGGAGAAGGAAATGATGAACCACTCCAGTATCTCTGTCAAGAAAATCGCAAATGGAGTCATAAAGAGTAAAACGTGACTGAAAACAATCAAACGAAAAAAAGCAGAGTGACAAGAAAGGATCTCTTCATACATATATGGTATGCATTCTCCCACAAGTTACCCAGCTACCAATGGGGGAAGTTATACAAGCAGAGAAGACACTTGGCCATGGAATATGTATGGCAGGCTCTGGCATAATGGAATCCATATAGCTAAAGAACATGTATGAAGGGGAACAGGCCAGAAGCCTATGTGTATGGTGCTTTATAAATTACAAGGCATTTTCCTCATGACAATCCTGCAAAGTAGATTGTATAAATGTTATTAATTCCATTTTATAGATGAGGAAACTGATGAAGTTGAGAGAAATTAAAGGACTTGTCCATAGTCATGAAGCCACATAGGCCCAAGTCATTGACCTCTAGAACCAATCTTTAGGTCATTCTGTGTTGCCTCTCTCAAACATAAAGAAGACTAGAGATTTCTTAATAAAACTATGGTGTCTAGAATGGGTTGGAGGATGGGATAGTGGGGAACAATCTCACATTTTGTCCTAGTCAGATTCCATCTAGAGCATCTGAGATTGAAATCTGTTATCCCATGATCTTGAGGATTTGAACAATGTTTTAGGATTGTGTTGACAGACTGGAATGCAGATATTGGAAGGTGAACAAAGAAATGAGAGGACTTGGAACCTTCTCATATAGAAGTAATGGAAGGAACTGAGGTTATTTTGGAGATTTGGGAGTAATATTTTAATGATGTTCAGATACCTATTTGGAGGGCTGTCATATAGAAGAGGGATTATTTCTCTTGCTTTGTCCCAGATAATATCAAATTCCATAGAATGCTTCCCTAAAACTTCAGGTTGTTGTTTGGTGGATTAGCACTGGAAGGGTAGGTCATTCCCTACCAACTATTGATTACTCTGCCCATGGGAATCAGGCCCATAACTGTCCTCCTACTAGGGACTGTAGATTGTCCTATCACCTGAGCTTATATCCCTTGCCTATAGCCCAGTCTTATGGGTATATTGAGGCTATAGAATCAAGGAATTACAAATGGAAGGCAAATCCAAGGTCATCTAATCTTTCCTCCAGCTTAACAGAAGTCCCCATTTACAGCATCTCCTCTGCAATAAATAGAACAAGCGATCAATCATCCAGCCTCTGCTTGATGACCTCCAGTAAAGGGGAACTCAGAATCACATATGTTGAGAATGAGAAAAGATCTCAGTAGCCATTTAGTCCAGCCCATTCGCCAAGAATCTCCACTCTGACATAACAAGTGGCCATCGAGCTAACCACCTCTGGAGGCAACCCATTTTAGACTTTACCAATTCTTGAACTTCTGGGTAGTCTAGATCAGGTCTGTCCCCATTTTTGGGTCTAATGGAGAGTCATTAGAATCAAGTCAACGGGTGTTGTTGCCAACATAGCACAAGTGTGGCAGTAGCAGCCACAACTGGGTTAATATTTCAGCATATGAGGTGTGGTGTTGTTTCAGATTCTAATGCTCTTTTTGTACTTCTCTCCCCTGTGAGAATCCAGTACCAAGATAGCTGTGCATGTGCAACACCTTGTGCTTACATAACTTCTTTTCTCCCAGGGGCTGGAAAGGTATTTATAAGCATGAGCTCACAAATGCTCCCAGTGCCCCTGTGAAGGAAACTGCAAGTAATATTGCTTGTTTCCATACTGAGGAAACTGAGACAGTGGGAGTCAAAGTGATCAGTGTAGAGGAGAAGGATGCTGTAGTTAAGTATTCACTTAGAATACTTGACTTCCTTGAACCTCCCATTGTTTAGTGCTACCAATTCAACAGCATTAGGAGGTAACGGTGTACCAAGATATTTTCACTGAAGTAGTTTGAGGTGGGGAAAACATGATCAAAAGCTTATCTAGAACAGACCTACATCCTCTCTCAGACACACTTGCTCCTGACTTCCCCAGCTTTTGGTACCCACTGTTATATAATCAGTTTCCTACATCCCATGGCCCTTCGTAGATTTTGGTACTCCTGTGAACCTTTGACTGAACTCCACATGAACTTAGACTTTTTCACTTAATCTTTGTTTGTTGTTTTCAGTCATATCTGACTCTTCCTGACCCCTTTGGGGATCTTTCTTGGCAAAGATACTGGAATGGCTTGTCATTTCCTTTCTCAGTTCACTTTCCATAGGAGGAAACGTACACAGAGTTAAGTGACTTGTCCAGGGTCACACAGTTAGTAAGTGTCTGAGGCCAGATTTGAGTTCACATCTTCCGGACTCCATGACCAGCACTCACTGTGTCACCTAGCTGATCATTCTTCTCTATTATGTTCCTGCCATACCAATTTGCTGCTGCTGAAATTCCATCATTTCCCATCTTTCATTGGTCTCCTAAGGCCATGTTGATTATTGAGAGCTTCCTATGTCTAGGTAGCTCCAGAAATGAGCTCTTACTTCACTACCAACTTCTTATATGTCTCTACCTATAGTAATGGTAATCAAATACATACCACTGTTTCTTCAGGAGTGGGAGTCAATTGACAGTCCTATAATTCTTTTCACTGTCCCTGAGACGTAACCTTTTTGGCTACCACTGCCTTCCAAGTGTTGTTTCCCTCCTGAGAAGGTAAGCTCCTTGGTGACTTGTTTTGCATTTGTATCCCCATCCTTGGGCCAGTGATTGGTACACAATAAGTGCTTAATTTTTCATTCATTCAACCTTTCTTCACCTTATTGTTAAATTCATCTTTGTCTAAATTGCTTTTGCATCTCTCTGGCCTTCATGCTCAGACAACCCTGGGTCATGCCCATGATATTCCTTTTCTTCTACTCCCCAACTGCTGAACACCATTGGTGGAAGTGATACAAGCATGCTGACTGATTTGTTTCATTACAAATTCATGTTATGTAATTTCACTTGCCAGCTCTTTGATGATTGGCCATTCTTTTAGTCTTGATGATTCAGTCTCCATCATGTGAGGCTGCAGCCCTCCCTCCCTCAAAATAAAGTCACACGCAAGTCATATCATTATCTCTCTGATGGCATGGTCTTTTTCCAGCAATGAAGGACGAACATAGATTTGAAACTACCTTTTTTCTTTAGCTTTGAGCCCCCTTTTCCAACACAGATAGCTTAATCTCAACTTTTCTGAAAAAGAATCAAGGTGAGGTCTCTCATTTTACCAATCTTGTTCTTCAAAATCTCTCTACACCTTCACCTTATATCCTTTTCTATTATTTGTTCTCTTTCTTACCCCCTCCCAAAATCCTCTGGGATCTTGCCTCCTTGATCATTCCCTCTGTCGTATTCATTACCAAACTGTTTCTATATACTGGCTCCTTCCCTAATGGCTCCATCCTTTAAAAAAAAAACAAACAAGCTTTTATTTAACCCTGCCATCCCCTCAAGTTATCATAGAAAGCTCTTCTCCTTTTCAATGCCAAACAATTACAAAATTTAATCTAAACTTGCTGCTATTTCCTTTTCAGCCATTCTCTTCTCAGTCACTCATAGTCTAGTCTGTAATTCTGTCACTCTCATGAAACTTCTCTCAAAAATAATCAATTTTCTGTTAAATCTAATGGCCTGTTCTCTGGCTCCCATGTAGCTTTGGACACTGTTGGCCACACTCTCTTCTTGAGAAGGGGAGGAGGCACAGTGCTGTCCAGTGTGGATAGAAGGATTCAGTGAAGGTTTTTCAAGGATTGGGTTGACTTCTGCACATATAGAAAGATGGAAGGTTAGAGGCATTGGTGACTGTGAGGGTAATATGCTGAAGAAGAGGAGAGAGGTTCTGAAGAACTTTGTCACACGTGGGGAATTCCTCTTCTTTTTTTGGAACTTGTATAAAACATCCTCCATGGCAATAGCAAACTCCTTGAGTAGGTAAACAAATACCTTGTTTTATGTCTGACTTACAGTTAATAGTCAGAGGCATTGAACAAAGTTACCTCTGTGGTAGTAACTATTAAGAAATCTCTTATGATCTTACAGTATGAATGAGAGAGTACTTGCAGGAGGAGGGCCTTTTAGATTGGATGTTGCTCTGTCGAGTAAATTTGCTTTTGTGATCATGAAACAATAAACATAGTAGGATCTCACATCCTCTTATTTTAATCAGTTACATGACCATAGAAAACTGAAAATCTATCTATCCTTTTTTTGTTGTTGTGTTCATCCTTCACTTTTGAAGAAGACCATGACATCAGAGAAAGGATGACATGACTTGCACTTGACTTGGTTTTGAGTGAGGGAGGCTGTGAAAGGTCGCCAGACTGACTTTCTCTTCCTAAGCCATCTGAATCCAGTGACCAGATATTCATTAAGATGACTGGAGACAGCCCGGAATGCAATGGGAAACTTTGGACTTTTAGGCTAAGGTCTTTTCAGGTACTCACTTAGAGGGAGTTACACCCATTCAGTGAATAGTCCTCTTTAAGAACTAGTCAGGGAATGGCTCCTTTAATGAGCGAAATAAAAAGTAAATAAATCAAGCTGAGAGGGAAAGAGAAACAGTTACCATTGATAATCAATCTAAACCAGGAGGGTCCAGAAAACAGCCATTAAGTGGAACTTGGGTAGGGACCTATTGTTGTCCAATCTGTTGGCTTCAGTGTTTAAGGTTTTGGGGAAGGAAGGAAGGAAGGGAATGAGGGAGGGACAGACCGCTAGACAGTAAACCCCAAGTTAACTGGGCAGCCTCTGGCCATCCAAATTTACCATCCTTTGGGGAGGTGAAGGAAAGGGAGAGGGAGACAGAAGGGAGAGGATGAGTTGAGTTACTGAGCTAGTTGGGTCCCCATTCAGGCAGCTCGGTCTACTCACAGGTTGTGTTCATCCTTCGTTTTTAAAGAAGACCATGACATGAGAAAAATGGTGACATGACTTGCACTAGGCTTTGTTTTGAGGGAGGGAGGGCTGTACAGGTCACCAGTCTCACTTTCTCCTCTTCGTGCTTTTCTTATTTTTTTCATCATAGATATACTGGAAATTCCTTTGGATAATTCTCATCAAGATTTTGTTACAGCATGGGGAGTACCCTGCTCTCCTATGGGACCCTCAGAATAAGTATCCCAGCTTTGAGGTCCTCCGTTGGTCTATAGCTACTCAGAATCATAGCCCATAAGCCTCTATTGATGTGTTTACTCTTTTCCCCTCAATCAGCCAGAAGCAAAGGCATGTAATAAAACAGCAAATTAAGACAACTCCCAAGAGAACACTCACCCTCCTCATTCTCCACACCTCAACATAGGCCGTACTCTTTCACAAATATGTACTGACAGTGAGGAGAAAGAAAATCATACATGAGGAGTCCACATGTGGGGAACACATGTGGTAAGGCTAGATGTATGGAGGGTCAACTCACACCTCTAACATTGCTACTGGTTTCCACTGGTCTCATGGTGACTGTTGATCATGTTGTCACCATAGGGCTACTCCATATTGGGTATGGAATCTCTTACGGCTGGTCTTATGATTGCTGGACTTGCAGGCTGCCTCGCCTGGGTAGATGATTCCACTGGTGCACTGCTCTCATGGTCTTTTGACTCCTGAAATCTAACTAGCCTCCAGTGGGGACGCTGATTTTCCGGCCTTGTGGTGCCAGGACAATTGGTCCCATCTCAGTTTTAGTCTCATAGGTACTTAATGTCTAGTCTAAACTGGGCATTCCTCTGCTGGTATTCTTTTTCTAAATCTTTTTTTTAATTGTTCTCAAGTCTCCCATGGCTTTCTCTTTCTCATGTACCTCTCAGATGTTTCACCAAAAATAATTGAGACCATTCAGTGAAACTTTTCTTCTTCCTCATCTCGTATCATTCAAGTGCCTTTCCCACTATGTCTTCATGTATCCCTATATCACATGAAGAGGTGATCCTTTTTCTTATCAAAGCAAAACCTTCTAAATGCACATGTGAACCCATTCCATCATGTCTTCTCTAGGAGATCATTGTATTCTCTCATTTTTCCTCAATTTCTCCATCTCATGGTACTTCTATAGTAACTCCAAACATACCTACGTCTACCTAGATTTATAGAGGGAGAAGAAAAAAAGAGCACAGGGCAGAATCTTGGGGGATCCCTATCTGTTAGCAGGTATGGTATCCAATATATCTCTCCTCCATTTTAGTGCTAAACTCTTTCAGAAAGTCACCCATAATAGGGGCTTCATCTTTTTCTCTCATTCTCTTCTATAGTCTGATTTCTGACCCCTCATTTAACTGATACTTCTCCCTTCAAAGTTATCAATGATCTCTTATTTGCCAAACCCACTGCCTTTTGTCAGTTTTAACCCCTCTTGACCTTCCATTGTGGGGGCTTTTGACCCTGTCCATCACCCTTCTTTCCTTAGTACTCTCTTCTGTATGTTTTTGTGACATTGTTCTCTCCTGCTTCTCTTTCTACTAGTTGGACAGATATTTCCCTTTGTCTGTTGTTGACTGTTCATCCTGGTCATACCTGCTAAAAGGTGGGATCCTCCAAGGTCATGTATGGGGGTGGGGGACAGGGAGCATTACATCAAGCCTGAGGGAAAGTGCACAGTATCTAGCTGGGGCCAATTCTGGCCTTTCAAAGGTCTGTTGGAGCAGAGATTTAGGCTGATGAACTGTTAAATGCCCAGTGTGGGAGGATGCTGAGATGCTTTGAGATCCAACGCCCAAGGAAACTACAATCATAAAGGGGGAAGTGTCAAGAAGTGAATGATAAAGAAAATAAAAGGAGGGGAGGCTGAAAATAGCAAGATTTTCAGAAAGAAGAAATCTCAAAGACTTTGAAATAAACAGATAAATCAGAAAAAAAACAGTAATGAGGAAACGTGGCCTTCAGATCTAATAAATAAGTTCTATGAACAAATATCTAAGAACAAATATTTTAAAATAAAGGAAAAGGATACAACACTTGATGAGACAAGAGGACCTGTGGAATATGAGGAGGATATGGAACTACAACACATTTTGAATGGTTGAAAAGAGAAATGAGAATCATGAGACAGAATTTGTGTCCTACTCAGCAAAAATAATGAGTAGAATAGAAAAGCTGGAATCTGCAATGGTGAGCCTCACCAAAGAAATGAAAGAAAGAATAATAGATTGGAAATATAAAATACACAGAAGGGAAGGGTAACCTAGAAGAAAGGCAAAGCAGCAGCAATAACATTAGAAGAAAACATCTCACAATGGCAGCCATATATACTGATCTCAGCCTGGATGCTAACTTAAAGATAATAGGTCCTAGAGGAAGATGACAAAATCTCTAAACATTACAATGAAGAAAATAATAGAAGAGAATTATCTAGGACTTCTAAACATAGAAAATGAAATTCTAATTGAAAGAATTCCAAGATTGACTCACCCCCAAAACAAAACTGCAAACAAAGTCAAGGTAGCAAACTCCAACACACATAGTGTTTAAATTTAACAATTCCATTCAGAAGATACAAATCATCAGGAAAAGTAATTCAGATACAAAGGAAATAATAATGCAAGAATACTCTACATCCACTAGGAAAGGTAGGAGGGAATGGAATAGTATATTCTGAGCCTTTGAGTTCAGGATGCTGCCCAGAATGATCTACGAATATATGAGTTTAACCATACAGGATAAAAGGTGGATGTTAATAATCAAGAAGAATTTGAAACATTTTTAGAAAGAAAATGGAAGAGATTATTTGCTTCTCAAACATCCCCAAACAACAGAAATGCAGGAAGAGTGAATAAATGCAGCAGGCAAGGAGAGTAAAAGCAAGAGTGAAAAGGGAAAGAACAGTAAAAAGACTTCATTACAAATGTACACAAGGGGACAGGGATGAAGGCAGGAATCTAGCAGTGTTAAAAGTGAAGAAAAAACAAACATTCAGACAATAAAAAGGGATAAACAAGGAAACTATATTATGGTGAAAGGAACTATAGACAACAAATTAATATCAGTATTAACATTCTCCAAATGCCTCTCATCCAAATTCATGAAGGAAGCTATCTGAGCTTCAAGAAGGCATAGAGCAACACAATAGTGACAGGAGACTTCAGTATCCCTTGTCATTTTTTGATAAATCTAACAGAAATGTAAACAAAAAGAAAATTATGAAACTGAACACCTTTCTGGAAAAACTAGAGTTAAAAGGCTATTGGTATATTCTAATGGGACAACAAAAGAATATACATATTTTTCTGTACCACATAGAACTTTACAAAAATTGACTATGTAATAGGGCACAGAGATAATATGAGAAAGTATAAAAATATAGAAATAGTTAATATATTGTTTAAAAACCATAATGCGATATGAATAATAAATGGTTCAAGGACCACAAAGAAAAGCTATAGACTCAAATGGAGATTTAACAAAGAAATCCTAAATAATGAATAGGTCAAAAATAACAAGTCATAGAAACAATGAAAAATTATGTAAAACAAAATGATAATGATGAAACAACATATCAAAATTTCTGGGATGCAGCTAAAGCTGTCTTCAGAGGGGAAATCATATTCTCACAATAATGCATTAATGAAATAGAAAAAAATGAGGATTAGTGAACTGGATATGCATTTAAAAATGAGAAATTCTAGAAACTTAAAACAGATGAGATATATAAAAAATGAAATATTAAAAATTAGAGGGGAAATAAATTAGAAACTAACTCTCTCTAAAGAAATGATCAAGAAAAGTAAAAACTAGTTCTTTGAGAAGACTAATAAAATTGACAAACCTTTATGATTAAAAAGAAGAGAGCAGAAAATTTTTAAAAAATAGCAAATGAGCAAAGTCAAATTGGGGCAAAAGCAGAAGAAATAAAAAGAATAATCAGTTTATAGGCATACCTCAGGGATATTGCAAGTTTGTTTCCAGACCATCACATTAAAGCATGATAAAGTGAGTCACATGAACTTGTTGGTTTCCCAGTGCACACAAAAGTTATGCTTATATTATACTGTAGTTTATTAAGTGTGCGATTGTATTGTGTCTAAAAAAATCATGAACATACCTTTTAAAAAATACATTATTGCTAAAAAATGCTAATCATCACCTGAGATTTCAGTGAATCATATCTTTTGCTGGTGGAGGGTCTTGCCTCTATGTTGATGGTTGCTGATTGATCAGGGTGCTGGTTGTTGAAGGTTGGGGTGGCTGGGGCAATTTCTTAAGATGGCAGTGAAGTTTGCTGCATCAATGGACTTTTCCTTTAATTTGAACACTTAGAGGCTATTGTAGGATTATTAGTTGGTCCAATTTCAATATTATTGTGTCTTGGGGAATTGGGAGGTCCAAGAAGGAGTGATAGATGGGAATGGGAGAACAGCCATTTGATTAAGCAGTCAGAACACACACTCCATTTATCTATTAAGTTCACTGTCTTAGGTGGGCTTGGTTTGTGGTGTTCTGAACAATTACCATAGTAACATCAATGATCATGGATCACAGATCACCTTAACAGATATAATAATAATGAAAAAAATTGAGATGTTGCTGAAATTATGAAAATGTGATGCAGAAATAAGATATGAGCACTGTTAGAAAAATGGCTCCTACACAGGGTTTTCACAAACCTTCATTTTGTAAAAACAAACAAAAAAAAACCACAAACAAAAAAAACACATCTCAGAAGCAAAATAAAACTACTTACAATAAAATGAGGTATGCCTGTATATTATATAGTTATATACTAACAAAACTGAAAACAAAAAAATAGAATAAACCTTCAGAAATATAAAATATCAAAACAATCAGGAGACTAGATAAAGATCTTAAATAACTCAGTCTCTGAAAAGGAAATAAATCTAGCAGTCAAGGAACTGTTGAAGGGTGAATGAGTTTGGAACTCCTGGTCCTGATGGATTCACAGGAGAATTTTATTCAACTTCTGAAAAGCAACTAGCAATTACACTTCACAAATTATTCCCAAAAATTGAAAAAGAAAAAACATTGCCAAATCCTTTTTTGAGACAAATATAGTCCTAATACCCAAACCAGAAAAAGATAAAACACAAAAAGAAAATTATAATTCATTAAGGGACAATGACTCAAATAATTTAAACAACATCCTATCAAACAAACTAAAACAAATTATTTAAGAAGTCAATCAAAATTATCAAGCATAAGCATCTTTCAACACTAGAAAAACATAAATATAATTAATCACATTAAGAATCAAAACATTCATAACAGTATAATTACCTTAATAAAGGCAAAAATCCATTTTTTGACAAAATATAATACTCTTTTATACTAAAATCTCTATAAAATATAGGCATGCAGGGTTCTTTCTAAAAAATGTAATAAAAATTATCTATCTAATGCCAAAAGTGAGCATCATAAGCAATAGAAATACACTAGAACCTTTTCTGATAAACATGAGAATGAAGCAAGGAAACCCACTTTGCCTACTATCACTTCATATAATTCTAAAAATGCTAGACAAAGTGATAAGATGAGAAATGAGATTAACTATCTCTGTTTACAGAAGACATGATTGAAAAACTCTGGGGAATAATCAAAGATATCAATTGAGTTAATTACAGCTTGAGCATAGTTGTGGGACACAAAATAAATCCTTGAAAATCATCAGCATTTCTATATAACATGAGAAAATAATAAAAAACTAATCTCATTTCAATTAACTTCAAAATGCATAAAATATCTGGTGACCAATCTTCCAAGCACACAAAAGGCTAATATAAATTCAATTACAAAGCATTCTTTAAAAAACAACAACAACAACCTAAATAGCTGGAGGAATGTTCAGTGCTCATGGTTAGGCCATGCCAACATAATAAAAGTGACAATACTACTAAAAATAATTTACACTTTTAATGCTATACCAACTGAATTATCAAGAGGATACTTTGCAGAACTTGATAGAATAAACAAAATTCACTTGGAAAAACAAAAAAATCTAAACTACTAAAGGAAATGATGAAAAGGACAAATGGGGGAATAAAACTTACAGACTGAAAACTATATCATCAAGCAGCAGTCATCAAGACCATCTAATATTGGTTAAAATATAGAGATATAGATCAATGCAATAGATAAGACAAGAGAGATTTTAAGAAATAGAATTCAATAATGCAGTGTTTAATAAATTGGAAAACATAAATTACCTAGGGAAAAATTTCCCTTTTTGATTAAAAACTAATGGAATACCTGAAAAATATTTTGGCAGAAATTAGGCCTATATACTGATACCAGCCCAATTAAATTACTAAAATATTATCTTACAGAGTCAGAAAAAAATAAGAACATGGTTCATTTGGAAGAGCAGAGGGTCAGGAATTTTAAGGAAACCAAGGGGAAAAATGTGAAAGAATTAGATTCAGTAGTGGGCAAACTTAAGCATATGAAGTGAGATCCCTGTTGAAGTATAAAATGGATAATTTTTTTAAATTAAAATTTTCCCATATAAATAAAACCTATGTAGCCAAAAGAAAAGGGAATGCAGAAAAATTCGGGGGGAAACTTTCATAGAAAATCTTCCAGACAGAACGGGATTGGGTCAGAATATTGTGTGGTATAGGAAATGATGAGCTGGTGAATTTAGAAAACTATGGAAAGATATGGACTTAGGAAGGAAGATGCTATCCACCTACAAATAGATGACAAGGGAAATAAGCATAACACAGTATATTATGTGTATTCATTTGAGTATACATGTGTGTGTGTGTGTATGTGTGTGCATCTCTTAATTGTAGCTTTCTTGTGGGAAGGGAAGGGGGAAAATAAAGTAAAAAGTGCACAGCAGAGAATAAAAGAAAACATACAAGGAAGCAAAGAAAAGATGGACAATTTTGAAAATAATGTGTAGTATTCATTATATAGATTTTCTTGAAATAGAAATTTATTGGTTTATATTGAATCTTCTCATCTTCTGCTGTATACATGGTTTTTTTCATTTTGTATTTAAATTTAAAATAAATTCAAATATAATGGAAAAAAGAAATTAGGCTTAGACGAATAACTTATACCACATTCCATAAAATATTCTAAATGAATGTGTATGTGATCTTAATAGTAAAGATATTACTGTTAAAAAAATTAGGAGAGAATCAGATGATATACCTCTAACAGCTATGGATAAGAGATATTTTTACCAAACAATAAACAGAAACAATTACGAAAGATAGAACAGATAAGTTCTGCCCAGACAATGTTAATAAGATTAGAAAGAGGTTGAATGGGGAAAAAAATCTTTATATCAAATTTCTTTGATAAGAATTTGGTATCCAAGATACATGAGCAATTAACCAATATATAAGACTAAATGACTATTAAGTCATGCACCAAAAGATGAAAGGTCAAAGGATATGAGCAAACAGTTCTCAAAAAAAATTGCAAAGTACTCATAATCATATGTAAAAATGCTCAAAATCATTAATAAGAGAAATTCACACAAAGACAACCATGAGATTTTATTTCATCTGCTTCAAATTGACAAAAATGATATAAAATGGCAATAAATCAATATTGTAGAGGTGTGGAAAAAATAGGCACACTAAGATATTGTGGTGGAGCTGGAAAATGCTACAACTATTTTGGGAAACTGAAATTATGCAAATTAAGTAACTAAAATGTTAACCCCTTTGAACTCGAGATTCCATTACCATCAATAAAAGAAAAAGTCCTTCTATACTTCAAAACTCTTATAGTATCACCTTTTGTGACAGTTAGGAACTGGAAACAAAGTAGATGTCCATCAATTGGGGAATGACCAAACATGAATGTCTTGGAATATTACTATGTTATAAGAAATAATGTATGTGATAAATACAGAAAAGTGTGGAAAGATCTCTATGGACTGATGCGGAGCAAGGTCAAAAGAGCCAAGAAATGATATACACAATATTTACAACAATATAAATAGAAAAAACAACACACTAAAAAATCAATGACAAGATATGAGAAAATATTCCCAAACTACCCATTCATAGAGATGGGAGGTCCACAGGTTTTATACATTTCATACGTTTTCAATGTTTTTCAATGGATCATTCAACTCTGATGACTTCTTTGTCATGACTCAAAATATTATTTGTTCTCTGAGAGGGTTAGGGGAAGGAATACATGGGATACTATGGTGCTCATGAAATGGTATCAATAAAAACTTATGCAACATCAAAGTAATAAAGCTTTGTTGTTAGGAGATATGAACATAAAGTCTAGCTGAAGGGAATACCATCATTTCAATCATCTGTATTTGTCATCTTTGGATAACCCTTAATTCATCT
This sequence comes from Potorous gilbertii, assembly GCA_028658325.1. NCBI lineage: Eukaryota > Metazoa > Chordata > Mammalia > Diprotodontia > Potoroidae > Potorous > Potorous gilbertii. Next base: position 75,187,726 of record CM053774.1, on the reverse strand, counting down.
TTCTCCCTCATTTCCCATTTTCAAAGCAATTGCTTTGATCTAGTTTATTTCTACTCTTTTGTTGCCCTCAGTTTCCCTCACCAGCATCAGCTCCTTTTGAGCTCTAACTCTAATAACATTTTTTTTATGAGACCACAAATTTATATTAAACCTCACTGACCTGTCCTTTCTTCTATTTTCAGCATAATTCTCTTTATATTCTAACTTGGTTGGTTGGTTCTATCTGTCAGTTCTATGCCATTCCCTTCAGATAGTTCCTATTTTTCCTCTTCATTGTAATTGTGTCTTTATGACATCAGTATTTCATCCTTGAGTATTTCCTCCTCCATCTTCCTGTGGACATCTCATGATCTTCTGTGTCTATCCTTCCTCTGTTTCCACAAAGTGCTTATCTCATTTCATTTGAGACTTGTTGGGAATACTATGCCGGCAAGATTCCAGCATCTACAGAATGGATAGTGTGCTGTGAAAAATGTTGGTATCTCTCACTCACCTGACATCCTTCCTAATCTCCCTCTGTTCCTTCAAGTCAGAAGCACAGAGAGGTAGAGTGAGTTGCCCAGGGTCACCCAGAGAGTAAAAAAGCAAGATGGGATTTGAACATGTCTTGATTTGACTTATTGGGTTCCCAAGCAAAGCATGTCTACCTTTTCCTTGGGACATGTCTTCAGGGCACATACAAATCTATTTCATGTAGCTTCTGGAAAGAAAGGTTTGTTTAACATTGTTTATTAGGCTTTCCCACTACAGTACATAGGCTATATGTGAACCTTCCCTAAATTGAACTATTGTATCATAGAACTTGATACTTTTTTTCTGGTAGCAATCTCTAGAGAATTAGGGCTGAGAAGAAGCCAGTAGACTTGGTAGATAGGAGATCGCTGGTAGCCTTGCAGAGAGCAATTTCAGTTGAATGACAACATCAAAGGCCAGATTTTAAGGGGAGTTGAAGGGTGAAAGAAAGAGTTGAGGCATCTACTTTGATGTGTTTTTCCAGGTGTGTGAGAAAGGAAAGAGAAATGGGGCGGTAGTTAGTGAACATGGCAGGATGTTGGTGTTAATTACTCTCAGGGTAGATGTTTTGAGCAAAGTTCAAATGAAAGTGGGATTCCCTTTTGACAGAGGGGTTCTTTAAGTATTCCAATTTATGGATGACATTGTTCTAATTGCATCAAACCCCAGAATGCTACAGAGTCGCCTTCATGAAGTCTATGGACACCCAAGAGAATTCATCTTAGCCACACAGGAAAAATAAAGTGGAAAAAGATGACTTATTGTCCAGATTATGATGTATATAGCCTGGTTATGTGATCAGTCCTTTGAGTCAGTCAATCAATATAAGCATTTTGGCAATGGACTGCAATACAAAAACATTGGAATTAACTTAGATTTTTAAAAAAACATCAATATTATGTTAAGAGAGGAGAGGTAGTAGGGGTGAGAGATGGAAAGCCCAAGTGCTACACTGCATCCATGGATTACCCCAAATATTTAAAAAGCCAGGGAAATACCTGCAGTGACCTGGGTAGATCTTATGAAATTATACACATAAGAATTGTACAGGATGAAACCATATAGTGGGTGGCAATCTGCACTGGTGGAGGGTGTAGTCAGGTTGATGAGATCATGGAGCTATTGAAGTACAAACATATTATACACTATACACAAGTAAATACAGGGATGTCTTTTTTACAATCTTTTTTTCTGGTCAGAACTAAACATGATTTGTGTTGCTAAGAATACAGAAGAAATACTTGATTGGGTAGGAGTCAGGGAAGACATGATCCCAATGAAGTGAACTTTGGAAATTTGTTCTTTAATGGGTTTGTTTAAGAATAGGGACCTTTCCATTTGAAGGCACAAGAGGAGAAAGAAAGTAACTGGAGTTTTACTCAAATCACATACAATGATTTTTTTAAAATTTTCAGATTACTATTTTCTATTGTCTCTGGGTATAGAAAAAATAATAGTAAATGTCAACAGTCTCAGCCCAATAATCTGGAAATTTTTCTAGTTTGCAGTTCAAAACTACTTGGCATAATGCTTTGAGTGCCCCACCCCACCCCACTGATTTTCCTTCCTCTCCCCTCAGATGAGTCAGAATTTATCAGTCATTCTTCCATTACAAAGAAAAGAAATTTCTTAAAATAGAAAGCATTATGATGTCAAGAGGGCATCTAGTGATAAATAGCATAAAATACATCAAATGCCATCAGTAACCCAAGCAACCTCTTCCCACACTTTTTGTCCCCAGGCTTCAGGTGTAGAAACTGAGTCTATCATAGAATGCCTGTAGTAGGGTTGTTCTCTGTTTATGGAGACAGGATAGATAGGTGTGATAGCATTTACTGAGATGACCAACTACTCACAGTGCTTTGCCTCAATGCTTGGGAGAGATATATTTCTTTCCACGGAAGGGGAGAATCCTCCAGGATCTTGTGGACACAGTATCTCATGAAAAACATGAGAGCTCCTGTGTTTTGAGTCATATTGAAGGTTCAGGTCTACCTGGAAGGGGTACTAACATAACCCTTAGGTCTGTGATCGGTAGGAACAAAGAAATCTCAGTCACTATAAGTCCTCAATAGTCAGGAAGACCTGGATTCAAATTCAGCTTCAGATGTTTGCTAAGTCTGAGACCCTGGGCAAGTCACTTAACCTCTACCTGCCTCATTTTACTCATCTGTAAAATGAGGGATCAAATAAAAGCACCTACCTCACAGGGTTGTTGCAAGAGAAATGAGATAATATTTGCAAAGAGCTTCATAAATCTTAAAGGCACTAAGTTTTTTTTTGAGACATGGCTAATATGGAAATGTGCTTTGCATGACTGCACATGTATAATGTTTATCCAGTTGCTTGCTTTCTCAAGGAGGGAGAGAAAGAATTTGAAACTATGATTGTAAAAAAATGAATGCTAAAAATTATTACATGTGATTGAAAAAATAAAATAAAATTTAGTAAATGATTTCCTAAAGTACAAATCCAATCATGTCACCCTCCAGACCTCTGTTCAAACACTAGTGGCTCCCTATTACATCCAGAAGCAAATACAAAATGCTCTGTTTAGCATTCAAAACCCTTCATAACCCTTCATCCCCTCCTACCTTTCCAGTCTTCTTTTATCCTAACTCTCCAATATGTACTCTTTGATCCAGCAACACTGGTCTCCTGACTGTTCCACTAACAAGATGCTCCATCCCTTGGCTCCTGGCATTTTCTCTGCCCTGTCTTCCATGCCTAGAATGCTCTCTATACTCTATTCTGACCTCCCTGACTTTCTGAAAGTCCCAACTAAAAATTCCACCTTCTATAGGAAGTCTTTCCCACCCCCTTTTAATTCCAGGGCCCTCCTCCTCTTGATTATTTCCTACTTATCATATATACACATATATAATATTTTCATGTTATCTCCTCCGTTAAATTATAACTCCTACCAGGCATTTGGCCTCTTTTGGTATCTCCAGTGCTTAGCAGAGTGACTGGCACATAATAGGTGCTTAATAAATGTTTATTGATTGATTACTATAAATGCTAGCTATTATTATATTAGTGACTAGACTACTAGGTCTGTTTCCCAAAGAGATCATTAAAAAGTGAAAAGGCCTGACACATGCAAAAATCTTTACTACTGCTCTTTTTGTGGTAGCCAAGAATTGGAAATTGAAGGGATGATCGTCAATTGGGGAATGACTGAATAAGTTGTGGTATATGAATGTAATGGAATACTATTGTGCTGTAAGAAAAGATGAGCAGGCAGACTCCAGAAAAACTTGAAAGACTTATAAGAACTGATGCTGAGTTCAATGAGCAGAACCAGGAGAACATTGCACACAGTAACTGCAACATCATTTGATAATTAACTATGATAGACTTCGCTCTTCTCAGCAATACAATGATCTAAGACAACTCCAAAAGACTCTTGATGGAAAATACTAATCATATCCAGAGAAAGAATTATGGAGTCTGAATGCAGAGTGAAACATACTATTCTGTCTCTTTTCCGCTTCTTGTGGCTTTTCTCTTTTGTTCTAATCTATCTTTCACAGTATGGCTAATGTGGAAATATGTCTAACATATACATATGCTATGTATATAGCATATAACAGATTGCTTGCTATCTTGGGGAGGGGGGAGGAAAAAGAGGGAAGGAGAAAAATTTGGAACTCAAAAAATCTTATAGAAGAAAATAAAGGAATAAAATTTTAAAATGAGTTGCCATAACAAATAAATTAACTTCTCCTTGGCAAAAAGAGAGAATCTTATAAAAAGTGAATTTTGAGAACTATCTTTACTTTACATGTCATTGGAAAAAGATAAAATACTAGTAAGTGGAGAAAATAAATAAAATATTATTAGTAGCTAGAGAACTGGCTTTGAAATCACTAAGACTTAGGTTCACATTTTGCCTCTGACACCTATTGGCTGTGTGACTCTGAGTGTTCTAGGTCAGTGGAGTTAGGGATGCTAATAAACCATTCACAAAATCCCTTCTGCCCCATATTGCCTCAGAAAACTACATATTAACATTATCTATGTTCTACTATGTTTTTATTTTGTTAAATAATTCCCAATTATACTTTAAGTGGGTTTGGGCTACACTGAAGAGTATTGTAGCAGCAATGTGCCTTGCAGTCTCCCCCTCCCTCCATGTTTGACATTCCTGCTCTAGACAGGTCTCCAAGGCTCTAAGTTTCAGAGGTGATGTACACCTGCCATGAAAGAGGACATTTTCTCATTTCAGAGTTCCCTATTATCAATTATATCTCAGGTCTAGTCCCTCTTCTTAGCCCTTCCATATTTAAAAAGTTATTTTTACCAAGGGTTTTCCTCACCAGGACCCCATGTTAGGTTAGTGTAAGGTGTCTTAACCCATTTTATAAAGAGTGACCTGAGGCTCTGACTTCCCCAAAAAGCCACAGCAGAAAAACACTTATGTAAACCTGTCTTTCAGCTAAGGTAATCTGATCAAAGTAAAATATTATTTCCTCCTTAGATTCTATCAATCAACACACATTTATTAAGCACCTACTATATTACAGGGGCTGGGCTTCTTCTTGGGTATACAAACACTACAATTTAGAAGTCCCTGAGGTTGAGGATTTTATAGTTTGGCTGGGAGTTGTAAAAACTACCTCTATGCACATAGAAAATAGGCATAAAATTGAGACAACATAATTTGAGGTGGGAGGTATGACGTGCATTCCAGCCAAGGAGCAGCCTACGTAAAGGAGATTAAATGCCTGTGGTTTTAGGAATTCAGAGATGTTAACAAAAAAAAATGGCTCCATCTTTCTCTTTTGCCAAAGATCAGCCCTAAAAAGTCCCTTTGCTTCTCTTGACCCCTTTCCATTATTTTTAAAAATAAATTTATTATTAATATCCCTTTCCACTATATCAGGAGTCCTTAACTGAGGTCCACAAACCTTCCCCGCCCCGCCCCCCCCCCCCCACAGAGGTCCATGGTAGATTTCAGGGTACTTGTGAACTCAGATGAATAAAAAAATACATCTTTTTTTCAATATGATTGGTTTCCTTTGTCATCCTATGTATTTTATTGTGTACATTAAATTTTTTGTGATTCTGAGAAGGGGTCTGTAGGCTTCACCAGACCGTGAAAGGAGTCTAGGATACTTTCAAAAAGGAGACAAATCCCCTCTTTACATCATTGGGTAAGGACTCTCAAGTTGTTCACTTACCTTTTCTGTTGTTGGCTCTACATTGTTTCTAGGCATCAGTTCACTCCCATTCTCTTACTTCCATAATCCTTTAGTCTCTCCTCCCAGTTGGGGAAAAAAAAACATTTCCCATGGTTGCTGCTCAGAGGCTTTATAGGCATCACTGAGCAGAGGGGTTATTGGAGTATCAGAAGTCATAGTAAAATTTCTTTGTAACTATTTGTTTTCTCTATCAAATGTGAATCCAGCCCTTCCTGAAGTAACCCTGTTCCTGAAGAAGATAGTTTTCTAAGAGTCCAGAAGACTATTTTGTTCCTTTGCCAAATGCTAATAAAGCCCAGCTGACTGCCCTGAAAGGATCCTTTGGTGGGTGTAACCCAGGTGTTTTGCACTAATGTTTATGCCAATAGCAGCCCACAAAACACATAAAGAAGCCCAGCTGGAGGTACTGTGTGAAGCCTGGATGGCTGGAAGCCAGAGAAGGCCTCCAGGCTACTACTCAGAGGGCTTAGAGGAAGGGAGAATGTTGGTGAAGTAGACCAAACCACCAGACTACTTACTCTTTGAGGGCTAAAAGGGACTGAGAGTGCCTCAACAGTCTTTGCAACCCTATGCCCAAGGGCATGCCATTTCAATGATACTAAGAAATGAGAGAATATAGGAGTTAAATTCAATACAGTAAAAATTTGTTGCATCAATTATGTATAAGGTCGCATATTTAGATGTTGCAGCTAGGTCTCACAGAGGATAGAGTGCCGGTCAGGAAGACATCTCCCTAATTTCAAATCCAGCTTCAGACACGTGCTAGCTGTGTGACCCTGGGCAAATCACTTTTATTTATTATCTACCTATCTGACTGTCTATCTCTTTATCTGTTTATCTACCTGTGTATTGAATGTGCATAGTTGTTTCCATATGGTCTCCTGCCTTTAGATTGTGACTTCCTTGAGGATAGGGACATGTTTCTGCTTTTCTTGGTATTCTCTAGGGGTTAGCACAGTGCCTGTCACATAGTGTTTAATAAATAATTGTTGATTGATTGACTGAATTCATTTGCAGTTCTTTCTTTCTACAAAGAATGCTGTTATGGAGATTTTGGTTCACATTGTACCTTTGTTTCTGTCTGACTTCCCTGAGGTAGATGCCCAGTAATAAGATCACTTAGTCAAAGGGGATGGACAGATAATTTACTTGCTTTGGGGGGTATATTTTTCAAATTGAAATCCAAAACAGCTGGACTTTTTCACAGTTCTGCCAACAGTGTGACTCTTCCTACAATTCCTCCATTATTGACTGTTCTCATCTTTTGTTATCTTTGCCAATTTAAATGATGTGAGGTAAAATCTCAGAGTTGTTTTAATTTGCATCTCTAATTAGTGATTATTTGTAGCATTATTTATGTATTCATTTATAGTTTGCAATGTTTTCTTTTGAAAATTGTTTATATCTTTTGACTAAATGTCAGTTGGGGGTTGACTCTAGGTATGTTATATATTCATGCAAATTTCCTATTTTTGGTTCTAAGTAAGGTGGATTTTAGTGTGTGTAAAGTGGATTTTTGTTATTATTTCTTAAAGTTCAGTTTCCCAGGATCCATAGCCATAACAATCTCTTGTTCCCAGGTATTAAATATGAGTTCTCATGATTATGGTTCAAAACATCTCTACCATGCTTGCACAACATTATATAATAACAAATAATATAAACATGTGTACCTAAATTGTAAATATCTTCTGCAATTATGGAGTGAGATATAGGGATGAGGTAATGTAGAATTGGAGGCTATTGCTGTTAATATTCCTTCTTTGTCTACTGCCCTGTAAAGCAGGTGGGCACTGGTCAGTGAAGGGGGAAACTTTAGGGTTGAATGCACAAGCTGGAATGCTATATTGTGCCTTGACTGGCCCCCATCAAGGCTTGGGGGGAACGTTTGCATCAGCTGTCCCCCATTAAGGCTTTAGGGGATTTAGGAGAATGCACAAGTTATACCCATTTCAATTGACCCCATTGAGACATAGAGGTCGTTGCCCCTCCCCTTCTCACCAGCCCCTGTGAGAAGGGTGAATAAGGAATGCTATAGGAGTTGAGGGTCTCATTATCAGCAACCCTCATAAGAAGATTAGACTAGAATAAAGTAAGATTATTAACACTTCCAAAGCTGTCTTTCTGTCCAACCAGATCAAGAGTGAGCCTATGCTATAGCCCTCCTGTGTGCTGTGTTTATCTGTCTTTCATTGGTTTTATAGAAAATACATAGACAGTGGCACAGTAGATAGATTGTTGGACCTGAAATCAGAAAGACTCATCTTTCTGAGTTCAAATGTGGCCTCAGATATTTAAGCTGTGTGACCCTGTGCAAGTCACTTAGCCCTATTTGCCTTAGTTTCCTTATCTGTCAAATAATTTAGAGAAGGAAGTGGCAAACCAGTATCTCTGCTAAGAAAAACTCAGATGGGGTCACAAAAAATTGGACATGACTAAAAACAAAATACAGAGAAGCCTAGTGAATGGAAGGGAATTGATAGTTGCACTGTTTTCTGCCCTACACAGAGTATGCAAGGAGCACTGTGTGGACTCCTTGAAAGCCAGGTTTTAGAAAGTATATCAACAAGCTGGAGCTCATTCAAAAATGGACAATCAGGGTGGTGAAAAAAAGCATGATAGATTAGGATTGATGGAAGGAAATGGAAATGTTTAGCCTGGAGAAGAAACTTGGAGCAGGAGGGGCAAGATTTGGGGAGATATGATAGCCATTTCTAAATACTTGAAGGATTGTCATGTGGAAAAGACATTACACTTATTTTGCTTGGCTGCAGAGAGCAGAACCAGGAAGAGTGGGTTGAAATGCAAAGAGGCAGATTTAGGGCTATCTTATAATTCTCTGCAGCAAATTGGAACAAGCTGCCTTTGGAGGTAGTCAATCCCCCATCACTGGAGAGCTTCAGGTGGAGGCTGGCTGAGAACTTGTCAGAGATATGATGGAAGACGTCTTTGCTTTGGTGTGGACTGGAATACATGAACTTGGAAGTTCTAAGCAGCTCTGAGAATCTAGGAACTATTCAGATGAACTTAGAGATCATCCCTACCATCTTTAAAGCCCAACTCAATAATAATGCCTGTTTGGGATCGGGATGAAGGTGAGGCAGGTATGGGGTAATATTGAATTGGGGTAAAACCTATGAGTAGAATTGAGTTGAGAGGTAGATAACTTGATAGTAGTGTGGAGAATGGACAAAATATAGGACCTGTTAATGTGATGTAGGAGAAAGCAAAAGCCTCTAGTGATAGACTCAGGTCAATTGTTTTCAAAAGCATTTTTCATTTTTTAATATTCAACTCTTGTGGCTTATATTCTACAACTGAGTGCTCAAATTCATTGGAATTCAATTTGTAGGCATGCTTTTCTTTAAGAAAATCTAGTAGATAAAAATCCAAACCAAGTTTACAGAACAAATAAATTAGGAAGGCTTTATTTGCTTAATAAATTCATCCTTCTCTCTAAGAGATTGAGCTCTACAGTTGAAAGAAACTGGCCTTGGAGTCATTAGAGACCTGGATTCAAAGCTACCCTTTAAGAGTTATGCTAAGTCACTTAGCCTTTCTTTTTTAAAATTTCATTTTATTTTTAAATAGCATTTATTTTTTCAATTACCTATAAAGACAATTTTCAACATTCATTTGTTATAAAATTTTGAGTTCCATGTTTTCTTCTTCCTTCCCTCCTCTCCCGCCTCCCTAAGATGGTAAGTAATTTCATACAGATTATATGCAATCATGTAAAACATATTTCCTCATTACACTTAACCTTTCTGAATCTTAGCTTCCTCAACTGTAAAGTGGGATATCAATAACTACAGTGCCTACCTCAAAAGGTGGTGATAAGGATCAAATGTGTTGTCTATACAGCCTTTTGGAAACTTTAAAGTCCTATGTAGATGTCAGCTATTATATAAAAAATGTTCTAAGCACATATAAATATAATTTACATTTTTCACAAAGATTTACATGTACCTCCAGAAAAATATTCTATCTGGTCAATAAAGTGATTTAGTCAATAGGGTAAGGATTATTTTAATTACATTTGATATTTAATTGTAATGTATTAGAGTTTTGTGGAAATAGTGACAAGAAAGCATAACATGAAAATGTGATTTAAATTTAGATGCTTTAGAAGGGATGTGATAATACAGATGGATTATTTATGGTTTAAGAAGGACACCTTAAGTTATTAAAGTTCTATTATTTTCTTTCATTTCATTCTTTTGTTCCCTTAAGCACAGTACTTGGGACATTAATAAATTAATAAAAGTGCTTAATAAATGCTTATTGAGCTGTTGACTTTATTGAATACCATGTATGCGTGGGGCACCATTCTGGGTGACATTTGATTATTTCAAAAGAACTATCTTTAAGCGCTATCAATCTCCTTCCATGGAAACTTGTTTAGAATAGGATCCAAAAACTCTTAAGGTTGTCCCACCAACCTTCCCCAACTTGGGTTTAATTCAACAGGTACTTTGCAGTAGTTGGTTTTGATCTCCATGGTAACAGGGTTTATTTGGAAATCTATTAGGATTTATAAACAATTTAGATGTTTTCCTAGAAGATTCCTAAAATAATTAATTGTCCCTTTTTGCACAGTGCCCTAGTCTCTATTGATAGCACCATTAGAATTATGGGTCAACACAAAATAGAACTTAATGAGACAAAAAGTTGGTTTGCCTGAGAACCTCTCCCAAGCTTCATTGGTGCCTCCTCTCTCGTAGTAGTGTTTCCATCAAGTTGTGCTTTATTTTGACCCAGTTCCATCAAGTGTGTTCAGGCATAGTTTGGTCTGAAGTGACTGAAATTTTGGTTTAAGTCCAAGTCCGATGTCTAGATCAGATGAATGGCCACAAAATGGATTGGGTATAAAAGTCCTAAGGATTCTGGACTTTCTGGATTAAATCAGAACTTAGTTCAAACTGATCAATTTCCCAGGGTCCTTTTAAATTAAAAATATTCTATGGGACTGAGAGGTACTCTAAATCAAAATAGATACTTTATGCCTATCCTGGTCTGGATCGTCATGTTTGAAGATAATTAGGAGTGGAACTGGCTTTTGGAGGTAGGAATAAAGGCAGAAAAAGTGGTCAGTTATGTTCATAGGGTCAACTTGGTATTGAATTACCCTTGAAATTAAGACTTGAGTTTCTCTCCTTCATTTCCAGTATTTGCTCACAGTCACAATTTTCTTTCTTTTGTGCCTATACAGTGACAAATACAAATAGCCTGGAAAAAGCAAGGTGTCCATTTATGTTGCTGTTATTGAGATGCTTCAGCTATGGCCAACTCTTGTGACCCCTAGAGGAGTTTAACATTCTCTTTTCCAGTTCATTTTACAGATGAGGAAACTGAGGCAAAAACAGGTTAAGTGACCTGCCCAGAATCACACAGCTATCTGTGTGTATCTGAGTCCAGATCAGAATTCATGAAAATAAGTCTTCTTGACTCCAAGGCTGATGCTCTATCCACTGAGCACTGTCCCAAAATATACATACAGTATCTGGATGAATAGTGGTAAGGAACTGACCATTTTGTCCATCAAAAAGAAGTTCAGTCTGATTTTGAAATCAGGAAATCACAGACATTTGGAGTTGGAAAAGTCCTCAGCAGTCAACTCATTCAGCCTGCATATGACTGAACTTCCCCCTTAGAACCTGCCATTCAGGAAGATGGCCAGCCTCTGCTTGAAGACCTCCAGCAGGAGGAATGACACTCCCCTGAGTCAGCTCATGCCCCTCTGGGATAACTCTAATTATTAGGAAGTCTTTTCCTGACATCAAACCATAAATGAGCTTCCGTTCCATTTCAACCTGTTATTCTTCAATCTGCCCTCTGAAGCCAAGCAGACAAAGTCCAATCTTTTTTTCACACAAATCTCCAAGCTAAATAAACATTCCTGATTCTTTCAACTGAGCCTTATATGACATGATCTGGAAAGCCCTTCATCACCTGGGTTTTCCTCTTCAAGATTGCCATTTTTCAATATCCTGCCTAAAATGTGGTTTGCATAAGTGAAAACAATACTCCAGATGTGGTCTTCACAGGGAGCGGACCTTGGGATGCTCACATCCTAGTTCTGGAAAATCTGCTTCTCTTAATGCAGCTCAAGATCACACAAGAATTTTTGGTTGCTGTATCATGGTGTTGATTCATATTAAGCTTGAGTACACCAATACTCCCAGAACATTTTCAGATGAATTGTCTAGACATTGTCTCCTTCATATTGTACGTGATATTTTGGACTCTAATTCTGTTATCTAATGTATTAGGGATCCCTAATTGTTTTGAGTAAAAATTCTCCTCTAGGGAGCATAGTGGAGAGATAGTTGGACTTAATGTGAAGAAGATTTGTGTTCAAACACTTACTCAGATACTTACAAACAATGGGACTATGGACAAGTTACTCATCCTCCGAGTTTCAGCTTCATCTATTGTAAAATGGCTAGCACCTACCTCACAGGGTGGTTATAAGAACCAAAGGAGATAACATCTGTAAAGTGCTTTGCAAATCTTAAAGCATTATATAAATGTTATTTTATATTATAGCTCTACCCTTCCATTTATGAGGCAACCAAATGGCACCATGGATAGAGCTCTGTGCCTAGAAGCAGGAATATTTGAGTTCGTATCTGGGCTTAGACCCTTCCCAAGTCACTTAACCTGTGCTGGCGTCAGTTTCTTCAAATGTAAAATGGGAATAAGAACAGCTCCTACCTCATAGGGTTTCTGTGAAAATTGAATGAAATATTTCTAAAAGGTACTTATTGCAGTGTCTGGCACACAGTAGGTACTTAATAAATGCTTGTTCCATCCCTTGTTCTTTCATACTTTAATGTTACAGATTTGATGAACATTCCATTTATGCTTCTTTTTTGAGTCATTGATTTAAAAAGTGTTCAATAGGATAGACCTTCATGTTTATAGCCTTCATTAAAGTCCTACCCTGGTACCTCATTACATTGTCTGGACGAACTTGGGTTCTAAAAGATTTTACTCATGTTGTAAGAATTATCACAAATCCAACCAACCTAGAAAGTCTTTGTACCTCAAATGAACTACGTATCTATTGTAAAATGGTTGGCCTTGCTGTTTATCTCCGGGAGTTTTGTCATCAGACAATATATGGCTGGAAGGCCTCAGCAACTTGCAAAATTGTCTATGAAGGTGTGGAGGAATTGCGATAAACTCACATCAAAGAAATTGCAAATTAAATCTTATTGAAGTAATTTTGAAATAAAATACTTTCACTCGTTTCAAAGTAAGACTCATCTTTGGACAAATTTAATGGAATGTATGAACTTTCAGATGAATTGCCATCTAGCCATTTGTACTTCTGACAGTGATTTTTTGGCACCCAAGTATAAGACTTAACATTCATTCATTTGGCTACATAGAGGCCAACATGCTGTCTCGTTGAGGACTTTTTGACCTCTATCATTCAGTGGGTTAACTGTCCTTCCCAAATTTGTGTCATCTGTAATTCTAAAAAGCAAGCCTTCTTTTCTTTACTCCAAATCACTGATATAAAATGTTACAAGTTCGGGGACAAATCCATTTCCCCATGGGTTAATTCTCCAGTCTTACCACCATTCAAAGTGTCTTTTAAATTTCCCTCTTTCTCTATTTGTCATTATCAGATACTTTGGTTCTAAGTTTAAGAGAAAGAAGAGCTTGATAAGATAGAAAAGGGATAGAGGTGAAATTGTATATAGATTTATTCAGCTTCATGATATTGCATCCTGACATTTATTTTGTCTCCATATAGATAGTTCTTTAACTTGAGAAAATGTGTGCTTAGCTGAATTCATTAGAACTTTGTCCATTAAGGAAGAAAAATAAACTTAAAAAAAAATAGCTGCTCTCAAAGCACTAAAATGCCTTTTGTTTCCAATATTCAAAGAACATAGAAAACAGAGCAGTAAAGGAGAAAGTTAGTTTCTCTGTAAGGAAGAACTGGGTTCAAATCCCCTCTCTGACATGTATTAGCTGTGTGATGCTGGGCAAAATCATTGATCCTTTCAGTGCTCCCAGGGAGTATTCTAAGACCATTTGTTGTAGAGGAGAAACTCACCAGCACTGGTGGAGGGGGTTTCCACATCGATATTTCCCTATACCATCGATGCTAGAAGTCTAATCCAAAAAAAGAATAAATAAATCCAGACAACAAAGGTTGATTTGCCTTCATTCCAATTGACTTGATGGTTATTGGAGCATTAAAAACATGTTACAAAAACCTTTACTGAGATTACAGAAATTATCTGTCAAGGTTAATTTGAATTTTTTTAAAGCTATGAATCCGTATCCTCATAATTCATGGCACAAAGACAACCCGGGGGGCACTTGATTTGGGATGAGAAAGAGGATCTGTCTTCCAAGGTGAGCACTGTGAAAGGTCTTTCTCTCCTGAGGCATCTTATGGCTGGCTAGAGCCAGATGAAAAGTCACCTTCTCAGATGGGCTCAGTCTATGGTACAGTCATGTGACTTTTATACGTAATGCAATGAGACAGAAATACGTCACTCTTGGCATTTGAAAAGTCCAACTAGGCCTTTAAAAAAAAAGAAACCTCAAGATCTCTAGCAGTGAATTTTTAGAAGAACCTAAAAATATCTCCACTTAGGCTCATTGTTATCTATTCCACTAAGTCTTGGGGTTTGCGGACTTAAGGAATCAGATCCATTATTCAAACAGTAACAGAAAAGTATTCCCTGTTCCATAAAGTTTTGGAGATTTTCAAAGAAGTTCGGCCAGAGGTGGGTTCATAATGTTTGCTGCCTAGTTAAGGGATGATTTGTTGAATAGCTAACATGCACTTGATCTGCCTCCCCCATTCCTTTGGCATTCTGGGTTGTTATATTATTTTCATGAACATGGACAATTAAAAAAACCTAACAACTTGAAACTGTTTCACTTTTGTCTTCCATGGTCTATCTTCCACAGTACATGTTTTGTCTCCCACTTTATCCACAGTTCCTGACGCATAGTAGGGCTAGTAACTGGATCTAGGGTTTCACTAATATTAAAAAGAACAAATAAAAAAATTAATAAAGTGGAGTTGGTGCTTTCTCAGCAACAGTCTTAAGAGCTGCCTTGGGCACTAAGAGAGAGAGCAATGATTTGACCAGAGTCACACAGTCAGTATGTATCATAGACAAGTCTTCAGGGCTACAAACCAGTTCTTTATCACCTACTCCATGCTGCCTCTCACTTGTAGGTAGTAGGCACTTAATAAATGCTTATTGGTATATTTATTGATCTTTAGTGGAAGCTTAAAAAATAATTTTCTTCATGTGAGTTTTTTGGTAATGTGCCCATGCATTCATGACTAAGAACATCATTGCCTTCCCTGGAATAACATACCATACCATCTCTTACTTACCAGAGCAAACTCTAAGGAGGAAGCGATTTTTATTTAAACAGGCACCATCATGGCATCATCACTGAGCAAGCATTCAAATATTAGCAAATCTCTATCCAGTGCTTATTCTGGGCAAGGGGATGGATCCCTGCTGTGGGCCTGTTACATTTTAATTCTTCATAGCAGCTCATTTCTAATGTGACTTTCTGCTATCCATTACTAGAGAAATTGATAACTCAGTCTTTGGATAAACCAGTCAGTTTGCTTTGCTCTGGGATTTCACAAACTTTTCACCTAAATCATGGGCTAAGAGACCCAAGCAAAGGAGGACTCCTTCTAGAAGGTTCTTATAATAGCAATTCCCTTTCAATTGGATTGGAAACATGGGAAAGTAATTGGCATTGACTTATACCTCTTCTGATATTGGGTGGAAGAAACTGAGGCTGGATTTTAGATGTGACTATCAACTAATGGTCTTGTATATGAGCATGACACAGGCTCGGACTGTCATGGGAGGGAATGCTTTGCAAAAAAACATGTCAGACATGGGCCCAGGATACAGAAACAATATAGGAGCCAAGTCTAGTTGACAAAATGCCAGGCCCTTTGCCCAGCTGGTTGTTTTATCCTGAATCTTTTGGTGTGAAGAACAAATGGTTTAGAGTTGGATGAATTAGAGACAGCTGAGATGCTCTCTACCTCCAGGCCAAAAAATAGTGGCTTAAAAATAATAGAAAAAAAATTGTGTGTAGGAGAGTATGTATATCACTATCTCATAAATGGTCCACTTATAATTTATCTGGCCTTGGTTCTGTTCATGAAACCATTATTTAAATACAAAAGGAGGGAAAAACAACAACTTTCCACTTTGGAGATACACTGATCAACATTGTTTTGGGACTCAAGGAATCAGATGTGTTGTACAAACAGTAACGAGAGAATGAATAGTAGGGCACAGCTGCTCAGCTGAACCAAATGCCCTTCACTGGGTTGGCTGTTTAGCATGCACGCCACTCGGGACCAGGAGCCATTGTTGGGCAGCGGGGTTATCCCCACCAAGTTGCACAGAACATTGTAAACATCCACCGCTCTGATTGGAGCCGCTCTGAAGTTGGACTTGAAATCTGAAAGGGAAGCAGAAAGATTCTTTCACTTGATGAGCAGAGGGGGATGGAGTTAACCTGGAGAATGGAGTGGCAGCATTCTTGAGCAGTATAATCCTTTGGGATAGAAACAGCAACACTATGGACAAAACACAATGAACTAGTAGCAGATAAGAGAGTCTCTCTCTCTCTCTCTAGTATTATGTACATATGTTTATGTGTATGCACATATATGTGTGTATATATGCATATATAAATACTGTTTTACTGAGTGGAATGCTTTTTCATAATCTACAGTAAGTATAATGTAAACTTCCATTTTCTACATCTTTGAGATCATCATGGTTGGGGAAAAGGGAACAAGCATTTATTAAGCACCTACTGTATGCCAGGCATAAGCACTATATAAATATTATCTCATTTGATCATTTGTGAAATGATAAAACTGTGACTCCATCACTGAATATTGTTCCCCCGTTGTAAATGCTCTCACTTTGTGTGTTACAAAGATCCTGTTTAGTGTAGGCAGCTAGGTGGTGCTGCAGTGGATAGAATGCCACACCTGGAGTCAGAAAGACTTATCTTCCTGAGTTCACATCTGTTCTCAGACACTTACGAGCTGTGTGACCCTGGGCAAGTCACTTAACCCGTTTTGCCTTAGTTTTTTCATCTGTAAAATGAGTTGAAGAAGGAAATGGCAAGCCACTATAGTATCTGCCAAGAAAACCCCAAATGGGGTCATGAAGAGTTGGATATGACACCCCACTACCACCGCCACCACCAACGACAACTGTCAGTAGTTGTTGATATTTTACCAGTTACCTTTTTTTTTTAATCAATAAGTCTGGGATTCTTTCTATGCTTTTGGTATCTTGTCATCCTTTAAATACTTTGTGAATTGGGTTCTCAATCTGGATCCCTCAATGCCCTTATGAGTGCACCACCTCCAGCTTGAATATTCTCTTTATAACTTTGACCCAATCTGGTTGCTTTATTCCCATTAGCACCATTTCTAACTCCTATATAAAGAGATCTAGGTGACATTAGCGTCCAAACATGGGTTCCACTATCTTGCATGAAGAAAAGAGTTTGTGGTAATAATTCTTGCAGATCTTTTCCATCTTTCTTTGGTTTGCAGTCTTTCTTCTGTTTTCCTCTTTGAATACTAGTAGGTTGACTTGGCTTAGTTGGATATCTTGCCAAGCTTTCCTTAGACTAGTTTTATTCTCTACTGCTTCTTTCTACTTTATGAGTCATCTATTATTCTCCTTCATAAGATTTTATAAATGAGTTTATGTTCCAACATGGGGTTGCCTTTGGCAGCCATCACCTCACTATTTGGCAAGTAAGTTAAATTATTTGCTGATTAAGGCATTTTCTGAGTTCTCTTGGTTTCCTTTTTACAGCAATTAATTTTTGTTGGTTTGACTTCTAAATGAAATCATTCTAGTTAATATTAATGTCATTTTTGTTACCTATTTCCTACTTTGGGTTTTCAAAACCCTGTTTAAATGATTCAAGGTTAATTCTTTGCAATTGAATGCTGTATCCTTTTCTCATTACTATTCTTTCATCTTGTAATTATAAATTCTGATCTTAGCTCTGAAGAGTAGACAGTCTGACTGAACAGACAGATGACTCAGGAAGAACTTCCATGTCTGTAATATCTTTAAATACTTTGTGAAATGGGTTCTCAATCTGGATCTCTTAATGCCCTCATGATTGCATCACCTCCAGCTTGGATATTCTCTTTATAATGTTGATCCAGTCTGATTGCTTTTATCCTCTTGTGTTAAAATATGATTAATTTTATTTTTTATAATGTTGTTTGGTGCTTACCATATCTTGACAGTTGCCTACTGATTATTTTTTAAGAAAAATCTTCTGCATAATCTATAACAATCTATAAATAAAAATAATTTATATATCTGTAAGTCAAATCTATAAATGTAGAACTCTCCCATTTTTCTCTCCTGAACCAGACTTTCCCATGTATTTATCCCCATCCTCACCTTCTCCTACCTCTGCATCTAACTCACCAAGTATCAGAACATATATTGATTTGATCTTAACAATCCTACCAGGTTCTTGACAGAATTTCCTTACTACTTCATTTTCAGCAACTCATGATGGTATGTAATTTGCAATTATTTTCATAGTTTTCCCCCCCAAATATTCATCAACTGTACCACAACATATGGTAACATAATATCCCATGAAATAATATTTTTGTGACTTTGGGGTATACAATTAAATCCATTCAGTCAGCTCCTTTCATTGCCTCTAAAGAGTATCTACCAGCAATTTTTCCATTTAACCACAACTCTCTTCTTTCTTCTGGTTTCATTTATAGCAAGAATGTCAAGAGTTCATGACTCAATGAATCAGTTCCTCAGTTCTACTCATGTAGGTCTTAGGAAAAGGATCTTGTGTTCATAGTATCAATCATCATATTAGAGTTTGTTGATGGTCTAAAAACTGATTCTTAGCATCCTTTGTTCTTTCTTGTTGCTTTGCCACCATCACTATACAAATAAAAAGGGGCCATGCAATCCTTTGCCATTTTGCTTTTCCTTGTTTCATGAGTTGCCATGGCCAACAGTTTTATCACCAGGAGACCAGTCTCCTGGTAATGGGTCTCTCCATTATTAGCAAGATTGGCCATCAGAAAACAGACTTGGTCTCTGACTAGTGCTATACTCAAAGTCTTTCCAGCATGTGAGAACCCATTCTAGATCACCTTCCATTGATATAACCTTTGAGAACTCACTTCCATGCTATAAAAAGGCATAAGAGGAAGCCTTTTGTGGAAATATACGTGTGTCTATATATAAGTATGTGTATATATGTGTACATGTATATGTATATATACATATATGTATGTGTGTATATATACATATATGATGTATGTGCATAAAATTTAAACAGAGAAAGGTCTTTAGCATATTGGATAGATCTCCTCTGAAGGATTTATGGAAACATATGAACAAGAATTTCTTAGTTTTAAGAGAGGTTGTGATTTTTGAGGATAGAAGAAATAACTGCTTTGATGATATTTATAATAACTAAGTAAGAAACTTAAGGTTCCTATTCCACATTCTTTAAGAAGCCAACTTTTCACTCTTCATCTCTGGAAATAAAGGAAATTAAGTTGAATTGCTACTAAAAAGAGTTTTAAAAGATGATCCCTTGTATTAGGGGATCCATGCAAACTGTCATCCTAGTCACTTAAGTAGGACAAATTTTTTTTCCTTTTATTTCTTTTTAAACATTTTTTGGAGTAAGAAACTTTTTTTTTCAATTAAGCACCCCTCACTACTCCTCATGTCCATAAAACAAATTTTAACAAATCAACACCAATAAATAAATAAATCCCTCAATATATATCTTCATAGTGAGAAAAAAGAGACTCCCATACTAGTCATGTCTGAAAATATCTCTTTCTGCATTTTTAAGTTGATCAATCAGGGGATGAGTAGCATAGTTCATCTTCATTCTTTTAGACTTGTGGTTTATCCTTGCATTGGTTAGAATTCAAAAATCTTATTTTTCTCTAGAACATAGTTATCACATAAATTGTTCTCTAGTTCTACTCCATTTGCTCTGAATAAGTTCATAAAGGTCTTTACAGTTTCATCAGAAATTATCCATTTCATCCTTTCTTATGAAATAATAATCCATTGCATTCACCTATCATCACTTCTCTAGTCATTTCTTCTTCATAGGAGACCATCCCTTTAGTTTCTAATTTTTGGCTACCATGAAAAGAGCTCTTTCTAAGCCTAGGAGTGGTCTAGTTGAGTGAGAGGGTATGCATAGATGGGTAACTTTCTGGGAATAGTTTCAAATTGTTTTCCAAAATTTGGAAACCAATTCACACACAGTTCTACCAACAGTGCTATAGTGAACTGTTGTTCCATAACCCCTCCAATTTTTGTCCCCTTCCTCTTCTGTCATGTTCACCAGCCTGATAATTGTGTCATGGAACCATTATTTGCTTTAATTTACATTTCTCTAATTATTAGTTATCTGAAACATTTTTTTAATAAGATGGCATTTAATTTGGAACTATTCATTTAAAAACTATCTGTTTATGTCTGATGACCAGTTGTTTATTGGGGAAAAGTTATTTTTCTAATTAATTTGAATCAGTTGCTTATATACAAGGCATCCCCCAAACCTTCTTGTGGTTTTAGATTTTAACAACTTCGGAAGTATGAATGGCATAATCTTATCAAAAAAAAGCATTTGAAAGGTTTTACATTTTAAAGGTTATTACATTTTAAAAATATTGATAATTTTCTTATCACACTTGAACATGAACACTGTCTTGTGCTCTAATTGATTTTTTAACCTTGTAACTTCCAAATGATGTTTTTTTTGTATTTTTCTACTTCTGAAGTTATTGAAACATAAAATTACACCAAGACTTTTGGGACACTTGTATAGGAAGGCTGATGATTTTGTGCATTTATTTTATAACCTGCATCTTTGTTTATGTTATTTGATCTGAGAGAACATATATAAACTTCGTAAACTTTAAAACACTACATAAATTTTAACTCATTATTGATGAAGTTATCATTTTAATTGATTTCATTTGACATTCTAGGGTTCTCAAAATAATAATAATAGCTAACATTTATCATTTATAAAACATTTATTGTGTGACACTCTACTGAGCACTTTAAAATTATTATTGTACCATCATATCCCTGCAAAAAGTGATATTTTATTTTTGATTATCCTTATTCCTTCAGTTTCTTTTTCTTGTTATAATTAGCATTTCTAGCACTCTCTTAAGTAGTAGTTACGATAATAGGCATGCTTGCTTTAACAATGATCTTAGTGGAAGAGCCTCTAACTTTTCTCTACTATGTCTTTATTATGTTTATAAATATATTTTCATATATTTGAATTTTCTCCAAAAAACCTGAACTAGTTTTTTTTATCATTTCAATGATTTTTTTATTAATCTCTTTTTTTTAATTTAGTTTTTTTATTTAGTTAGGGATTTTTGATTTGCTGTGGTTGAAGGTTTTTTATGCCTTCAGTTGTTTCTACTTACAAGCATTTGGAGATATAACATTTACTCTAACAACCTATGTTCCATAAGTTTGGTATGTTGTCTCATTACTTTCAATTTTGATGAAAATTTCTACTTTTTAATAACTTGTTATTTTATTCAGCAATTCTTTAGAATTATGCAATTTGGTTTCCAATTGCTTTTAAATTCTTTCTTTAAGGGTCTTTTATTAGATAGGATTTTTATTGAATTATGATCAGCAAATCAGGTGCTTAATATTTCTAGTTTTCTACATTTTTGAGTATGATCTTTATACCTCAATACATGGTCAATTGTTGTAAAGATGACAAATATAGCCTAGAAGTATGTAAATCTTTTCTCTTCCCATCAAGTAATCATCAGAGTCACCTTCTCTAATTTTTCTAATGTTCTATTTAGTTGCTTAATTTCTTTATTTGCTAGATTTCTCTAGCTCTGAAAGGGGTACATTAAGATTCCCCCATTATAGTTTTAGTATCTCTCCCTCAAATTTAATTTTTTCTTTAAGTATTTAGATGATATACTACTAGGTACATATATATAAGTATTAATATTGATTTATTGTCTATGGTGCCTTTTTGCATAACGTAATTTCCCTTTTCTCTCTTTTTATCTTTTCTATTTTTGACTATAGACTTATTTGAAATCATGATATCAGTCACTTGATTTTTTATTGCTGCTTCCCACTTTTCAGCATAATAGTGTACTTCATCCCTTCATTTTAATGCTAAAAGAGTCTTTTTAAGAGTATATCTTGCAAGTAAAATACTGTTGAATTCTATTTTCTAATCCATTCTACTTTCTTCTTCCATTTTATCAGTAAGTTATTTCTATTCACATTCAAAATTATGAATATTAACTGTATGTTTCCATCCTGTACTCTTGTACTTCATCTTCTCTTTACTCTCACTTTTAAAAAATGGTGTAGAAGAGAAGGAATTTGCTTTATACTTATTATCTTATCAAGGAAAAACTGTTTCCTCTCTCCTCCCTCCCATAACCCTGATCCCAGGATTCTACTCTTTCTTCTTTTACTTTTAATCTTCCATTCACATTCTCCCTTGTAACAATCAAGATTGTTTTGTTTACAACTATTGCCTTACCTGCATTTCTATACTGAGATCTGTATGTCGGTATAATTTTGTATGTGTGTGTGTGTGTGTGTGTGTGTGTGTAATTTTATTCAATCTTGCTTAATGCTATTCAGCTGAAAGTGATATCCATGAGATGTCTGTTCCTCCTGCTTCTCCTTCCACAGCTACATACTAATCTTATGTACCTCTTTTATGTAATTGTCATTTCCCTTTCTTTCTTCCTCCTTTTCTCCTTAGTTCCTTCTATTTTTCTTCTCCCAAGATGGTTAAAGCAGAACAAAATTACCCATAGTCCCTCTGTTTTTTTGACTTTTCTCTTTCACCCTTAAAGATATTATGCTTCTAAGAAGACATTAGTTTCTTATTGTCCCTATTAATATATGATCAATTTGTTACTACATATTCCCTTGCAATTATACAAACATATGTATCTTTCTGGGTTTTTCTCGGTACCTGCATTAATATTTCCGTTTCTAAATATCTATTAGTTCTGATGTTTAATTAGGAATGTTTAGAAATCTTCTTTTCCATGGAGTTTTCCACAGTAGGATTATACTTAGTTTTACCAGTTAGGTTATCCTTGGTTGTAAACCTTTATCTCTTGCCTTTGAAATATCTCCATTCCTTTGAAGTAGTAGTTGCTAAATCTTGTGAAAGAGGTTGATCTTTGGTATTTTAACTCCTTTTTGTTTGCTTGAAGAATTTTTTCTTTTACCTGGAAGGTCATGATTTTGACTATAGTGTTTCTTGGAATTTCCAGTTTAGGATTTCTTTCTGGTGGTGATAATCTCCTAAAATATGGTATCCAAATTTTTACAAAGGAGACTTGTAATTTTTTCTCTTCAGCCTTATTTTAGATCAATTGTATTTATTTGGTTTCTTCTCTTTTTTTCCCAATGTTTTTAGAGGAGTTTGTTTCAATCTTATTGCGTTGTTGAGTCACTGTTTTCAATCTGGTCCATTCTAACTTTTAGGGCATTCAGTTCTTGAATGGTATTTTCCACCATTTGTTCTAAGGTATCAATTTTGTTTACTATTCTTTCCTCTCTAGCTTTTCCATTCGCTATCTCATTTCATTTCCTTATGGAGTCTCTGAGGCTAGGGTGTTTTTTTCTCTCTCTGAAGCTTTACCTGGACTTGTTATGGGGTTGCTAACCTCTTCAGGGTTTATTCCCTTGGAATCTCTCACACCAAGGTATTTCCTCATGATAGTCAGAGTTTGCCTTCATCACTTAGAGGGGCCTCTATCTGGATCAGGTGGGATTAGGACAGCAAGTGATTAATGTTCAGTTCTGAAGTTAGTTTGGTTTCTATTCAACCATGGGTTTAGTCCAAATTCTGTCTTAGGAGAAAACTATTCAATTATGAGAATTGGGAGAAAGTCTTATTGTATTATTGAATCTAGCCCTGCATGGCATGGAAGCTTGACCGAGGACCTAGGTTATGCTGCAAGAAACCCAGTCAGGTCCAAAAACTGATGCAAGGAATTTTCTTCCAATTGTGCAACCCCATATGTCGAATCTGAAAACTGGCCCATGCTGATTAGTTATTGTTTTTATGATGATTGTTTAGAGACACTTTTTTTGAATTCAGGGAATTGTACCTATTGGCTCTCCCCCTCCCAACTCGAAAAGTCTCTAATCTTTCCTCCAATTAAAAATCAGATTACCAATTTTGTATCCTAGTTAATTGTTTCCTTCTAATTAATTGGCTTTATTTGATTGTCTTTAATATAGAAAAGTATATCTCCTCTTGTATTCGGGATCCAGGCCTAAGCTGAGGAAGTCTGGTTCCACTTTGTTAGGCAATTAGCATATTGCTTAATAAATCAATATATTCAAAAGATCAAACCTTTGTTTCCTCAGTCATTTCATTTTTCACTCGTGACAGTAGTAAGGGTATATCTAGTATTAAGTCTATACTCAGACTGGACTAGACCAGACTAGACCCCTCCCTTGAGGTACTCTTGGGGATCTGCCTAGGGGCTTGCTCTTGTCTGGGACCTCTTCCTGAAGTAGGGACCTTCTCTCCTGGTACTGGGCTCGGTGGTTACTCCTATAGTAGTGCACAGCCCATCATAGACTTTCGGGTAGTTTGGTGTGGATTGTACCTGGGGCTTTTAGTCTGCAGCTTAGCTGGAGTCACAAGTTCCCTGCTGTACTCCCCTGAAATGCCCTGAGACTGCTCTCTCTGCTGGGCTAGGGCCCATTAGATTTTCAGATCCTTGCAGGCAGGGACTGCCTTTTGCCTCTTTCTGTATCCCCGGAATATATCAAAGTACCTGACGCAAAATAAGTACTTAATAACAGTTTATTGAATTGAATTGTTGAGACTAGGCTGGTCTCAGGTTCTGCTTCTGGGAGTGATTTGCTGGACACTATTCCCTAAGGCTACTCCTTCTGGAGCTGGGCTCAAGCAAACAAGTCACAGACTTGGACTGGGTCTCTGCCTGGCTTCTGCACAATGCTGGACCCACCCAGAAGGCTCCTAAATCTCTCAACCACAGGCCACAACCTCAGGCAGGCTCATTCTACATCTTTAAGTCCAGGCGGGAGAGTCTAGACCACCCAGAAGGCTATAGGGCAGCTATCTATGCCTTGTCCTCTGAGGCTTGGCTCTTAGCCTGCCCTGGCAATTAGTCTATCCCAGAATCCCTGCAGGACGCTAGGAGTACCTTTATGAATTCCTGGGTTGAGTGAAAGAATCTGGAGTGATTCCTTTTGTGACCTAGTAGTGTGATACATCTTTAAGTCCCATGGAGTGCTCTCAGAGGATCTGGGATCCATTGTGTCTTAGTATAGCATCATCTTCCCACAATCCCTTTATTTTAATCCCTCTTCTCCAGCCATCTGTTTCACAGTTTTCTATGAACCAGAAAAGTCCAAAAGGAATGCTGGGCCCAGGGCCAGATGGTCTCTCTGATAATCAGGCTACTGTTCTCTTTGTACTAGTATTCTAGATGGTTCCCAGAGGAAATCCTATGAATGTGCCCTGGGTAAGATCAGATAAGGAAGGGGCCACAAGTCCCAGTATGAACAACTTCTGTACCACCCCAACCCCATCACATGCTCTCAATGGAGCTCCTGAATATTCCTTTGGTCTCTGCTCCTGACTTTAGATTTTGGTTATAGAAAGACAGAGCCTTGGGGTAGGGATGGGGGACTTCTGGAAACTCTGATTCATAAGTAAACTGTTGGAGTTGGAAGGGGTGATAGAGGGCATTTATGACCAAGGATGATGTGATGCAGCTCCCCTGGCCATCATGTCAACTCACTGCTCAGTGCAGACAGATCTCATGTTTAATGTACCGACAGTCAAGTGAAAGCTTGTCGGTGGTCTAAAAATGGTGTGGGTCTTGGCACCCTCTGTCACCTTTCTTATTGCTCACCCACTGTCACTGCCAAAGCAAGAGGGCCCTTAGTTTATAGATATGGAAACTAAGACCTAGAGTGGCTTACCACAGGTAGTATTATGTATAATAATATAACAATAAATATATTACATATAATATTATATATATAACATATTACTATGTATTATATAATATAACGACATAACAGAATATAATATCAATTATAGTATTTATATATTATTATATGATGTAATAACAATTACTATATAACTATAACTTTCTCTCTCTCTCCCTCTCTCTCTCCATATATATACATATATATATATATATGTATGTATGTATTCATGTATGCATGCATGTATGGCTGACCTGAAAGGTAGTATTGAGAAAGTAGAGTAGTTTTAAGAGAACTTCAATTTGAATCTTCTATTATTTATTCCCATTGTGCCTTTAAGCAAATAATTTTTGCCTCTCTGGGCCTCAGTTTCCACATCTGAATAATGAGGGGTCTGGATTAGAGATCTTCTAAGCTTCCTTTCAGCTCAAAATCCTCAGATCCTAAGAGGAGAGCTAAGATTAGAATCCAGCTCCCTTGAGAACGACTCCAGGGCTCTGGGCTCTATACTCTACTAGGGGGTGGAGGGTGCTGGGTTGGACCAAGAAAGACCTGAGTTCAAATCCAACCTCAGACATTTATTAGCTGTGTTAACCCTAGCTAAGTCACTTGACATCAGCCTGCCTTGCTATTGTCATCTGTAAAATGGGGATAAAAAATAATAGCTGCTTCATAGTATTGTTATAAGGATCAAATGAGAAAATTATAAAACTCTAGTCTAGTGCCTGGTACATAGTAGGAACTTAATAAATGCTTGTTCCCTTCCCTACCTTTCCTTTACGCTTCTTTGGTCCAGAGTGCATTGACACTGACTTTCTCTTTCATTCAGTTCTGAATCCAAATTGAAAAAAAAAAGTTACATATAAAATATGGTTCCTTCTGAGATGAAAAACTATCCAGACTGGGGCTGTCACTGTTCACCTTGATCTGTTTTCCAAATGTGGCTTGTTGAACTGGCAGAGAGGCCACTAAATCTTGACCTTCTCTCGAATGGGGAGTTCTCTTGGACAAGATGAGGCTGCACCCGATCAGAACCTGGGATCAGCCCAAGGAAAGCTAGCTTTGCAAACTCATTTTCCTTTTCCTAATCCTTGACAGGCTCTGGAAGACCTCAGACCTCTCAGGCTGTATCTCAGCAACGGCAGGGATGTCAGCCTTCTCACCTAAGCTGTAGGCACGTTCCAGGATTCCAGCAAGCTGGGCCTTTATCTCAAAGCCCAGTGAGATGCCTAAGAAAGGCCAGCCTCTTACACTTTCTCTAGAATAAGCTAGCCAGGGCACAAAGCTGTTCAGTCTTTCAGGAGATTGAAGCAAGAGCAATTTAAGCCAGAAATTTGGCTTGCATGAAGTTCCAGAGGCTTGATCTGCCTGGAAACATTTTTGCAATTAGTTCTTGTGGACAGGAGTGGGGGAGAGTGAAGGATGCGGGGGGTGGGGGTGGGATGGGGCGCGTTTCTGGCTGTGACTGACTGAAAGTTTTAAATCTTGGGGGAAGATATGACAGTACCTTTTTTCACCAGACAAAGTCTCCTCAGTGAATGTGAATTTAGCCTGATTCAGCTTCAGGTATTTTGTTTTAAAAGGTTCTTTGGTTTGAGGCTAAGAATTGTCCTGCTAGGATTGATGCTTTCAGCATCTTCCGTCTTGTTCCCCACTCATGGATTCTACCCCACGTTTAGTGCAATCTTCCTAACAACAACTGTTTTGAATTCGGGATCTATCTTTATTTTGTCCTCTAGAGAAAGTAATATTCTTGATTAAAAATTCTTGGGGTCCAATGTCCTGTATCCACAGGAAGCAGATGTGATCCAGTAGAGTTCTGGAACTAGGACAATCTAACACTAGTAGCAGGCATCTAGCAGCATGATCTAAATGCCACACTCAGAGTCTGAGAGGTTAAAAAAAAGTTAGAGATGGCTTATTGGGGGATGACCATGAGAGGCTCCAAACCCTTGTCAGGACGGTAATAACAGCTTATATTTATATGGCACTTTAGAATTTATGAAGCATTTCAGATAAATTATTTAATCAATTCCCAGAAAACGTCTTTTAGGTAGATACCAAGGCAGAGTATACACAGATACATCTATTAGTAGAGAGACTTCATTTGAAAATGAGTTTTTGGGGTAGGTAGGTGGCACAGTGGATAGAGCATTGGCTTTAGAATCAGCAGGACCTAAGTTCAAATCTACCCTCAGATACTTGGTGACCCTGGGCAAGTCACTTCAACCCAATTGACTACAAGAAAGAAATAAAATGAGTTTTCTCAGCTTCCTTATCTGAAAACAATGGGGTTAAACTGACCTTAAAGTTTCTTACAACTCAAAATGTCCATGATCTGATGATTCCTATTGCACAAATTAAGAAACAGAAGGACTCATGACAAAAAATGGTATCCATCTATGGAGAAAGAACTGATAGAGTCTGAGTGCAGATCAAAACATCCTTTGTTCTACTTTTTATATTTTTCTTGGTGTGTTTTTGTGGGGTTCAATGTTTTCTTTCACAATATAACTTACATGGGAATATGTTTTGCATGACTGCACATGTATAATCTGTATGAAATTGCTTACCTTCTCAACAGAGGGAGGATGGGAGAGAATTTGGAACTCAAAATTTAAAAGAATAATGTTAAAAATTATTTTTACGTGTAATTGGGAGAGGGGAAAGATTAAAACACAAGAAACTAAAGCACAGAGTGGTTCTATAACTTCCAGTCCTGGGTGTGTCTAAAGAAGGATACCCAGTTTGGTGAGAGAGACCACACCACAGAAAGTTGGTTGAAGGAACTAGTAGTGTTTAACCTACTGAAAGAAGAGACAATGAGAAGTGGCCAAGGCAGATTTTTCTTTATTTTGTCTCAGCCTACGTATAAGGTGTTTAAGGTAGGCAGAAATGTCCTTATTGTTCCAAGGCAAATGGGCTGCCTTGGGAGAAAGTGAGTTCCCCATCATTTATTGTCTTCTACTTGAGACTGGGTAATCACCTCTTAGGGATGCTGAAGTGAGCATTCCCCTTCAAGAATGAGCTAGACTGGATGCAGTTCAATCCAAGTAACATTTACTAAACAAGGTGCTCTGATGAGCACTGAGATACAAAATCCAAACCCTCCAGCAGCTTGTGTACTCTTGATTGGATACGTGTATAAACAAGTAATTACAAAGTAAGTTTAAAGGGCTGGAGAACTAACAACTGGAAGGAGAGCCTTGTGTGGGAGGGGGCACTTGAATTGTGGCTTGAAGGATGGTAGGAAAGGTGAAGAGATAGGAGAAATAGCTAGCAGAAGCTCTAAAGCCCCTTCCTACTCTGAATTCCTATGATTTGCACAAGGTCATCAAGTAAGAAATGGAAGAGCCATGATTTAACCCCAGATCTTTGGACTAAAATTCCTGTTGGTTTTCTCATCTGTAAAATGGGAATGTTAACAGTACCCAACCACCCAGGTTTATTGTGAGGATAAAAGATCATATTTATAAAACACTTAGCACAGTCTGGCACATAGTATGTGCTTAATGTGTGTTTTAAAAAAATGACTCATTCCTTCAACCAATGCTTGTAGGGTCCTGTTTCTCTCACCCTCCCTATCATCCTCCTCCTCTTCTATGCATATTGAATACTGGAAATCACTTGACATTTCAATTCAAGTGACTTTTCCCAAAGCACATGGACAGGCTTCACCCTTTCTCTATTTTTACCATACTATAGTAGGTAGTCCCTTTATGGAAGAAGTCAGTCAGGTGATTGGCTTCTATTCCTGACTCTATCACTGATTTGCTATGTGACCGTGAACAAGGTATTTTCCATCTGGGTCTAGCTTAAGATATCTCTAAAGTGAGGGGGTTGACCCAGAAAATCTCTAAGGCTCCAACAGTTCTAATTACTTCTGGAACCAACTCTTGTCTCTGCAACCAATTTGGCTTGAGAGTTGGACTTAGAGTGAGAAAGTTCTTGTTTAGTCTTTTTAGTTGTGTCTGACTCTCTGCGACCCTATTTGGGATTTTCTTGGCAAGGATACTGGAGTAGTTTGCCATTTCCTTCTCCAGCTCATTTTACAGATGAGGAAACTGAGGCAACCATGGTTAAATGACTTGCCCAGGATCACATAGCTAGGAAGTGTCTGAGACTGAATTTGAACTCATATCTTCCTAACTCCAGGTCCAGTGTGCTACCCACTGAGTCACCTAGCTGCCTCCATCACTGGCAGTAAAGCAATACATAATTAACCCTTTTTGAGGCCATACTGGCCTCATGATATACTGAATTAGGGCTAAGAGAGTTAGAATATTGAAAAAGAGGGGGATTATTTATTTGTTTATGCTATTATATTCCCTTCCTCCTCCCCCATTAGATTCTAAACTCCTTAAGAGAAGCAATTGTGATGTTTTCCAACTTTGTAGTAGATACTTTAAAAAAAAAAACAACTGAATTGATTTTGTCAAACCAGATTTTGCAAGCTCTAACAGATTGTATCTGGGGCAGCTAGGTAGTGCAGTGAATAGAACTCTGGGACAGAAAGACCCAAGTTCAAATGTGTCCTCAGACATTAGCTGTGTGACCCTAGCCAAGTCACTTAACCCTGTTTGCTTCAGTTTTCTCATCTGCAAAATGAGCTGGAAAAGGAAATGGCAAACCACTCTAGTATTTTTGCCAAGAAAACCCTAAATGGTGTCACAAAGAGTCAGACCTGACTAAAAAGACTGAACAAGGAAAATTATAATATATATATTTTCCATGTATTATAAGACCCAGCACCATGCCAGGAAACTGAATCCCTTCCTTTTGAATTGTCTTAGGAAGATTCTGAAGATCACCTGGCAGGATAAGATACCAGACACTGAGATCCTTACTCAAACTGCCAAGCATTCACACTCTCAGAGAGTTCAGTTCTGATGGGCTGGCCACATTGATTGAATGTAAAACATATACTTGCCTGAATGACTGTTTTATGGAGAACTCACACAGGGCAAGTATTCACATGGCAGTCAAAAGAAATGATACAAGGACACTCTCAAGGTCTCTCTGAAGAACTTTGGAATTGATTGTGTGACATGGGAGATACTGGCACAGGACTGATCAACAGGATGTGACCACATCAGAAAGGGTACTGTGCTCCTTGAGCAAAGCATAATTGAAACAGCTCAAAGGAAATGTAGGATGTACATATTTAGAGTAACCACCCCAAACGTTCACACAGATTATTTGTGTCCGACTTGTGGTAGAGCATTCTGAGTCCACATCGGTCTGACCAAGTCAGTCGGACACACTGAAACTTGACTCTAGTGTGGCGATGTCATTTTGGTCCTTTTCAAGAACAAACATCAACCAACCATCCATGATAAGACCCCTCCTAATTAACTTTCATCAGACCTTTAGTTTGAGTGTTACTGGAAAGTGTGGCAACTTGAGGAATTTTTAAGGGCTGAGCAACAGCAGCTAGCATAATGTTTGGAAGGGTGGCGTGAGAGCAAGTTTAGGAGGTCTGTGGTTATTGAATGTCAAGGAGTCAGGAAGGAAAGAAGAGCACCCAGTAGTGTGACCAGCTTTCCTGCAGATGGGAAAGATAATCGCTGCTGAACATTTTGTTTGTATGGGGAGAGAGGGAAGGGGTTCAGATATGGTCTGTGTGAATGAACATCTGTTAGACCTTGAAAAATCTGGTTTGACAAAATTAATTCAATCCAACAAACTTTTTTTTGAAGTATCTACTACAAAGTTGGAAAACATCACAATTACTTCTCTTAAGAATCTAATGGGGCGGAAGGGACTATAGCAGCATAAACAAATAAATAAGGATACAAGGTAAGATTGTGCTAAGAGCAGAGCAGAGCAGAGATCCAGGCGAAGTATGAGGAATGAGACAGGAGTTGGGTTGCTTTTAACTGTAAAGAGCTGGCTTTTTAACCTGAGGAAGTTAGTACTGGAGACTAACTTTGAAGGAAAAGAGGAATTTCAGTAGGCAGATATAGAGAAGCAATACATTCTAGTTATGGGGTCCATCCTGAGCAAAGACCCAAAGGTGGCAGATGGACAGGGCAGGACTGGGGAATGGTGAGTGGCCCAGTTCTGCTGGAAGACACTGAAGTGAATGAAACCAACAAGTGTCATCTCCCATCTAAAAGCTAATCTGGGGTTGGCTTAGCTCTAGAGCTAGAGTGAGTCATGAAATTTTGACCTGTCTAGATTAACCAATCATTTGGAGATGTCTTGTGAGACTAGGGAGGTCAACTAATCATTTGAATTGGCTTCTAGAACACAGGGTTCTTAACCTAGAGTCTGGGAATTTTTTTTCTTTTAAGAAAAGACATTTTTGATCATTGTATTTCAACAGAATTGGTTTCTTTTGTAATCTTATGTATTTTATTACAAGGGCCCATAGGCTTCCTCAGACTGGCCAAGTGGTCCATGACCACTCAGACATTAGCTGTGTGACCCTAGCCAAGTCAGAGTGATAATAGAGTGCTGGACATGGAAACAGGATACTTCTTGACCTCTGAGGTCACTTCTAACTCTAAATCCAGACTCTTAATGCGACTGAAGCAGTCTAGTTGGATCCCAGGGTCACTGGAAAATCTGCTCAAGAGTTGACCCTGGCTTCTTAGTTGGCACAGACCAGCTTGGCCCCACCAGAGTGCTCAGCATTGGAAATATCAGTGGGAGAGGTTCCACTGTCAGCCCTCCTGGAGTGACTGTGGCAGGTTTGAAGCACACAGCTATCAGCAGCCGTGGCTGATAAGCCTTCCCAGGCATCAGATAGCTGTGAAATAACATTTTGATGAATTAAGTGTAAAAAGAATCACGGACATGTGGAATACATTTTCCCCCCGCTGCACTCAGGATTCAGAATTTACGAGGAAAAGTATTTGGCCACACTTACCAAACCCAAGAAGCATTTGAAAAAATCCAGCACAAGATGTTGGAGACCTGCTGGGTTTGCTCAGGCTCCCTCATAAATAGTGGTCAGAGAGAAATCCCTCCACCCGTCTGAGGTGAGCTAACCCAGGCCATTGCCTGAGGAAGCCTCTGCCAGGATAGCTGGCTAAGAAACCACTAGCTTACCGGGTCCGTAGGCCAGGAAGATGCCCCTCATGTCCATGAGCTCATTATCATAGCCGTGCCATCCGCGTTGCCAGCCTTCCCGCTTCCCTGTGCTGTTCATCCAGAAGGGGAGCGTTTCTTTTTTCTAAGGATCAAGCAAAGGAAACAGACACATGCGTGTTCAGTGACCATAATTAGAACTGGAGAGTCTCAGAATGGGCAAGGGCCTCAGAGATTAACGAAGTCAACTTACCCCTAGAGGAAAAGAGGGTTTTTTGTGTATTCCTAGAGTAGTCACCAGGACCTAGGCAGTATAATGAGTAAGAGGACTGGATATGGAGGTTAGGAAGAGCAGGGTTCAAATCCTGTTTTAGATACTTAATATCTGTGTGACTTTGGGCAAGTCACTTAACTTGCCTCAGTTTTCCTGTCTGTGAAATGGGGTAAATAATAACACCTAACTCATGGGGTTGTTTAGGATAATATCCATAAAACACTTTTCAAACCCTAAAGCTTTCTATAAATGCTAGGTATTATTTTTAGTCAGTCAGCAAGCATTATTAAGTGATTTCTAGGTGCTAAGTTCTAGAAGCACAAAGAAAGGCAAAACCACAGCGGCTGAGCTGAAGGAGCTGCATTGTAATGGGAGAGACAAAGTTGCAAACAGCTGTGTGCATGCCAGTTATGCAAATACACACACACACACACACACACACACACACACACACGGACACATAGAGAGGCCTGGAGTTGGGAACACTCATTTTCAAATCCGGCTTCAGACACTAGCTGGGTGACCCTGGGCATGTCACTTAAGCCCATTTGCCTCAGGTTTCTCATCTGTAAAATGAGCTAGAGAAGGAAATTGCAAACCACTCCAGTATCCCTGTCAAGAAAACCCCCAATGGGGTCACAGAGATAGACACAACTGAAAACAGCATATATGTATGTATGTATATACACATACAATATACATACCTACACACACATGTAAATACTTATACATATACTATAGGTGGAAAAGATTTTATTGCTATAAGTGGTGCAGTGGATAGAGTGCAGGTCCTGGAGTCAGAAAGACCTGAGTTCAAATGTGACCTCAGACACCAGCTGTGTGACCCTGGGCAAGTCACCTAATCCTGTTTGTTTCAGTTTCCTGTCTGTCAAATGAGCTGGAGGAGGAAATGGTACACCACTCCAGTTCTGTGAACTCATGAGAAGTAGGATTCCACTGCAAAACAACTGAACAACAATTCCAAGTTACCTCTAGGATCAAATACCGACTCCCAAGTCTGGCATCTGAAACTCTTCATAGGCTCCAAGGAATCTGTCTAGCCTGAGGCTGCATCACTCTCCTCCATGAACCCTTGGATCCAGCCTAACCAGTCTTCTTGCTGTTTCTCACGTATGACATTTGTCTCCTGTCTATGTGTCTTTGCTCAGGACGTTTCTTGCCCTCCCTCACGTGGAATGTGTTCCCCCTTCACCTCTTAGAGTCCTGAGTTTCTTCAGCTCAAATACCACTTTCCTCCTACCTGAGTGTTTCCTGATTCTCCCCAGCTGCTGGGGGGCCTCCCACATCATTACTTTGCATTTATGCTGTATATATATTTTGGACATATTTATATGGGTGCATATTTATATAGGTCCTTCCTTTATAGATTACAAGCACTTTATGGGCAGGGACTTTTTATTTTTTTTTATTTTTGTCTTTAAATTCCCTAGTCCAGGGACACTTCACAGGGTCTGGGCAAATAGCATTATAGTATTTCAGTCTTTTTTTGGTTGTGTCTGACTCTTTGTGACTCCATTTGCGGTTTCCTTGGCAAAATATTGGAGTGGTTTACCATTTCCTTCTCCAGTTCATTTTACAGATGAGGAAACTGAGGCAAATGGGGTTAAAAGTGACTTGCCCAGGGTCACACAGATAGTTAAGTGTCTGAGGCCAGATTTGAACTTGGGAAGAGAAATCTTCCTAATTCTAGACCTGGCACTCTATCCACTGCACCACCTAGGTTCCCCCACATACTAGGTAGTTAATAAATACTTGTTTACTTGATTAACTGATTTCGACTATTAGTAAGACAGATTTTGTTTGGATGTTTGACGTGATAAGGAGCTCACCACCTTACCAGGCAACCTGTCCCATTTGTTGAATGTGGCTTTAAGACCTGCTCACTGTTCTGTTTGCCCTCCTCTAATGACCAATAGTTACAGATGCTTAATTATTAGTAAAACAAAATCAATTTTAAGAAATTTTTGAACACGCTAAGAAGAACACACCCTATTGTAGATAGTTTCAATTTCACCAATGCAGGAAACCAAAGCAATTAATCTTGGTGGGTAAGTTGGCAACTGATGACCGATCATTTCTTGGTCTTCTCTGATATCTAATGCCCAATGCTTCCATCAGCACCCTTCTCTGGTTGATTCAACCAATCAATGAACAAGCATTTCTTAAGCACCTGCTATGTGCCAGGCACTGTGCTAGAGGTTGGAGATATGATGGCAAAAATTAAACAGCCTTTGCCCTCAAAGAGCTTATATTCTATTAAGAAGACAATATGTGTGTGGGGCAGGGGGGAAGAGGGAGAGACAAAGAGAGAGACAGAAAGAGACAGAGAGAATGTGTAGGGAAGGAAAAAAAGGAGGAAGGAGGGAGAGAAGGGGAGGGAGAGAGGAAAAGAGGGAAGAAGGAGAGAGGGAGTGGGACAGAGGCAGAGAGAGAGGAAGGGAAAGAGGGAAGGAAGAAGAGAGAGAAGTAGAGAGAGAAGCAAACATAGAGAGAAAGGGGGAGAGGGAGGGAGGGAAGAAAGGAGGGAAGGAAAGAGAGGGAGAGACAGAGACAGAAGCACAGGGAGAGAAAGGGGGAGGAAGGGAGGGAAAGAGAGAGATATATATATATTTTTTCAGACAGATGATATTTTCATTTTGGAGTGGAGGGTATTACCAACAGAGAGGATCAGCAAAGGCTCCTTCTAGAAGGTGGCACTAGGGTGAGTTGAAAACAAGAGACACTAAGGGGCAGAGCAGAGGATGGAGGCCAGGTATCTTGGATGGCCAGTGCAAAGGTACAGAGACAGGTAACATTCAGACAACACTAGTCTAGATCTGAGTATAGCTCTTCTCGTGCCTTCCATCTCTAAATATGGTTATCTGGGGTGTCTAGAACAGCCTGAGTCACAGCCCTGAGCCAATGGTGACATTCCCAAATACTTTTCCTTCCTGCAGTCACCCTGCAAGAGGAGGAATCCCCAAATCTCAGAGCTGGGAAGGGTCTTTCAAGGCCATATTATCCAATGTATATTTGGCAAGAATCCCCTGTTGATCCTGCATGAGACTGAGAAAAATGGTTATTAATAGCCAATAATTCAGGGAGATCCAGAGTTCTTCCTTCTAAAGTCCTTAGTCCCTTGAAGGACATTGATGTTAATAAGATTGGAGTAGGATCCCACCCTGCTGGGGCAGTCATTCTGCTCAGGTTTGGGGGATTTCATTCTTTGAATAGAGGGTCCAATGCTGTGAGATAAAACTTTCTAAATCCAAGGGTGACATAATATCCCTCTCTCAGCCCCTCATTTTAATATAGCTCACCTACACCATGCTAACCAATCACAGTTAATTGCTACTCCTGTTCCAAAAGAATATATAAACCCTGAGCCCACCACCATCATGGTCTTTGCTCTAAGAGAGATGGAAAAAATGGCTATGCTTTTATTAATAAGGGGCTGGCTTTATTAATAAAATGATTAAATTCCCCAGAAAATATGCTCTCAAATTTATCCTCATTGTCACAAGACACTACAGGTGATCGCTCTCTGAGGCTCAGGTTTCTCCTCTACAAAATGAAGGAGTTGGACTCAGTGATTTCTAAGGTCCTTTCTAACTCCAAATTTACAATACCAAGTTCCTCCAAATGGTAAAATAGCATCTTCTTGAGGATCTGAACAATGGGTAAACCTAAAATGAGAGACACCCAAGAATAAGCCCCAACGTGCCTCTCTGGCCCTACTGTCCTCTCCTCCATTGCTATTCCAACCCTCAGTTCAACCCTATTATTTTGCACTATATTCTTTGCCTCCTACCAAGTCTAATCTAAGCCAGTCGGTACCTATCCCAATCCCCATTCTACTCTCTAGCAGATCGCTTGATAGCTAATCCAGCAAAAACAGCTCAACCAGCTACCTGCTCTCATCCTAGTCATCAGAGAAGGGATCAATCCCTTACTTCACAGATCACAAACAATGTATTCTTCCATTCCCAAATCCCCCAGTTTCCTAGTGTTGCCATGGTACTGACTCCAGTGCCCAAGACCAATCATTCCTTATCAATAGCAGGCATGCCAAGCAAATAAGCAGGTCAGTGGAAACTTCCAGCCACCAGCAGGCTCTGGGGGGCTAGGCAATTTGCCAATATTACCTTGGTGTTATCCTCCGCACCTGCCCCCCCATCCTCGAACACACTCCCAATAATCCCCAGCTGCCACCAGCTGTTGGGTGAAACCTGCTCATCACTTGGGGCAGTGTGGTGAGAACTGCAAGGGTGGGGTCCTGACTCCTTGTCTAGCTGCCATGTTGCATTGCATGCTCATCCACTCACACCCTGTAAATCTCTCCCTTGCATTAATGCTTTTCCAAACCTCTCTGTTTCATTGGATTTCTGTTTCCTGCATTTCCATCAGCCCTTCCTCCAATCTCCAGCCATCATTAATAACTGCCCTGGTTGATTCTGTATTATCACTTGGCCACATTTCTTTCTTGTCATTTTCCCCTTCTCCCTATCTGTCTTCAGTCATGATCACACCACCTCCCGATTTAGCTTCATCAGCTAATTTAATGAATGTGTTGCTTTTTCACTGCCAATGCTGACACAGCTAAAATTGTTGCAATCCTAATTGGGGCATTAGTATTATTAACAACAATAGTAATTAGTATTTCTGAGCATGGAAGTAATGTAATAGATTAAAAGGGTTAGTTCCGAGGGGGCAATCTGGGGAAGTGGAAAGACCACTGGTGTGGGAGTCAAAGGTGTGGGTCTTTAAATCAAAGAGGATTGGAGATGGAATGACCTTGTAAGATTCAAAGGAGTGAGGAACAAGCTGAGTTTGCTAGCAGGTACAGCTACTGTAGCCCTGGGAAGCAACCTTCATGACCCTGTCCAACTATGAATCAACTCTGTGGCAAAGATTTCATTTCCTGAAAGCAAAGGAGCAAACTCATCCATTGGCTATGCTGTACCCATCAGTGAACTTGATAGTAGAAAAAAATGCTTCTAGCTAAGTTTGAACCCATTATTGTTAGGGACAAAAATGGAGAGGGGAGAGTGAATTGAAATTTAGAAGGCTATTTTTTTAATAGTCTTTAAAAAAACAACAACAACTTGAGTTCTTCCTTTTTAGTAAATACCTGTCAAGCTAATTGGTAAAATTTGGTTAATCAATAAAGAGGAAATATAAGTTTGCACTATGTAATGATATCAGGGGAACACACTACAATGGGGTCTTGAGCTGATAAAATTAGAAGAATCACTATAACCAGTTGGGGATACCTGCGGGATGCTGTAGCAGCAAGTACCCTGACACATCCAGGATGGTCTGCTAGCTTTTCTAAAAGGAAAGCAGCTTCTGAGAGGTCAACAATTTTCTTTAATCACATATTCCAACACAGAAAATACAAGTAGACCAACAGATGGGGCTTCCAACTGTCTGA
The DNA here is from genome assembly GCA_028658325.1 of Potorous gilbertii. Taxonomy (NCBI): domain Eukaryota; kingdom Metazoa; phylum Chordata; class Mammalia; order Diprotodontia; family Potoroidae; genus Potorous; species Potorous gilbertii. The sequence continues at coordinate 75,149,173 of CM053774.1, read as the reverse complement.
CCATAGGCAATACATACATCACAGACAGATTACATACATACATAGTTACCAGAGAGAGAAGTACCAACATCTGGATTTTCAAAGCCCGGGCCGCTTAATGGCTACTCACAGTCATCTGGCACATGAACTTTCTTCCAAAGAGTAAACCCCCAAAGCAAAATTCTAACCTCAGAATAAAGAGAGCCAGAAGGCATCACAACTCTTGTGCTTCAGTGCCTAATTAACAAAAGATGTAAAAGCCTTCAAGCAAGCAAACCTCCCCATAAGCAAACTTTCCCTTTAAATTTCTCCCTCCAAGAGGTTCCACAAGATGTCTATGAATGAGTAGCAAAAATCTTTGCCTAATCAAGTAACACTCATTAACATTACAGACCCTGAGGAGGAAACGTAGCCATCCCCTGATCTCCTGATTTGTCAATATAAGTAGGACTATATAAAGTAAAGAAACACACACAGACACATACACACACAACAGTACCTGCCTTCAAAGAGCATATTTTACAGAGAAGAGAGACAACACACAAATAAATAGGTTCATACAAGACACAGAGTAGAAGGAAGATAATCTTAGAAGGGAGTGTCCCCGAGGCCTCTAGGAACACAGTGGATAGAGCACTGGCCCTGGAGTCAAAAGGACCTGACCTAATTAGATCAGACCTAATGACTTCAGCAGCTGAGCAGAGAAGGCATTGGGGTTGGGAGAGAGTAGAGGGGAGAACAAGGAGACAGCTATTTCAATAGCTCACCTCAAGAAGGGTGACTGGAAGTGCAAGGAGGAGACATATACTGGACAGATTGTGGATTAGAGATGACAAAATCTGGCCACTGATTGGATAGGTAAGGTGGGCAGGAAAGAGAAGTTTAAGACGACACCTAAGTTGAGGGCTTGGGTGGCTAGGAGGGTGGCAGTGCCCATAGACAAACATTAAATCATAGAGGATGGGAGACCATAAGAATGAGGACTGGAAAAGACTATAGCCATCATCCAGAGATCCTAATCCCCATCATAGAGAGGAGTAACCAGAGATCCAAAGAATGGAACTGCCTTGCTAAGGTCACATACGTAGTAATTAACAGAGCAAGAGTTTGAACACTACTTTACACTACTCTTTACTCTACAGCAAGAAGTGTGAATTATCCGATCAAAGCAGTCGAGTCATTTGGGTATATAAAAATGAATTCGGCTCTGTCTGTACATCTTTTCTTCTCTCCTCATTTTTTCTTTTTGTATTTCCTTCCAGAACAATTATTTTTGCTCTGTAAAATTCATTAATTTGAAACTATTCCTGCTCTAGAGTCTAATTGGTTCGAGAAATTTGAATCGTTTTCTAGAATATTCATCTATAGAGAAAGTTCCTAACTTGTTGGTTAGGAGCTACTAGTTGACCCATAAGTCTCAAATTTAAACCATTCCAGAGCATAATACTCTCCCTGCTCCTATAAAGAGGGTGCCATCATTGACTAGGGCCTATGTATACTGTAGTGGCACCAGGGAGAAGTACTTGCCTTCTCTAAGGTAGGTATGACAATGAAAGAGGGGTCAGAGTAAAGTGTGTGTGTGTGTGTGTGTGTGTGTGTGTGTGTGTGTGTGTGTGTGTGGTCTTATGAATGAAGTAATGGGTTAATTTCTATCATTAGGAAGAGCCTCTCTTACTCAGAGAACAATGGGGATAAATGTTGATGTGCATGTGAATATAAATGTTGTTTTCTTGAGCCCTTGAAGAGGACCATGACATCAGGAAGGTGATGCCAAGACTTGCAAGTGAATTGGACTTAAAAGAGAGAGGGCTGTGCAAAGTCACCAACCTCACTCTCTCCTCCAGTCATCTGGGTCTAGCAGCAAGAAAAAGATCAGGTACATGTAGAAAAGACAGCAGGAAGCAAGGTATAGTGGAAAGAGAAATAGCTCTGGAATCAGAGGAATTGAGTTCAAATTTTACCTCTGACCTCTATTATCTGTGAGTCCTTGGAAAAGTCACCTAGCTGTTCTAGGCTTCAGTTTCTTTATTTGTACAATGAGATGATATTTGAGGTTTCTTCTCATTCTAGATCTATGATCTTATACCTATTTATGGGGACCAAATTAGAGGGGAAGCTAGTAATTCATTTTCTAACATATACCTCCCCTTCTCTTACCCAATGAGCCTTCCTTGTAAGAAAGATTAAAAAAGAAAAGAAAAATGGTTTATAGTGAACATTCCTATGAGAGATTATTATATTGATAGATTATATGAAGGGCAGCTTTGTGGCACACTGTACAGAGCTCCAGTGCATGGAATCAGGAAGACTCATCTCTCTGAGATCAATCTGTCCTCAGACACATTAGCTGTGTGACCTTGGGCAAGTGACTTTACCTTGTTTGTCTCAGTTTCCTCATCTGTCAAATGAGCTGGAAAAGGAAATGGCAAACCATTTCAGTATGTTTGCTAAGAAAATCCCAAATGGGGTCAAGGAGAGTTGGATGTGACTGAAACAACTGAACAACCACCAGATACATGATGGAAAAGGTGAAACCATTCCCTTTGACCTTTTTTCTGCCCCTCTCCCCCTTTTTTTTGGCTACTTTGTGGACATGCTGTGGCTTAGTGTTAGAAATAAGAGGAAGCAAATGGAGAATGTAGACTTATAGCCAGAAATAAGACTTCAAGTGGGAGAAGTGGTCATGCAGTGTGGACACGCTGGGTGCTTCTGCATTCTCTGTGCAATCATTGGATCCTAAATATAAAGCTTGAAGATGACTCTCAAGAAGAGACCTTAGAATTTCTCTAGTCCAACCTCTTCATTACTACAGATAAGGAAACTGAAACACAAAGAAAAGTGATTTGCCCAAGGTCACATGAGTGAGTAGTAAATAGTAAAGATGTGATTTGAGCCTGTATCCTCCTATTCCAAATCTTAGGCCTTTCCATATTCATGGATCAAGCTATCAGTCAATGAGGATCCTTTGAGTAGCTACTATACACTAGATCCTGGGAATATAAAAACAAAAATGAGCTCAAGGAGCTCACATTCTATGGAGGAGACAACATGTATAATTTTGCCTCTTTTAAGAAATCTAGAACAAGGGTTCTTGACCTGGAGTCTGTGAACATTTTTTTAATATATCTTGAAAATTACATTATAATGTAGTTAGTTTACTTTGTAATCATGTGTATTTTATTTTATGTAGTTAAAATTATTCTGAGAAGGGGTGTGTGGACTTTTACTAGATGCCGAAGGGATTCATGACACAGAAAATGTTTAAGACCACCTGGGTGGTGGAGGAAGACTTCTGACCTGTTAGGTGTGGACAAGGGGCCCAGGTTGAGTGGGCAGCACCAACAAGCCTCAAAAAGGGAGTTTCTACAATGAAGAGAGCCCAGAACAAAGTGAGGGAATGGGGATGAGGGTAGGAACACACCTTCACCCAAAGGCTCTCTGTTGCTCTTTCTTCCCCTTCCCCCAGGATCTGTGGAATCTACCAGCTCTCCAGGCATTTACTCACTCCTGACTGCTGCATTTTTGGAATCTATTAGCACTTGTTTTTCTCACCTTTAACATTCCTTTGATGTTCCTCTCTGCATAAATCCGCAGATGGCTGCTATAGCAGGAGAGAGAGAGAGAGACTGCTATGGAGGTAGCAACTGCTGGTGTGACTAACATTTTACCCTCAGCAGGAAACTTAGGTTTCAGATTTCCTGGGATTGCTGGGTAGCTTTGACATGTGCAGCATGTGAATCTTCTCTGGCACAGAACATGGAGAGGATATTGAAATTGTCCCCCTTAAGAAGGTGCCATTATGGAAATGTATTCAGATACTCAGGTCTCCTTCCAGGAAGAAGTCTGCCCAGAAAATTCCTCCTCTCCATTTGTCTGCGTACTCCCTATCTTTATACCTAAGATATACCCCATGAAACCTTCTCCATTTTCAAGGATTGAATGGTAGTGGAGCAGAAGAGGCCCCAAAAGGCAGAAGTAGGAACAAACAGGACGTCACAGAAAGGGAGATTTAGTCTTGACATCAGGAAAATCTTTTCTGGAAACTGGAATGTTGAAAAGTGAAATGGGCTGACTTGATAGGGAGTGAACTCCCCATCACTGGCAGTATTGATACAAAGACTGATTGACTGTTTGCTGGTATGTTATAGAGGAATTTTGTTTCACTTGTGCATTTAATAGAAGCATCTGGGGTCCCTTCCATTTTTAGAGATTCTGAATTTGAGTTTCCCTCCTTCAAACTCCTATAGCTTGGTGGTTATGGTTATCTGGAGCTTGACCTGTGCTATTTTGGCTTGACTTTTATCTCTCTATGGTTGTACCTTCCTTCCTTGAAATGATTATTTCTCTATGGATGTCTCGCGATTCTACATAACCCATGTCAATTCCCCTATTTCCAATTGTTTGGAAGAAATGAGATAATAATTTAGACCTGGGAGGGTTCTCTGAAGAAATATGGATCAATCCTCTCATTTTACAGATAAGAAATTGAGGTAGGGGGGCGGAGCCAAGATGGCAGAGTAGAAAGATTCACATTTGCTAGCCCTGAACCCACAGCCCATGGATTTCCTCTAAAAAGAACTCCTGACAAATTCTGGAACAGTGGAAGCCGCGCAGAAACACAGAGAAGGAGATTTCCGTTGCAGAGAGCCCTGAAAAACCGACCGCAAAGGTACCCCGGACGGGAGCTGAGCCCTGCCGAGCCCTCCCCTCCCCCGCCCCAGCCACGTGGCACTGAGAGGAGCAAGCAGACCCAAGCAGGCTTCCGGGACCAGAATCTCTGGCGGCCGCAAAGGTCCCACCACCCACAGACTCACAGGTCAGTGAGAGAGACGGCTGAGAGGGCAGCGGGATATCTCCAGGACTCGCACCCCCTCGGGAGGCGGTGACCGCGGCAGAGGCAGAGGCCGCTTGGCCAGAGGCCCGCAGAGCAGGTAGGAGCTCCACCCCAGCTCCATTACAAAAGATCTCTGCATAAACCCCCTGAGGGAACTGAGCCTGAGAGGCGGCCCTGCCCCCACCTGAGAACCAGCAGATAAGCTCCCATTGAAGAGCAGTCAGGCCTGCCGCCAAAAGCCCTGAGGCTGAGGAGCAGCATTTGAATCCCAGACCCCAAGCACTAGCT
>CM053774.1:75104756-75143572 GCA_028658325.1 Potorous gilbertii | reverse complement strand
AGAAAATTTTGGAACCCAAAATCTTGTGAAAATGAATGTAAAAAGTTAAATAAATTTATTTAAAATAAAAAAAAGAAATTGAGGTCAAAGTTCACATGACTTGTCTAAGGTCATCCATGTGTAACCCCAGGCCGACACAGGCATGTCTAGTTCTACCTTAGAGCCTGTTGCTTCACTGGGTAGGGGCAATCTCCTTAATTCGATGCCTGCATCTTTTAGAATGGTGAAACCAAGTCAGTCTCTCCACTACCTTTTCAACTGTACCTATTTTTTAAAAAATAATTCCCATCTTCTGAATCCATGGAAACCATGAACGGAACTGGTAAGAGAAAGGGGACTTCCTTTTCTCTTTTTTACCCCCGCTTTGAGAAGCAGGTCTGGGAACATTAGTTGCTGTTCTATCCTATCTGTCCTCAGTTCCAAGTAGTTAATCCTTCCACACTGCAACTTTCCCCAATGCTACTTTGATAGATCACATGTTGGCATAAGAAATTAGATGGGAATTTTTTGGGAGTTTTATGGAAACTGTAGATGAGAAGCAAAGGCCAGCAGATGACACAGAAAAAGTTTTGAAACTCAGAAATGCATTTTATATATATATATATATATAGTATCATGTAATATCAACATTTTATCTTTAATAATATCTTTTAATTCAGACTTCTTCTCTGGTATGGAGGACCAAAAAATTTTACACAAATTTTCCAGATTGCTCTTGTGCTGTACCATAACCCCCACATTGTGAAAGGAATAACTGTACTGGGAGTAATTTACAAAGGACTGGGAGTTTGAGTCCTGGTGACCCTGGAGTCAAGACTGTAGGCAGGGTAGTACAGTGGGCCAGGACAACATGAAAAGTCTAAGAAGCCAGAGTACCTTGTCACAAGCCTGAGGGGACCTGGGACTGTGCTCTTTGGGTACTGAGCCAAACTGTGAACCTAATTCTCTTTTCCCCAAACCAATGATGGAGGTGCTGCAGGAGGGCAATAGGATTATGCCTCCCACATGTTGAAGAAAGTATGTTTGGGTATTTGCAATTATACACTGAATATTCCTTTTGTAAAAGTTCCTGTATTACACACGCAATAGGTACCTAAGCCAAGAGTGGCACCCAAGTCTTCAGAATCCAAGAATAGATTGTTTTTTTTTTCCCCTGGAACCATTTTGATTTTTGTCATGTTTTTAAAGGCAACCCACCAACTCACAGCATTTAACTAGTTACCTAAGATTCTCCATTTTGCAGTCACTGCTGAAACACATCTGTCTGGCTTGGACCTTAGTTACCCAAAAGAAAAGGAGTGAGTAGAAAACCATCATCAAATCCAGCAATACATGAGTTTAAGTTTTATCTCTGAATATACTGTCTGTGTGACTCTGGGTAAGTACAGTTCCTTGAACCAATTTTCAAAGACTAAAGGTAGCAGAGATGATGAAATTGATACTGGTAAAGGGAGTTAACTCCCCTAGGAGTTCCCCAAACCAATGAAATCACATGCCTAGTCTTCATCCCTTTCTCTATCCTAAAAAGACACTTGGGAAGACAATTGGAACTCAAGGACCAACATCCGTTACAGATTGAAAAAGCAGAGAAAGTTGATAAGATCCTTCAAATTGAGTCAACATATGCCTGAAATTCAGATTTCAGAGTGAAGGGGGACAGAGGAGAAGACAGTTTTTAGAGAAATGAAAAGGACCAAAGGCTTGTAGATTAATTCCTCAGGAGCCTCACAGTTTTACCATGATAAATTTTCAAGAAGGTTGAAAGGCACTAAACTCTATGATTATAGAGACAACATCACAAAAAAGAAACCAATTACAGTTCGATAGATGGAGAGTGGATGGTTCATGATATGAGGATAACTTCAGAATCATCTGTATCCCATTAGATCAATGACTTGTTTGAACAATGGACAAAATCAACAACAGGTTGGAAAAAGGGATGCAGATGTGAGGAAAACTCACCAATACTCAAATGGATCTAAGACCTCATCTATTCCAAAGGTTCCTCAAATGGTGTAGATTGCAAATCATCCATGCTTGCCCATTCTGGTCCACTCTTGTGAGTATTCTCCCAAAAGTTTGCCACAGAGGGTCCGTCTGACACTGTAAAGACCTTCCTCATACTCTTAACATTGCAGGGTACTAGTGAGGACTTTGACTGCCTCCCAGCTCATCCTATATTCCTATCACATAATTCCTGAATACCTGTTCTCTTTCAGAATTCCTTATTTTTTATTTGTTGTGGCCTATGCGCACCAGTCACATGCCTTCCATTGCCTAGTGTGTATTTTTTTTAGCTATTTGAATGCAGTTATATTCCACAACTTACTGCCATATAACAACAGTAAAATGTTAATATGAAAAGGATGGGTCTATATTTTTATGATAAATTTGGGATCAGTAAAAACAGTTTTGCAATTTCCTGACATTAATCTATATTTTTCTCTTCCTACACAATTCTGGTCCTAGCTTATTGTCCATCTGTGCTGACTATCCCAGATATTAGTACTTTTGGACAAGCTCGACAGGGTCCATTCAGATACATAGTGAAATCTGAACAATAGACATTATATGGCCTTTCCCATGTGGATGAGCACGTCAAACTTGGTTGAGTGATTACAGAACTTTTCTATTGGAATCTACAATGTTTTCAAACTTGATAGTATCAACACAATATCATCCATAAAGAAGAGCCTCAGGAGGTACTTAACATTTACAGGGTTTCTATTTTGTAGCAAATATCTTTGCTGGCCATACAGGTCTCTGTTTTATTATGCCTTACCTGATTTTCATTAGTCAGGGAATCATTTGGCAGTTTTACTTTTGTTGCTATATCTTCCAAGGAATCTTGGATGAGTTTGACATATGGATGGAAGGAAGACACTTTGCAAGGTCTGTTAAATAGTGTTTTGTTGTACTAAATTAAATGTTGTTGTTTTTTGTTATAAAACAGTCATAGAGAAAAATGACATCTTATGTCCTGTGTATCTTTCAGTTAACTGTTAAATGGTAAAGATGTGGTCCATTGCTGAATATTCCTTGTAGAAGCCTGCTTGTTCCTCACTAATATTCTCATGAAACATGCCCTATTCAGGTATCGATGACTCATAAAGACAGATGAGAAAGTATCCATATAGGTCAGTAGTCACTAATTTTCCTTTTCTTGGTCACCTTTTTGTGGTATTGCTTTCAGTCCTTTCAGTCATGTCCAACACTTCATGACCCCATTTAGGGTTTTCTTGACCAAGATGCTAAAGTTGTTTGCCATTTCCTTCTCCAGCTCATTTTACACATGAGGAAACTGAGGCAAAATGACTTAGGCTCACACAGCTAGTAAGTATGTGAGGTTGTATTTGAACTTAATTCTTCCTGACTCCAGGCCCAGCACTCTATCTGTTTGACCACCTAGCTGTCCCTTTTGTGGTATTAATAAGATGCAAAATGTGTTTTCATGCCTTCGGTATTTTTCTCTCCTTCAGATACCTTATATATTAGTCAGTTTCTCAATGACCTCATAATTGTATTGCTTCCAGCTCAGATCTCCTCTGTATATACTTGGTACAATCCAGCTGCTTTTCTCATCTTTGTTGCCATTTCAACCTCCTATGAAGCTAATCTGGGACTGATGTTTGCGTCCAAGTGTGATGGTTCTGCCCTCCTAGATGGAGAAAACAGTTTATTAAAATGGCTTTTGCAAATCTCCATTTCCCTTCTGTTTGTAGTCTGCTTTTCATTCTTAACCTTGAATGCCTTTGGGATGACTTTGCTTGGGTGGGTATCTTGCCAAGTTTTCTTTAGATTGGCTTTACTCTCCGCTGCTTCTCTTGGCTTTATGGGACAATACTGTTCATAATCATCATCCTTCTTCATGAGACTTTATAAATGAGTTTACATTCTATTGTGCTGTTGCCTTTGGCAGCCTCCTATGTATATCTGAGAAGTAAGTTAAATGTTTGCTAAGAAACTTTCAGGGCTCTTTTAGTATCCTTGGTGTGGCAATTAATTTACATTGGAGGAAGTCACTACATACAATTATAACAGTTTCAACCTAACCTCATTTAAATATGCTGTTATCTCTGAAGAAAAGGAAATGGAGAAAAGTTAAGACACTGTTTTTTATTATCAACATTTCTTAGATAAATTTAACTGATGTAAAATAGCTACAACAAGGAAGACTATAAAAAGGACCCTATAAATTCCTCAGCCAGCTAGCGCTTGGTCTCCTGGTCAAGTAGAGGCAAAAAGAGCCATCTAGCTAGACCTAACCAAATACAACACAAATATAAAGGCACTTGAGGATTGAGTTTTCAAGGTATGACAAAGAAGATATATTCCCCACAGGTAACTGAGAAGATCATAGATGATAGTATTAGTAGAAGAATGGAATTGATAGGACATTTAGCAACTACTAATCCACATATCTTTCTCATTTGTGTAAAATGGTCTAAGTACATATTGAAGGCATCCTTGATGAAATTTTGAGGAGGGAACAGGTGAGAGTTCACAAGTGGTTTTTCTATAGAAGGTCACATCTTTTTGGTCACAGACTGACTGAGCAGAAAAATGTAAGGTTGAGATGTACTGATCATTTATTAAATACATACACTCCCTCCCACCAAACACAGTTGACTTCGTAAGAAAAAAATCTTGACTTAAAGAAAGTATTCCTCAAAGTGTTTCCCCATGCATTTATCATCCAATATTCTTGAATAGACACAAACATAGAAATAACTTTTTAAAAAAAATTCTCTGATTATTTATATCAAGTGAGGTATAAAACAGAATGAAGCATACTTGATAGAGCTGTTTGTCCATTGTCATGGAGAATATCATACCCAGAGTCCAGATGAAATAAGGATTCCTTATAGATCATGAGGTTTTCCCTGTGTTCCTGTTTGTGAATGACTGTTTACTGATTGTATCAAGTTGTGGAATACTATAGGATAAGAACTCTTAACCAGAGGCCTGTGAACTTTTTGAAAAAACAAACTATTTTTGACAACTATATTTCCATATCACTGGTTTTCCTGGAAAGCCTGTGTATTTTATTTTTTGTATGAAAAAAATATTATTCTTAGAAGGGGTACTTAACTAGAATGCCAGAGGAATCTGTGACCAAAAAATCCCAAACCAAATAAAAATATTAAAATACCCTTGCTCTAGGGTCTGCCCACTGAAATTCATGGCCATTCAAAGGAGGCTGGTCTAACCATCCAGACAAGCAAAAAACAAATAGATGAAGAATGACTATCCAAGGATGGGGAACCTGCGGCCTCAAGGCCACATGTGGTCCTCTGGTCCTCAAGTGTGGTCTTTTGACTGAATCCAAATTTCATAGAATAAATGTTGGATGGGTGACTTTCTTACAACAGGTTAATACAACCCCTCCTCCTATTTGGTATCTTTGCTGTGCCTTTTTCTGGACATGTAGAAACTTTTGTCCGCATGTAGAAACTTCTACTACATGGCATAGTGACAGTCTTGCTAGCCAATCTCTGGCACCTTCCTATCTATGTCATCAAGAGCTGGGAAACCTCTATGCAAGCCCCATCCTCTGTCATTGACACCACTTGCATCTCTGAGCCCTGAGCTGCCCTGGAGTGTGGGAAATGGAATCCAAGCATCCTCATATTGAAACGAAAGTGAATGATGTGAGACTTGAATAAACCAGGTGCCAGGATTGTATGATAGCCTCTCAGGTTCATTGATCCTTTCCTCTCACTGGGTCCCCATCAAAGTTGGGACCTGGGGATACCTCTCTACTATGAGTGAGATTTGAATTAATTTTTGTATTGACTCCTTCTTTCTTTGCCCAACTCTACCTCCAGCATAGTTTAGTAGAAAGAACTCTGACTCTGGAGTCCAATGATGTGTTCACATTCCACCCTTTATACTTATGACCTTGAGTAAATTATCAAACCTCCCTGGGTGTCATTTCTTCATCTGTAAAAAGAGGTTGGACTGGATTGGCCTCTGAGATCCTTTCTGGCTCTGGATCTATGATCCTATGACCATGTTCTTACCTTTGAGTGTTTAGAATTAGGCCTGATACTGTTTCTTATGTGAATTAAAATTCACCTGTAATAAAGGCCTGTTCTTATTGACCAACTGGTAAAATCATATGGTCTCCAAACCATCTGAAACAAGTGAGGTTTGCAGTCGTGTAAGTTCATTCATTAGTACACTTATAGACTGGCAGATGGACAATGAGGTGGCTCAGAACAGAGCAGGAGGAGGAAATTAGACTGGCTAGTATTTGGGAGGTTACCCTTTGATAAAAAAAGCCCCTGTTTTCAGTATTCCCCAGATGAAGCCATGAGGGTTCACAAATCCTCAGATACTAGTGTCTGTGAAGACTGAGAATGTGGATCAATTAATCAGTCAATAAACATTTATTAAGTGCCTACTATGTGCAAAGCACTGTGCTAAGCAGATGACAAAGAGCAAAGAAGTGCTCCACTAGGTGACAGACATGCAAGCAGATTGGTAGCATGTTAGCAAAAATGAAATAGCCAGGTAGTACAGTGGATGGCGTATGGGACTTGGCACCAGGAAGACCTGAGTCTGAATCTCTCTCTGAGACTTACTGGCTGTGTGATCCTGAACTAGTTACTTAACCTCTCTGTGCCCCAGTTTCCTCATCTCTGAAATGGATATAACAATGGCACTTACTTCACAGAGTTGTAAGGATCAAGTGAGTTAAGATCTATAAAATACTTTGTAAACTTTAATGAATTATATAAATGCTAGTTAACACTATTATGAAGAAGTATTCTTAAATACACAATCAAGGACACCTTGTGGTTCAGTCCTATACAATTCTTTGTGATACCATCTGTTTTTTTCTTGGCAAAGATACTGAAGTTGTTTACCATTTCTTTCTCCAGCTCATTTTACAAATGAAGAAACTGAGGCTAACAGGGTTAAGTGATTTGTTGAAGGTCTCATACCTGGTAAGGGTCTGAGGCTGGACTTGAACTCGTGAAAATGAGTCTTTCTGATTTTTAAACTCAGGGCCCTACTCTGCACCACCTAGCCTGACCGAAAGAAAAATAAAAAAGCACTGGGTTAGTTATGTCAGGGTGAGCAGATCACTAGACTGTGATCCAGATATTTGTAAGATATCAAGAATTAGAAAGGAAGACTTCTGATGTGTAGGGTCCAGAGCCATAACAAGGGATTTTTATTCCCAGAGCATGGGAGGGAGCCAGGAGACAGGGTGGAGTTGGGAAGTTGTGGGGTGAGGAGGAAACCTGCCCAGAGACACTGTGTGACCCCAGGAGGTTTGTACCCAGCGACTACAGAGGTCAGGGTGGGATGGGCTTAGCTGGGGTGTGGCTGCTGGAAGGTTTATTTTAATGACCTGCTAAATTATCTTTCTGCCTCTAAACTATTCCCTCTTCAATCAGAGCACACCAGTAGGGCCATAAGTCTTCTCTGCAGCTGTCTACACAGAACTACCATTGAAAAAATGGATTGCTCCCAGTGTATACAAGATGACTGATGATAAGAAGAATTAGAGCTATATTTCACCTAGTCCCACCCCAGCTCATCTTAATTCCTGCAACATGTTCACTTGGATGTCGACAGGACTTCTGGAGTCACCACCAGAACAGAGCAGACATTAACGTCTTCCTGTTTGTCTCGATTTCCTATGTTTTGGGCTGGTGCCCAAGTACCCAGAATTTAGCTTGACATTTCATCTATCCTGTCACTTTTCAAAATAAACTTTTTCTTCAAAAGAAAATTTTAAAAAACACTTCTCTTGGAAGACTCTCATGAGATTGGTTGTCCCATTTCCCTCAAATTTTTCAGTTCAATAAATCTAATTAGAAAAACATTTATTAACATTATTATGATGTGGCACTGGAGATGCCAAGACAAAAATGGAAGTCCCTACCCACAAAGAGCTTCATTCACATATACAAGAGTATTAAGAGTATGTACAGATTGATGAGATACTAAGTCTGTTTTTAAAGAGGAAGGAATGTTAATGATTGTGGAAACCACAAAAGGCCCCATGTAGGAAAGACTACCTGAGGTGGACTTGGAAGAAAACCAGGTGCAGGTGAGGCAGGAGGGCATTCCAGACATGAGGGACAGCAAATACCAAGGCACAGAGGCCAAAGATGAAATGGTACACATGCTTAATAGCCAGGCTGCAATGGAGGTACAGAATTTTTGCCATGACAATACAAATGGAGAAGAGGAAAAAGAAGAGTGAGTTCATGCGGAGGACTATTAGGAAATAAGACTGAAAAGGAGACAAATTGTAAAGGACTTTAAATAGCCAGGATGAAAATGTTGCAGTTTATCCTTAAGGGTAATAGGGAACCACTAATTATTTTTGAGGTATGGAGAAGGTAACATGGTCAGGCTCTATTTTTTAGGATTATCAAGTTAGTAGAGGTGTTTTATGATTCAGAAAATTAATCCAGTGCCCCAGCAATGAAGTCACCAGAATTTCAACGAAATTCAACATTGTTTACTATGGGCAAGACCTGAATTAGGACATATAGAGATGTGCAAATTTTATTTTCAAGGAGCTGACAATCTAATATTTGTACAGGTAACTAACAAATAGATGTGAAAATCAGGAGTCATCCAGACAAAGCAATATGAAAAAATCAAGAAGGGGGAGATTGATTTTTTTATGAACTTTAGTCTCTTCCAACTTACATGGATGGCAGCCTGTGCGGTACTGAATTCGGAGTCAGGGGCCCAGAGTTCAAATCCTGGCTCAGCTACTTGCTCCTTAACCTTAGTCCCTTAACCTCCCAGGGCCTCAGTTTTTCATCTGTAAAATGAGAGGATTGGACAAGATGTCACCTAAAGTTTCCTCCAGTTCACTTGTTAGAATTCCATGATCCAAGTGGCAGATCTGAGATTCAAACCCAGATCCTTTACAACCCTGCCTCTCTGCCTTACTTTCATCAGATAAAAAAGTAACTATCAACCAGCACCCTGGGCAGCTGCACAGTTTTCTCTGACAAATGGAAACCTGCCTCCCTTTCTGTTGCTACTTCACTAAGGGTGTTTGGAGAGATGGAATAAGAAAACAGACACAAGCTTCTGACCATCAGGACCAGAATGGAGAGCTTGTCACTTTCAATCATTCCTGTTTGGGAATAGGATCTTATCATCATGGTCTCTACCATTATGAAAGTGGTCTTGGGATCATCGAAAATAGCACAAAGGGAACCAAATATTAAAGGTTTTTAAGGCTGGGAGATGGAGAGTGGGAAGGAGAGGGGAAGGTGGCTAGATTTGTGGGATTTCACCAGTTGGCCCCAACCAAACCACTATCAGCTGTCACTGACTCAGCTGTTTTTCTAATCATGTCAAAAGCAGGAAGCAATCATGGCTAACCATGCTAATGCAAGACCAGGGAGGCCATGCATTCAAGGGGGAGAGTGCAGATGTGAGGTATGGCCCAACAAAAGAGCTTCATCACATAGGCTGGCATGTCGGTTAAGCAGCAATAGGCAGTATTCTTTTTCCATTTGTGGGCCTATTTTGCAAACAGGAATGTGAGAGATTAATAGCCCTGGCGCAGAAGAGCGACCAGGGATATAGGAGAGAGTTTTCAATTCTCGGCAGCCAAGAAACTATAATAAACACTAGAGACTTCAAAGAAAACGTCTGAGCCAATAAGGAAAGACAGTGTTTTCAAGGGCTCTTTCTTGAGATTTTTAGCAGAAAAATAAATAAAATCTCAATAGTTCATTAAAGTAGGATCTCAAGGCATCATTTTCCTTACTTGCCCCTAATAATGGAAATAAAACATTTATGGAATAGGAAACAAAAGAATTCCCACATAGTTGAGGTAATCAGAAAAAACCATCAGAAATGGAGTCTAAAAGACAGATGCAAATAACAGTATCTGCTCAAGTAATTATCAATCTAGTGAAGTTTTCTTTTTTTTTAAGTTTGCATCTTACTTAAAATGTTTTTCATTTGTCTTCTGTGTGGGATTTCAGCTACATTAAAAACCATTGTTTAATGTACTTCTGTTTTTTTTAGGAATAAAACTCCATGAGGATTTTTCCGTGCCCTCATTTCTTCTTACTCCTTAGTTTTTTGGAGAAGAGAGCAGTGATGAGGGAAAGAGAAAGGTGAAACGTATCAAGCATATGCAGCTCATTTCTGCATGTCTAAGGAAGACACAAATTATTAAGTTACAAATTATTGGATTCAATTTATAGGTGAGTAAAGTGAAGTGCAGAGAAGTCATATGGCCATAGACTAGAACAGGAAGGAATCATGTGGTTCAGTTTTTCCAGGTGAGGAACATGAGACTCAGGGATATTAAGTGATTCACTCAAGGTAACACAGGTAGTAAGCATCAGTGGTAGGATTTGAATCCTTTCACCCCCAGGCCCATACTGGTGTATGGCAAAGAAGTTTGCTTAAGATTACAGAACTCATAAATGGCAGAACCAGAATTCAGATCCATGTCCTTTGATTTATAGCATCACACGTTTCGAGCTGTTAGATCATCTGGTGCAATCCCCTCATTTTACAGATGAGGAAACTGAGGCCCAGAGGACTTGCCCAAGGTCCCACAACTAGGAAATGTCTGAGGCAGGCCATGAATGTAGGCACTTCCTGACTTCAAGCTTAGTGTCCCATCCACTCTTCTCTGTCTGCATGTATATTTGTACTTTTGGGTTTTAGGATTTTATTAGCTTGAAGCGCACGATTTTCTCCCTCTCTGATAATGTAGAGCACTCAGGAAATGGCAGATGCTTTAAAAAATATTAAGAAGAAACAATATGGAAATATTTTACTTTTCTTTCTCTCTCATTAAATTCAGAATTTTTTAAAAAAATATTCACTTAAAAATACCAACAAATTTTTTAGTCATTATTTTCACATACCAATAGTAGATCTTTAAACGCCTTGAAATAGAATCTGAAACCTGTTAGTCCTGTAAAAAATCCCTTCTAGCCTAAAAATTGCACCTGTGCTGGTCACATTTACCAAACCTCATCCTTGTTCAGACTCTGTCTCAGTGACCTGGTCATACCAGGTCATGTGGAGACATGGTAGAACTAGCCTCAGGTCAGGACTGGGAAGCACAAGTGGCCATCTTAGAAAAATCAGAGCTTTGGGAGAACAAGTTGAGTTAGACAAGTAACTGCCCCGTCAAACTCTACCATGCATCTTGCCTTCTAATAAAAGTGTTAATAATAACAATAGGTCTCTTCTAAAGGTGCACTGGAGTCAAACTCACATAGAAATTGGGGCCAATACACCCGACATTTTAAAGATCCCTGTGGGTGCATATCAACTTAGAAAACTACATATTAACATTATCTAAATTCTATTGTATATTTTATTAAATATTTCCCAATTACATTTTAGTCTGGTTTAGGCTGCACTTGGGAGTGTTACAGGGCTGCAATGTGGCTCCTCAGTGAATAGACTGCGAGTCAGTAAGATCTGAGTGCAAATTCAGTTTTGGACCTGGATATATCACAGTGTCTCGGTGACTTTCAAAGAAGGAACTCAATCTGTTTGGCTAGTTCTTTCCTGGGCACTCCTTGTACTGCTCAAAGAACTGGTCCCAACTCTGGCCACAGTTGGGTACTGAATCCCTTCAACTGGGTTTTGATCCCAGCCCCTTGGGTACAGGTACTCTGAAGAATTCCTGGTACTGGCTCAGGCTTGTCTTTTCTTTTATGGTTCTTTGACTCCAGATTTGTACCCCACTCTTTGTATCAGGATTGTCCCTTTCTCACCTTTGTTTGCTTGGTCCTTGGCATATGTCAGCCTCACCCATAGTTAGGATGGGGAGGGAGGGAGAGGGAATGAATATATATAATGTACTTACTATGTGACTGGCACTGTCCTATGCAGTTCATTAATATTATCTCATTTGTCCTTTACAACACTCTGTGAAGGAGGTGCTGTTACTATTCCATTTTACTATTAAGTGGGGAAACTAAGGCAAACAGAGGTTAAGTGACTTGCCCAGGGTAACACAACTAACTAGCAAGTGTCTGAGGCTGAATCCTCATGTCTTCATGACTTCAGGTCCAGTGTACCATCGATCTGCCAAACAGGCAGATAAAGAGTAGTCATTTATATGCATGGGCCCACAGAGAGAGCCCATAGGTAAAATGACTGTGAAAGGAAAATCTCCTAGGGTTAGCCTACATCTCAGCTCAAGCTCTATTTACATCTAAGAATCAGTGTCAGCTTGGACCCTGTCCTGGTTCATGTTTTTATCAACGATTTGGATAAAGGCAAAGATGGAGCACATCAAATTTTCAGATGACATTCTTCTGATGGGATAGGGAACATGTAGAGAATGACAGAGGCATGATTGGAAAAGATGTTGATGTTGCTGTCTCCTTCCCCACGGTCTTCAGGCAGAGACTAGATGGTGGGCCATTTGTCAGAGATGGTGTAATGGTCAAGTCCAAGTTGAACCAGATAGCCTTGGAGGTGGCATTTAGATTCTAAAATATAATTTGCTTTTCTATCTATGTAGAAGTAAGAGTGAGCTTTTGGCTTTAGCCCTGGATTTCTCTTTCCCTTAATACCAGTGGGTCATTAGACAAATCACTTCCCCTGCATTCCTTGTTTTTACAATAAAGGATGGGGTTAACTGATCTCTAAGGGCCCCACCAGGTCTGACTTCTGTGATTCTGGGGATTTCAGTCAGTGAAATATTTATAGCACTCAACTTTTATAATAAATGTACAAGTGGCATTTAGTTCTAGACTCTGAGGACATTGCAGGTGGTCAAGGTCAGTTAGTCAATCACTATGCATTTATTAAGCACCTACTATGTGCTTAGCAATGGAGATGCAAAGAAAGGCAAAAGGCAGTTCCTGTCTTTAAGGAGCTCACAATCTACTGGTCCTTCAGAGAAGACAGATTGGGCATGCAAAAGTTAGTTCCCTTTTCACCCATTCTCACCCAATAACACTAAAGAATTTTCATTAATCTCTTCCTCAGTCCCTAAACTATCACTGGGTCTTTTCACTTTCCCTACAGCTAAACTTTCCTATGTGTGTGGTCTTCCTCTTTTACAATTTGAGCTCTTTGAGAGCAGAGATAATCTTACTCTTCTATCTGGATCCCCTCTGCTTAGCACGGAGCTCTGCATATTTTAAGCGTTTCTTGTTCTTGTCTAGTTGTGTCTGACTCTTCGTGACCCCTTTTGGGGATTTTCTTGGCAAAGACACTAGAGTGTTTTGTCATTTGTTCTCCAGCTTATTTTACAGATGAGAAACTGTGGCAAAACAGGGTTAAGTGATTTGTCCGAGATCATACAGCTAGTCAGTGTCTGAGGCTAAATTTGAATTCAAGAAGACAAGTCTTCCTGACTCCAAGCCCGATCCACTATGCCACCTAGCTTCCCTACAAGTACTTAATAAATGTTTTTGATTCATTCATTTATCACTTCCGGGGCAGCCGAAGGCTGTTTATTATATTTTTCTTTGATTAATGGATCACCATGGCCAAAGAAATCATCACTTGGTGGGTGATGAACCTCCCTCCACTTAGCCAAACTAGTTTTGTGACAGTAGAAATAGCTTGGCCCTGGGACTGTCCTTGCTTCCTTCCCACCTTAAAGTAACCTTACCTTTACAGCTTTCTAAAAGTCAACGTCACCTCCCTTCCACTGGATGAAGCTTTGGATGGCAGCTTTTGTTGAAGATGCCATCTACCAAAAAACATGAATGGCAAACTCAGGTGAAATGGATCCATTCCAATGAAGAGAATAGTGATCTATTGGTCTAGCTCTAGCATTTCCTTTGATGCTAGAAAGGAGCTAGGATCTCTTTCATTTAATTAATTGACCCACTTTACTCTAAGCCCAAATCACTCAATTCAAAGTTGTTTTTTCTTTATTTGGTTAAATTGTAGTCAAAAGCCATAAAAAACCAAGTAAAATGTTCAAAATCTTTAGTAATCAGGAGTGTGTCACCTCACACTTTTGATGTTAAAAGAGGGGAAAAGTAATTGCTGCAAGACTTGTGGGAAGATAACACATATTAAATTCTTTGCTGATGGAACACTGTATTGGTGTAACTCTTTTAGATGTACTTGGGATTTAGGTAGGAAAAAGTACCAACTTATTCATACCCAATGGGATGACTCCTGGGGTTGTATTCCAAGATTAATGACAATAAGAAAATAATCATTAGTTCAAGAATATTACAAATAAAATTATTTGTGAGAACAAAAAACTGGAAAAATTATATTGTCTCACATTGTGGAGTGATTTAAGAAATTATGTCAGTGAATGGAATGGAATATGAATGCACCATGAATGATGTCTATAAAGAATTTGGAGAAATGTGAGGAAAGACTTGTATGAAGTGATGCAGAATTAAATAGGAACTAGAGTCAATATATACAATGTAAGTAAAATCAGCAATGAAATACAGTGAAATGTAATTGTCATTATTAGTACCCTACTCACAAAATTAAAGGTAATTAACTGTGTGTGTGTTCGTCCCTCCTTGCTGAAGAGGACCATGCCTTCAGAGAAGTAATGACATGACTTGCACTTCACTTTGTTTTGAGGGAGGGAGCGCTGTGCCGGTCACCAGCCTCACTTCTCCTCAAGAGCCATCTGAATCCAGTGACCAGATATTCATCAGGGTGATTGGAGATGACCCAGGATGAGGCATTTGAG
Source organism: Potorous gilbertii (assembly GCA_028658325.1). Classification (NCBI taxonomy): domain Eukaryota; kingdom Metazoa; phylum Chordata; class Mammalia; order Diprotodontia; family Potoroidae; genus Potorous; species Potorous gilbertii. The sequence continues at coordinate 75,128,913 of CM053774.1, read as the reverse complement.
GTTAAGTGACTTGCCCAAGGTCACGCAGCTAGTGAGTGTCAAGTGTCTGAGGTGAGATTTGAACTCAGGTTCTCCTGACTCCTGCACTGGTGTTTTATGAACTGCACCACCTAGCTGCCCCCAGAGGTAATTAATTAGTATTTTCTTTAAATTCTATATATAATCAATTACATTCTAATAAAAGGATATTACACAGGAGAATGGTTACCAGAAAATGTAATTTTGGTTTGGATCAAGAATTCTTAACCTATAGTCTGGGAATGTAAGGAAAGAAAAATTTCTTTTTTAATAACTATTTCAAAATAATGGATGTCCTTTGTAATCCTATGTATTTTTATTTAGTATATTATTTATTATGTTACTTATTTTAAATTTAATTTTATTTTGCTTTATCAGGCTTTAAAAGAGTATATGACACACAAAAAGATTGAGTCCCTGATCTAAGCAGTCACAGGGAATAGGGAACACTTTATAAGGAGGTTTATATGGGTGTTTGTTAAGAGGGAGTTGCTATGGCCCAAATATAATATACCACTGCCTTTGAAAAATCAACTATAGGCAAAACAATCCAATTCCTGAATCAGCAGGTGAGCTGTTGTGTCAGCAAAGTATCATCAAACACATACATTCACTTTTTAAATAAGAAATTTGAAAATGGATTATGTTGAGGTAAGAGATATGTGGAAGAGCTTAATCGCATACTTTGTCGGGGGGATAGCAAGCATATTATTTATTTTTAAATAGATTTTATTTTTCCAAATTACATGTAAAGACAATTTTTAATATTAATTTTTATAAACCTGAATTCTACATTTTCTCCCTCCCTCTCCATCCCCCCTTAAAAAGGTTATACATGTGCAATCATGAAAAACATTTGCATATTAGTCATCAACCACAGACTTTTAAGGGATTGAATAATTTTTACTATTTTTCCTTAGTATATTGTTCATACTTTACCTCAGTGATGAACCATCCTTCATCAGCCACTAATGTCAGAGGAGACACAAATTTTCCTTTCTTGTAATGAAACCTGGTGGGAATAGCCTCTTTCTCATAAACGGTCATGTGTTCCACCAGCTTCAGTTTGTTAGTTACCTACCAAGGAAATCAAAGAATAATGTGTTAAATTGCCCTGATTTTTAATGAACAATTGAGGTCCTAAATTGGATGGTCTTAATCTTAGCTCTATCATCAAAGTCTGGCTAATGGTTCAAAACACCAGCCAAAGAAGATGCCATTTGTAAAGTCCATGAGAAAGTTGTTTCTACCATTGAGCACAGTGATGCTGAGGGAGCAATTGTTTCTCAAATGAAGTATAGATACATTTGAAGGAGACAGTCTAGGACAGGGAAAGGGAAGGGTTTTCTCACTTATTGGGACTAAGGTGAGGGTAACTTGTGCACTCCTAATTGTGTGTGTATATGTATGTATATATATTTAGATGTGTGTTTGTGTGTATATGTGTATGTATATATGCACACACATATGTATATATGTCTCTGTGTGTATATGAATGTATACACACACACATATACCAAGACCTCTTTTAGTTCATTCAGTTGGTCTATGCAAGAGTATATTGTCCATACAAATGAAGACTTTAAGTGATTATACTTTCTGCTTTATAATTGTGTTGGTTAGAAAAGGACTAGGTTATTAAGGTCTTTGAATACCAAACGGAAGATTTTGTATCTGATCCTGGAAGTGAAATGGAGTCACTGGATTTTATTGAGTAGGGGAGTAATATGGTTTAGCCTGAGCTTTAGGGGAACCACTTTGCTGGCTGAATGGAGGATAGATTGGAGTGGAGAGAGATCTGAGGCAGGCAGATTCACTAGCAGTTCATTACAATAGTCTAGTTTTGAGGTTATGAGGGCCTGCACCAGCGTATCAGAGAGAAAGGGGTTTATTTGAGAGACGTTGCAAAGGCAAAATCAGCAGGTCAACAGATTGGCTATGGAGAGGTGAGAGATAGTAAGGAGGCAAGGATGACTCCTAGGTTGTGATCCTGAGACATGAGAAAATGATGTCACCCTCTATATTAATGGGGAAAGTAGAAATGAGGAGGGCTTTAGGAAGAAAAATTGTGAGTTCTGTTTCAGACATATTGAGTTTAAGATGTCTACTGAACATCCAGGCTGAGATGTCTGTAAGGCAGTTGATGACGTGAGATTGGAAATCATCAGCATAGAGATGGTAATTAAATCCATGGGAGCTGATGAGATCATCAAGTAGAATAGTATAGAGGGAGAAGAGTAGAGGGTCAAGGATGGAATTGTGTGAGACACCAGTGGTTAGAGTGTGTGATGAGGATACAGAAAAGAAGACTGGGAAGGAGTGGTCAGATGGGTAGGAAGAAAACCAGGAGGAATGGCATCCCCAAAACCTATTCCATGCTTAGCATAGTGCCTGGAATATACTTGATGCTTAATAAATGTTTGTTGTCTGATTAATTAAACTCCCACTATGTTCCAGGTCCAGCACTAGATATTGGTGATACAAGTACAAGCGAGGCATTCCTTGTCCTCAGGGAGCTTATATTCTAATAGGAGGCAATAATACATATAGGAAAATGATGACCAGGGAAGGGAATTTTGGAACTGTGAATGGAGACCTCTGCTCTAGGTGGGGATAGAAAAGAAATCAAATGAACTTATAGCATATATCTTCATATAAAAATTTCTGTTGGGAAAACTGCCGAAAATTTAATAAAACTGTGAGGTTTTATTTTCCAGCTTTTATCAAATAACTTCAGTTTAAATAGAAATTCCTCTTTAACTAAAATAGAGGTTTTCAGAATACAATCCTTGGATTTTCATAGATACACAACATAAAATTTTGTTTCATAAGCTCTTAAACTTGTAACTTTTTATGTGCGGAAGACAATGCCTTTTGGCAAAGGTACCTGACTTGGTTTTGGATCAAGGTTTATTTATGAATGTCTTTGCTTCTATCATTTATTTTTCAAAGGTGTCATTAAATCCTCCTTATACTCTCTGGGTTTATGGTAGCCTCTGTCTACCAGACTTGAGGCTTTTTTCCTTGTTGAAATGAAACTCATAAGATATACCAATAGTCTTTAAACTTTTAAAGTGTGTTTTACGATAGGCAGTGGTTTTGAGCAAGTGCCTGACCCATTTCTAAGACAAACTGACTTTGCAGCAGGAGGTAGAGGGTTGTAGCAAAGTCTCCATCTCATTTGGTACAAATTACTAGTGTCTGAAGCAAAATCTAAGGAATTTCTAACTCATTTCTTCCATCTTTGTCTTGTACATACTGTGGTCCACAAGAAGGTAGGTCATCGTGTGGAACTCTGCCACAGTCAGGTCGTGTATGGAGCACTGTGCTCATTGCTGGGTACCGCAGCTTCAGAAGGGCATGGAAAAACTTTAGAGCATCAGGAGGAAGAAGATCAGAATGATGAGGGCTGGGAATAATAGTAGGGAGAAGGAGGAGGAGGAGAAGAAGACGATGATAAATATAGAGGAGGAGGAGAAATAGGTGGAGAAGGAAAGGACAAAGACAAGGAGGAGAAGTATTTACATAGTGTTTTGAAGTTTGCAAAAAGCTTTATGAATTTTATTTCATTTGATCCTCACAACAGCTCTGAGAGGTAAGTAGGAAACTGAGTCAGGCAGAAGTGAAGTGATTTGTCTAGGGTCCCACAGCTAATAAGTGACTGAGGCTGGATTTGAACCGAGGTCTTCCTAATTTCTGTTCCCATGCTTCACTGTTCACACGTACCACCGTGCAACCTAGGTGCCTCTATGGGGATCAGTTACAAAACTGAGGAGTATGTAAAGAAGAGTGGGGGCAGGATGGTGGGGTGATTTGGGGTAGCCTGGGGCTGTCACTGGAAGTCGAATTAGGTATCTTCTACTTGATCTCCAGAAGGCAGAAGCAGAGGCACTGGGGAAAGTGTCAGAAAGATAAATTTTGATTTAATATGAAGAAAAGTTTCCTAATAATTAGCCCTATCCCAACATGAAACAGATCATTTCCTCTCACTGGTGGATTTCAAGCATAAGTTGGATGACCACTTGCCAAGAGTACTGTAGAGGGGATTCCTGTATAGTTTAAATAAGATGGCCTTTATGATCTATTCCAGATCTGAGTTTCTGGAATTCTATGTGATTATCTCAAAATATCCCATTGGTTGCTACATTGATTATACCAGTTTGTTTTCTATACATGGAAATGGCCCAAGACTGGTAGCAGCAGTACATGAGCAGGGTAAGACCCATGAGGGCAGCTAATGGCAAAGTGGGTAGGTAGTTGGTCCAATAATCCAATGCACTTGTGATCATATCAGTGTGTTTACTCCCTCCACCAAAAGAGATCACAACTTATCTACGCCTGGCCACACTTAGTGACACCTATTCCTGTTGTCCCATAAATTTTCCTTCCTTTAATTCTCTTAACAAGACATGGAACCCAGTGCTAACAGGATATCCATCAGTTATTACTTGGTCTCATCATGGAAGTAGTCCATTTCTTTTCTAGTCTTAATTGTTTGTCCTTCATTTTCTAGGAGGACCAGTGACACCAGAGGTAATGTCTTGACTTGCATGTGAATTGGATGTGAGGTAGAGCTGGGCAAAGTCATCAGCCTCGCTCTTTCTGAGTCATCAAAGTCTAATAGCAGGACTGATGGCCCCAAGATACAATGGATAACCTATCTTTGATGTCTGACCAAGCTCTAAGCACTCCACAGCACCTGCTTCAGCTACCTTCATGGCCACTGGAACAAAATGTTCTCACTTGTCCATCCTGCCAAAAGAAATTTTCATCTGCTTTAGGTAGACATCCCCCAACTCACCAATGGGTTTAATGCCCATTGGTTACCCTTTATCTGATTTACCTTGTCTGCTGAGATTGTTTACTGGGCTATGGCTATTGTGCATGTCACAGCTTCCTGGAGCCACAGGTGAGAGGGATCAGGTGGACACCAAAGTTCCTCCAATGACATCCTTTATAGCACTTTTGAAATGAGATCGCAAAACCCTAAAATGCCTTTCTCTGGTTGGGGAGATAATTCTTCTTTGCTGACATAAAATTAGTCAGCCACGTAAATGAGTCCATTCTTTCTGATTATTTTTAAATCAGCTAAAATAAGTGAATTGATAATTGAAGTAGAACACTACAGAATTGTAGATGGTGGCTCTTTCAAGAGGCAACTTTTGTGTCTAGTTCACAGAGTCATAGGATCTCAAAATTTAGAGACATAAGAGGTTATTTTGTCTTATCCATACCTGAAAAGGTATTCTTTATACAATATCCTGGACAAGTGGTCATCCAGGCACTACTTAAAGACTTCCCTCAGCTCAATATCACCTTCCAAGGTAGCCCACTCCACTTCTGGATGGCTCTCATTGTGAGCAAGTTTTTCTTCGTGTTCAATCAAAATTTGTCTCCCTCCAACTTCCATCCATTGCTTCTTGTTCTGCCCTTTCTGGTTCCAAAAACAAAAAAAGTCTAATCTTTTTTTTGCATCATTGCATTCATTCATCTACTTTAAAGTTGTTTTCATGCCACCTTTCTGCCTTGGCCAAATCTTTTCTTCTCTAGGCAAAATGTTCCAACTTCCTATAGTGATCCCCACAAAAAATGGCTGGTTTGACTATTGTACACCAGTACTGAACAAAGCATGAAACTAAGTTAAATGACTCCTCTTCATTATCCAGACACTGCTGCAGCTTGAAGACTAATCCCTGGGATATAACCCACCTGTGTCCATCTGTCTCCAAGTACTTTGCTATCAGAAATAATGAGGTGAAGTAGTAAAAGAGAATCCCCCTGTAACACTTCCCTGCTGCCACCAATACAACACTTCTTGCCTCTGAATGTTTCCCAGGCACTGGCCAAAGACTCACGACAGGACCCCGGTCCTTCATTTGCAGCAGATCGCTCAGGTTGATGTGTTCTTTCAGCTCAATCACTTTGTCCATCCAGAAAATGTCAGTCATTCCATGATCCGAGAAGAGAATGACATCTAGGGCATCTTGCAGTCCCCTCTCCTGTTGAATTGATGGAGACAATGGTTGTGATCAGAGGAGAAGACCTTCTCCCTCCTTGAAATTCTGTACGATTTTTAAAAAAAAAACAACAAATCAAAAGGGAAAGAGTCATCTCTCTTAATTTTGACTTTAGTGGTCTATTGATTTGCAGGAGACAGAATAAGTTGTTTCTTCTAACAGGACTTCCAAACTACAAATTCTGGGGTATTACTAGTCTATGTTATGCATTTTCTCTTAAAAAACAACCAAACAAGGTTGTTTTTGATTCACAGCTCATAATCACCGATGGCAGAACTCTGACATTTATAATATGGAAGCAAAGATCTGAGGTCCATTACTTTAACCAAGTGGTCCTCAAAGTGTGGTCCAATGACCTTCAGCGGTTCCTAAGATACTTTCAGGAATTCCAAGAGGTCAAAATGATTTTCATAGCAATGATAAGACATTTTAATTTCTAAAATAGTAAGTATCAATAGATATAACCCATATAAAATCTCTCTGGGGTCCTCAATCATGTCTAATAGTATAAATTGAACATGACTAACATGGAAATATGTTTTCCATGACTACACATATATAACCTGTATCAAATTGCTTGCCTTCCCAATGACAGGGGAATGGAGGGAGGGAAGGAAGGAGAGAATTTGGAATCCAGATTTTAAAAGTCTATTGTTAAAAATTCTTACATGTAATTGGAAAAAACAAAATATTTAAGAATTTTTAAAAAAAATCTACATGTGGTATACTGGAAAAAAATGATCTTTAGACCAAAAAGTTTGAGATGCTTTTCCTGGTCTTTCTTAATGCTAGGGCCTTCTCTCTATTGATTATCTCTTATTTATCCTATATTCGTGTATGTGTGTATATATTTAGATATGAATATAGACATAAGTATATATATGTATTGTGTATATATAGACATATACATGCATATATATGTATACATACACCTACATATACATACATATACACATAATATGCATATCCATATCCATACACATACTTATAAATACACATTGTACATGGTTGTTTCCCCCACTAGACTGTGAACCTGGAAACTATCTTTTATCCTTTTTTTTTAATATCCCCAGCTCTTAGCACTGGCCTAACAGCAGATATTTAATAATATTTATTTAATATTGACTAGCTGATTTAAATTATTTTGGCTTAGTGCTTTTCTTCTTTTCCAAAAACTTTGAAATATCTCTTACATCAAAAAACTTTGACATATCTCAACAAACCCTTGAGGCAGGATATGCAGACATCATCATTCCAGATTTACAGTTGCAGAAATGAGGCATATATAAAAGGTATAATAAGGCTGCTCTAAGGTCACATAACTAATGAATGATGGAGCTGGGGAGAGACACCATGTCTACCGCCAGTCCTGTGAGCTTCCCACTAGACTAGACCAACTGGGTTGCCCATAATAGTGGGAATTCTAGAGTCCTGAACCTGGTCTCTCAGTGAAGTCTTAGAATAATGTAGCTCAAGCTCATGTCAATATCATGGCTATGACTGAATATCAAGATCCTTCTGCTTCCAGGAGCTTTATGCCTTGAAGGAAGGAAAGAAAACCATTAAAGGCCCAGTTGAGAGACAGCATGAAATCTACCAGCATGCACATGTCAGCTTTTGTTGCTCTAACACTTACCTTGTAGGGAGCTAATAATGAGAGGGACTGTCTTGAAGGAGGGGGACAGTCAAGAAGACAAAAGAAAGAGTGAGGAGAGAGAAAAACAGGACAGCTGACACACTTTTTCCTTGCTTTAGGTCACCTGGATCCATTTGAGCATGTGTTGTAGGATGGTATCCACAGCTCTAAGGGCATTTTTCCTCTGAGTCGATGAAGGACCATAATGATGCCCTTCTACATCAATGCGTTCATAATAGATAGCAGCCAGATCAATTTTGCCGCTCCTGGAGTTGCAACAGAAAGAGAAGGGTGAAGCCTCTATGTATTCAATGACTTTACCATTTACTTCTTTAGGGTACTTTATCTTTATCTTTAATTATCTTTACATATCAAGTTTTTGGATGACAACTTGGTGTGGAGGCTATTTTGGGTCTTCACTGGCTAAGCTAATGGACCACAGTTTTTGGAGCAATTTGCCAAACTGAAAATTTTCAAATATGGACCCAGTAGCAAACTGTCATCAGAGGGGAATTATCCAGCTAGCTAAGGCTACAGTGGCTCAGCAAGAATGAGGTGGGTCACAGCAATTCAGGAAGCTCTCTCCTGAGGCATTAATAGTTGAGATCTGCATCTGAGGAGGGAGAAAGTTGCTGACAGCAGTGAATCATAGTTATTTTAAAAATAAACACTGCTAAAATATATTTTGTAGGATAAGGTTAAAAATGATAACTTAAATCATACTATCCACCTCCAGATACAGAGGTGATGGAATCAGAGTGCAGATTAAGACATTTCTTTTTTTGGACATGGCCAATTTAAGAATTGGTTTTGCTTGACTATATATTTTTGCAGTAGGTTTTGTTTTTCTTCCTTTCTTGTGTACAGAGTTAGAAGAGGGGGAAGGAGGAGGGAGAGAATGTATCCCTGAAAATAAAATAAAACTGAATTTTAAAAAATGATACCTTTAAATGAATTGGATAGAGTACTAGACAAGGAGACTGCAAAATACCTTAATTAAAACCAAGTTTCAGGCACTAACTAGCTGCATGATCCTGGGCACGTCTCTGTTGGTTCCCCTGGCCAAGTGCTAGGACAGAAGCATCTGTAGGGCATGAGGTGGAAACTGGCTACCAGTTCCTGGGAAGTCACTTCAAGCTGTACAGGGATCCAGCTGGAAGTGAGGGCTGAGCTAAGCTGGGCAGACCCACCTGGGGCCTCCATCTGCACCTGCAATGTTCAGATTCAGCAATACCAGGGCTGCTGCTACCAGTGGTTTCTCAACTCTGGCCTGAAACTGTTGATTGGATAAGCCCAGGAGCTAAATGAAAGAAGATGAAGTAAGGGGAGGGCCTCCTTCCCTGAGTCATTTCCCCATGAGGGCTATTTACAGCTTCTCACCTGAAGAGCTACAACTGGAATTCAAGTAAGGCACTTTGGACAGCCTCTCTAGAACTTTCTGTCCTCTCCTGCCTCTGTTTCTCCCTCCTTCTGCTCCAACCTAACTCCTGCTTCTCTCTTCATGCCACCCTCAGATTCAGATTCTTGCCCCTTGACAGCTCCACAAACCTCTCTTTATTCACCCCCACCCCTTTTTCCTTCTTCACCACTTTATTTATTGGTCCTGCCTTCTTGAATGGAACATGGATACAGGATAAACTGTTCTGGTCTTTTCCCTCCCTTCAAATACTCTTCCATAGTATTTCCTTCCACAAAGTGTTGACAGCTTACATTCCCCAGGGCTGAGTGCCCTAATTTCAAATATTCTATCCCATTTGCACATCAGAAAAAAGAGTTCTTTGTTCAACCAAGTTTTCTGATAGTAGAGTCATAGATTTAGAGCTGAAAGTGAGTTCAGAGGCTATATCATCTGACCCCTTCATTTTATAGATGAGAAAATCAAGGCCCACAGAGGTTAAGTGACTTGTCTAAGTATTTATTAAGCACCTACTATGTGCTAAGCACTGGGAATTCAAAGACAGATAAGACATGGAAAAGACAACAGATGGCTCTTTGTACTGAGGGTTATTCTTTTGTAAGCAGTTTGGAGGATCTTAAATATTTAATGGAAAATATGTATATGCACACATATATATTAAAGCAAGATTATGGAAGTGAGTACAAGAAATTCATAGAAATTAGAGAAAGTTTGTATGAACTGACACAGAGCAAACTAAGCCAAGCTAGGAGAACAATATATACTAATTATTACATTAATGCAAATGAATGAAAGATAACTAAAAAAAAAACTGCTGTTGGTATCTTTTGTTTTTTATATCACTTATATTTCCTATTATATTCCTCTCCCTCCCCCCAGCCTGAAAGGCCATCCTTTATAATTAAGAATAAGGAGAGGAGAAAATAATTCAGTGTATAGAAAAACAATGTATGAAAAAAGTCAGATATTATAGATAATGTTTCATGCCCAAAGTCCCTAACCTTTACAAAGAAGAGTTGTCTTCTCTTTTCTTTGGGGTCTTAGTCATGGTAATTTGGAAGCATTTTATTAAAGAATGATAGACAAGCTGAATGCTGAGGAATTGAAATTACTGAAGGTAGCTCTGGAGAATCCACCCCCCTTTTTTTGTTGTTCAGACAGGTGGGATACCATGAGTTTGAAATGCTGCATATCCTATCAGTCGCATATCCTTCAGCTACCATATGAGTTGATTTTGCTTAACTGTTTTGCCTTGTTACAAAGGAAGGCTCATTTGGTGATAGAGTGGAGAAGTATCTGGAAAGGAATTTGACATAAACACAGAAAGACTCAATAACACTTTTAAAAGAATTACAAAATTAGGCCTATGCATTGCTTTGCCAAAAAGGTCTGATGATTCCTCACAGCATGGTGGCACATCTGGGTTCTTGAGGGCTGTTCTAGGAAAGTACAAGCTTTGGAAAGGCAGGGATGAGAGCATGGGTAATTATGTGGGAATGACATAGCAAAGAGACTTTCCACCAGAGGACTAGTCAACACATCATGAATTCTTTGACCACAACAACTCATTAAAAAATCTGCTGAGATAAGGAGGGGTTTAGATCCTCATTAGTGGATAGCATCCACCCTGACACAAAGAGGTGTTCTTGAAGTGTTGAAATATGCTGTTTGGTGCCTCTAATAATAGGCATTTATGAAACCATTTGCAAAGTTTTTCCCCTATTATTCCATGGAAGTTGTGTCTAAAGTGAAAGTTTATCTGTCCTTGGTCTAGATCGATAGCAGATACCTAGAAAGATTAGATATCAGTGTGCCAATCTTAAGTTAGTCAGTTGATCACTGAGAAGTCAGTCAATTAGCACTTAAGTTTCTGCTATGTGCCAGGAATTGTTGGAGGCAGTGGAGAAGCTAAAGACATTCTAGAAGGAGAAAAAATCTGCATATCAATCCATAAGCATTTATTAAGCTCAATGTATGCCAGGCACTTGTCTTGCTGTTCCTCAAACAAGTCATTTCTTTGGTGGCCTCCATACTTGGAGGACTCTTCTTCCACCTTTCTGCCTTGCAGTTTCCCTGACTTTTGTCAAGTCCCTGTCAAAATCTTGCCTTCTACCTGATTTTCCTTAATTCTGTCTTCCCTCTATTGTCTCCAATTTATTATACACACATCTTATTTGCACACAGTTGTTTTCATGTTGTCTCCCCCATTAAACCATGAGCTCCCTGTCTTTTGCCTTCCTTTGTATCCCCAGGGCCTGGCACACAGTAGGCATTCACCCAAAGTCACATGTATCATAAAAGCAAGAGTTCAGTTTGAGCTACCTTCTCTTTTCAGATTTTAAACATGTAAAGTGGGTTGGGAAGAGCACGGCCAATGAGCCCAGTCCTTAGAAGTGTTGAGGTTTAGAGGTGCTGGGACCCCAAAATAACACACAGTTCTTGTCCAAATGAATTAGACCCAAACTTTCCTTCAATCAAAGAAAACAAGATTAAAACACTGTCCAAGGTGGGCATGATTCTAAAAATCCTCCATATTGGCCAGACTCTTAAGGAATCTCAGCATTGCGGAAGCTTGTATTGACAAGTGGGCTTGATTGAATCTGAGCACTTTAATGGAAACAAGATGGATATTATATACATTAAGACTGTGGGAAGGATCTAGGATTGGTCAAGTAGTCTGGGATGATTGGAGAAGCAAGAAGACTTTGGCTTGTTAGCGTCTTTTGAATGTATCCTTGGTTCTGACTCTGCAGGGAATTAAAATGCATGATATACAGGTGGGAAAAACCCTGTCAGAAGCAAGTACAGTGAGTGCACTTTGCTGGTATAATTCCCATGTGTCCTTCTCCTGACTGGCTGTGTTTGAGTGAGAAGTCAAGGGCTGCTGTAAACCTCCTGGTGGGTTCAGAGCTTTTGTGCCTTTAGCTCCCCAACCAGACTGCTGCCATGTTGCCTATGAATACATGGCTTTATTGTTTCTTCCACCATTATTATTTCTGTTCTTTCTTGCGTTAGGCAAAATGAAGAAGACAGGGCTACAACTTTAGAAGTGTCAAAAGATCAGGAAAGAGGGTCCTCCAAAGGTCCAGGAGCTGGAGTTTGCGGTCCACCAGCACAGCTATTGAGACCCAGCCCAGCAGCAGACTGAGCCTGAAACCCAGATGCTAGGTCCCGCAAGAAGGGACTCATCCATTGCTGTTGCTACATTCAGAAGTAGACTCAATAAGTGAACATAATGGTATAAAGTTATTCTTTCCACATCATGGAGATTAGGGATGCTGTGGCCCCATGCACTAGAAAAAAATTTGGCCCTCTTTTGTACCAGAGAAAAAGTCTGAATTATTATGATGTTAAAAGATAAAATATGATGATACAGTATTATATATATGCTATGAATTTGAATATGAAACGAACTATATATATGTAATGAATTTCTGACTTTTAAGCTTTTTCTGTCATCTATAAGCCTTTATGTGTTGTTTGTGACTTCCACCAAACTCCCTCCAAATTCCCATTTAACTTCTTATATTAATGTGTGATATATCAAAACCATAATGGGGAAAGTTGTGATGTGGAAGGGATAACTAACTGTAAATGCTTTGTAGAAATTGCTTTAGATTTCAGCCTACTCTTTTTAGGGACTAAGGAGGTTAGGAGAGAATGCACCCTGAGGTGTTGGGAGGAAATGTCTTATATCTTCAGTTTGTATATTTTTCCCTCAGTAAATATCTTTACTAAAATCCAATTGATGTTAATTGGTTAAATGATACCAAGACATTAATTGATGATGTAAAGGAGATTCTAACTATAACTGGTGATTGATATTGAGGAAAATACACCAGAATGGGAATCTGAACTGTAGCCCTGGAAATACTGCTAGAAACCAGAGAGGGAAATATAGCTTTGCCTCGGAGATCTGATGCATCATTGTGAGTGTAGATCAGGCTGAGGATCACCAGACCTTTAGATGGGGTACCTATATTTACTACATCCTGCTCTTTGTATAAGGAACATGCATTCCTGCAAATGGTCAGAAGTTATAATTTAGCTGCATCTACTCTACCAACAAAACTGGACAGTAAATTCAGAAATTTTCCACTTTAATTTTCCATAAGTCATTTAGTTTCCTGATCTGCTTGGACTACCTACATCACAGGGCTCAGAAGGTCATAGAACTAGAAATGGAAGGGACTACCTTAGAGATCAGCTAATCCAACTCCAACATTTTGCAAATAAGGAAACTGAGGCCTAGGAAAGTTAACTGATTTACTCTAGGTCAGATGGGTAGTTAGTTGACAGAGGAAGGATTTGAACTCAGGCTAATGAGAGGAAAGCATCATATACATGTGAAATATATGACTATTATGATATCTACAAATGTCCCTAGGACACACTTTTTAGTGACTTTATGCTGCTCTAACTCATGTTCTGGGTATATCATAAAGTTAGGTAACACAGTGTGGTAGAAAGAGCACTTTTTCAAATACCAGTTTTGCCAGCTACTACCTATGTGACCTTAGTTAAGTCTCTTCCTTTCTCTTGGCCCCAGTTTTCTCATCATTGGGCTAGATGACCTCAAAAGTCCTTTCCAACTCTAAATCCATGATGCTCTGAAATGCTGGTTTCCATTTAAGTAAAATTGTTCATCATTAAATTTATAAATAAAAGACTTCTGGGCCCCTCTGGATAAGCATCATCACCCCACCCTTATCAACAAACTGCAATAGACATTATTTGGGTGTTGCTCACAGATGATATTGTCTTCATTCACACTTGTTAATGTGTGAATGACTGATTCTAATTCTTTTTGGGTCTCTAGAGAACTGAAATCAAGTGATTATAGAGGCCCACAAGTTAATGGTTATGTGGTGTGTTTTCCATATGAGATTTCCAGACATAGTAGCAAAGTTTCTGAATGTCTGTCACTCACTGTCTATAAGAACTTGGGCAAGTCATTTATCAGACCTCAGGTTCCTCATCTGTAAAATGAAGGGGTTAGATTAAACAGTCTCAGCCATGCCTTACAGTTCAAATGCTCTTTTGATACCTTCATAACAGAGACTTTCCATTACCATGTTGAAATTAGCTACAAGGAGACACAAGCTCCCTGACATTATTCCCTTGGTGCTTATACGTCAGTGATCTGGCATATGAAAATTTAACACTTCACAATTCCAATTGCCTAGACATTTGTACTCAGAGGGCAGACTGGAAGTAATAGATGGGAGCTATATATAGTTACATATAGGTTTTATATATGTATATATTTATATGTATATATATATATATATATATGTAGATTTAGGCTCTATAGTCATAGATGATAGGGAGATAGATAGATAGATAGATTGATTTAGACTCTGTTAGGAAAAACTTTCTGGCATAGTAGATAGAGACCTAAACTTGGAATCAGAAAGACCTGAGTTCAAATCCTGATTCAGAAATTTAGTAGCTCTGTGCCCCTCTACAAGTTACTTACCTCTTCAGTCCCAGTTTCCTCATCTGTAGAAAAGGGAAAATATTATACCTACCTCAAGGGTTAGTGTGAGACTCAAATGAAATGATATATGATAAAAATTTTTCAAATCTGAAATAGAGGCTGTAACAGTCAACCTCTTTCAATACCTATCAATACTAATGCCACATAATATACCAAACAAAATCTGGCCCTTGAGATGCCTTCCAAGTGTGAATGGTATGATAGCAAATAAATAGAATTACACTAAAAAAACAAACAAACCTGGGACAATTAGGTGGCATGGTGGATAGAGAACCAGTCCTGAGTTCAAATCCAGCCTCAGACACTTATTAGCTCTGTGACCCAAGGCAAGTCACTTTACTCAAATTGTCTAAAGAAAAAAATCCCAGTACTGGAATGTGCTGCCTTGAAAAGTAGTGGGTTTCTTTCATTGGAGGTCATTAAGCCAGGACTGGATGGCCACTTGGGAATGCTGCAATCAGAGATATATTAACAGATGTGAGTTGGATTAGCTGGTTTCTGGGGTTCCTTCCCACTCCATATTCTGCAATATTAGAACTAAGAGGGATCTTACAAATCATCTAATCACATCTCATTTTTTTTGGCTTATTTTGTTTGATGACCATTCCCAGGATTCTCTTCCTCTGGGTTCATGGGTGAATGTGGGAAATGTCCATTTTGATGTGACCATGAATTGCTATAAATGGAAAATTCCTAGAACTCTTTTTCAACCCTTTACAATTTTAGGGTATTCCTTAATTATTTCCAATTTATCCTGCTTAAAGCTTGCTTGTTATCTCCCCCTGAGGACCAGGACTGTCATGGGCTTCTTTTTGTATACCCAACACTTAGTACAATATATGGTAGGCACCTAATAAATATTTATTGATTGATTAATCCTCATTAATTCTGGATTTGAACTCAAGTCTTTCTGATTCCAAGTTTAGGTCTCTATCTACTATGCCAGAAAGTTTTTCCTGACAGAGTCTAAATCTATCTATCTATCTATCAATCTTTCTATCATCTATCTATGACTATAAAGTCTGATTAAACAAGCAGGAGCCATCTTGTGCAACTGAGACCACTGTAACATTGATGAACATCCATGAAGTACTTCCAGGAGAAGTCTGGAGATTCTAGATGTGATACATCCTGGTAATCTCTGGGCATCTTACATGCACACACCACAGCCACTAACTCTCTACCCATCCAGGCAAGGGTCACAGATTCATTGGAATGAAGCTATGACTAAAAGCTGCTCCAAATCTGGGATATCTATGACTCACAAATGGCGTCTGTCTATTTTTCAAAAATTTGAATATTCTTCCACTCACCAGGCAATTTTCAGGAGCCTGAGGGCTTTAACCTGTTCAGAGTTAAGGAAAATCATAGTCACCAGGTGTTTTTCCCATGAACCTGGATTGTGTCAAAACTCAGCTCATTTGTAACTGAATGGCAGTATTCTGAAAGATGGGTGCAAATGCCTGCAGATATGTTTCCTAGTTATTTATAGCCTCGAGGCCCAGGAGATCAGTTGAGAACATGTGTGGCCATCATGACCTAACTTTCCTGAGTTCCTCTGGTGCCTCTAGCCTGACTTCCCAGGCTCCTGCTGGAAAAGAAGACTGCTATTTGTACAAAGAGAACTGGGCCCATCCCATCCACCAGCAAATGTGCCATCAATTTAGGATCTGACTCTTGGTCCTTAAAACTCCTTAATTAAATGCATCATGTCCCTTCTCTGATTCTTCTTCACCATAAGGAGAAGTCACTAAAGTGCCTTGAGAGGCAGCAAGACAGTGGAAAAAACACTGTCTGGACTCAGAGGGCCTGGCTCTA
The DNA here is from genome assembly GCA_028658325.1 of Potorous gilbertii. Taxonomy (NCBI): domain Eukaryota; kingdom Metazoa; phylum Chordata; class Mammalia; order Diprotodontia; family Potoroidae; genus Potorous; species Potorous gilbertii. Next base: position 75,112,507 of record CM053774.1, on the reverse strand, counting down.
ACATTTATCACCTATGTAACCTTGGGCAAGTCACTCATCCTCCATGGACTTCTAGATCCTCATCTGTGAAAATGGGAGAGTTGGCTTAGCTGGTCTCTAAAGTCCCTTCCTGCTCTGTCTATGATGCTTGAAAGTATATCATGAAATCTTAGTAGCATGTTTTATAGTAGCAAGAGCAAAACATAACAAAACAAACCCATAGAGTGCTGCTCATAAATTAGAGAATGGTTGAATGAGGTGGAATATACAAGCATAATAGAGGATTATTATTTCGTGAGTTAACAAGAGCAAGACACATGCAGGAAAATGTGGGAAGACTTGTATGAACTGATGCAGAGGGATGTGAGCAGGAACCAGAAGCATTGTTCATACAACGTACAACAAAAATAGCGTGGAGTCCAAACTCCATTTGATTGCAGTGCCCAACTCTGGTCCTGAAAGGCTTCACCTCTGCAGAGAGGAGAAGAACCAAGGATACAAATCGAGTATCAGAAGAAGTCATTCAGTTTGTTTTGTTTAAATATGTTTCTTTGTTTCAAGGAAGGGATTCAAAGCCATAATAGAAGAGAAATGTTTTAGTGTAAAAACAAGACAGCAATAAAACCATTTTGTAAAAGGGAGGAAAAACTAATGGAAGACGGAAGAAGAGACTGAGGAACTTTGGCCCTCTTTCTCCTTCTAGTTCTTTTTTTCTTCCTTCCTTCCTTTCTTCTTTCCTCTGTTCCCTCCTTCCTTCAGTCCCTTTCTTCCTTCCTCCTTTACTTCTCCCTTCCTCACTCCCTCTCTCCCTTTCTTAATTCCTTTCTCCTTTCCTCCCTCCTTCCCTTCATTCCTCTATCCCTCCTTTCCTTCTCCCTCTTTTCCTCTTTTTCTTCCTTCTCTGTCACTTCTCCCTCCCCTGTCATTCATTCCTCTTTCCTTCCCCTGCTTTTCCTTGTTAATTTTCCTGTTTATTTTCCCCTTCTCTCCTTCCCTTTCCAATTCCTATTTTTGTATATGTGCCTAGAGCAGGCAAAGAGACTTCTTTCTTCCTCCTTCTTTGGAGAAAGCAGTTTGGGGTAAAGAGATCTGAAAACAGGCGGTGGCTCCCCTGTGACCTGTGTGAAGAACCATTTCATAGTCTTCAGTTTCCTTTATTGGCATTAGCAGCTGCTGAAGCTCTGGGGCCCTGAATGAATGAGCTTTTGATAGGTTTTCTCAGTACTCTGGAGCTTGACAAAAGAACAGCTTGCAGGACCCATACTTCCATAGCGCCATCCCTCCTTGACCAGACCTTTTGTGATTCTGTATGTCTGCTGGGGAGAGACTTCTAGCCAACTGCCTGGATCTGTTCCAGCTAGCTTAGCCAGCCAGACCTAGCAGCAGTGAAGTGTTTGATGACAGCCTCTTTCCTCCAGCCTCCCGCCCCGTACCAATAATGTGCTGATTGATGCTCATTTCTCCAGGACAGCCTGGGGTGTGGGCTCAAGGCGCTGTTTTAGGAATTCTGGGACAGTGAACCTGGCACTGATGTTGAGGCATGGTCTGCAGGGCCCAAGCAGCAGGAGGACTCCCTCATAAATGCTGATTGTTCAGGGATGTTATGAACTACTTTTCCAGTCTGTCTGAGAAGTCCACAGTAAGGGATAGTGAAAAGCAGGGTGGTTGGTAGGAGAGACGCCATCATCTTGTGGAAAAAAGACTGTACCTGGGATCAGGACACAGATCAGAGGAGACCTAGGCTTCAAACACTTATATGACCACGGGAAAGGCATTTAACCTTTCTGTGCCCCAGTGGTTCAACCTGTAAAATGACGATGATAACTCCTGTAATACCAGCCTGACAGGGTAGTTGTAAGCAAAGTAAATGATTCCCACAAATCAGTTATGTTCTGGTATGAAATTGAGTTCATACAAAATTCTAGAATGTAATATGAAGGGAATGATGGTGAAATCTAGGAAAAAACTATGGGGATCCCAGAGAGTCAGTTGGACTTCATTGAGAACAGGTTATGTCATGTCAGAAAAACCTCATTTTCTTCTTTGACAGAGTCTGGTAAGACTGATGAGTCAGAGGAGTCACATACACATACACACATTGGTATATGTATGATTTTATATATGTATATAATATATACACACACGTACTCACATGATTTTTCTACATAATACTGTTGTGGTTCAGTTATTTTTCAGTTGGATCTGACTTTTCATGACCCTGTTTGGGTTTTTATCAGCAAAGATACCAGAGTGGTTTGCATTTTCCTTCCCCAGCTCAATTTACAGATGAGAAAACTGAGACAAACTGGTGAAGTGACTTGCCCCAGGGTCACAAAGCTAGTAAGTATCTGAGGCTAGATTTGAACTCAGAAAGATGAGTCTTCCTGTCTCTAAACCTGGCACTCTATTTACTCTGCCACCAAGCAGCATCTAAGTATATCACATATGTGAAATTCTTAGGTAACCTATATATATATTAGTATGTATAAATTTATTATAAGATGTATAATTTATAAATATATGTATATATGATTATATGAATATATATGTGCATATATATACATTCCTCTTTCCTTAGAGAAGTAGGGCACTCTGAATGCACAATGAGGTGTACAATATCTGGTAAGGCTACTGTGTTAGTTGGTTTCACTTAAATGTTTACAGATAGGTATATAGGTAGATGACAGGTAAATAAAAAAGAAGGAAGATAGAAAGATAGATGATAGAAAGGAAAATAGAAAGATAGATGATAGGAAGATAGAAAGAAATACAGGAAAATAGATAGATAGAGGAGTGTGTGTATAGTTTAGCAAAGGATTGCATATACACCATTTACCAAATGATCTCTCTGTTTCTATCTGTGTCTCTGATTCTTCTGACCACCCTTCTAATCAGTGATAGGTTTATCAGTCTGATAACCCTATCAAATAGATTTATAGATAAAGTTATATAGACACAAAAACAGACAAAGATTCACAAAATAAATATACAGTCTAAGACTTATGTATGTATTTATGTAGATGTAGATCTCTCTCTCTCTCTCATTGCATATATATATATATATATATATATATATATATATATATATATATATACATATAGCTCTCCTTTAGGAGCTTGTGAACAACTCACTGGCTGAGTGACACACATGCAGCTACCAGTTTGGGGACCTGATTGTTGTATCCCTTGCAACTGGGGTAACACACACCTACTGATGTGATTGGGGTAATTGGCAGGGCTGAGGGAATGAATGAGTAGAAAGGCATTTATTAATCACTTGTTATGTACCAGCCCCTTGCTAAGTACCCACCTGAGAGAAGGGTGGAGTTCAAGTCAAGAATAAATACAACAAATACAAAACAAATACAAATAAATACAAAGAGTAAATGCAAAATATTGTTGGATTCCATCCCGGAACTACTCTTGAACAAAAGTTCCTATCTTCCCTAGAATTAGGCTTCCACCACACCTCTGGGGAATCCAATCCAAATTATGTCCCTGGAGGTTACTGCCCCCTTTTCGAGGTCCTCTTCTATGTTGTCTTCCTTACTTAGAATGTAAGCTTTTTGAGCTGGGTGGTATAATGGATAAAGCATTGGGCCTGGAGTCAGGAAGACTCATTATACTGAGTTCAATCTGACCTCAGACACTTACTAGCTGTGTGACCCTAGGCAACTCACTTAACCCCGTTTGTCTCAGTTTCCTCATCTGTAAAATGAACTGGAGAAGGAAATGGTAGACTACTCCAGTATCTTTGCCAAGAAAACCTCAAATGGGTTCATGAAGAGTTGTACACAACTGAAAAATGACTAAACAACAACAGTAAGGTTTTTTGAGGGCAAGGATAGCCTTACTTCCTTGTATTTATATCCTCAATACTTAGCACAGTCCCAGGCATGTAGGAAACACTTAATAAATGCTCTGTTTATCTATCTATCTATCTATCTATCTATCTACCTATCCATCCGTCCTTTTAGCCATCTATCCCTCTACCTATGTAATCATCTATGATTCCCCTCATCCACCACTTTGATAACCCTAACAAAAATTCATACATACATACATACATATATATATATATATATATATATATATATATATATATATTATATGTATATATACATATATGGAGACAGAGAGGAGGGGAGAGTTTATCTTGAGTTTAGCAAAGTATTTTGCCAAATCTTTCCTGTTCTCCTTATGGACAGGATGGAGAGATGTGGGCTAGATGATAGTACTGGTTCAGGGTAGTTCAGAATTCAGAACTGGCTGAATGAATGGACCCAAAGACTAAAGGTTCACTGTAACTGTAAAAGGCAGTGCCTAGGACAGTCCCCCAGTGTTCTGTGCTATTTACTATTAGAATCAATAACTTGGATAATGTCCTAGATGGTCAGCCAATCAAATTTTCAGATAACTCAAAGCTGGGTGGGAAAGCTAATTCACTGGATGACAGGGCCAGAATTTGACAGACTAGAAGACTGAGTTGAATCTAATAAGATGAAATTCAGTGAGGATACCTGCAAAGGTTTAAGTAGGAGTTTTAAAAAATCACTTCCATGAGTACAAGATGAAGAGGGTATAGCTAAACAATAAAACAGTATGTTCAATATAAATCAATAGTATGATGGACTATATATATATACACATATACATATATTATGGTAGCCAAGACAGGTAATGGATGACCTCCTAAGTGATATTACATGAGATATAACATCCTGAGATGCCCTGGTCTGACCATATCCAAGTGTTGCGATCTGTTTCAAATCCCACAGTTTATGAATGACATCTTTGACTATCTACAGGATGGTGACAGGGGTGTGTTGGATCTGGTTCTTGAGGGCTGATTGTTAAATTTTCAGTGTGAGTAGTTATACTTCAAAAATTAACAAATGTTACAAATCAGCACTTGATTTATTGTTTTTTTGATGGTCTAGACTTTTTAAAATGATGGAGAAAATGTTAAGAATGCAAATTAAACTTAAATGTATGTCCTATGTACTTTTTTTTTGGAGAGTTGGTTGTTAAACATTTAACTGTACACTCCCAGGAGAAGGGCCTTGATTACATGCCACATGAAGGTCAGGATGTTTAACCTAGAGAAAAGACTTGAGGGAAGGTTGGAATTCAGGAGAGTTGGATCTGAAGGACTATTGTGCAGAAGAAAGACTTAGAATTATTCAATTGGTCCTGGTGGCAGAATTATGAATAATGAGTAGAAGTTAACAAAGATATTTATTTAGGCTCAATAGAATTGCATAAATGTGAGTTATTTTTATTATTAATTACCATCCAAGGTCATGCAGTTATGATATCTAGTTCATATGATAAAATAATCTTCACTAATGTGTTCATGGAGAGGATTGTCCCTCCTTTCCCAGGCACCATATGTCTGCAGCAGGCAGGAGGGAGAAAATATGCTTTGACAGGCAGAATTCCACAGTACCTCTCAAATTACATAGCTCATGCATAAAATAATAAGTATAGTAACAACTCATTGCTATGAACACTTTCCTTACAATAAATCTATGAGGTTGGTGGTATGTGTTAGTTATTATCCATAGACACACAATGAGGTAACAAGTTCAGGAAGTTAAGGGGTTTGCCCAGAGTCACTCAACTGGGAATGGGGCATGCTCCTGACAACCAGCTCAGTACTGTTTCCACCACACTGTGCTGCCTTGTGGGGCCAGTACGGTGCTAGGTCTATATGGAAACAAAGAGCCAGAGCCATCTGTGGAACACATAAGATCATAGATTTAGAGCCAAAGGGGTCTTTAGACATCATTTGGTTTAGCACTCTCATTTTACAAACAAGGAGAGTGTGACTCAGAGATATAGTGACTGCCCAAGGTCACACAAGTGGCAAGAGGCAAAACCAGGATTCAAACCTGCTTCTTCTACCTCTCATGATGTTTTCCCTTTTCTCTGGGGCTTCTACTGCCAAGTACTGAGTTCTTATTCATTCTCCTGGTATCCTGAAATACAGTGAGAAGGATAAGATCTTTGTTGTTCAATCATTTCAGTTGTGTCCAACTCTTTGTAAACCCATTTGGGGTTTTCTTGGAGAGGATACTGGAGTGGTTTGCCATTTTCTTCTCCAGTTCATTTTACAGATGAGGAAACTGAGGCAAACAGGATTTAGTGACTTGCTGAGGGTCACACAGCCAGCAAACGTCTGAGGTTGAATTTGTGCTCAGGAAGCTGAGTCTTCCTGACTCTAGGTCCAGGGCTCTATCCACTGCATCACCCAGCTGCCCTGATAGAATTATGGATCCCCAGAAACTTAGAGCCCAAAAGTACCTTGGGGCATCCTTTTAACTGACCCTTCTATCTGACGAACAAGGCTAGTAAGATGTGGGGCCTCATGCTTAGACTGGCTGGGACATTCTATACTAGCTAACCAGCCTCAATAATGAAAAAACTCCACCAAGCCTCTCCTTTGCCTTCTTTGTGATGAGCAGAGAGCTCTTTTTGTACGGGCTTAGATGGGACAGCTGTGGGAAGCAGATAGGCTATCCCCCCACAGAGTGACACAGCAGGGCAGGGAGCAGCTGTTGGAAGAAGCCAAGAGCAGAACTCAGCCAGCAGACCAGGGACAGCTGCTTCCACTCACTTCCTGGTGGCGGTGATGGAAAGCAGACCCATAGAACAAAGCATCAGAACATTCCCAGACATCCAGGATTTTGATTGGACTGGTCATGTTCTAGCCAGAGCATACTTCAAGAGACTATGGAAGATTGTCATCTACACAACAGACCGGGACAAAGTCACTGACAGTTGCAAACTCACTTGATTCGGATCAACAAGCATTTATTAAGCAACCACTGCATGCAGGGCTCACAGGAGCATAAATTCAGAGCCTTGGAAGCCACAGAGTCCAACTTCATTTTATAGTTTAGAAAACTGAGGTCAGTGGAGGTTAAGTATTTGCCCTAGGTTGCACAAAGCTGGAATTTGAACCCGGAGCCTCTGACTCCAAAATCAGCCCTCTTTCCATTGTTCTTGCCTCTTTTAGGGGAGGCAGATTGGTGTAGGGGAGTGGTAGGATAGTGTGAGGACTTACAAGAATAAAAATGAAAAGCATCTCCCGTTGTGCCTCAACCCAGCACATCCTAAGAGGGCAGATCCCTCTAACTGGGAGACCCATTTGACTTTGTGGCAAATCAGGAGAGTAAATCAGGGGTGTGACCTAGGTTAGTTAGGTATAAAGAGAGTTGAGACAATGGCGTCCAGCCCTGGGCTGGCTTTGCTGCTTCAATGAATGTGTAAGACTATATTGAGGCAATCTTTAATGAAAGACAGAGACAGAGAAGAAGAGGAGGAGGAAAGGAGAAGGAGAGACAGAGGCATACAGACAGAGACAGAGACATACAAAGACAGAGAGACACACAGAGACAGACATACAGAAAGAGGCAAAGAGAGACTTGAAAAAAGATAAAAACAGATACAGAGGACAGAGACACAGAGACACAGAGAGATGGAGTGAGAAGAGAGATAGACACTGAGGGTGAGAGGGAGGGAAGAAGGGAGAGAGAGAGAGAGACATGCAAATATTCCACCAGTTGATTGGAAGAGAATTGTAATGACCCATGTGTTTCTGGCCCTTTAAGATTTACCCATTTCGGGATCATGTCTTGGAGGAGATCAAGGTAAACGGTGAGAGAGAAATGTAGTGGGAGGAGAGAGGGTGAAATGGAATGGGATAAATTATCTCTCATAGAAGAGGCAGGCAGGAGACTTCTTAGTGGAGGGAAAAAGAGGAGAGT
>CM053774.1:75039447-75104256 GCA_028658325.1 Potorous gilbertii | reverse complement strand
ACTGCCCTGATATTCTAGAACCAGAGGGCAAAATAAGTATTCAAGGAATCCACCAATCACCACCTGAAAGAGATCCAAAAAGAGAAACTCCTAGGAACATTGTGGCCAAATTCCAGAGTTCCCAGGTCAAGGAGAAAATATTGCAAGCAGCTAGAAAGAAACAATTCCAGTATTGTGGAAATACAATCAGGATAACACAAGATCTAACAGCTTCTACATTAAGGGATTGAAGGGCGTGGAATAGGATATTCCAGAAGTCAAAGGAACTAGGACTAAGACAAAGAATCACCTACCCAACAAAACTGAGTATAATAATTCAGGGGGGTAAAAATGGTCTTTAAATGAAATAGAGGACTTCCCAGCATTCTTGATGAAAAGACCAGAGCTGAAAAGAAAATTTGACTTTCAAACACAAGAATGAAGAGAAGCATGAAAAGGTGAGCAGCAAAGAGAAATCATAAGGGACTAAAGTTAAACTGTTTACATAATATTTGTAACTCTTGAAACTTTTTTCAGTATCTGGGTAGTTGGTGGGATTACACACACACACACACACACACACACACACACAGAGAGAGAGAGAGAGAGCACAAGATGAGTTGAATAGAATGGGATGATATCTAAAGAAATGAAATTAAGGTGTGAGAGGGGAATATATTGGGAGAAGAAAGGGAGAAATGGAATGGGGCAAATTATCTCTCATTAAAGAGGCAAGTGGAGGGAAAAAATTGGGGAGGTGAGAGGAAACATGAAATTAACTCTCATCACATTTGACTCAAGGAAGGATTAAAATGCACACTCATTTTGGTATGTAAATCTATCTTACAATACAGGAAAGTGGAAGAGAAGGGGATAAGCAGGGTGGGGGAGATGATGGACGGGAGGACAATAAGAGGAGGGAGCAATTAGAAGTCAACACTCTTGGGGAGGGACAAGGTTAAAAGAGAGAATAGAAGAAATGTGGGGGCAGGATAGGATGGAAGGAAATATAGTTAGTCTTACACAATATGATTATTATGGAAGTCATTTGCAAAACTCCACATATATAGTCTATATTGTATTACTTGCCTTCCAAATGGGGATGGGTGGGGAGGGAGGAAGGAAGAGAAGTTGGAACTCAAAGTTTTAGGAAAACGTGTTGAGTATTGTTCTTGCATACAACTGGGAAATAAGAAATACAGGTAATGGGGTATAGAACTTTATCTTCCCCTACAAGACAAAAGAGAAGATGGGGATAAGGGAAGGGAGGGATGGTAGAAGGGAGGGCTGATTGGTGATAGGAGTAATTAGAATGCTCAAAGTTTTGGGGAGGGGGGAGGAAAGAAATGGAGAGAAAATTTGAAAATAAAAATTTTGTGGAAATGAATGTTGAAAACTTAAATAAAAAAATAAAATCCTGACTCTCAAAAATGAAAAAAAAAGAAAGTAAGGTTCATACACTCCCTCTCATCTCTGCCCTCTTCCCTTCTACTATAAAAACGTTTCCTTGCCTCTTTTATGTGAGATAATTTACTCCATTCTACTTCTCCCTTTCACTTCCTGCCAGTACATTCCTCTCTTACCCATTACTTTTATTTTTTAGATACCATCCCTTCATATTCAACTCACACCTGTGCCTTCTGTCTATATATATTTCTTTTAACCACCCTAATAATGAAAAAATTGTTATGAGTTACAAATATAGTCTTCACACGTAGGAATGTAAGCAGTTTAACCATATTAAATCCCTTATGATTTCCCTTTCCTGTTTACCTTTTTATATTTCTCTTGAGTCTTGTATTTGAAAGCCAAATTTTATACTCAGCTCTGGTCTTTTCATCAAGAATGCTTGAAAATTCTCTATTTCATTGAATTTCTATTTTTCTCCCTGGAGGATTATACTCAGTTTTCCTGGGTAGGTGTTTCTTGGTTGTAATACTGGCTCCTTTACCTTCCCAGAATATCATATTCCAAGCCCTCTGATCCTTTAATGTAGAAGCTGTTAAGAAGCTTGTGTTATCTGGACCGTGGCTCCACAATACTTAATTTGTTTCTTTCTGGCTGCTCACAATATTTTCTCCTTGACATGGGAAGTCTGGAATTTGGCTATAGTATTGTTGGGAGTTTTCATTTTGGAATCTCTTTCAGGAGGTGACCAGTGGATTCTTTCAATATTTATTTTGCTCCCTGGTCTAGACTATCAGGGCAGTTTTCCTTGATAATTTCTTGAAAGATATAGTCTAGGCTCTTTTTTTGATCATGATTTTCAGGTAATCTAATAATTTAAAAATTATCTCTCCTGAAACTGTTTTCCAGTTCAGTTCTTTTACCAATGACATGTTTCATGTTGTCTTTTATTTTTCCATTCCTTTGTTTTGTTTTAATTTTTCTTGATTTCTTATAAAGTCATTTGCTCCATTCTAATTTTTAAGAAATTATTTTCTTCAATAAGGTTTGTACCTCCTCTTCCACTTGGCCAATTCTGCTTTTTAAACAATTTTTTCTTCAGTGAATTTTTGTACCTCTTTTACTATTTGGCCTAACCTGTTTTTAAGGTGTTATTTTCTTCAGTATTTTATGTGTCTTCTTTACCAAGTTGTTGATTCATTTTTTAGGATTTTCTTGCATCACTCTTATTTCTCTATTTTTCCTCTACCTCTCTTACTTCAATTTCAAAATCCAAACTCTTATAGAAATTTGATTCAAAGATTCCTCCCCCCCCATTTCCCTTCTTATTGTAGAAGCATTGATATTGTCTATGTGGAAACTTTGCAGTTTAAGTAATCAGATATCTGTTTTATCTTTTATAATTTGCCTCTTTCTTGTTTATTTAAGACTGTATCTCTTGCTCTTGACTTTGAAAGATACATTATCTGTTTCTCTTCTAATTTTTTATGGTATGATGTTTAATATTAAAATCACATATCAATTTAGAATGTATCATGGAGTTGGTGTAAGATGTTGTTCTAAGTCTAATTTCTGCCAGACTGCTTTCCAGTTTTCCCAGTTTTTATCAAATAGGGAGTTCTTCTTCTAGGTAATTTATCTTTTCCACTTTATCAAACATCTGATATGTTCCATTACTCTATCTCTCTAATATTTAATGAATACCAGAATAAGTTTTTGGTAAAGATTGCTTTATAATATAGTTTGAGTTATAGGAGTGCTAATCTGTCTTTGTCCTTATTTGTGCTTATCATTTCCTTTCACATTCTGATTTTTTGTTATTCCAAATGAACTTTATTACTTTATCAAGTTCTATAAAGTATTCCCTTGGTAATTTACTTGGTATAGCATTAAAAGTGTAAATTAATTTTGGCAGTATTGTAACTTTTATTGGCATGACCTAGCCATGAGCACTGAATATTTCTCTAGCTATTTAAGTTGTTCTTTATTTCTTTGAGGAACACTTTATGACTGAATCTATGCTAGGTTTTTTGTGTGTTTTGGGAGGTTAATTCCCAGATGTTTTATATGTTTTATAGTTATTTGGAAAGGGAATTTCCTATTATTGCTTTTTGTGTTTTGTTGTTATTATGTAGTTATATAGTTCATCACTTTTGGAGTGCTGATGCTTTCAGGTTGTAGACTCCACTAGGCTTTTGCTCCTGAAGGAATATGATCAAGCTGGCTGTTGAGTCCTGAACAAACTTCTACAATCTAGAACTGGTGTCTCCATGGCCCTAGAAATAGGGTGAAGCCCTGAGCTATAAAGGTGATTTTGATATGTCTTTTTAAAATGTCTTTGGGTCTGATAGTGCAGTCTCACCCTAAGTGGTGGAGGAGGTTTGCTGAGTGAGCTCAGGGTGAGTGAGTATCAGTTTCTGGGTTTTTATTTGTTGTTTTTTTTTACCTTCTTTTGGATTCTGTGTGTGCTATACTGTGGAAATAGCTGAAGTTGTTTTATTTTTGGCACATAATTTCTGTTTTAGAGAAGTTTGAAAGGTTGTAGAGATTGGAGGAAATGGCTAGTGCATCATCTTGCTCCTCATGTGACATGGAAGTCCCATCAAAACTTTTAATGCCCCAAGAAATCAGGAACACCATTAGGCTAAACCTTCCCTTCAAAAGTGATAGAACCTGCCCCTGATATCAAGTCTGAAGACAAGAAGTAGACTGAAGAATGAACAAATTAAAAAAGAATACCATTGTAAAAAGTTATTCTGGTGACAAGACATGCTTAGGACACAAACCCAGAAGAAGAGAATGATGCTAAAGCATCTATAAGCAAAACTTTGAAGAAAAATGTAACAGGTACAAATTTGATTAGAATCCCTGGGAGATATGAAGCAAAAATTTTAAAACTAGTTTAAAATGTTTTATATGTGAAAATAAAGTGCTAGAGGAGGAAAAAATTGGGAAAAATGAGAGAAATGGAAAAAAAGAACTGGAAAAGAAATGAACAATTTGGCATGGTAGTTATAAAACCTTGTCCAAGCAACAAACTCCCTAAAACTAGACAAGACAAAATAGAATCTAATAACTTTGTGAGACAATAAGCAATGCTAAAATAAAATTAAAAGACTTTTTTTAAATAGAAGGAAATGTAAGGAAAAGCAACTGACCTGAAAAATAGACTGAGGAGGAAAATAAACTAAGACTCACTGGACTACCCAAAAGCCATGACAAAAAAAGAACCCAAGCATTTTATTTGAGAAAAACTTAAAAAGAAAACTTCTCTTAGAACCAAAGGGCAAAGTAGAAATAGAAAGGTTCAACTAGTTACCTCCTAAAAGAAGTTCCCAAATTAAAACTTCCAGAAATATTATAAATCCAGAAAATTGTAGGTCAAAGAAAAAAATACACCAGGTAGCCCAAAAGAAAGAATTCAAGTACTGAGGATCCACAGTCAGGATCATATGTGCAGCTACAACTTTGAGGGAGCAAAGAGCTTGGAGTAAATATTCTAGAAGGCCAAGTATATAGACTTACAGCCAAAAATAATTTGCCCAGCAAAACTGAGTACAATGCAACATGGGGGCAGGGTAGGGAATGGACCTTTGATGAAATAAGGAATTTCCAAGCATTCCTGGTAAAAAGACTAGAGTTACATAGAAAATTTGAAGTTCAAACACAAGGTTAAGGAGAAACATAAGCAGGTAAATGTAAATGAATAATCAGAAGTAACTAAAACAGGAGAGTTTACTTCCTAATATAGAGAGATGATACAAGTATCCCTTCTGAACCCTATCATAATCAGGAGTCAGAAGGGGAGTGTAAGTCAACAGAAAGTCTAAGAGTGGTTCCATTATGATTTGATGATCTTTTTTTTAAATATCAGAAAAACAGGGAAACAGGAATACTCTGGGGTTGCAAATTCTCTCACATAATTGGGGTATGGAAGGACAAGTCTATATAAACAAGGAGGTTTGTAAAGAGTGGTTGACATGTGACTCTCATCTCATCTCAAATGGTTGAAGGAGAGAAGAATATACTTACAGTTTTGGGTATAGAGATACATTTCACTCAATAGTAAAAGAGGAATGGAAATGGAGATGGAATAAGGGGGAATAAGAGAGAGGATAGATTAAAGGAGGGATTAGTCTTATGAAAAATAATCTCTAAAGATGTACAAAGATATTCGTAGATCTTTTTGAAGTGGTAAAAATGGGAATTAAAAGAGATGGCCATCAACTGGGAAATAATCAAACCAGTTAGGGAGAGAGGAAATATTCAGTAAGAAATGATGAAGGGGATGATTTCAGAGAAACCTGGGAAAGCATGCGATGCAATGTGAAGTGAACAGAACAAGGTGAACAATTTCCACAATGAAAACAATATACTAAATACAAAGAGATTGGGAAGAATTTAAAATTCCCATCAGTGTAATAACTAACCAAGATTCTGAAGGAGTAATGATGAAATATGCTACCCTCTTAACTTGATTGAGAGGTGAAAGGCTCAGAGTGCAGCATTCTGAATGTTATATGTATGTATATGAATGTGTAAAATACAAACATACAAATCCATACACATACATTTACATATACATCTTTTTTTCTTTTGGACCTGGCCAATGTGGAAATTTGTTTTGCTCGACTAGACATGTCTGTAACAGAGGTTTTGTTTTTCCTTCTTTCTCAGTGGAGAAAAGTTTGGGAGAAAGAAAAGGCTTTTTGCTGATTAAAAAATCTAATTTAAAAAGAAATGCATATTTATACTCTTAAGATTAATTTTCAATGTCAGTTGCTCATGTTTGGACAATGGCAAGTTGGGACCTATTGTGGAGGTGGGTGGAGTGTTGAATGAAAAATTAGTGGAGAGGAGGGGATTAAACGAGTTTCGTTGGCAACTGTTCACACATGACAGTACCAGAAGGGGCCTATGAAAATAAACAAACAAAATGAGGGAAGGAAATGGGAAGGGGATGATAGACGTAGGAGGCCAAACTCATTTTCACTAATTAAAAAAACAGATAAAACTTTAATTCAAAAGAGAAGAATTGGACTTGCATAGGTTGGACATTTTGTTCTCTGCTAAAATATTATCTTTCAAGAGAAAAAAATCTGCCTTTGGTCTCAGACAGGGCATCAAGGGGATTTTTTTTGGACCAAATATTTTTAAATTACTGGCTAGTTGTCTTAGGGATTCCTGGGATCATCTTGAGTACATTGAGCCCCTCAAGCAACAATCTTTGAGTTATGTGGAAGCTCAGTCATGGCATATAAGCTAAGCAAGCCCTAGCACAATTGTGAAGGGAAAATTGAGCTTGGCTAGTCCCAGTCTCTCCATTTGTATGGTCTTCCTTCCCTCTGGACCATTCAGGTCCCTTGAATCTTCTTGCTTTCTCTTCTACCTCTGAACAAAATCGTGTAAGAGGTGAAGAGTGTCCTTAAGGGTGGGGACTATTTATTTGGTTTTTGTCCATCTCCCCAATATCTAACAGAGGATGCAGTAGGTACTTAATCAGTGATTGTTGAATTGAATTGAAATTATTCTCCTGTTCCATTACTATTCACAAAAACACCACCCATTACCATAGCATATTAAGATTCAGTACATGTGCTGCTGCAGTGAGTATATTAAGGATTGTATTGCTCTTTCTCCAACAACCCTTTGAAATAGATCATTTTATCTCCACATGAAGAAACATGTAGCTTAAGAAGTCAGTCCATCAGTCAATAAGCAATTATTAAACTCCTCCTACGTGCTAAGCAGTAGGGATATGAATAAAAGCAAAAACTAAGCAATACAAAAACTCAGTGCCTACTTTCAAAGAGCTCACCATCTAAGTGGAGACACAACATGCAAACAATTAGGTCCAATCTATATACAGAATCAATTGGAAATCATCAACAGATGCAAGGCGCTAAAATTTATAAGGGAATGGAAAAGACTTCCTGTGGAATGTGAGATTTTAGTACAAGTCAAGGAAGCTTAAGTGGCAGAGATGAGGGGAGAGAGAGAGAGCATTCCAGGCTTGGGGGAAAAGTCAGTGAAAATACCTAGAATCACAACACTGAGTATCTTATTTAAAGGACTTCAAGGAGCTTAATGTCACTGAATGGCAAGGTTCACGGAAGAAGGATAAGCGGGGCACGGTGTAAGATGTGAGAGTGGAAAGATGTGATGGGACAAGTTATTAAAAGTTTTTAATGCCAAGGAGAGGATTTTATCTTTGATCCTGGAGATGAATGGGAGTCACTGGAGTTTACTGAGTGGGGAGGTGTGGGTGTGACATGGTCAGATCAGACCTGCTCTTTAGAAAAATCCCTGACAACTAAACAAAGGATGGACTGGAATAGGGACAGACTTGTGTCAGGGAGCCCCACCATCAGGCTATTACAATAGTCCAAGCATGAGGTGATGAGAGCCTGAACAGGGTAGTGGCAGTGTTACAGGAAAACAGAAGGTGAATGTGAAGGATGTTGGGAAAGTAGATTTGATAGATATTAGCAACAGTAGGCTATTGGGGGGGGGGGAGGCACGGATGCCATCTATGTTGTGAACCTGGACAGGATGTTGTAAATCTATGCCACCTATGTTGTGAACCAGGAAGATGGTGGTGCCCTCTAGTAATAAGAGTGAGGAAGAGGTTTGTGTTTTAGACATGCTGAGTTTAAGATATCTACAGGACATCCTGTTTGAGATATATAATAGGCAGTTGGAAATTGGAGACTGTAAGTCAGCAGAGATGTTAGGACTGGAAAATAAATCTGAGAATCATCAGCATAGAGATGATAATTGAAGATTTGCCTAGGGTGATATATCTGGGAAATACCAGCCTCAGGACTCAAAACCAAGCCTTTTGTATCTGAGATTAAAACTCATTCCCTATGCTACCCTATTTCTCTCTCGTTCTTTCTTTCCTTCCACCTTTCCTTTTTCCCTTTCCTCTTCCCTTCCTCTCCTTCTCCTTTCTCTCTTCCCCCTTCTTTTCCTTACTCCTTTTCTTTCTTCTTTCTCTCCATCCCTCCCTTCCAGTGACTCTTCCTCCTTATTTCATCCTTTCAAGATACTACCCTTTACAATGTACTATAAAGAGTTTGTAGTAAAAGTTCTCACCGTCAAAGCATTTATAATATGTCATACCTTAGAATATGGTAATATGATGTATCTTCATATGAATTTGAACACAGTTGACTGAGTGGCACAGTGGATAGAACACCAGGCATGGAGTCAGTAAAAATTGAGTTTAAATCTGGCCTCAGACTAGCTGTGTGACCCTAGGCAAGTCACTTAACCTATTTGCCTCAATTCTCTATCTGTAAAATGAGTCGGAGAAGGAAATGGTAAACTACTCCAGTATCTTCTCCAAGAAAACCCCAAATGGGGTCATTCAGAATCAGACTCAGCTAAAAATAATGGAACAACAAATGAATTTGAATCTCTATGTTAACCTCTCCTACCTATTTGCCTCTTTGGCTTTGTTTCTAATTGTGGAATGAAAGCTTTGCCCCATAAGAATGGAATTTCCCGTGTCTTCTAGCAGTTGGGATGAAAGGAAGATCTTTAGGTCACTGATGCACACAAATCTCAAGCCAGATCATGAACACTCCTATTCACTTGCATAATCCTGATGAAATGAGATGATATTACCTAGTAACGTGGTCTATTTACCTGGGAGCAAGGTAACAGGCGGGAACTTGTAAATCTTCAGGAGGAATAGATCAGCCCAAGCTGTTAGCCTCTAAACATGCTCATGAGAATCTCCCTCCCATCAACTGCACATAATTTCTGGCCCATTAACACACTCAAATAAACACAAAGTAGAGGCTAAGCTCTGAGTAATAAACAATATTAAATTACAATTTGTCTCCTAGCCCTTTGTAATTTAAGTTAAAAGGTTAATAAAGCTCTAGTCTGAAAGGGGCAGACATAAAAACTACGAAGTTTCCCAGTTTTCTTGAGAGCTGATGCCCAGACAGGAAGGAAAGGCAAAAGCAGGAACTTGAAAATCAAGAAAGTGCATGCATAGGCATCCTTACCTCAGGAGCACAGGGTAAAACAAACTTAAATTCTTTTCTTTTTCCCCAGTCTAGGCAGAAAGTAGAAATTCTAAATTCCCACTTTTTCTCCACCCTTATCACCTAAACAAATGTCAGATTTCAGCTCCTTTCATTTGGATGTAAAGCTCCTAATTTCTCTCCCAAGCCCTCTTTCTTCCAATTTCTGAGAGGTTTTCCATCTACACACACACACACACACACACACACACACACACACACACACACACACCCACCAGATTCATCTCATGAAATAAATTTTATGTCCTCCCCATTGGAACCAGGGCTACCAAATTTAAAAGAAAACACTTCCTCCCCAATTCTTCACCTTATTTATGTTATGGTGGGAAATTTTTAATTTGTTTAATTTTTATATGATTTATATGTTTTTAATAAGTGGTAACTGGTACAGTACGTAGAGCATTGGGCTTGGAATCAGGAAGATTCCTCTTTCTGAATTCAATCTGGCCTCAGACACTTAGCAGCTTCTTGATTCTGAACAAATCACTTAATCCTGATTGCCTCAGTTTCCTCCTCTGTAAAATGAGCTGGAGAAGGAAATGGCAAACACTCCAGTATCCTTACCAAGAAAACTCCAAATAGGGTCACAAAGATTCAGACATGGCTGAAATGAATGAACACACTGGCGCAGGGGATACCATGGTATATTTGGAGTCAAGAAGACCTAAGTTCAAATGCTGCCTCAGCTATTTACCAACTTATGACCCTGGGCAATTCGCTTGTCTCTGTAAATCTCATTTTATTCATCTGCAAAATGAGGTTGATGCCATTTACATGCCAGGGTTGTTGTGACGATAATCTGCAAATTTTAAAATGCCATAGAAATTTTAACTGTGGTTGTTGTCATTCTTAATGACTCATCTTTGGCATGTAGTTTCTATAAGGTCCTAGGCAGATCACTTAATCTCTGAATGTTCCCTGGCAAATCTCTAAAGTTTGACTAGAAGTTTCTAAGCAGGTACAGATTTACATTGGAAGAGGGAGTTTCTGCCCTGGGAGTCCTCAACACTGAGGAGCTCACCGGGCTAGTTACAAACCACCACAACAAAGCATAACAAAGTCACACATAAAAATGACTAAAGCATTCATTTAGGGGCAAAAGTGAGGGACTGACTTGTAAAGTGTCTTCATCAGAGGCAAGACTTTCTGGATAGAAAAGGAGCCAATGTGATTGTATGAACTTAACATTAGCCAAATTTTATTAAGGGCCTAACAAGTCCAGAGCCCTCCCCCAAAGACTTTCTTTAACTCCTTGCTAAAGCAAAGGACCACAGGACAATAGAGTTAGACTGGGAAGGGACATCCAAAGCCATTGAGTCCAAGTCTCCTCTTTCTATAGATAAGGAAACTGAGGCAGAGAGATCGAATGACTTGTCCAGCATCATGTAAGTAGTAAGTGGCAAAGCCTCTGCTTACAGATCCAGCACATTTTGCACTGATGATTTTCTTTGCCGTTCCTTGTAGAAGTTATCCTACTCTCACATGTTCCTATGAGGAATGAGCCCAGATGCTTGACTGCTATGCCAAGAGAGCACAAGTTTGGGCTTTTCCTGCACTAGCCTAGCAACGCTTTCATCATGGCCCTGATGACATACTCTATCAGTTGTCCACAGATCCACTGTAGCTATGGTTCAAAGAGAATGGTGACCACTCCATGATTACTTAGCAAGTGTCTAAGGCCAAGAAAGGCTATGAACAATATTTTTCAGGGAAGTCTTTAACCCTGATAAAATCACAGATCTTTTCCAGATATTGTCCTGTGCTAGTTGCTAGAAGAGACAGAAATGAGACATGGTGCCTTCCTTTATGGAAGATATAATAGGCCTGCTATTTATGAGACATTGTGTTAGGTCTAAAAGATACAATGACAAAGAATGAAACAACCCTCATTCTCAAGGATGTTACATTCTAATGGTGAGCTTGGTACTTGATACTCATTCCCAAGTCAGAGTTTTTGGATTCAAATCCTTTGCCGCTTACTATCTGTGTGACCCTGGGCATGTCACTTGAATCACTTCAATTTCCTCTTCTGTAAAACAAAGGTGTTAAACTAGATAGGTGCTACAGCTATGATCCCATGGCACAAAATGATGCCAGATCAAATAAATATGCAACTAGAATGCCCGGCAAGGTCTCAAGAGAGAAAGACTATTATAGAACTGAGAGGATCTAGTAAGCCAACATTAAGGAGATGGTTCTGGATTTGGGCCTTAAAAGAACAGAGGTGTACGTGTGAGAGAATTCTAGGCATGGCAAAAGGTAGAGGGGCAGGATATACATGGGATGTGGTAAGTAGAGTTGGGGTAGTTGAACATAGTTATACTGGATGGGGAAGAGTATGAGTTACCCAAATGAGAAGAGCCTTGAATGCCAATCTAAAGAGTCTGAACTTTATTCAGGAACCAATAGGCAACTCTTAGAAATCCTCAGTCTAGAGCTGGAAGGTACATCCAGTCCAACTCCTTCATTTTATTCAATAGGAAATTGAGACCCAAAGTGAGGGGAATTGTCCAACCTGTGCTTGGGCAGGAGTACTCTCTACAATACCTCTGAAAGATGGTTATCCAGCCCCTGCTTCAATACCTCCAATAAAGACTCAGTGCCTTTCCTAGTGTCCCATTTCATTTTGGGATAGTTCTGATCATTAGGAAAGTTTTCCTTACACAGAGCATGTATCTGCCTTCTGCAACTTCCACCAAATGGTCTTAATTCTGTGGAATCCCTCTTCCATATGTCAACCCTTCAAATATTTGAAAACAATTATCATGTTTCCACTAAGTCTTCTCTATTTCTAGTTACATATCTCCATATGCAACTGATCCTCTTGTGGCATAGTTTTCCATCTTTACTCCTTCCTAGATGTCTTCCTCTGGACCCACTCTAGCTCTTCAATATTCTGTTGGAAATGAAGTACTCAGAACTAACTAGGTATGAGGTAGAGAAATAGACCTGGAATATACATAGATAATTATTAGATCCAGAGATAAGTAAACAGATAGAGAGATAAATATAGATGTACACCAAAAAATGGATAGATTTAGGTAGATAGAGATAGGTAAATAGGTAGGGATGTACAGATAAAGACATACCTGGATGATGGCTAGATATTGAGATAAGTAAGCAGACAGACATAGATATATATGAATGATAAATAGATATAGATAGGGTGATAGTGATAGGTAAATAGGTAAAGATGTACAGATAGAGATGTATGTAGATGATTGCTAGATATAGAGATAGGCAGATAGACATAGACATAGGTATACATAAATAATTGATAAATGTGTGTGTGTTGGTCCTTCATTGCCAAAGAAGACCAACTGATAAATAGATATATGCAGATATAGAGATGGATAGATAATTTATTGTTTAGTTGTTTCAATTGGGTCTGATTCTTCATGGGCCCATGTAGGATTTTGTTGGCAAAGATACTGGAAGAGTTTGTCATTTCCTTCTCTAACTTATTTTTACAGATGAGGAAACTGAAGCAAACAGGGTTAAGTGACTTGCCCAGAGTTACACGGTGAGTAGGTGTCTGAAACCAGATTTGAACTCAGGAAAATGAGTCTTCTTGATTCCAGATCTGGCTATTATCTATCCACTGCACCACCTAGCTGCCCCTGGATAGATAATAGAGCATTTATTAAATCCTTAATATTTGCCAGCCACTGGGCTAAGTGCTGGAGATGCAAATACAAGAAGAATGAATTTGCATTCTAAATCTGATCCAGGATCAAAGTAAGCACAACAGTCCAGATGTTCTACCTGAATGGTCCAGTTCTACCTGAAAAGGGCAGAGAATTGGATTATAACCTCATTGAAGCCAGACACTATGCATCTTTTAATGCAACCTAAAATCACATCACTTTTTAAATTGCCTTATCATATCCTACAGACTCACATTGAGCTCATGTCTACTGAAACACCTAGTCTCTTTCATATATGTGCTTGTCTAGCCATCTTCTCTCCTTCATCTTGACTTGAGAAGCGGATTTTTTTTAACCCAAGTATAGGACTTCTATTTAATTCTTATTAAATTTCATCTTACTAGGTTTGGGCTGGCTTCCTAGACTATCAAGATATTTTGGGATTTCATTGTATTAGATATTGGAATCACCTTCATGGTATCTAAAAATCCACTGAATATGCCATCTATGCTTTAATATTCTAATTTTTGTTTCAAAAAAGTAGTGTTGAAATTAATAGAGCCATGGACAGAGAAGTCTGTAGTATACCATTAGCAGGCTCTTTCTTTAGGTTGACCAGTTCATTCATCATATCACAACCCTTTGGGACTATTCTGAATTCAACCTAACTATCGTCCAAGTTATTCTATCTTTTAGCTCATATCTCTCCATCTTATCTAAGAGGGACTTTGTTATATATCCTGCTGAAATCCAGTTATAGGACATGTCCGGGGCATTCATCTGATCTATCAGTCTAATGATACTTTCTGAAAAAGGAAATGGAGAAAGTCGACTTATTTGTGGTAAACCGAAGCTGTCTCTCTTAGTGATTACCACTTTTCTCCAAGTACTTATGATCTATTCATTTATGAATCCATTTTGATGTATAATCTTGGACTCTATTTCTTGAATGTCAAAGAGGTGAGGGAAAGGGTTATGATTTACTCAATTTTCTTCTAACATCCTACAAGTAGGTGTGAACCCCACCCTGCCTTCCAGAGGGCAACTGGACTTTTTATTAGAAGCCCCTAGGGTAAACTGATTTTGTATACTTTCAGGCAGATTTATTTTGAAGGGACAGAAAGGTGAGAAACCTAGGGTGGAGATGATGTCTAAGAAGAAAATCAAAGCAGAAGAATAATCCTTACATGAGACCTAGAAATTTGGCCTCGAGGTTTGGTATCCCACGTATTTTGCTCAGCCTTCCTTGTGGGAGTTAACTCATTTTAATGATTACTCAAAGAAATACCAACGGGTCTATAAACAGCTTTCATTTATGACCCTTTAGTGTGAGCCCCACTAAAATTATATGAAAGACGTTGATGTTAGGTCTTTGTAAATAGTTTAATTCCATAACAAGAATTCTAAAAAGATGCTTCCTTTACAGAACAAGTAATAGAATGTAATTCCGATAAAAACAATATTTCACAATCTATTCTCCCTCAGTTCTGAAAGCTTTATGCAATTTTTCATAGCCCTTTCCCCTCCCCACCCCACTCCAACCCCCCAGCCCCAAGGTATTCTGGACAACCTCAGAGGGAAGAGACCCTAGCATTGAACTAAGTAGCTTCCCGGGAGACAGCCCCAGCTCTGTTCCCAAATCTGTGTGGAGCCTGGCCCCTTCCTACCTTTCCAGTCTATTTTCTTTTTGTGCTCTCCTCCATCACTCTATGGTCCTGGGACAGTGGTCTCCTTGCTGTTTCCTTACACAAGATGCTCCATCTGCCAACCCCAGGCAATTTCACTGACTGTCCCTATGCTTGGGATGATTTATCCCCCTCCCACCCTCTATTAGGCTGCTTCCTTCTCTTCCTTCAAGACTCTGTTCAACTCCCTTCTGTAGAAGGCTTCTCCCAGTGTCCCCAACTGCTAGCTGCCTGGCACATAGGCAATGATGATAATCTTTTGTTATAATATTCCCTTTGTCTACATCTTAAATGTATTCATTCATTCACACATCTCCCCTACTGAAATGAGAACTCCTTGTGGGCAGGGACCCTCCTTTGACCTTCATTTATATTGCCTGACATATGGTAACGGCTTCATAATGCTTCTCGAGGCAACTAGGTAATACAGTGGAGAGGATGCTGGGCCTACAGTCAGGAAGATGGTCTCAAATGTGACCTTAGGCACTTATTAACTGCGTGACCCTGGGCAAGTCACAACCTCTGCCTCTGTTTCTTCTACTGTGAAGTGGGGATGAAATAGCATGTAACTTCCAGGGTTGCTGGGAGAATAAAAAATGAGAGAATATTGGTAAAGTACCTGACATAGTGACTGGCATATGGTAGGCGTTTAATAAATGCTTCTTTCTTTCCTTTTTGAACGACAGTCTGACTCAGAACAGAGAAAAATTCTCCCTTGAGTCTGCTGGGGACTTCAGAGTTCTCTCACTTTTGGGCCTCCTGAGAGTTTCTCTAAGTTGCTGAAGTGCTTTGGGATAAGGTAATCAAACTGGATGAAGCACTCTTCTTTTAATTTTTTTTAAATTAACAACACCATATTTACTTTCTCTCCTCTCACTATATTCAAAAAGAAAGAAAAACAAATTCCTTGGAACAAATTGTATAGTCAAGCAAACAAATTCCGCCAATGACTGTGTCAAATATAGATATTTAAATATAAATATATTTATCGTAATAAATTTCTAAGTATAATTATAAAAATACATATGTATATATGTGTGTGTACATATGTGTATGTATAAAATTCTGCACCTTGAATCTACTGAGATGAATAGCCTTTTTCATTGCTAGTCTACTGGAATCAGAAATGGTCAATGTATTGATCACATTTCTTACAGTTTTCAAAGTTATTGGTCTTTAGTGTTGTCATTATTGTACAAATTGTTCTGGTTCTGCCCACTTCACTCCACAACAGTTCATACAAGTCTTTTCCTGTTTCTCTGAAATAAACCATTTCCTCATTTCTTACAGTCAATAGCATTCCATTCCATTCATATACTATAATTTGTTCAGTCGATCCCCAATTTGTAGGCATTCCCTTAGTTCCCAGGTATTTTTTTGCCACAATAAAATGAGCTGCTATAATTTTTTGTATATATAGGACCTTTTCCTATTTTAAAAAAATCTCTTTTGAGTATAGACCTAACAGTTCTGTAACTTGGAATTAAACGGTATGTACTGTTCAGCAACTTTCTGTGCCTAATTCTAAATTCCGTTTCAGAATGACTGTATCCACCCACAGTTCATTAATATGCCTGTTGTCCCATAGCCCTTCCAACTTCTGTCATTTGGGAGTTTTTGTCATCCTTGTCAGTCTGACAAAGTTCTTCTCAGAACAGTTCTTGAGAACTGCCTATTCATATCCTTCAATATTACCCAGTTACTAGGGAACCCCAGAGATATACAGGATGATTTTTGGAGATGGGTGTGTGTGTGTGTGTGTGTGTGTGTGTGTGTGTGTGTGTGTGTGTGTGAATATGTGTGAATATCTTCCTGGCCTCTCTGATGGGCTGACCTGGACATCCTGCTGCATCATCACATGCAGTCTCATGCTGGTCTTTCAGGCCACAGTCATAGCTGTGGTCATCAAAATGTGAGGTAAGGAATTGAACAGAACAAGGCCATAAACACAATTCAGCCTTCAAACCCTCTGTTATCCTTAAATAAGGAGGAGGAAGGGGGGAGGACTCAGTTCTTGATTGTTGGTTCCCCTGATGTAATCTATTATGTCTGGGGACTGCTGCCATGCACCAACATCTGGGATTCATCATTCTCCTTCTGCTTTGCCAGAGATGAGATGATTTCTGGATATTAAAATAACATGGGGGCACTTGATAGTTTACCAAAGGGAACTGCATGCTTTTCTAATTTATTGTGCCAGATGATCAAGTTTAGAGATGGGAGGGAGAGCTTTCATGGCTGTGTCAAGGTGGGAGTCCTTGGGACTCTACAGATCAAGATAAACACAAGTCCCATCTGTTCTGAGGGGGCAGGGAGGAATCAGGCTATGAGAGACAAACATATTCCCTGTGCTATTTTTATGGGGGGGAGCGCTGGTGGTGGTGGTTGTGGTTGCTCAAAAGAATAGATAAAATACCAAGGTCTTTGGGGACAAGAGGCAGGTGGGTCAGCTTTAGAGCTCTGTTTCTTGAATTAGTTAAAATGCTTTAAGGACCTAATCTTGAATAGGGTCCGCTTGCCTGCATAATGTGGGTTTCTAATATCATAGGAGAGATTCATGCACAGAGAATGAGTGCTGTCCATCTGACAGCTATAGTAATAGTAATAGCTGGTATTTATGCAGTGCTTTCAGACTTGCAGAGCCATTCACCTACATCTTCTCTCATAATAATCCTGTGAGGCAGATGCTTTTATTAATCTCCATTTTTAAGGTGAGGAAACTTAGGTAAGTGACTTGCTCATAGTCATATAGCTAAGTAGGCATTTGTCCAGTTCTTGGCACAGTGGTGTTCATCCTATGTCATCTCCAGTGGTCCTGATCTATATCTGGAGGAGGGAGGCAGATTTCAATTTTGGGCAATTTCAATGATCATAGGATTGTCATGTTGGAAGGGGAATCTTTGGAGTCACCTCCTAGACCATCTTTCTCATTTTTACAGATAAGAACCCTCAAGCTCAGAGGGATTAGGTGATTTAAGTAGCTGAGGTCGGATCCAAACCCAGATCCTCTGAACCAAAATACAGTGTCATTTTCACAGTAACACTCACTATCTCTAAGTTAGAGTTATCTAGTCCAACTCATGCCTAAAGAGCAATCCCTGGCATGACATTCCAAATTAAGGGTGATTCAGCTGATACTTGAAAACCCTCAATGAATGAAAACCCACTGCCTCCTGAGAAGGCCCACTCTGCTTCGGAGCAGCTCTAACGGCTACTAAGTTCTCCCTTACATTAAGCTGAAACCTGTCTATAGCTTCTATTCATTGTTACCACCTCCACACTCTGAGGCTAAGCAGTTATAAATCCCCTCTCTCTCCCATGTGATAGTTTTTCAAATAATTGAAGACATTTATCATGTCCCACAACCTCCCATCTCCAAATCTTCTCTTGGCCAAGATAAAGATCTCCAATTCCTCCATGTAACCCTCCCAAGATGGTTTTGTTTACCTTGCCATCTTGGTTTCACATTTCTGCTCCCACTCCAGCTCCTGAGTGTACTGCCTAAAAGGTGGTGTACTCACTATAGTACTCTATATGTGCCCTGGACAGGGCCAAGTACAACGAGACTGTCACCTCTCTCATTATAGAGAGTATATTTATTGTAATGTAAT
Organism: Potorous gilbertii; assembly: GCA_028658325.1. Classification (NCBI taxonomy): domain Eukaryota; kingdom Metazoa; phylum Chordata; class Mammalia; order Diprotodontia; family Potoroidae; genus Potorous; species Potorous gilbertii. The sequence goes on along the minus strand of CM053774.1, from coordinate 75,085,867 downwards.
CTGAGGTGTCATTATCTTACTTTAGCAGCCATATCACCTGGTTGTGTTATGTTGAGTTTGACAGCCCTTGACTTTGTTCCATACGAACTAACGGATGGTCCTATTTCCTTAATCCTACACTTGAGAAATTGATTTTTTGGAATCCAAGTAAAGAATTTTACATTTATCCTTTCTTTCATCTAACTCATAACTTGTTCAGACCTTTTTGAATTTTCTCACCTTATGTGGGTGTGTTCGTTCTTCATTGCCAAAGAAGACCATGCCATCAGAGAAATGATGACATGACTTGCACTTGACTTTGTTTTGAGTGAGGGAGGGCTGTGCAGGTCACCAGCCTCACTTCTCCTCCAGAGTCATCCGAATCCAGTGACCAGATATTCACCAGGATGACTGGAGATGACCCAGGATCAGGGAAGTCAAGTGACTTGTGCAAGGTCACACAGCTAGTGAGTGTCAAGTGTCCGAGGAGAGATTTGAATTTAGGTCCTCCTGACTCCTGCACTGGTGCTCTATCCACTGCACCATTTAGCTTACCTTATAGCTCGGAGATCCAAGTCATCTACAATCTCAATAAGCATACCATTGACACCTTCATCCAAGTCAGTGGTATAAATATTAGCCCAGGGTATATTTTTGAATGGGGTAAAGGGAATAAGTATTTATTAAATGCCTACAATGTGCCAAGTGCTTTACAATTACTATCTCATTTGAATAGGGTTGATTGGTTGGTTGTTGTACTTCATGCTCAAAGAGGAGTAAAGTGACATCACTATGTTGGGGTCAAGATGCAGATGTCAGATGTCTGACTAGCTGATCAGCTCAATAGGAGCTCTTAGAAGGCTCTAGCACAAGTTGGGCACAAATAGTCCATGTGAACATTCGGAGTGGAGATGTCTCTAAATTTATGCATTTGATATTTCTTTTGAACTGCAATTCTGCTTTGCTCATAGAGCAAATCTCATTTCAATAGAGTATGCCATTCATCATTCACCATTTTCTGGTTATGAGTCCCATTCCCATCATGTCTGACTGATTAATATTTCTCTCTTTTTTAGGATTTTTTGTTCTACTTTATTACCTGTATTGTACTTTATGTATTTGTGTGTAGACATCTGAGGCCATGGGCTTTGTTGAAGGCTCTCTTCTTGGATATCATCCTTTGTGAATTAGTGGTAAGGGTTGGATTAGCTGGCTTCTGGAGGCCCTCCCAATTCCAGGAGTACTCTGTGACCATGGAAAATGAAATAAACAATGATCAATACTAGCAATAATTCTGGATCACCAAGTGGTCTGTTTGATGTCAAAAAACAGCTAAAAAGGGGAGCCCTAAAATCTTTCTCTTTGGAAGTTTCCACTATGAAATAATTGTGGCACATCTTCTGCATACTGCCAAAAATATGCTTTTACTACCATTTCAAATCAAGAGGAAAAAGTTTCCATCCTTCTTGTGTTAAAAATTTGTAACTGTTTATTGGGGGTCGGGGATTGGGAACTCTCCCTGTATTTTAGCCAACAACACATACTATGTATATGAACCGTTAAACTTCACTGGGAAACAAGGACATTCCTTTTGAGTTCTAGAATTGAATGAGTATCTAAACATTCTCTCCCCCCTCCTCCCTGCCCTGCCCAGTATCTTTTTATTACCCACAATTTCTGGTTCAGTAAGAGTACACTACACTATAGGAGAACATTTAAAATGCTGGGGAGAAATATTTTAGAAACTATTTATCATCCTATAGGGCTTTGGTTTTTGACTGACTGCTCCAACTTGAGAAAAGAGGGCCTCATGCTGAATTTTTTTATAAAGGAGTTTATGAACAATTTGGGATTTAGAGCAGCTGCTGTCTGACATAGATCTTCTTTGTTTGATAACTCCATTTTCAAGGAAAGCAATTACTAAGAAATGGGGACATACTAAATGCACTGGGGCAAAACCGTTATCTTGAAAGAAAGATGTCAACTGAAAAACTCTTCCGGGCTACAGGATTCTTGAATTTCTTCATTATGGCAGAATAATAAATCCAAGAGCCTTCTAGATCTCAGGAATCTAGTGTTACCAATACAGTGGACCATTGTCAAGGAATTTCCATGTGTCATTCACATTGGATTAAAAAGAAAACATGGCGGATGGGAGAGGCCAAAACCTCAAGGGAATAAGAAATGCTTTCATTCAATGAATCAAAGCCAAATGAAAAGATTTGAGTTGTGTTATAAATTTTTCCCCACTGAACTGGAGAGCAAATCACTTCAATATTGTGTAGCAGAGCTGGAGAGCAAGAAAGTGGAAACAATCTGTATTATTTCAAATACTCCATCATTGGCCAGTGGAGATAGGGGTGGGAAACCATGAGGAAGTAACTTCTATTCTCTTTACAGGTTTATGAACAAGAGCAGCTAATTTAGTTTCCTCCATTCTACATAAGAGAATACAAAATATTAAAATTCAGCTAACCTAACAATACCAACAGAAATTTCTTCTCTCATCGTTCAGTTCTGTATCTATTGTTACAATGCTAATGTACTTCTTTGGGGGGATTTGGAGGGGATGTCTGGACCTATGTAGAGATGATAACTTCTGTACAACTTATAGACTTGGAGAGCATCCTTGGGTGCTAAGAGATTAAGTAATTTAATCAGGCAATCCATGACAAAGTTGTGTCTTGAATTCAGGTGTTCTTGACTCTGAGATCAGCTTTCTATCCACTGTACCACACTGCCTTTCATGCCATACAGAACTCAGTGAAAGATGCTGTGTACTTTAGAGTATCTGTGATCTCATCAAAAGGTGTAGGTTCTTCTCTCCACTGATGCAGATTGCAACCCACCTGTGCTTTTCCATACTGCCAAATTCTTGTCCTCCTTTCAGGGATTCTCCAAAGAGGATCTCCCTCTTTTGTTGTGTCATGGATATTTCTGTAACATGCAAATTATCTCTCTATGAGCCTTCATTCTTGCCATGTGACTGATCCATTTCTTTTTCCAGTCTTATATGTCCTCTACAATGTCTTTTAGTACAGTTCATTATGAGTAAGTAAGTACTGACAATTCGCTCTTGATCATTTTCACTTCTAAGCCTTTCTTTTGCTCTTCAAGTCACCTGGGATTATGATTTTTCTGAGATTGTGTGCTATGATTTGGAGTCATGTGGCATCCCTGTGAGAACGTTATTAGGACCATGGGACTAATGATTTAGGGACAGGGGACCTTAGAGGCCATTAAGTTCAATGCCCTCACTTCATAGATGATTAAACAGGAAGCATAAGTGACTTGCTCATGGTCCCATAGCAGAGTGAGATGGGATTTAAATGCAGAATATCTAACGTCAGGGCCAGCACTCTCTCCATTGCACCATGGGCCTTTTCAGAAGGGATTATTGGAAATGCGGCAAGATTTTCCAAATGCAATCCAAGATGGTTATTTCCTCTTATTTAGCCCTGTGCCTAACTCCATGTCCCTCAGCAGTGCTCACCCAAGAGATGTGTATGCACTGATGGGACTGTGTGCAGCCATGATTGGCCGGGGGCAGGAGGGTGTCCTCAAGCTACAGTTGGGGTTCATGGTAGGTGTTGGGAATTATATCTCAGTTCAAGCCATTGTCCGGTGTGGACTCTGTTCATAGCCCAGGCAAAAGCCTTTAACTGAACAATAGCAATGAAATATAGTGGGAAAACTCATAAAATAAAATTGTCCTTAAACTTTCATGAACTAATGGAAAACAATCCTGCAACGCGTCCTCATTCTCTACCCAGCAAAAATCCTCACATTTGCGTAAGTTTTTTCCACCAGTGTGGAGAAGGGGAATCAGAGAAAGGGGAAGGTATGACTTGAAAACACTGGAAGCACATTTATCTTAATTTTCTAGTAAAACATTTCCATATCTCTGGATCAAATGTGCCTCCTCACAGTAGTCTGTCTCTGGGTTAAGCTCTACCACTGTCAATCATTGAAAGTTCTGAATCTTCAGACTTGTCTCTCTTTGATTGTGACAGCCAAAGTCATTCTTGCTCCTTCTTCCTCTTTTGTTTTCATCCTCATCTTCTCCTCCCCTTCCTCTCTCCCTCCTCTCCTTCCTCCTTTTCCCCTCCCCATTCCCACCTCCCTATTCTTTTTCCTCCCTGTGCTTCCTCCTCCTTTTTCTTCTTCCCCCTCCTTCCTCTTCTTCTTTTCCTCTTCCTTCTCCTTACAGATCCTGGAACATAGTATAAGCTTAATAAATGTTTACTGAATTGATAAGCCTCAAGGAGGATGCAGATTAATCATGAAAGGGCTTCCAGCATGATCATGAACCCCAGTATTATGCCATATGAGGACTGATTAAAAGGGACTGGGAATGTTTTGGGAAAGAAACTTAGAGGAGAAATGAAAGCTATGGCCCAGTAATGAAGTATAGTCCTATGAAGAGACATTAGCCTTGTACTATTTTGCCTCATGGAACAAGACAAAAAGCCATGACCTGAAGTGTCAGAGTGATAGTCTTTGGTCTTATGCAAAGAAAAAGATCCTAAGAATGCTGATGATTTCTGTGTCTTTATTTTATATCTGGCAACTTTGCTAAAGCTCATTGTTTTGTCTAGTTTTTTAGTTGACTCACTAGGGTTTTCTAAGTATACCATCATGTTATCTGCATAGATTGAGAATTTTGTTTTCTCATTGATTATGGTTCTTCCTTTGATTTCTTTTTCTTGTCTTATTGCTATAGCTAACATTTCTAATACAAAATTGGTGATCATGGGTTCCTTGCTTCACCTCCTTATCTTATTGCTCTGTAGCCATCCCTATGGTGAATATGAAGTTTCCTTTTTTTTTTTCAACACAAATGTAGTACTTTACATTTATCTTTAATAATTTTCCTTCTCAATTTTTCTGAAGGTTACAGAGAAACATAGGAAACTTGTAAGAAACCACACAGAATAAAGGAGTCGAATCAGGAAAACAATGTACACAATGACACCATAAAAATACTAAAATGAAAGTAAATACTATGCTTTGTGTAATGGCTTTTCCTAGGGAAGACATGACCAAAGAAGCATCACGCATTTCTTTGGAGAGGTGAGGGGCTATAGGTGCTTAATGTTATATGTGTTGTCAAGTGTTATAAGGCTGGTAGTTTTTGCTAAACTGGTTTTTTTTGGTTACAAAAGGAGGTTCATTTGGTGGATTCAGCAGGGAGTTTAAAATCTGAAAATGATTGTGATTTAAGGACAAAAATAATCAACAAAAGTGTAAGCAACAATAATTCCTCATATAGTTGATCAAATGTTTTAGGCTGTTAAAATTTCTTGGATCCTGACTGTGTCATAAAGTATAACTCTGTCTCCCATTATTGTTTCATTTGCAAATCTAAGATTATGTACCAAGAATATCTAAATATTTGAATAAATATTTTTTTAAAAGAGTATATGTCAGGGAATAAGATATAAGAAGACTGAAAGGCAGGGGAGGCTAGGTTATAAAAGTATTTGACTCGTTACTAAGTTAGTCAAGTGCTTTTTGGGGAATAAACATATAACAAGCATAATTGAATAATTCTTTTCAACATTACTACTCCTCATCCAACCATTCCAATAAAAGTATTAACATGAAAATATGCATACTCAGACAAGAAAAATCAATACATTGACCTTGTCTAGGAAGCATGTCTGGTTCTGTGCCTTACATACCCATCAACTCTCTGCCAAGGGTAGGTCTGTTTCATCCTTAGTCTTTTGAAGTCATGAGGAGTTGCTGCTTCAGAGTTGGGTTTTTTTTTTCAGATTTGTGCTTCAGTTCATATAGATCTCTCCATAAATAAAATGGGCTTTCTTTTTTTAAAAAAAAATTAGGACCTAATCTTGAAACATTATTCAGTGATCTAAATGTAATGACTTCCAGTTTAAACAACCACCCTTTTCTTTGTGGATGAGGGGACCAACAAAGCTTTCTCTAATATTGCCGTGTTTACAAGTCTATACTAGTCATCCTTTTTTGGATTAAAACACTGTAGGAAAGAGCTACATAGAAAACTTTGGGGGGGGGCACATCTTCACATATCCCATAGTGATCTCTCGTCCCCTCCTGCTATTCCCCCTGTCTATTATCTGTCTCTTCCTCTCATCCCTCTCTCTTTCTCTCTCTTCCCCCTCTGTGTCTCCCTTCTTCCTCTTGTTCTTTCCTCTTCTCTTTTCTCTATAATAGAATGTTATATATGTTTTGATCATAGGGAAACTAGGTGGTCCAGTGGATAGTTCTAAGCCTGGAGTCAGAAAGACTCATCTTTCTGAGTTCAAATCTGGCTTCTGATACAGATTGTGTGACCCTGGACAAGTCACTTAACCCTGTTTGTCTCAGTTTCTTCATCTATAAATTGAGCTGGATAATTATTTGGTAAACCACTTCAGTATCTTTGCCAAGAAAATGTCAGATGGGGTCATAAAGAGTTGGACACAAATGAAAAACAACTGAGTATGTCCTTAATAATGTATTTATACTTCTCCTTGGTGATATACCTATCATGGATCTTTCTTTAGCCATTTGGATCACCTACAATTTTGATTCTTTTGAGATTATGTTCTGGCACCACCAGACAATAGATATTCAGAAGGTTGCATTGAACAACTTGAGATAATCAAGCAAATAGCATAGTTCTTTAATTGGGATCCAGTCTGATGTCCTCTCGGGAAGAACAGTAGAAAGAAAGTTGACTCCAAAGTCCAAGAGACAGGGTTCATATCCTGTCTGTGATAGTAATTACTTGTGTGAACTTGGGAAAGTCACTTAACTCAGTTTCTTTATCTCTAAAATGAGTAAATTGAACTAGACTGTCTCCAATGTTCCTTTTAGGGTCTAAATCTATGACAATTTATTGATGAAATTCTGGGCCCAGCTCTTGACTTATCTAAAAAACTTGCTGAGATCCATAATGACAATGATATAGTGTAGTCAGAAAGAGGGCTAAATTTGGAGTCAGAAGACATGAATAAAGGTAGAATAAAGCCAGTCTCCTGTTATTACATGTGTGATTTTGTACAAGAAACTTAATTATTCTGGGTCTTAGTTCCCTTATTTCTAAAACATGGAAAATGAGAAAGATGAATGAGATCTTTTAGGACCTTTGTTGTTCTAAATCTGTGATTTTATGGTGGATTAATTCATAGCTAGAAAATATATTTTTCATCCACTTTATTTGTCTGTGTAGACGGTTTGGGCCAACCTCTTCCAAATGACTAGATTTCATAAAGATTTTGTGAAGTTTCGATATTTGAGACAACCAAAGTAGATGGTGTATCATTTGTTGTCATTCAGTTGTTTCAGTCATGTGTGAGTATTCAGACCCCATGTAAGGTGTTCCTGGCAGAGGTAGTGGAGTGGTTTACTATTTCCTTCTCCAACTCATTTTACAGATGAGGAAACTGAGGCAAACTGGGTTAAGTGAGTTGCCCACAATCACACAGCTAGTAAGTGTTTGAGGTTAGATTATAACTCAGGAAGAAAAGTGTTTCTGACTCCAGGTTTGGCACTCTAAGCAATATGGCAAAAACACATATTAGCATTATCTATGTTTTATTGTATTTTTATTTATTTTGTTAAATATTTCCAAAGTCCATTTTAATCTAGTTCCAACTGTACTTACAGGTGTTGTGGCCAAACTGTCACCCCCCTACCCCACTCGCAGTCATCTTGTTTGACACTTCTGGAGTCTAGAGAATGAATCACCCAACCAGGATGCTGTTGAGCTAAGTGAGACCTTCCCAGTAGAAGGTATAACTCCAAATGCCACAGAGAGGCCAATGGTCTACAGGCTATTTGTGGGATCTACTTTCCCTAACCCCACTTAGAGTTCAATTACTTCAACATTTTGAAAGATAAAAACATCCCAGAAAATACAATCTGGGTACACCCTGTTCTACCACTCATTAAAGTCATGTCTCAAGGAACATATGCTTAATACAGATGGGAACAAAATATTCTAAGCAGCCAATTCACCACAGAATACAGTCACATCATATGGCAGGGGATGGAAATACTGGAACCCCTACTCCCACAGTACCAAGATAGGCCTGTATGAATCACAGCTCAGTTGTGGTTATGCAGAACCAGCCTAACACACCAACCTCCAGCTCCCTTGGTCTCCTTTGGTTTGCTGCTTTAAATAAAACATCCGTATTTTTCCATTATGTTAAGTTGTCAGGAAGGCTTAAGACGGAAACTTCCTACCCTTTATAAGATTCTAAAGCAATATGAGCATGAACCTTACTCCTCTTTGGATCCAGCTGCCTCTTTGCGGTAGTGACTTAGAAGGTGGAGGCAAAGTAATGATGTTTTTAGAACTCCCAAATATTCCAAGGACAGATAATGTCTGTGTGGGTAGTACCCTCCAAAGAAGCAGATAGCCATCCCTCCGCTCCACTTGGTAGTTACAGTCACCCGAACAATCATCACCATGCAGTCAACCTACTGAAGCTAGAGCCTTCCCCCTAAGGTTATCTTCTAGCTACTTGTGTGTATTTTATACCTTCCTATTTATCTACAAGTCAACTTCCTCACGAGAATGTAAGTTCCTTGAAGGCAGGACCTGTTTTTGCCATCATATCCCAAATACCCAGCACAGTGCCTGGCACCTACTAAGTCTTAGTAAATTCTTGTTAATTGATTAATAGACAAGTCTTCAAAAGGTCTACCTTCCCATTTTTTTCTCCTGTGAATCATATGCAAAGAGTTTCATAGCCATAAAGTGTAAATAAAGGCAAGCCAAATTAAAAGATTTCCAAAAGAAATTCTAATTAGAAATTTTTTGAGACAAATAAGGGGATTCAAAATGAAATAAGAATAAAAGAAAGAAAAAATGGAGAGGTGTGCCAGTTGAAAAATTAGATTAAAGTAAAACTCACATTTGTAAGAGTAAAAGGAGTCTTGGGACAATAACGAAAAGGAAACTCAAATCAAAGGGTGAAAAGTGATTCATTTGTTATTCTTTTAGAAAAAGTTTATCGGCCCAGGCATCAGTAGCCTTTAGATTTAAGATATAGTTAAAAGCAAACATTACATCAGTGGTTGTAACTATCCAAGTGATCCTTTTGCCTATATCCCTAAGGAATGTACTGTCTTTTGTCTCCCCCAGAAATGAACAATATTAATTCCACCTGCCAAAATTTGGCACTTTCTTATTGGGATAACATCCACTGACCTGCTCGTTCAATGACTTTTGACCACATGCCCTGGACCCTTTAACTCTTTCCTCAGAAAACACTCTATGCAAACATTTGTTTGTGTATATATATACATAACGACTCTGTGATGCTGTCACATGGGTAAGAGGAGAAGAGCAATAGGGGAAAATGCCAGGACAAGAAGGGTGTACAGTTATATCTTCCGCATCACCAGTTTTTGGGATGCAACCTTCCCCTCAATCTGGAAAATCTGTGTAAAATTTTTGGTCCTCCTTTCATACCAGAAAAGCCTGAACTGCTGTAGTATTAAAAGATAAAATATGTTGACATTATCCAACATTATATTTAAAAAATTATGCATTTCTGAGTTTCTAAACCTTCTCTGTGTCATCTGCTGGCCTTCATGTGTCATCTACCACTCCACAAACCCCCCCAAAAATTCCTGATTAATTTCTTATGCCAACCTGCAATATATTGAAACTGCAATGGGGAAAGTCATGAATGTGGAAGGGATAACTAATGCTTTTTATTTAGTCTCTAGTTTTTCATCCAACTCTAATTATTTTAACTAGGTAGGGAAGAGTCATTAACATCTCTCTACTGCAGGCAGAGACAAATAGAGCAAGGAAGTCACTAAAAAAAGTCAATCACCTGAAAGCTATTTCAAGAAGAAGTAAACCTAGGAATGGCCCAATATTTCCAAAACTCCGGATCCAATGGCACCCCAAGTAGGATAGCTAATTGTTTGTACAGTCATTCATATACTTCAAACAACCTAATGAAAACCTCCTGACAGGAAATATGTATGGTACAGTGGAAAGAGGACTGGTTCTGGAGTGAGAGGACATGAATTCAAATCCTGCTTTTGGACATTACTCCTGTGTTACCTTGGCTAAATCACTTAAGCTTGCTGGACCTGAGTTCCCATCTTCTGTTAAAAATTTTTAGAACAAGAGGGGTGAAGTTGTACTAGATGGATTCTGAAGTCCCTTTCAGGTCTGTGTCTATGATCTTACTATAATGTGTGGTCATGGAGACATCATAGGGAGAATGTAGTTGATGGAATCAAACACAGAATGTCTAGATTTCAATGGATTTGTTATTTAGTCATTTTTCAGTCATATCTGATGTTTTGTGACCCCATTTGGGGTTTTTGTCAGCAAAGATACGCAGTGGTTTGCAATTTCCTTATCTAACTCATTTGACAGATGAGGAAACTAAGGCAAACAGGGTTAAGTGACTTGCCCAGGGTCACATAGCTGGAAAATATCTGAGGCCAGATGTGAACTCAGGTGTTCCTGACTCCTAGGCCCAGCCCCACAATTGCCCCACCACTGCAGACAGTATACATACTTCATATGTTAAGCTTTAACAGTAGAAACTGCACTAAGACTTTTGTATAACTTACATTAAACGTCCTTGCAAGGTAATCCTATGATAGAACTGTGAAGTCCAATATCTTAGGATAATGTCATGGGGAGCAGTTTTCAAGCAGCCTTTATAATGGGAAAATGCAAATGTCTTTAGTGGGAGGATGTCTGAGAGACTGATGTCCCAAGAAATCTCCCTTCTATCCCTTCTTCACTTGCTCTTTGTTTTTTCCCCACCAATTCAGTCATTTATTCTTTGCTGTTCCGCAGAAATGTCTTCAGCCTCTTTCAATTAAATCATTTTAAAAATTATTTTTAGAAATTATCTTAAATTTTTAATTTATTTCAAAATAAAAATCATCTGAAATAGAGCATAAACTTGAAATGCTCATTCTATCAATCTGTATAATGCAATAATTCTGTGAAAGGAAGTTGATATGTAGAAAAATACTGAGAATTATTAAAGTATTGGCACTTTGTTTTAAGTGGTTCTTCTTCCCCTCTTTCCTCTCCACCTCTGAATCTCTAAATACCTTGTGATCATCTCATTAAGGTCAGGTTAATTTAATTGTGAGAATTCTGTACGTAAAAATAATGAAGTAACAGTTTTATAATCTGCCCTGAACTTTTATATTAATTCACTGAAAGCAAGTTTAAGAGGAAAAAAAACGTATTTCTAACTCTCCTTCCATATTGGTCTATGCCAATTGTCAAATTGAGTTTTATAAAATGGAATACAAGTTAAATTTTTAAGGCTCCTTCTGGCTTATGAATCACTTTTTTTACAACTTTGGGGAGCAGGAAATTCTTATTACCTCCATTTTCTAGAGAAGGAGGATGAAGGTGAGAGGCAGGAAATGACTTACCCAGGACAGCACAGCTAGTGTCCATGGCAGAATTCAAGCATGAGCCTCTCAGTTTTATGTTAAACTCTCTTCCCCATCACATTTCCTGTTCTTTATACACAGTGACCTTAATAATTGTTATTGATTGAATAGGCATATATATATATGTATATATATATATATATATATATATACATATATATATAATTTACTGTAATGATAGACTCTGAGGACTAATTTCCTCAGTTGGTGTGTGGTCACAGGAATCCAAGCACAAAGGTCACTCCATCATGCCCCAGTTTGATGCTTTCTTCCATTGTGGAGCTGAGAGTGAATGTTCACATGTTGGTTCTGCCATGAATGGGTTGGCTTAGATGACTGCTGAGGTCCCCTTCCACTCTCAGATCCTATAAACCTGCCTTACACAGATGGTCAGCTTATAGCAGATAAGATAAGTGACCTAAAAGACATCATTGAAGAAATGGAGGAAGAGGCAGGTAAAAGAAATGAAACATAATAATGCCTTAGTTGCACTGGTATCCTTGAGAAATTAAAAGAAGCAGAGGAAATCTCTGAGAGCATTGAGAAAGAATCTGTAGCATAATTCAATAAAAATAATGAGATATAAAGAGTATGGAGAGGCGGCAACTGACATGGAACATCAAGCCCATTTAAGAATCTCACAAGCTACACTTTCCTAAAATATATAGCTTACCTACTCATTTTAGAGAAATAGGCACAGGGGAAATGGAATAGTTTGGTTTTTTACTAGTAAATAGAAGCCCTGTTTTCAGATTTCAAGGTCACCCTTCTATCTAAACTCAATCACTGATGGATTCAGATATCCAGGGTGTCCCAGAAGTCTTACTGCAGTTTTAAGTTTTAATGAATTGTAATAAGAACTATCAGTATTTTACAAATTTAAATAATGGACCATTTTAATGTTTTTGTAAATTTGTAACATTTATACTTTTGAAGTTATTAAAGATCAAAATTGCACTAAGACTTTTGGGACACTCCATATATATTCCCGAAAGACAAAGTGGCATTAACTGCTTTCAAATTAATTATTCAGTGTTTAGTCAGTTTTCCCTTTTGTCTGACTTTCGGTAACCCCATTTAGGGTTTTCTTGACAAAGATACTGACGTGGTTTGCCATTTCCTTCTCCAGTTCATTTGACAGATGAGGAAACGGAGGTCAACAGGATTGGATCACGTAGCTAGCAAGTATCTGAAGCCAGATTTAAACTCAGGTCTTCCTGACTCCAGGCCTGGTGCTCTAGTCAATGCTCTAAGTAGCTGCCCTATTGGCATATAGTAGGTGCTTAATAAATGTTTATTGACTGAGTGACTGGAATTACTTCTCTGTTCACTGTATTACCAGTCCTTTACTAGCTTGTCAATATGTATTATTGCCTAGATATGACATTAATCGCAGGCTCTTCCAATAATAGATTAAGGTTTTCAGACTTTAGAGGCAGCAACTATACAGATGCTGATTTAAATGCAGATGCAGAAACTTGGTATAAGAACTGAGCTCAGAATACTTATATTAATGGAAATTTCTTGAAAGAAATTTTTTAGGGAAAGTGAAGTATATGGTAAATTCATGGGGCTCGTTACCTCTGAGAGGCAACGTCCCAGTTCAAAACATTTGTATATAAAGTAATTTAGATGCTATATGTATCCAGAGAAATAGATAGTAGATAAATATATAGAAGTATGTATAGGATAGTTTCACATACATGTACATGTTTGTAGCCATCTTTAGGATGTAGGAAGGAAAGAAAAAAGGGGGAAAAGAAATTTATATAACTTCATTATATATTTTAAAGAAATAGTAAGTTACACGTATTAGACTTGCAGTTTCATGAGCAATCATCTTTTTTATTATAATATGTTAAAAAGAGATTTAGGTAGTTTTGTGCATGACACACATAATTGATGATTAACCTAACATTTGGTATATCTCAGGGGTATATCTCTCCCCTGTGAGGATGGCAGGGGCACCAAATGTCTTTTGTTATTGCCAGATACAAATTATCTATCTGATGGATCACAAGTCTAACATTATCATGTTTCACATCATTGACAGAGAAAAGATGAATGGGGTTTGCAACCTATAAGGATGAAATTAATGACTGATTTTTTCCTTGTTGTGAGGGTAATGGAGATTAGCTTATGATGAAAAGATAAAGCTAGAATCTGCAGAAGTGGAGTGTTCTCTAGATTCAAGTGTTATAAGCAAAATGTTAATCTTAAACTTAGAATGCTCAGAAATGCTGGCAGTTATCAACACAGCTGAGGACTAGGACTAAGGGTAAATGCTAACAGATGAAATAGGTCAAGACAAGACCTATTTTAGAGAGGAGAGAAGGACAAAGTAAAATTAAATCCAAAGGATTAGGGGAAGTAAGGAGAAACTGTGTACCTGAAAAGAAAAAGGACAAGAAAACAAACAGAAAAATAACTGATCTTCTAACTGAGGGAAGGTGCAGTTGGGACTAAAATTGTGACTTCATTGGTGCAGGGAATGCCCAGGTGAGAAATTCAAGTCAAGGTCCCTTAGCCAATACTTGTCAAAGGCAACCACTAAAGCCCATCCAAGTCTTCCTGGTTAACCAAGCAAGCCACATCTTACTGCCTAGTAGGACATAGCTAGCAGAAATGGGGGTTGTAAATGTTTCTTTAACAATCACCTAGACAAAGTATTTGTATCAGGGACATAAAACTTTCACTCTACAAGGACTACAAATAGCTATTTTATGGTCCAAAACCCAACAAGAGAATAAAAGATATATTATTTATATCACTCCACTGTTTCCTTACTAGCATGTGGATCAAATAGAAACTTCTAATTACATTTGATCCCCAGACTAATTTTTAAAAATTTTATTTTTATTTTCAGTTCTAAATTCTCTCCCTTCCTCCATCCTCTGCCCCACTCATTGAGAAGGTAAGAAACATGTTACCTACTATACATATAAAGTCATGCAAAACCTATTCTCTGTATTAGCCATGTTCCAGACAAAAAGCAAGAAAAATAAAGGAAAAAAATATGCTTCAATCTGAATTCTGCATACATCTGGTCCCTATTTAGAAGTGGGAGCTTTTTTGATCATGAGTCCTTTGGAGTTCTAATGAACCATTATATTGAACAGTTACTAAGTCTTCTGCAGTTGGTTATTTACAATATGGCTGTTACTGTGTATGTTGTTCTTCTGATTCTGCTTTCTTCATATTATATCAGTTCATAGAAGTCTTCCCAGGTTTTTCCGAAATCATCCCCTTCACTCTTCCAATATCCATACATCTGACAGGTAAATTCTTCCATACTCCATTAAATTTTCTTATGATGTGACCTTTTACATCTAAATCATATACCTAGTTTGAGCTTACCATGGTGTATGGTGTGAGATGTTGGTTATGCCTAGTCTTTGTCCAGCTATTTTCTAGTTTGCTTGGCAGTTTTTATTAAAGAGTGAGTTCTTATCCCAATAGCTGGGATTGTTGGGGTTATCAAAAACTAGCTAGTAAGTACTGGACTGATTTACATTTTTACATCATATATTTAATCTATTCCACTGATCAAACATTCCATTTCTTATCAAGTATAAAATTGTTTTTGATGGTTATCACCCTTCAATATAGCTTTGGATTTGATATTGCTGGATAGCAAATGGTGCTACCTTCTTTCACATTTTTTTCTCTGATTCTCTTGATATTTTTGACTTTTTGGTCTTCTAGATGAGGGCTTCCTAAACTTTTTTCCACTCTACAGGACCCCCTTTCATTTTTGGTCCCCTTTGTTGTCTTTGCGTGGCCTGAGGGCAGTTATCAACACAGCTGAGACTAGGACTAAGGGTAAATGCTAACAGATGAAATAGGTCAAGACAAGACCTATTTTAGGGAGAAGAGAAGGACAAAGTAAAATTAAATCCAAAGGATTAGGGGAAGTAAGGAGAAACTGTGTACCTGAAAAGAAAAAGGACAAGAAAACAAACAGAAAAATAACTGATCTTCTAATTGAGGGATGGTGCTGGATGCAACATGGGCAAGAGGAGCCAGAAAAATCTCATATTCATCATGCATTTGATTTTTAATTAATTTTTGGTCTTTATTCATTCAGAAACCTTTCACTGTTACCAAATTTTTAGTGACCCCATATAGAGTCATGACCCACAGTTTAAAAATTACTGCTCTAGATGAGTCATTTTTCTAGCTCTAAAAATTTTTTTGTTTTTGTTTTTCTTACAGTTTAATTACTATGGAACTGAATAAGTCAACTCATTGAGGTAGCATTGTCATTTTTATCATATTGACTTTTCCCACCTAAGAGGAATTCGTATTTCTCCATTTATTTAAATCTATCTTTATTTGTATGGAGTCTTTCATAATGGTGTTCATATAATCACCATGTGTCTTATGCTATCTGCAGTTATTTTAAATGATATTTCTCTATCTTTTCTTGTTAATTTTTTTTAGTAAATATATAGTGATATAGTTTTTTTAGTAATATATAGCGATGATATTTGTGGGTTTATTCTTTTTAATTTGGCAACTTTGCTAAATTTGTTAACTGTTTCAACTAGATTTTTTAAAATTTATTCTCTAGGCTTCTCTAAATATACCAATATATCATCTGCAAAAAGTGGTAGTTTTGTTTCCTCATTGCCTATGCTTATTCCTTTTACATCTTTTTTCTTGTCTTATTCCTATAGCTAACACTTCTAGTACAATACTGAATAATAATGGTGATAAAAGACACCCTGGTTCATTCCTGATCTTATTAGAAAGGATTTCTAGCTTATCTCCATTAAGATACTTGTTCTTGGTTTTAGATAGAAACTCCTCATTGTTTTAAGAAAGTTTCTATTTATTCCTGTTCTTTAGGAATAGGCATTATATTTTGTCAAAAACTTTTTTCTGCATCTATTTATATAATCAATTAGCTTTGTTGTTTTTGTTATTGATAATGGACATCCTTGATTCACCCCTGATCTTACTGGAAAGATTTCTAATTTATCTCAATTACAGATAATGCTTATCCTTGATTTTAGATAGGCAATACTTATTTTAAGAAAAGTTCCATTTATTTCTCTGCTCTGGTCTTTTTTCATAAGAATGGATGTTGTATTTTGGGTATCTGTTAATATAATCATGTGGTTTTTGTTGTTTTGTTATTGATATGGTAAGTTTTGCTCCTAATTTTCCTAACATTGAACCAGCCCTGCATTCTTGGTATAAATCCAGTCTGATCAGAGTGTATTATCTTTGTGATGTTGTTATAATCTCTTTGCTAGTGTTTTATTTCAATTTTTTGCATCAGTATTCATTACAGAAATTGATCTATTCAATTTCTGTTTTTGGTTTTGGTATCAAAACTATATTTGTATCATAGAAGATATGTGATAGTATTCCTCCTTTACATATTTCTTCAAATAGTTTATGTAGTATTAGAATTAATTTTTCTTTAAACTAGCATAGTTTTGCTATTTCCTTCATAACTCATTTAACATTTCCTTCAAGAATTTGGATGTCATACCATTTGGTGCATATATGTTCAGGATTGATACTAATTTATTGTCTATGATACCTTTCAGCAAAATGTAGTTTTCCTGATTATCTCTTTTAATTACATCTAATTTTGCTTAAGACCACGATAGCTATCTTTGCCTTTTTTCTTCAGCCAAAATGTAATAGATTTTTTTCCAGACCATTATTTTAACTTTTTGATTGTCTTTCAGTTCCCCATGAGTTTCTTGTAAACAACACCTAAGTTGGATTCTTGTTTCTAATTCATTCTGCTATACCATTTGATGGGTGAGTTCATCCCATTCATATTCACAGTTATGATTACTAAATGTATATTAACCCCCTCCTCCATCCTATTCTCTTCTATTTATCCTTCTCTTTTTACTGTCTCCTCCTTAGGGGTCTGTTTTGCTTCCTATCATTGCCTCTCTTAGTCAACCCTTCCTTTTTACCCCCCCCTTCCTTACCCTTTGCTCCTTACCCCTCTACTTCCCTACTGGGTAAGCTGAATTTCTATACGCAACAACAGTGTATATACTTTTCTCCTTGAACCAGTTCAAATGAGAGATTCAAGCACTGTCCACTTCCTCCACCCTTTTTTCTTCTCCATTGTAAAAACTCCCTGCACCTCTTATAAGATAATTTTCCCCATTCATCCCTCCCTTTTCCCTTCTCCCAGTGTATCCTCTTTCTCAATTTGTATTCCTCTTTGGAGAGTATCTCAACATTATTTACACCCATGGCCTCTATTTAATTAGATTCCTTTTAATAACCCTAATGATGATGATATTCTTAGGGTTTAGATATTTCATCTTCCCTTACAAGAATGCAAACAGTTTAGTCTTGGTAAGTTCCTTATGTTTTCTCATTCATATTTAACTTTTTATGCTTCCATTGTGTTTGAATGTGAAATTTTCTATTCAGCTGTGGTTTTTCATCCAATTTCATCAGAAATACTTGGAAAAATATTTGATTAAAGTTCCATTTTACCCCCTTCTAGTATGATGATGTTCAGGTTTGTAGAGTAAGCTATTCTTCATTATAATCCTATCTTCTAAACCTTCCATTCCTTTTGAGAGTTAACTGCTAAATCCTGTGTGTTCCTGTGGTATTAGAATTGTTTCTTTGGATCTGTTTTCAGTATTTTCTCTTTGACCTGGGAACTCTGGATTTTGGCTATAATAATCCTGGTAATTTTCATTTGAGGATCTCTTTCCCAAAAGGAGATGACCACTGTCGTCCTTCAATTTCTCCTTTGCCCTCTAGTTCTAAGATATCTGGGCAGTTTTCCTTGATAATTTCTTGAAATATGATGTCAAGTCTTTTTTTTTTTTGCTCATGACTTTCAGATGAACCAATAATTCTTAAGTTATTTCTCCTTGACGTGTTCCAGATCAGTTATTCCCATGAGATATTTCACATTTTCTTCTTCCTTTTATTTTTTGACTTTATTGTTTCCTGATATCTCGTGTCATTAATTTCCACTTGCCCATTTTTAATTTTTAAGGAGTCACTTTCTTCAGTGAATTTTGTTCTTCTTTTACTATTTGGCCAATTCAGATTTTTAAGGAATTATTTTCTTCAGTATATGTTTGCGTCTCTTTTACCAAGATGTTGATTCTTTTTTCATATTTTTTTTTGCATTGCTCTCATTTCTTTCCTCAATTTTTCTTCTGCTCTGTTCTATTTTTTTAAAATCTCTTTCCTTAGCTCTTCTAGGAAGTCTTGTTGGGCTTGTGTGCAATATGCATTTTTCATTTGAGCTTTTACTTGTAGATGGCTCCAAACTCTTTTGAGTTTGTATCTTGAGCTTTACTGTCACCATAGTAGCATTTAGTGGTAAAAAAAAAAAAAAAAGATCTCTTTATTGTTGTTTGCTCATTTTCGAGCCTATTTCTTGAACTTTGGAATTTGTTAAGAGTTGGGCTCTGCTTACTTCTGGGGTGAAAGGAAGAAGAAAGGAATGGCATCTAGCCTCAGCTTTTGCCATTTATGTCCTTCTGCTCTTTTCACAAATCTGCCCCTTCACAATCACCACTGCTCCTTTCTACCCAGGAATTGTGACCCAGAACAGGGTAATGGATGACAGAGCTGCCAAATGGCACCAGATCCTGCTATCAGTGCTAGAACAGGCCTCAGGGGTCTGCACCTGAGCAGATGTTCAGATCCCTTATTATTTTCTGGTTGCTGGTCTGCTCCTGGTGCTGCTGTTTCTGCCATGGGATGTTCATCACTAGTCCCTACCCTAGGGTCTGCAGATCTTTTGGTCTTCTTGAGTTGCTCTAAGTTAAGTAAGTAACACATTGAGACTTGGCTTTTCTGCTCAGAATTCCATTTGACAGATTTTCTTAAGTTGTTGTAGATAAGTGTGTTGGGAGAGCTTGACAAGAATGCTGGTGTCACTCTGCCTTCTTGGATCCTACTCTCCACTCCACCTTTAGTTATTGCTTTTAAAGCTCATTAGAAAATAACTCCATCATCACATCTGTCTAGTCACACATACTATTTGACTTTAAAAAAACAAACCTTGAACCTGCTTCATTATTTAAATATTTTCTTAAGGCCTCCAGTTCCATCTTTCACCCTCTCCTCTTCCTTCTTGGATTTAAGTTGGCCAATATACACAGAACAGTTCTTACCACTCCTGCTATGCCACATCTCTTTTCCTTTAAAATTATAACTTATTAGTCATAACCTCTTCCAAAAACATTTTGACAAGTGAACCACTGCCACTGTCCAAATAATCTGTATTTTCTACACGTACTAAAATATTTGGGACAATAGAATTGTTGGATTAAGCATATATCTGTGTACTTGTGTGTAAATGTCCGTAATAGGCAGCATTTAGATGGCATTTTCAAGTTGACAAAGTGTTTTACACTTTCATATTCCATTTGATCTTCACAACCACCCTGTGAAGTGGGTATTATCACCCCCATTTTATAGATGAGGAAACTGAGGTGGAAAGAAGTTGAAAGTGATGCACCCAGAGTCATAGAGCTAGGACGTGTCCAAGGCAGGATTCAAATTCAGATCTTCCTGACTCCAAGTAAAGCACTCTACCCACTGGGCATATGTGTGTGTATATGTATGTGCACATATATCACATATAATACTGCATGTGTACAAAGACACACTCAGAGTCTCCCTAATTGATTACTTTGCACATATGAATGTGAATTTTCTGCTCTGTCTGGTTTTTAAAGATTAGATATTATTTCATAGTCAGCTCTCAAATTAGAATTCAGTTCTAGGTACTTCTTAGCTTCACTAATGTTCAGAGTCAAATTGATTTAAATATTCAAATATTTTAAAAAAGTGTTTATTTTCAAGAATTCTTAGAAGAGCCATTAACTTGTAGTATTCAGTTTCTTTCTCCTTCCTTCCACCTCTTTTTACCTCTTCCCATTTCTGATATGCATTAGAAGTCTGAAATTCCTCATAAAAGAATTCTGTCCCTCCTCCTTCTCTCTCTAAGAAGAAATGTCCAATCCTACTAAATATTCTGAGATGTATATGTTATCAAAAAGTGTCTCAAATTAGGGGACAAATAATTGGCATCACCAAAATGTTTTCTCTCAAATAAAAATAATCCACTTAGACATATAACCAAATGTTATTTAATATCTTAAAAAGTAACACGATCCAAAATGGATATTTCACACGACACTACGTAAACAACATGAACACAATATTACCATGTGGAGGGACTTTCAAATATAGACTTACAAAAATCCCTGTCCTTTTTTTTCCTTTTAAGTTATTATACTAAGCATGACAAGTAATCATCATTTACAATATGGTACACAGACACAATAAAAACCATGTTACAAATGTGCTGTTATAAATCAGTAACATTAGGGAAGACATTTCATGAGCTGTAATTATTTCATATGAAATACTATACAATATAAACAGAACATCCATCTTGGATGACCTTTACAGCAACCAGAGACCAAGTAAATTTTTAAAAATTTTTTTTCAGTGCAAACACATTTATTCAAGGCAGTCTTGGCTGCAAAACTCCCTTCTAACATACAGTAAATCCCACTTGCGTTTCTTAACTCATTTAACCTAATGCAACAGTCACATTCAGTCACTCAGGGAAAGATACCTGCAGAATTATGATCCCTTAAAGTTAGTATTTAAACTGAAGTCTCATCTCTAAAGTAAAAGCTATGCCAACTACTCTAAGGACCTTCTTTATAGCTGTCATACTTACATGGAGGTGACCTTAGGGTGGCTCTATCCCCTAACCCAGCATGTGTGCACAATACTGCACATTAGTCTGCCCTTCCAATGTGGAAACATGTGGCGGTGTATCAGCATCTAGGTGGAGATGGAAGTGGGGGGGGGAACAGGACACTGGGGGACAGGAAGGGGAGGATTTGTCGAGTGTTCACTTCAATGATTCTTTCACCTAACTGCAAAGGATGGATGTAAATCAGGCGAGATCTTCACAAGATCCCAGATTTGGTACCTCTTTTTGGTGGGAGCAGTAAAGGAACAGGGACAATGAGGTCAGCCCTTGGAGTGGGGAGGCAGGGCACAAGTGGAGTTCGTCTGGAATTCCATGGTTTCCTCACCTCCTCCCGTCACCACTTGGGAAACATCCCCTGCCTTCAGCTAGTACGGATGTTCAAGCCCTGTGATGAGTGTGTGTATCTATAGCTATTAGAAGAAAGTTTAATTTTCAAATCTAAATTGTTATTTCTAACCCACATCAGTCTTCTAGAATTCCAGTAGAATTCCAAATGACCCATGGCAATCTATATAGAAACTGGAGAGACCCAAGATTATTTGGAAAAGCCATGGCACCAGTCCATCAGGATGCAGGTGCAAAGACAACTTCAACTAGTTAGTTGAAGTCCCTCATTCAACTATAAAAGTGGAATTTAATCATGGATTTTTTTAAAGGGTAAAGTTGAAGAAGTACCTCCTAAATCAAAATCTCCCCCAAAAATAAGAGTACTGAATTCATTCTTAACATTGTAAAGCTTTCTTGAGGAAGAAGAATGGGGAATGTCAATTGTCAGATTCCAGCCAGTTGAAAGTATTTATTTGTTCACTCAGCAAAGGCATTTGATAGTCATTCCTATTCAGGCTAAGACCTTATTAAACCAAAGCCAGGTGATATCTCTCAAAACCATATAGGAGTTTTCAATATAATTTCGATTCCCCTAAACCTAACATCTAACGTGGAGGGAAGAGCCACTTGCAGACAGAAGAAGAGTAAATATAAGCTATCTTCTTTTAGCAGGCAAGATGGTACTGTAGTTGGTCAACATAGGGAATGCTGTGCTCTGGGTGCTCCCAAGCACATTGGACAGCTCGGTCAACTGGCCAATTTGAATTGGAGGAGCATGCAGCTGTTAAGGCTGTTTTTCTCTCTCATTTTAGAGGACAAGGCTAACAAGACCAGTTCCCTTCAGTAATCCAAATCCTTCAAAAGAATAGGTAGAAATGGATTGTACAAATTCTCCTTTGTGCCCAACAGCTCTGTAAAAAGTACTTGATAAAAGTTTTAATTAAAATGTGTAAGCAGCACCTTCTACTGCCGAGAGCAGCCTTGTTCCTGAAGAATGTCAACGTGGCATAGAAGATGCAGAAGTTTAATATAAAAATCATAGATGAGGGCATATGTCTAGAACTACCATTTGTTCAAGTGGGATATCTGGGGAGGGGTGTCAATTCAATTTGTCTGCCATTTCGCTTCACATTCTGTAAGCTGAGGGGATGTTATCAAATGCATAAAAACCCTGAAATTTCTAAGTAAAAATGGATGATGTAAAGTATTATTTATTTTCTCTTTATTGACACTTGACAATAATAAACTGACATTTATTATTCCCTTTATAGGCAGGGGAAAAAAGCATTCCATCTCGTGCTTTCTCATGTTGGCCTATCAATCCAGTAGAAAAGAGCTAATCAATAGCTGCCTCTTAGAGTAATCTCACTATCTGATCATTTTCCCCAAATAAGTGTTATGATAAAGAGCACCCACTATTTTTTGTTTGTTTAGCATTGGTGAATCTGAATGCTTTGGAAGCACTTTGAGATCCAAGGGGAACTGTGTGCAAAGTTTTTATCAGTCATTATTTTTAGAAGACTCCAAATGCTGCCTTTGTGAGACACATCAGGAAAAGTGTTATATTATGAGCAATATTTCTATAATTTAAGTTAAAAACTTTATTTTCAAGTACACTTTGTGGTAAGAAGTGGTTTGCCCCCCCAGGTAGATTTTTATTCTTTTTATATTTGCTGCACCAAACTGAAAGGGGATGGTGTTCACATTACCTCCCTTGGTAATGTCTGTGTAAAAAAAATTTGTTTTAAATGCCAGTTATGAAAAGAAAGTGGAATTTGAGAACAGCTGATGTATAGCTTAGCTTTTGGTTTCTGGACTTTAGAAAACTCAAATCTCAAAGTTTCAAAGCACAGTAAGAGGGATGATATGTTTGTTAATTTCCCCTGCAGCTACCTCCCTTTTGGTTCTTTTGTTCATGTCTTGATAGGATGGCACTCCCTTCTTAATCTACTCATTAAGGTACCCTGAGATGTGCACAATATAGAAAATGGCATACTATGCATGGTCTTGCACAGAAAGTGAACTGAGAAAGGGACAGTGAAAGTGGGGGAGAGGGAGGGAGACAGAAACAGAGAATGAGACATATAGCGAGAATGGACAACACAGCTCTCTCAAGGAAAGTGAAGATTTGACTTGATATGTTAGCATGCGAGTGAAGGCAGATTAGGACCCAAAGTGCTTCAGAGTTGGCAGTTCAAATATCTGGTGTGTATTCTTTGCCTTGTAAAACCTAAAATTCTAATAGGTGCAAATAGTCTCCTAAGTCACAATCACCAACTATCTACCAGGGATGAGAGAAAAGAGACAAAAATTGTAAATGTTCTCTTGATATGAACAAACAAAAACCACCCAAATGAGCTTTCTTGAAGAGAAATACAAAGACTGAATCTGAAAAGCCAAACACAGTAAAAAAGGAATTATGGAAATGAGGGGGAAATGATGACTTTTAAAGACGTGTCAACACACAGAGAGAATATTGTGACCCGATGCTTCAGAAAGTTTTAACCTTGCTTTTCATAATACCCTTGAACACACTGCTGCCATTTCATTGAATTCATGGAGGTAGTTATATGTGAAAATAAAAATTACCATAAAGTAATATGTTATATTATAATAATACATAGTAAATGTGCAAAATACTGACAGATGTGTTGACCTTTTAAAAGTTGAACACACAGAGAGATTCAACCTAACTCAGTTCTGTAAACCTTTCAGTTGATATACAAAAAGAGAAGACCAAATAAGAAAGCATAAGAGAAAGCTCTAATCTCATGGAAGGAGTATGATGGTATCAGAAACTCTTGGAGAGAGGCCCAGGCATTTGGTCATCAAGAACCTCAAGAAAGAATGGCCTTCAGATGCCATTGTAAATACATTTTTCTAAGAGTAAAAATTAAATACAGATGAGAATGTTTCTATTTGACACTCCTGTTTACATTCCATTTTTTAAAAAATCTATAATTTCAGTACTAATGACTGCTGGTCTATGAGAGTTTTGGAAATCATATACACCATTTATCTGCTAGATAAGTGTATAGGTTTCATTAGACTGACTTCTTATTTAATGCTTGACAAATTTTTATTTTAAAAAGTTTCTCTTAAATAAGTGATTTTTTTTCTTTTCTGTTCATTTACTATCTGGTTTGTTACAGTGGCTATTTTCAGATGACCAACTAGAGGTTAACATAGCATTCCAATGTTTCTATTACTTATGAATCACAACAGCTTGATATAAACTTCAAAGTATGTGGGGTTTTTAAAATGAATTTATGTGGAAAATTTAGTAACTGTATGGTATACAACTCCCCAAAGAAATGAACTCTGGAGTCGATTAGATACATTTATCATTCCTTCTGCACATATTTAAACTATGAGGCAAACGATGCATTTCTGAGCAGACATGGCATGCCATAGAGGAAATAAAGCATGAGGGTGAAGGCCCTCTGGTTTAAGGGTCTACTCAGAAATGTAAGGGAATGTCTAACTGCAACACAGAAAGGAATTCTCAATACCAACAATAAGGAATATGACCCATGTGCCTCTTAAATATCTGCAAAGGAATTAGAAAGTCCCCAAGTGTTTCAAGTTCTAAAGTAATTTGGAGGGGAGATTTTATGTGGGAGAGAAGGGAATCTACAAATTGCAAATAACCATAAAATATAAGACAGCACAGATTTCTGTGATTCCTGGTGACTCAAATTATGATATTAAGACAGAAGTGTTTTATAAAATGGTATACCTGCTAACAAAATCTGAGATGAAATTTTAGTTTACCTTTACAGTTTAAATGTGTCATTCATTTATAATACCTGGCTGACCAAAACAAAATGAACCCATCACTAAGAAAATCTTCCTACTGCCTGGCATCTCACACACAAGTCATTTTTATCACCTACATATTTCATTTGCTGCTCCAATAAAAATGTAGGAACTTCCAAATACCAACTTATTTTGAGACTGAAAATTTAGTATCTTTGTAATAATCCCTAAGCTGTGGAAAGGCATCTTTAATGCCTTAAACTAGAAACCAAAACAAAACATTAACAAACCATCTGTGGGAACAATATGGGCTAATGATTTCTATCAGCCTATCTAAGAGTGACTCCTGAAAGTTGGTACAATGCATCTGTAAACATTACTCTGGCATAGTTCATATATGCATAATTATTCTGGGAAATTTTAGGGGAGCACAAATTATGTATATGCCACACCTGTAGAATGAGGACCTCCTGCTATTAATCCCATGGGCACAATTCTATTTCCACTCAAATCATATTTTTATATGTCCACAAACATCTTTCCAGGAATCAAAGGCCTGAATTTAAACTCTCCCTAAATTTGCTCTTCCATATAACCACTAAAGAGTATTTTCCACAGCCTAATTTAGGCATTCTATTTAAAACTACATAAAATAGAATTATGTCCTTCTATTAGAAAGAAATAAACTCCTCAGGCCATACTCTTCATTTGTATCACAAAGAAATTGCTTTTCATTTAAACAAATTAGTTATTTCCTCTATTATAATAAACTAGGAACATCGTAAGTATCACAAGAATAAAATGACCTCCCTAAGATACATGATTTAATACTTAGAAAAAAAAAATCCACATTACCTCTTCCATCACTTAGTGCTCTCTTGCTAAGCCAAGTTGGTAATTCCCCCTTCCTTTGCCCACTTCAGATTCAAAGGCCTATGTTCCTGTTTGTAGTTATGGAGGGTAAAGAATCAGACAAGCATCTGATATTATTCACCAAAACAAAACAAAACACACCCATTAACTTGAACACAATCCCTTCTGACTCACTTCCAAGGGCTCCTGCAAAAAAGTGTGTCATGAGAACTCACAGTGAAAATGATGGGTGTGTAAATAATTCACAGACAGAGAAGGGCTGAGGTCCTTTCTAGTAGTGTTTGGCGTTGTGTTTCCTCGGTGACCTGTGCCTTTTATTTTATGCTTTCTGTGGTGACTTAACTTGGGGGAAATAAGTATCAAGGATCAGTTCTGTGGCACCGTTCAACCATGGACTAGGAGCATTATCACACATCTGTGGCATTTGTAAATGGAATTAGCAACCGTATGACACCAAAAAATGCAGCTAACACCTACAGTGGCTAGACTCTGACCTATGTGCTCAGTTATGATCAATTAAGCAAAAGTATACACATTACCCCTACTGGGCTAGTCTGTTGCTACAGAGCCATAAACGTGAAAAACAATACTTGGAAATTAAGATTTTTTTGTCTTTGTTTTTGTTTTTTTTAGTTTGTTTTTTTGTCCTAGCCTACTTAGCAGCACAGTTTAAGTAAACACCAAAACTGTGGTAGAGATGCTTGTCTTCCCAAAGATGTAAACATCAGTCCCAATGTCGTAAACTTCGCCATACAGGATGAGACAAAAGATTGGAGGAGGCAGAATGGCCATCACACACTAGTAACAGAAGCTTGTAAGCAATTGGTTTTCGGCAACTTCTCGGCTTCATTTGCTGAGGGGTCTGTACTTGTGCGAAAGCTGAATGCTGGAGCAGCGCCTATGTGCGCTGGACTCAGGGTTGGGTTTTGACGACGGTTACTTTCAACAATGCTGGAAGTGTTGGAAGCCAGGCTCTCACGGGTACTGGAGGAATAAAATAGAAAAAAAAGTTTTCACATAAATAATTACATATCGAGTGCCAGAGGAAGAGAGAATGATGTATTTAATGGACTTCCTTTGTTGGTTCGTAATGTCAGATCAATAAACTACCCCAACTTGATTACTCACATATGCTTATTCAAAATGGATTCCAGAAGTTTTCACGAGTCATCATGTTATAATACTACCACATTAAATGGGCTAAAGGATTTCATATGGCTGAACACACAGTTGGATTTTTTTTTTTAACTCAAGGAAATGACTTCAAGATGTCACATGCTAGACAGACATCAGATGGATTTTTTTACACACACACACAAATATATACATGCATAATGCCTTCATTTTAGGCTGGTATGTAAAGAAGTAAATACCACCAAATTGGGACTGTGCTCTAGAGAGTACATTTTTAATTTGATCTTTGGGTCAAACTTTAGTCCTTACAAGTTTAAATACTTTAAAAAATCCATGATATGAATGATGTACCTATTCCCACCACGAACGAGATCAGATATCTAAGAGCTAATCTTTGCTGATGTTGTGCAAAATTCACCACCTGCCCATCTTCTGATAATGACCCTTTCCCCCACAGATCTGAGCTCTGCCATGGAGGGAAACTATGAAGTCCCCATTGCTTAGTATGTACTCAGTCATTGTACTTGGTAGGACTTCACTAAATGGTATAGCCCCTAAACTCATGCCAAGCTCTAGGGTAGAACATTACTTGAAATTACTTCAAATATTGTTAAGGCAAATAAATAACATTTGCTTTTTTTCAGTTGTAGGACAGATATTTATTCTTTCTTGCTTTTTTCCTTGGAGGTTTCTATGTGCTAAAAATGCTTTAACAGCTTTATTCAATTTCTTGGTTAATTTCTCAAGTTTAAATGGCTTGAAACTATTTTTGTAACTCTAAGAGGACTAAGACAATTAGTGAAACTTTGTTGGGAGATTACCAAAAAAACAAAATCCACTTGGTTTAGTGTTGAGGTAGCATTGCTTAGTGGGCTCCCATGTTTCAAGCCATCAAAAGCTGTAAGTTTTTCAGCATGGTGAGAGAGAGTCTCTACCTCATCATACAGATGGATTTACTATTTGCTAAAGTGAAAAGAAAGGAATAAATTAACATATTTGGACCCATTGTGTATGGTACATGTTAAAAAAGCTTTCAAGCTCCACCCTCATCCCTGACATTAGATTGCATATACAACTTATCTAATAAAACTGAGACTGGTTAAAATGTAACTTCCATCTATGAGCTGTTCAAACCCCATGCTGACAATGTTCCCTGCTTCCCTGTGGCTCCTGACCACACAAGAGTTTTGTGTAACCTTGCCCACATCTATCTAAGGATTCTCAGCTATCTGGAACTCCCTGGGTAAGATTCCTTCACACACTGTTTCCTTACAATCCAATGTTCCAGGAATCTTTCTGTGAGGAACAAGAAGTAACATCAGATTAAAGAAGCTTGCACAGAGTCCAGGTGTAAAACAAACACTTCTTGGTCTAAATGCAGAAGGTTCCTTCAAAGGTTAGAATCTAAAGAGAAAGACCAAATTATTTTTGCTGCTAATAACCTGAAGCCAGGGCTTAAAATCATAGTCTAAATATCTAGACGGGCAGAATAGTCTTAAATCAAAGATTCTTAGCTTTTCTTGTATCGTGCATGAATCCCTTCTCAGAATAATGTTTTGAATAAACAGGAAATGCAAAATTTCAGTTACAAGCTAGTGAAAATGAGTTTTTTGCCATCTGAGTTTGGGAACCCCCTAAAATCTATCAATGGACCTATCTGGGGTCCTGTCAACTCCAGGTTAAGGACTTGGTGTTTCCATTCCAAGAGAAATGTGAGCAGATTCCACTTTCCCCAATGGAGAGAGTGGTAGCATATTCAAAGCCTATGAACTACTTTGTGTCTAACTTGCCCTCTCTCCAAACCATTTTAGCCATATCAGTCGTGACAGGGAAGGATAAGGATGAGGGCATGCTGGTATGTTTAACAACCAGCTCTCCAAAAATAAAAATGCACACATGGCACACTTTGAAGTTTCATCTGTAATATTAGCATTTTCTCCATCACTTAAAGTTTGGACACTTAACAAAATAATACATCAAGCCCTGATCTGTAGTATTTGCCAATTTCTGG
This sequence comes from Potorous gilbertii, assembly GCA_028658325.1. Classification (NCBI taxonomy): domain Eukaryota; kingdom Metazoa; phylum Chordata; class Mammalia; order Diprotodontia; family Potoroidae; genus Potorous; species Potorous gilbertii. The sequence continues at coordinate 75,056,603 of CM053774.1, read as the reverse complement.
CATAACCATTGACACTGAAAATTTAATAATCCACTCTCACAAATGAGTGCAAGTTGGCTCTAGTGCAATCCTGGTAAGAATTCAGAGAAAGGAGAAGTCCTTCCCCAAAGAAAGCTTTATGAAATAGGAACATCAAACATGGTGTTTTCTATTATTGTTACACGATATATATGTATATATATATAGCACAGGGTTTCTTTGCACAGAGCAGCATTCAGTAAATCCTGAATAAATGCTAAATTTAAGATCCTTAAATACTTTTCTTCTATCCTTTATTTGCAGTTTTCTTCTTGTTCCCTGCCCATTACTACTTTTGAACTGCTGAAACCAGTAAATTTTAGCATTTCAGAAATAGATGTGGTCTTAAAGGAAATCATTTAGTCCAACTAACGCCTTAATATACAGATAAAGAAACTGAGCTCTAGGGAAGGAAGTGACCTGTTCAAATTTTAACAATTAGGGACAAAGTCAGGACTAGCTATACGTCTCTTGACTCATAATGTGGTGTGCTGGTCACTATAAAATGCTCTTGTACTATACTTTTGAAAAGTATTTACTAATTAAGCTTTCTATAGGGCAAGTAGAATGCAAACATTCTCAACCATTTTTGTATCAAGGACCCTTCTAATAGACTGATGAAATCTGTGTGGATCCCTTCTCAGAATAATGCTTTTTAAATGCATGAAGTAAAATGTGCAAGAGTACTTATTAAAAACAGCTAGGTTGTACAGCGGAAAGAGCAAAGAAGACCCAAATTCAAATCCACCTCAGATCAGATTACCTGTACGACCCTGGGTAAGTCACTTAACCTCTGTCTTTCTCTGTTTCCTCTTCTATAAAAGAGAATACTCGTGCCTTCCTCCTTGGATGGCTGCATTGTGGTAAGGCACAATACTATATAAATGATAGTTATTATTTATCAATATTATTACTAAGGAAACCAATTATAATTAAATACAACCATCAAACTAATATTTTCAAAAAAAAATCAAGTTTATAGACTCCATGTTAAGAAGCCATGCCTTACAGGGAAGTCGATGCAGGGGTGGGACCTTTGCTCTATGCTTTTATTGAGGCTGATAAATTTAACAAAGCCTAAATGATCATTCTAAACAGGGAGGATGGCTTCAGATACATTCATCTAATTTCCTTCTGTATGCTTACTCAGTCAAAGACCAGCCACAAAAGACCCCCTTCCACAATTCCTCCAAAGCAGCATTGGAATCCACTTCTCAGAATTCCCCTCACGGACAAGTAGCTAGCAGGATGGGTGGGGGGAAGAGAGGAAGAAGCAACCTGCTGGAGTGGAAAATGCATTGGCCTTAATATCAGAAGATCTGGGTTTAAGTCTTAATCTTGACTCTTGCAAATAACTTAACCTCATGACTCTTGCAAATAACTTAACCTCATGTTTAACTTCAACTGCCGCATCTGTAAAGGGCTGACTAAAAAAAATATGGTTGCCTTATCTATCTCAAAAAGTCTGTTCTGAGGGACAAAATGAGGTAATGTGTACATAAACATCTGCTATTGCTATTACAGGGAAATGGAGGGAGGGAAAGCTCCTTTGTGCTGCCATGAACAACCGAAAATCCCTGATGTTTTTACCATATCCACAAGCAAGGTCCACTGTGGGAAAAGGGGATAAAAGGAGAAGGGAGAAAAGTTCTATTCCTTCATTAAGGGAACTTTTGCCATTTACCACCAACATCTTGCCTCTGCTTCTAACTGTTCCGGAAATCAAGTAAGGATGAGTAGAAACTAAGAGAAAATGATATTTCAATACTATGAATCCCATACAGGAAGGAATGAAACAAGCCTTTATTAAATGCCAAGCACTTTAGGAATGTCATTATGATCTCCATCTTACAGTTGAGGTAAAGGAGGCATAGAGGTTAAATGACTTGTCTAGGGTCACACAGCTAGAAAGCATTTGAGGCAGGGCTTGAACATCCTTCCTTGTTATTCCAGGTCCAGTGCTCTGCCTTTAGAAGCAGAGGGCGGAGAAGGGAAAATTTAAGCCTCCAATCCTTGGTCCTCCCCTCAGGACCCTTCCCAGTCTCAACCCTCTCTTCTCTAGAGCCTCCATCTGCAGTTCATACTCTTCTGCATAGACTCCCAGATTCTCATTCTCCAGAACAAGGAAAGACACCTGAGTAACTACAAATCTTTCATTGCTGGTACTCCAATAATGGAGACATATTCCTGCAATCCTGCACCGGGACTCTAAATGCTTTCCCTATAGAAACATTAATTCCCAAGGCAATTGAGTGTTATTTTTAGATTTATATTCAAGTTATGTTGTAGGTTTAATAATGTAGATTTGGGGGATTTGGTATGGGAAAATAACGACCATGTAGTACAGCATCATTTTTCTGAGGAAATGCATCTAAGTAGCAATCAGTGAATCAACAATAACAAATGCTCACTGTTATACAGGACTTTAAGGTTTGCAAAGTGCTTAACCTATGTAATTACACCCTTTGGATCTCACAGGAATCCAACAGGACAGGTTACTGATGAATAAACTGCAGCAGAGTCTGAACACAGGTCTTCCTGATTTCCAGTCCATCCTTCTATTTACAATGCCCCAGATGCTTAGAGTGCATTAAGCCCCTCCTGAATAATGTTAAATGGTTGGGATAAAAAAAAATGCAAAATTGAAACATTTCCTGCTCTCAAAGTACTTACTTCTGTTCTTTCAGGAGAAACAACACACAAATATAAACTAGACTAAGTAGATTCAAGGTCCTTTCAGAAGGGGCAGGTGGCACTTACCTTTAAAGGAAAAGAGAAATTCTAAGAAGCAGGGGTGAGGAAGGGGAGGACATTGTAGGCAGGGGAGGGAGGGCAGGCAAAGATGACAGAATGCAAAGCTCTTTTGAAACACAAACTAAGTTTGGGGGTGGGATGGGAGAAACTATATACACAGTTCATTTAATATTAAAAGACTTCAGGAATGTAATGTCCAACACACAGAAAATATACTCAAAGTGATGGAGATGCATAATGAATTTTCATTTTTCTAACTTGTGCCTTATTTCATAGTCTTCAATGGAAAAAAATAGACAATTTGATCACTTTCAAGGGGGATTGTCTTGCCCACTCTCAACTTCAGTTTTTTTCTTTATCATATGAATAAATAAATATAAATAATATGTAAGTAAAAAATAAATATAATATGTAAGTATATATTAATAATAAATTAATATATAATCACATATGCTATATTATGTAATAATTAATATAAAATATATGATAAATTTTTTATTGTATATAACCATATATTATATAATAAATTAATATAAATATATAACAATAAGTAACAAATAAGTATAAGTAAATAAAAGTACCTATCCTGCTTAAAAATAAGCCTAGTTGGGATATAATAATAAATGAAGCATCTTTACAGGCCAAAACGATGAGAGTTAAACATTATATTTTTAAAATATTTTGAAAACTACCTATACTTGCCACCTCTCAAGTCCTCACATTGTCTTTGGTGATATCTAAAGAAATACTCTTCCATTGCTATCTTAAGCCAGGGCCCCATCGTGGGATGGATGTGACCCAGAATTCTGGAAGAGCATGTTTCTGTTTCCTTTTGTCTCCCATGAAGGAGCTGTCCTCCTTTCCAAGGCCATCCTTCATCCATCCTTCACCCAATCCCCTTTTATCTCCTTCCAGACTGCTCTTTCCAAATCCAGTCTCTGACATTACCGTATGACCTTCGGTAAATCACGTCACCAGTATGTCTGTATCCTCAACTGTAAAATGAGGATCACATCATCTACCTCCCAGGTTTGTGAGGATCCAATGAAATAATATATAAATATTATTTACAAATATATTATAAATATATTATAATTTTATTTAGAGCACTTTATAAAAGGTGCTATATAAATACTAAATATTATTTTAATATGTTCCCATTCTACCTGTTAAAAACCCCTCAACCACATTTTATTGGCTACATATATTTTTATATTTACTAATAGGTACATACATGTTGTTTCTCCCAATAGAACATAAACTCAAGGATAGGAACAGTATTGTTTTTGTGTTAGTATTTCTAAGGGCTAGTGCACAGTGTCTGACATGTATAGTAGGTGCTTAATTAATGTCTGCTGACTTGGTACTCCCACCTCAAAAAGCTCTAAGCACCAGCCAAATGACAGACTGTGTGTAAGTGGAGCACTAGATTATCACCGCAGGGTGATAAATGTTTTTGGCCACAGCAATTCATGAAGGTCAAAGATGTTGGCGGAGACAAACTGTGTTATGTGCTAGTGAAAGGAAGCCCCTCCACACACACACACCACCCTCAGGCCACCACAACCATACCGAAGACATCACCGACCTTCAAAGGGTAGACATCAGGAACAAGTACTACTTAAAAGTAAAGAATCTCTGAATTTGGAGCGAGAATGGACCTCATTTTTGGCTCAGACTTCACTATGTTCTACGAAACCTGAAAACCAGAGTTATGAGATAGGCAAAATATCATATGGCAATTCCACTCTAGCTCAACGTTGGCAGACTGCCACCCACTGTACTGGGCTCTGTATCATTTCTGAAGATAAATGCATAGCAAGAGAAACTAACAACAGCCCCACTCTGTTCCCTAGGATTTGGAGTGTATCCATCTCCTAATTTGCTTTTCCTGGGTTCTGAGAAAAGTATCGCAACCACTTCTGGGGTGTCTGTTTTCCTGTTCTTACGGCATCAGGGGATAGTCATTCCTGGAGTAAGGCAAACATTTGGCTTTGGAAAAAGGCAAATGTATGGTAGATCGATACTACCATGAATTTAGACCATTAATGGAAAAGCTGTGTATAGAAATAGGCAGCTCCATCACCATCAAATTATTTCATCAAAATAGACAGAGGCTTTTAATGTATCCATTATGATCCATTATAATGTACCATCAGATTTCTTGTGAGTGAAAAATCAGGACTTTGCAAATAAGCCAAAAATTAATTCTTAAGAAAATAGGTTTTTTTGTACATGTGAACCCTCAAAGGATTTCACTGTCATAACCTCCTTGAAGACCTATTTAATTTTGTCTCACAGAACATTAACAAGGGCATATCACATTATGGAGTTTCTTTTTCCTTTAAAGAAGTTCACTACTCAGGAGGTTACTGGGATTTTCCTTTAATGAAATTGCTTTTTCCTTTTGGGGTGACGCAAAGGGTGGTAGGGAAGATGATGATGCCTTTTATAAATTATCTTTTTCAGATGCTTTATTTTTTAATCAAAAGTAATTGTTCTATTTTATATTACACCTAATCCCCAATTGATAAAATAAAAAATTCCATAAAGTGGTTGCATTTATATGAATTTGCACTATTTGAAGTTACAGTTATGTAAGATATGGGTAATTGGTTCCACCTTAGTGAAAATATGCGGTACAAATCTGAATAGTGTGACCTCTTCATGGGATTCATTATTAACACTAATTAGGATGTAACTGTATTAAAGATCTCTAGGCTACCAAAAAAAGGACTATTATTTGGAGTAAGTAAAGACACTAATGGATTTGCCCATCCTTGCCACATGGGGAAGGATGAGATGTAACCTTTCATTTTTCACCAGGCTTGACTCTGGACTTCTCTATCAAGACCCTAGGCAGGAACTGGGTAATTAGTGTAGTCTCATGTCCTTCTGGGACCCAGAAAGGAGCTATTATTTTCCACCTGGCTTTCTGGAGGTGATGGATCACCCCCCACTCCCTGCCAGGAATTTCTCAGATCACATCAGCCTTGGAACTCACACCTCCTCTTTCAATATCATATGCCCCTAGAGTCCTTCCTGTTTTTGGATGGTAATAAAGACCTGACCTTTCAGTATCTCCATTTAAGGAGAGGACCCAGGTCAGCTTTCTCTTTATTTCCCATATAACTGCATTCCTGGATTTCATCCTGTCCCTGCACGGGGTACCTTCTTACTCTGCCTTCTCTCCTTTTTCGGCTTCATCTTGTTGTCTTCTCCCATTAGATTATAAGCTCCTTGAGGGCAAGGACTGCCTTTTGCCTTTCTTTGTATCCCTAGCACTTAGTGCCTGGCACATAGAAGGCAGTGTGTGCGTATGTGAAGAACTGAGCAATTATATAGCTTTGTTACGTGGCATGAAGTATGCCAAGTGTTTTACAAGTATTGCATTTGATCCTCAGAGCAACTCTGCAAGGTAAAGTGCTATTATCATTTCTGTTTTACAGTTGAGTAAACTGAGGCAAACAGAATTTAAATGGTTTGATCCCAAAGAATCTGACACTATATTTGAACTCAGGTCTTCCAGACTCCAAGCTCTTTACTGACAGACTGATCAAAATCTTCTGACTTTAGATTCAATATCTTTTCCCATGCACCATGCTTGTTTTGTATGCTACGGCTAATTCACTGCCCTGTGGTTCAGGCAAAGAATGAAAAAGGGTAGTAAGCCTTCAAGATCTGGGATGAGGATGCCAAGTTTTAAGAAGATATTCCATTTAGGGGCTGAATTAATAGGGTGTACATACAATTTATATTTTCCTCATTCTATACTGGTATTATTTTCAATGAAAACAGAATGAATTATCAGGGATAACATCATCTTTCCTGCTGGGTAGAATCACTTATTGTATTAATACTGTTCATGATATCCAAAATGATTACTCTGAGCAAGAAATCACGAAAAGAAAAAGTGACCAGGCAGAAACATGAGCCGTAAGAACATTTCTTCAGTTAAAGTTCCTGTTTCTGTATTATATTTCAAATACAACCCTAATCATTCCAAAAGTCTTTAGGTCAGAAGAATCTGGTCCATATGGTTTTGCTCACAAAGCTGACAAACATTCACACTTCATTGAACTAGGTGTGTTTGCAATATGTCAAGTACCTGAGCTTTGCTTGAGTTTTGGACGGTTTTCCCAGAAATGTCTCTGGAAGCTTTTGTGATTCGTGTCTTTGGGAACTGTAGTTATGAGAAATGACGTGGTGTAGTGGATAGGGACCTGACCCTAAAGACAGAAGGACCTGAGTTCCAATCTAACCTCTGACACATATGGCTGTGTGACCCTGGATAAAGTCATACAACTTCTCAGTGCTCTAAGCAACTTTCTGAGACTACAAATTGCAGAGAGTGCCAACCTGCCTTGGTAGAGGGATAATACTCACCTGTGAGTTCTCTATACAGGAATGAAATCACTGGTCCAGTCTTGCTTCAGCTTTAGAGTGTCTAGGTTATTATCTTCAGGTATTTGTCATTCTTAACAGAGTGTAAGTTATTGAGGGCAGGGGCTGCTTTAATTTTATCTTTGCACCTAGTATGGTGCCTGGCATATAGTAGGTGTTCTAAGATATGACTGTCACTTATTAGCATCAGGTATCATCCTGCACTAACACCCTCCTCCAGGGAATCATCAGTGTGTAGAGGTGAATCTGGTCTCACAAAAATTCATCTTTCTGAATTCAAATCAAGCCTTAAACACTAACTAGCTTGTGTGGCCTTGCCCTGTTTGCTTCAGTCTCCCCATCTGTAAAATGATCTGGAGAAGGAAATGGCAACACTCCAGTATTTCTAAGAAAAGCCCAACTTGGGGTCACAGAGTTAAGACATGACTGAAAAATGACTAAACAAGAAGAAAAAATAGGCAACACCTTGGATAGACCCGGGGAAGGTGTAAGTACACAATACCTGAAGCTAGGACAAGAGACAGAGTATTAAAGAGAACTGCCTCTTTAATAATGTGAGACCATCGCATCAGTTAGGGTGATAGCATCCCCATTTCCTATGGGAGCAGACACTTCCCTGGTCCTTTTAGGTGACCACAGAAGACAATAGATGCCTCTGCAGTTATAATAACACTGCTTGACTAAATGATCAATAAATTCTACATCAGAGGTCAATTAGTTCAATCCCTTCATTTTACAAGTGAGGAAACTGAGGCGACCGGGGGCCAAGGGTTCATGTTCATGTCAGAGAAGCCAATGACCTTTCCACTACATCAAATTGCAGATGAAAAGTCAGAGGAGTAGGTCATTTTATTATTCCAAACACTAACACACCAGAGCAAGGTTCAAAGCCCCTATATTATTAAAGTGAGGAAGTTCAGGGAGGTTGCATTAGTTCCTCGACTGCATTATTAAATGAAGATTTAAGAACTAATTTTTATAGAACAAATCCAAGAAAATAACCATGGAGGTAGCAAGGGGACACGAGTTTTTTTTACCACTGTTCTTTGGGGTAAGTAGGTAGAACCCAAGTTCAAACCCTGCCTCAAACACTTAAAACCTGTGTGAGCAAGTCACTTACTCTTGGCATCAGTTTCCCATCCATAAAATGGGAATGACAATAGCACCTACCTTATAATCATGAGGGTCAAATTAGATATAAAGTGCTTTGTAAAGGTAAAAGTGCTATATAAATGCCAGTTATTTATATAGAGCTGTACAAAAAGCATAATCTTTGACTTCTATTATATCAAAATGCTAACTTTTAAGCATAGCAGTGTTTTTTTTTTAAAGAAAACCCCATTCCCTTCTTCTCCCCACTCAATTCAAAACCAACATGTATATTCAATATTAATGATAACATGAGTAATATTGCTGGAAACAATGGTTCCAATGTTCTTACTCCTTTACCCAGGATAAAAGCTCCCTAACCATGTATGATATGTGGAAATGTGAGATAAATTACATGTGGAAAATACCTCAATTGTTCCCCAGTGCCAGTGTCTTTTAAACCACACCCCCACTAGCTTTCTTCATGATAGGGATGCTGGGAAAATGCTTTGTGAATAGCACTGAAAATGATTTTGTGAAGGAGAGGTAGAGAAAAAATCCTGTAGATGATGATACCACATAGCAGGAAGACTTCAGGTGAATATTCAGGCATTCCTCCCAGGGACTGTTTTCAAGTCTGACTAAGGATTAAAAGTTTACTTTCCCTGGGATCCACTGCTACCGGAATTAAAGAGAAGGGCAGATTAGGAAAGGAAAACAGAGAAAGATGCAGAAGAGAAGGTGAAAAAAATCAGCATTACATTAGGAAAGAGAAATTTAATCCCCCAGAAAGTTTCCTAGAAAATGATGAATTAGCTGCTGAAACTGATTTTTAAAAAGACTTAAAACTGGACAAAGTATGTTTGTGATTCCCAAGCCTGGTTTTGTGGCACTCCAGGGCTGCCAAATCATTTAAAAGGATAGAATGAAAGTTTCAAAATTAGAGTTATTGCTCAATTCTATTCTAAAAATAAACCATGCCAATTAGGTAAAAATGTTAAGTTATCAAGAAATGGGGAGTTGGCTTCAACCTCCAAGAGAGCTGGAAATCAAGAAATGGTTGACCTCTCAACAGTATTTCTGCATCCAAGAGTCACCAATCAGGATTAGGAAGTGGAATGAAAATAAGAGCCCTGGTCACCTGGGCCCTTTGAGCACAAAGAAGACATTGAAAAGGGAGTAAGCTAGGCTCTTCTCTGTTGTCTCATCATTAAACACCTACAGGGCTTTGGACATGGTCTTTCAGCATCTTCTTGACTAGGTAGAGGTTGGCTTTAGTATATAGTCTGGCACAGAAAGGGTACTGAGACCTGGATGTAAATCCTGGCTCCAAAGCTTGCTAACTACACAGCATTGGATAAAGTCACTTAACTCTCTTGGCCTCAATTCCTTCATCCAAAAAAATGGGAATATAAGAACCAGATTTGCTGTCTCACTGGGCTGTAGTAAGGAAAAGCACTTTGTAAACCTTAAAGTCCTACAGAAATTAGAAGATGAGTTATTATACTATAAAATTCTTTCAGCTTTCCTGAAAAATGTGGGGCTATTATCTACAGAAATAGAGAGTGTCCCAAAAATCTTAGTACAGTTTTAAGCTGTCTTAAGCTAAGACTTTTGAAAAACCATGTATAAATAGTTTGGGATTATCAATTCTTTAGCAACAGTAAGAACACTTAAATTAAAATTTTAATATTATTTATTATTATATATAACAACAGTCAGAGGAAATGAAATACAGAAGATAGAGAAACAGCCTCCAATTCAAGGAGAATTGAGTTCAGATATCCACTCAGACACATACTGGCTATGTGACTGGGTAAGCATCTCAACTCTCTGTACCTTCCAACCCCTCCTTATCTCAGGCAGTCAAATGTTAGGGAATATTTTATTTACGAAAGATCAAAGTTGGCAACCCTTTATTTCTTCAACCTTCTGCCATTTGCAAAATGGCTGCAGATCTGCATTGGTAGAAGACATTTCTTCAAGCGAGAGTGCCCTACATCAATTAGATCACTGGACAAATTGATAGGGACAAGTATGAACAACTACCATTTACACAGATTTTTTTAAGATTTGCAAAGTGCTTCACAAAAAAAATATCCATGCCTTCCCCCTTATGCTGTGTCAAGTCCTGTCCAAAAAAAAAATGATAGAATTTTTTTATAAAGAAGGAAAACTTGACATTTCCCCTAGTCTTAAAATCACTTAAAGGGACCTCTGGGGAGAAAGGAAGTTCCCTACAGAAGGGAGAATAAAGAAAAGGTACGTGGGTGCTAGGAGAAGACAGTATGGTGGAGAGGGAGGGTGGCAGTGGCAGCTAGTTTTGTCACCTAAAAAAGAGATGCCCATCTAATTGGTTTGTATGTCTCCATCCTAGTGGGTTGGGGTGTGTGGGAATTAGCTCTCACTTTCTGAAAACTGGTGATGCTTCATCAGAGGAAGAAAACCCCTGCTGATGTCTGAAATTCTCAGTTAAAACATTCTAGATTAGGTCATCGTAGACAAGCATTGATCTGAGGGGAAGGAGCCAACCCACCAGTCCAGATTGGTGATCTCTACAGCTGCAGAAACATTGTTTTTTTCAATTCCTGAAAAAGAAGTCAGAAACAGGTTGTTAACAAAACAGTTCCACTGCTCTGAATCCTCATTCAAAGAATTGATCCTGGAAAAGCATCTAAGTATTGATTGACATAAAACATTATAGTCCTTGAGGGTAGTGGGTGTCTTTTACCTCTTTTTGTATCCCCAGTGCTTAACACAATGCCCTGGCACACAGTAGGTGCTTAATAAATGCTTATTGATTGACAATGGCTAAATCACTGAAAGGTAAGTGAGTATATAGATAAATAAATACACACACACATACTTTAATGCATGTATTTCTTACCGTGGAGAATTAAATCCACTGTCCACGGTGATACTGCTACTGTCCATGCTGTCCAGCCGGGCAGAATGTGTTGCTCTCTGGCTGCTGCTGTTATCATTTTCCTTTGGGGCAAGGAGAGTGAGGTTCTTCTCAAATTTTCTCTGCAAGTCTCTTTCTTTTTCCCGCTCTAGTAGCCACTGCATGGTCCCCACATCATCTCGATTCTTCTCCTCCTCCGCGTTCTTGTGTGCCCCTTCCTCAGAGTCATCATCATCGGAGACATTGTAGTAGTCAAAGGAAGCTTCCTGGTTCCCACCAGCTTCCTGCTGTCGCTGGGAAAGGGGCACGGCTTGGCTGACGGAAGCTGCCAGGGACTGTTCCAGGATCTCGCAGCGGCCTGGCAAGGCATCAGGAGATGACTGTGGGTGAGCTTTCAGGAGGGATACAGTTGGCTTGTGATAATTATTCATGGACAGGGCGCTATGGAGTGGTTTGAAGAGCGTGTCTTTGCTGAATATCTTATCTAGGCTGATTGACTCTGTGCCGTGGTGTGGGATCAGTCGTCCATTGGCAACGGAGTCTGAGGCTGGGCCAGAAATTGTGGCCAAGCCTCCCCCTGGGCCTTTGGGTGACTCCTCTTTGTGTACCACAGGTTCTCTTGCGGGGTGCTGGGGCTGCCTCTCAGAAGAGGACAGCTTTTTCATCCCATCAGTCAAGGTCAGAGTGTCAAGGTCATCTTTGTTCTTCCCCAAAGGTGATGGAGCAGTGAGGACCGTCTCGCTGGAGGTGTTACATTGAAAATAGTCATCCATGGAAGCTTTGGTTGGACAGGCATTGAGTTCATTATAAGATGGCAAACTCTCTGGAGGTTTGCTTTGTTCCGAAAGGCTACAAGAATTGGGGGGTTCAATGCTGCCACTGACAACTTCAGGTATACATACCTCCTTATAGTTTGTGGATGAAATGTGAGCCCTTTGGTGATTGATGGTCTGTGTAGGCCTTAAAGTACTATCATCAGTATAAGACTGGCTAAGCATTGGATCATCTTGGCTACACGCTTCAACTATGTCTTCAGTTGTCCCTAAGGAAGCAGCACCGAGCGGGCCTTTGGAATTATCCATTGACCTGGATCTCTCCTTGGCTTTATTGGACCTTTCATTCCTGGACCTTCGATCCTGGGTATGGCTGTGACTTCGATGGACCTTCGAGTGAGAACTTCCCCGGGAAGGTTCAGGAAAAGGCATCTCAGTTCTCCTCTTGGCCAGTTCGCCAGACACATCCCATTCCGGTGTCATGGGAAAATGAGGTTCAATCATATTAGAGTGGCTGTGAGTGATGAAATGATCCCCTTTGTGTTCAATGATGAAGCAGCCTTCCCGTGGTGACCGAGTCAGAGGGTCGGTGAGGTCATAGTCTCTGTCTGCCGTGATATCAAAATGAGAGCCATCAGAAGGGTCCCCTCCTTTGGAACCCCTCGTCTTGCTGTGGGATCGAGCTTTCCCATGGGTCTTCCGATGGTTCCTGCTCTTCTTGCTCCTTCCACTGTGGTGGGCAGATGACCCTGTTTTGCTTCTCTGAGCTTTTTCTTCATCAAGCTTCTTCATTAGTGCCGTATGCCTCATGACGTTTTCTACAGTCAGATCTGGGTTAATGCGCCTGATAATTTCCATCTCTACTTCTCTGGGGATTGTGGTGGGCGTCTCCTCATCTCTCAGAGGCCATTCCTCTGGGGGAAACTGTGCAGAAAAATTAGTTAGCTGTTTTGTCTTGTCTTTCTTAAAACTTAGCCTAAACAATTTCAGCCCAAATTTTTTGGACTGTTTTTCACTGTCTTTAGGTTTTGAAAGCGTTTCTGTCTTATAAGAAAAATTTACAGTACTTTTACTTTTTTCAGTGGGTGGCAATTGGCATAGTGAAGGGGGGCAGTCCTTGGCGGCTTTCCTTTGCAGTGTAGATGCATGCATGCTGTGCATGTCTTCTCTGCAACAGTGGCAAGAGTCGCAGTGGTTTTTGGGTAATGTTCTGTCCCTGACACAGCCCGAGGTGGAGGGTGTGATGGTTCCTGGCTGTGGAGAGGTACACTGAGTCCTGTCAGGTATCCTCTCATCCAAATGATACCATTTACTATTAGTTCTTATGAGGGAAGGAGTAATAAAATAAGTCTGTGGGGTCACAATAAAATAGCCATCTGGAGTGGGGTAGATTTTCCTCTCACGAACCAACATGCTCAGCGTGTGCCGGAGGATTTCTTGGCTTGGAGTTGGAACACCTGAAACCAAAGCAATACACAGATGAGAATGGACTGGCCACCCTTGAAGCTTTCTCAGCAGATTCCTACTGCTATCCATCCTTTCTCCCTCCCTCCTCACAAACAGAAGAAATATGTTAAACAGAAACCACTATATATCAACTGAATAGCAACAGGTTGAAAAATTAATCCAAAAGTGACTATCAAACATGCTTAATGAATATTTTTAAAGTGCTATAGGTATCCATGACAACATTGCTCATTACATAATGTCAAATATGAAACATGTTACACTATGATTATGATACCAATGTTTATCCATTAGGAGGCAATTGGGACCTTTTTTCAGGGGGAGAAAACTCAGCAGGACTATCTGTACAGACAATATACAAGAAGTGAAAATATGTTTCTGGATTTTAAAGGGATCATTTTATACACACACACACACACACACACACACACACACACACACAGAGTCACGCAGCATGTTAGATCTAGGAAAGGATCTTAGGGGTCATCTTCTCTCCTACCCCTCCTCTCTTCTAATCAACCATCGGCATTTAGATTCATTTCTTCCAATTCCATGTTCCATGTTCTTTCTGCCATATTGCCTTTATCATCATCACCATCTTTAAGAATTATGCTAAGTACTAACCATTGGTGGCTAGAACCTCCCAAAGCAGTAATGTCAAACTTGAACATAGATGGGAGTCACTAAATAGCTTATCAGCATTCCTACTGGTCAAATACTGACCAGGAAAACCATATATTAACATTATTTATGTTCTATCACATTTTTATTTATTTTGTTAATTTTTTTGTTAAATATTTCCTACTTATTTTTTAATCTGATTTGAGCTACACTCAGGTGTGCTGTAGGCTTCAGGTTTGGCACCTTTGTCCATGTAAAATAAACATTAACTAAACATGCACTAACAGTGTCCCATTGTGCTTTTAGGATGCAATGCAGCATGGAATAAATAAAAGAAACTACATTAAAATTGTAGAAAGTATGCATTTGGTTATATCATCAGAATCTGGCAGTTTATATACATACACACACACACATCCCTAAAATTTTGTAGTTACTAAGTAGGTCTGGGTACTCAGAAAAATTTGCCTTCTTAACACATGATGCTGATGAATAAAAATTCCAAATAGGAGCCTCTGACCACATCATTCCCCTGTTCAAAGACCTTCAACGACATCTCATTTTTTCAACCTATCTTTCCTGTCTTACTGCTTTTTAAGATCTCTCTCATATTCTTCTGTAGTCCAGGCCAATAAGACTACTTGCAATTTTTTTTTAGTATTACCTGGTTCGTTTTATACCTTAAATATAGGATGCCCTTTACCTAAGACATTCTCTGCCTGTTAAAACCCTTCCCATGTTTTTTCTCCTAGAATTAATTTCATTTCCCCCGCAACTTTCCTTCCCATGCTCCCCGCCGTTAAGCAATAAAATTAAAAAAAATGAAACCATGATAAACAAATACAGTCATATCAAAATTTCTATTGACCATGTACAAAAAAGTATACACATTTTGCATTTTAAGTTTGTCACCTCTTTGGCAGGAGGTAAAAAGTGTTCCTCTTCATTTGCCCTGTGGAATTGAGATTTGTTACTACATTAAACACAATACTCAAATTCAAGTCTTTCAAAATGGCTTTTCTTCATAATGTTGCTATCACTGTCTAAACTGTTCTTCTAGTGCTGTTCACTTTGCTCTGCTTAAGTTCGTAAAATCTTTGCCAATTTCCTCTGGAACTCTTCATTTTGTCGTTTTTAAGTCTTAATGACAATGCTCATTACCTTCACATACCAAAGTCTGTTTAGCCATTCCCTAAGAAGTGAGCATCCCCTTAAGTCCCCAGAGGGTTTTGATATTATTTAAAAAAAAAGGGTTACTATCAATTTTTTGTGTATACAAGTCCTTTTTCCACTTCTCTCAATCTCTTGTGGGGTATATGTCTAGCACTGGTATTACTAAGTCAAAGAGTATGCACAGTCTGGTGACTTTGGGGGTGGGTGGGTCTAATTCCAAATGGCTGAACCAATACAGAGCTCCACCAACAGTGCTCCTGGCACAATCCAAGTCAAAGAACATTGTTTCAACTCAAAGATAACATACTGGAATAATATTGATGGATAACGTCAAAACCAAAGATAACATATTGGAACAGAGGTGACATAACATAGAACATGAACATAAAACAGAGCCAATCTCTGGGATAGAAGCAATGGAAGGAGTTCATTGTTTTGACTTTTTATCCCCAGTACCTAGGCCAGAGCCTGGGAAATAGCAGGAACTTAATACACTGCTTTTTGAATTGAGCTAAATCTCAATTTGATTATAATACAATAGATTTTTCTCTATTTTCACATTTTATCTAGTCAGACCCCTTAGGATTTCAATGCAATTTTGTCTTTCACTGGCACTTTTGTGAATGGTTAAAAAAAGTCAGGAGAAGGGCTTTCCACATGTATACAATGGAAAAAGTATAACAGGTGTAAAATTAGGTAGGTAGATAGATAGACAGACAGATAGATAGATCACAGCTTCTACATTTTATTGCAAATTAATATTCACTGAGGGGGGATTTCAAAAACATGGGCTTAACAAAACATCTTTAAAAGAGCAGAATGTCTGGTTACTCAGTAAATTGGGGAGTGAAAAGTTCTTATACAGAAATTGGTATCTAATCTCATTATTTCAAGGATTTCTAAGTGTATAAATCAAATAATTGATATGATTCAACTCCCCCAGAAAAAATGTCTACTCATCTGTCAATAGATAAGACACCTAACATTTACTGATAGTTAAAAGTAAAATGTAGAGAGAGTCAAAACAAAATACCCCCAAACCTGAGTGTTAGTCCCTTTCTGCACCCTTTTCTGACTCTCTGCCATGATTACTGCAGAAGTAGGAAAGTACCACAACAAAGCTGAGACCCATTTTGTATTTTCTTTGTTACATGAACAGCCATGGCCAAGTATTTTTTTAATTTTCAAAATTTTTAAAAATTTTAATCATCACCAACTGGCAAGCTGACATTCTTGCCATAAAGAAAAAGAAAAGAAAGAAGTTAAGTTGTGGCTAATGGAAGAATAACTCACAGATACTCTTAGAGAAGCAAGAGTGGAGCGGATTTTACTGTTTGTCCAGGAGTAACATGAAACATTACTTTATGCAGCATAAGGTCATCATACCAGAGATGAATTTCCAATAATTGCAACTTATGCACCAACATCAGTTGCTGCGGATGAACAAGTAAAGAAATTCTAGGGAGCCAAGATGGCGGAGTAGAAAGACTCACCTATGCTAGGTCCGAACCCACAGCCCATAGCTTCCCTCTAAAAAGAACTCCTGACAAATTCTGGAACAGTGGAAGCTGCGCAGAAACACAGTGAAGGAGATTTCCGTTGCAGAGAGCCCTGAAAAACCCACCACAAAGGTACCCCGGACGGGAGCGGAGTCCTGTCCTGCCGAGCGCTCCCCACCCCCGCCCCAGCCACGCGGCACTGAGAGGAGCCAGCAGAGCCCTGCAGGCATCAGGGACCTGAATCTCCGGGCGGCCGCGAAGGTCCCTCCACCCACAGATGCACAGGTCAGTGAGAGAGACGGGCTGAGAGGGGAGCGGGGGGATCTCCGGGACTCAGACCCCCTGGGAAGCGGCCGCTGCGGCAGAGGCTGAGGCAGCTCGGCCAGAGACTCCCAAAGCAGGCTGGAGCTCCACCCCAGCTCCACTACAAAGGATCTCTGTATAAACCCCCTG
>CM053774.1:75011969-75038947 GCA_028658325.1 Potorous gilbertii | reverse complement strand
ATTGGTGATATGGGTAATTAGAATGTCCAGTGTATTGGGGAGGGGAGAGGGCACAAATGGGGAGAAAATTTTGGAACCCAAAATCTTGTGAAAATGAATGTAAAAAGTTAAATAAATTTATTTAAAATTTAAAAAAAAAAAAAAGAAATTCTATAAAGGACTTAGGAGGATCCACCAAATTAAATTAACATCCTGATACTTGGTGACTGTGATGCAAAACAGAAAAAGTGGAGACATGTAGAAATGTATGGGAAAGTATAGTTTGAGAGGAAAGAATAAGAAAAGTCAAAGTCTCAAGGACTGCACAGAAATCTCAGTCTTTGCATCTTGGATGCTTTGTTTGAGAAAAGGAATGGCAAGCATGAGATAACAGCGAGCACTGAATACCACCAAAAAGTGAAACAATCTATATTTTGACAGCAAGACTTGTTTTTGACAAAGGACTTTTTCCTGAATTAACATTCTGTGCACAGACAGGACATCAAATTATTGAATGTAAGATCAGAATTTGTTTTTAAAAAAGTGCAAGACATAGAGTAAGTTATGGTATACAATTTATACAACTTGATCCAGATACATTTAAACAAGGAAATGACAACATTGGGAAATCATATCGATATTGATTATAAAATGATTTAATACTTTAGTTTAACCAATTAACAAAACAAGGATGCCAAAAGAGCCCAGAAAATACCTTCGGCAACAAACATCTAACTTGTGAGCCAGATGGAGAGAGACGACTGCCAAAGGCAACATGGAGATGGAATATAAACTTGTTTGTAAAATCTGACAAAAGAAGGATGATGGATAGTGATGAGGAGGTTCATCTCATAAAGCAAAAACTGTAAGAGGGTAAAACTAGTTTAAGAATCTTGGCAAGGTATTCAACCAAGCAAAGTCATCCCAGGGGCATTTACGGATGAAAATGGAAGGAGGTCAACAAACAGAAGACAAATGGATGAGATTTGTAAAAATCATTACCAGAGCCTGTTTTCTCCATCAAGGAGAGCGGAACCAGTACACTTAAGACCCACAGCACGATCCCAGATGTACTCATAGGGGGAAGTAGAAATGATAGTGAAGAGAACAAAAATGGGAAATACAGATGACCTACAAATAGAGTCTTACACATGTATAGGTATATTTGCACATACATATGTAGATATGTATTTATGTGTAAATGTATAGATTTGTATATTGTACATTAGTATAATACATGTGTGTATACATATGTCTGCATATCTTGGGAGTCATAGACAAATGATAATTAAAACACATGGTTGGCTGGTTGTTGTCTGTTTTTGAAGAAGACCAAAATGACATCACCATGATAAAGTGAATTTTCAGTGTGTTCAACTGTGGTTGATCAGACCAATACGAGCTTGGAATGCTCTACCACAGGTTGGGCACAGATAGTCCCTGTGAATATTTGGAGCGGGATACTCCAAATTTGCACATCCTACATTATTTTGTGCTGTCTCAATTCTGCTTTGCTCACAGAGCACAGCACAGCACCCTTTCTGATGTGGTCCTGTGCCAGCATCTCCCATGTTGCACAGTCAAATCCAATCTTGATGAAGTCATCAAGAGAGCAGGAGAAAAAGGGAGCTTCACACGAAGTCTTATCTTCCCCCCAATCAATCTACTCAATTTCATTTCTACTATCTCCCAATATGAACCTTCCAGTCAGAACAGTATTGCTACTGTCGCCCAACAAGGCCTGCCTGTGTCTAAGTTAATGGTTTCTTCCTCACACACCTGAAAACAAGGAATTGCTCAGCATCATTTCCAGATATAATTGTTTTGCTTCTGGTAGTGCAATCAAGTGAGTTAATAAAGGTGAGGTGCTTTGCAAACTTTAAAGTGCTATTAACAATGCTCAGTCATGAGTATGTAATTAGTTTTATCTCAATCAGACCACAAACTCCTTAAGGGATGACATCTTGTATTTCTTTTGTACCTCCTGCAATACTCAATACAAGTCTTAGGTGCTCAGTGAATATCTGTCCAACCACTATTTGAATGTATAAAGTGTCACAGAATGTGGTCAAAACTCATATAGTTCTGACACAAAGTATTCTTTCATTTGGAGAAATTCATTTCGTTACAACCGATAATTCATAAAACCTGCCAAACACTGTGTAAATGCTTCTTTAATGAGTGTTTAAGTCATACAGTGATTATTATTAATGGGGCAGCATCACAGGCTTAATTAACATATACATGATAAAATCTTACTGAACAGAAGAGACATGAGAATCAAGCTATTTTTTAAGTCTTTGGACCACCCCAAAGGTCATCCCCATTTTAATATCACATTTTTCAGCCTAGTATCCTTCTAGAGGTAGATTAGCCAAAATATTGAAAGTTGATGAAATACTTTTCTGTAGTGAGGTGACAGAAAGATATTAGAGCATTCCCTATGGTTTTCTTTCAGTCTCCTCTTATTCAACAATGTAAAAGACTATACATGAATCTAATATTATCCTATAATTCCTACAATTTTAAGTAAGGTATATATGAAGAGTTAATTAGTTTTCTCCCTAATTGTAGGTATATCTACATATATTACTGTAAGCTGAACCATGCAACTTGAGCCATTTTCCTGAATTAGCAGTTGGTAAGCCTACTAAATTTTTCTCCAGGAGTTTTTTTTTTTTAACATAACACTTTCCCCAGCCTACAAAGGAATTCAAAATATTTCAGAAGCATTATGTACACAGTGGGTACTACCTTCCTCCATTTAAGTCCTAGTTCAAAGCGTCATTGAGATGTGAATAAGACCTGAGGTTCATGAAAGGCAAGCCAGGGTGCAAAGTCTAACAGATCATACACAAAGCTGGAAAAACTTTAAGTATGGCCTCAACAACAAACTATATTTGGGACCTGCCTAGCTAAATGGGGAAAGGATTTTATGACCAAAAGTCTGGACACTAAGAAGGGGTTTGTTATGGCCACAGCAATCTACGGAATGGGGGAAAAAAGGCCAAAATGCCCCTTGGTCTTGTGTGTTTCTCCAGTGTGATGGCAGCAGAATGATGGAAAAGGAGAAGTGGATCTAAGAATTACACAGTTCACAGACTGTTTACAAACATTAACTTAAATGTTGGCATTCTCTATGTATGACTTTTCTCCATAGTGAACAAGTTGATACACTAGTGGAGGGACTAAACCACATCAATACTGACATTTTTGCTGTAAATTAAACCAGAAGGCATAAAGAAGTTAGAGCTGAATGGAAAGACAGCTCTCAGGTTCTCTTTGGAGATGCAAATAAATGAGTTGGCAGGGGGCTGGTTTCATCCTGCGCCCAAAGGCAAAAGTAAACATAATTTCATGAAATACTTAGTCATCTCACCTTACAGGACTACTTACGAAAAGCAAAAGCAAACAGACCACCATGAAGATAATTGCAGTTATGTGCCAATATTCACTGAAGAAGATGAAGTATACAAGACCTATTAAGAACTTGACAAAATCCTCTGAACTCTGCCAACTTTTACCTCAACACTCAGTGACAAACATGTGAAAGTGGGCACTGGGGAAGGTATTTTTCAACCTATGTTGAAAAATTAAGGATGAGAACAAGAAATCAAAGTCTACTTGAGGACCATAATCAGAAGCCTTTCACCTACAAATCATAACTACTTCAAGGAAAGAGTTGGAAGACAATAAACCAGATAAGCCCTGAGTGAGATGTAAAATAAAACTATGTTCAAGTTAAGAAACTACTCATTACAGACGTAGCGTTTGCTTCAGAATTAACTGTTCCACATTACCATCAGCTAGTTAGAAGTGAAAGGCAAAGTAAAGACCAAATTAAAAATCAAAGACAACACATCATGGGACATGACTGTAATAGCTCCAACCCAATCTGTCGATTTTTAAAAATAGGAAATAGACAAAAAACGTTAGCACCAATTATCATCATTTTATAGAAAAATAAAATAACTTTCATGATGAGGAGGCTGAAAGTGGCCAGCTAGCTTACCCCTGCTTCAAAAAGACAAATCATGAAAAATACCTCCCCTCTCATACGTTAGATAACAAAAAAGGGAACTGACAGCTGTTGGAAAGGCTGTGGAAAAGCAGATGTACTATTGTACTGTTGATGGAGTTGGGAATTAGTCTAGTTATTGTGGAAAGCTTTTTGGAAATATGCCCCCAATGTCACTAAACTGTTGTTTTACCTGGTGATACTACTAGGCACATACCCCAAAGAGAGCTAAGAAAGAGAATGACCCATCCGTGCAAAATTATTGGTGATAACTCTTTTCTGTAGTAGTAAAAAAAGGAAGCTAAGGGGGTATACATGTATTGGGGAATAACTAAACAAATTATGGTGTATGAATGTAATGAAATATTATTGTACCATAAAGTGTCAAAACTGATTGGAGAAAGAAATAAGCATTTGTTAAACGTTGCTGTGTATCAGACTCTGTGCTAGTTTCTGAGAACTAAACTGAGATGCAAAGAGAAGTGACTGGTACCAGGAGAACAACTTATATAATAACAACAATACTACAAAATAAATTTGAAAGACTCAAGAACTCTATGCAACAATCAATATTCTTCCAGAGGACCAAGGATGAAACATGCCTTCTATCTTGTGATAGAGTCTGTGATATGGACAAGATGAAGGAGACATATTTTGGAGGCATTGGTTAGTGTTGGGTAATCTTTGATTGACTATGCATATCTGTTATGATGGTTTTCTTTTTTTGTTGTGGTTCAATTTGCTAAAATAAAGAAGGTCTCAGCTGGTGGAGTGAAGTGAACTCCCACTCATTCTGCCCCTATACATCATCACAGTCTTCCATCTTCCCATCTCAGAATAGGCAGGCTTAATATCATTGGCTGGTTGGGTAAGCAGCCCTGCAAAAATTCCTACCTACAACTCTGTTTAGGAAAAAGTGGATTAAAAAAATTATTACCTGTGCTCTGACATCTAGAGGGATGAGCAAGTGTCTTGATTTTGATTTTTACAATGAAGAAGTTGACCTCAATAACTTCTGGGATCCCTTCTAGTTCCAAATCTATGATCATGTTCTATGACTTTGGGATTCATAGGTAAAAGCATAGTTCTCACAATTATTTTTTAATATATTCATTTTATTTATTTTTAATGTTCTATAATCACTACCATAAAACTTAGATTTTATCCCCCCTATCTACTTCCCACCACCCCCGTCCCTCCCCAAGATGCCATACAATTCTACACAGGATCTACACATACATTCCTATTGAACACACTTTGACTATAGTCATGTTGTGTAGAAGAACTAAAATAAATGGGAGAAATCATATAACAAACCAAAACATAATACACACACACACACACACACACACACACACACACACACACACAAAATGATCTGCTACATTCTGCAACTGAATTCCATAGTTCTTTCTCTGAATGTGGAAGCCATTTTGCCTTCGAAAACCATTGGGAATTTTTTTTTTATGTCCTTGCATTGCTATGAAGATCCAAATCTACCAGAAAAAACTCTTGCACACTGCGGTTGTTGCTGTGCACAAAGTTCTCCTGATTCTGCTCCTTTCGCCTAGAAGGGATCCCAGAAGTTATTGAGGTCAGCTTCTTCACTGTACAAATGAGAGATCCAATCAATCGATCAATAAATAATAAACATTAATTAAACAAAAAAGTCTTGATTTTGGAGGGAAGAAAAAGACAAGTGGAGGCTAAGTATAATCTTTTAACTAAAAATGATAGAGACGGATGACAGGCAAAATTCTCAGACAGTATTAAAAATGATGGCTTATGAGCATGCCAAAAGTTTAACAGTGATATCTAAGAGCCAACATGGGTTTTATAAAAAATTGATCATGCCAGAATCATTTCATTCTTTTTTTTTGATGTACTTAATAGACTAGATCATGTAAATACCATAGACAGAGTATACACCTGGATTTCAGTAAAACATTTAGCAGTCTTTCAGGATATATTTCATGATATGATGATTTTTTATAGTCTAGATCAATCAACAAACCAGCCAAGAAGAAGGCATCATGCCAGAATCATTTTATTCTTTTTTTTTGATGGAGTTAATAGACTAGATACTACAGGCAGAGTATATACCTGGATTTCAGTAAAACATTTAGCAAAATCTACCATGATTTACTTTTGAACAAGATGGTTTGATATAAATGTAGATCAATCAATCAACAAGCACTTACTAGGTGGCTGTTATGTATCATGTACTACATGATGGTAATTAGGTATGTTTGGAACTGACTAAAAATTATTGGACATGAAAAATGATGAATCATAATCAATAGCAACTTGGAGGGAGGTCTCTAATGGTCTGGTCCTTGGTCCTATGTTGTTTAATGCTTTTATTTTTAATATAATAACACAGAGCAAGGAAAAGTAGAAAAAACCTTGGTTTTGGATTCCAAAGACAAACCCAACATTTTAGTCATCTGGGTGAATGAACACGGCAACCAAAAAAAATGATGTGATCTTTGGTTCTATTAAGAAAAGCAATGTTCAAACTATACTTTGCCCTAGAGCATTCTGTTCATTTCTGAATGCCACATTTTAGAAAGATCAAAAAGCATACAAGGGGGATCATGTCCAAGGAAGATAACTAGAATCCAGTCCTGGATGGTTGAAAGAATTGGAGATGCTTAGCCAGAAAAAGAAAAGACTTTGAAAGAAAATGATAGTTGAATCCAAATTGATGAAGAATTGTCATGTGGGAGGTTTTAAAAAGCCATCCTATACAGAAAACTGTGAAAATGGAAATCTAAAACAGATTTGCCAGCAAGGAAGTTATTAAAACTGAAAGGGCAACAGGTATCAACAGCATGACTTGATATTCCAAAAGTTCTATTATTTTTTTTTTATCACAGTGGGTATTCTCTTGGTGTGGACTGCAACTTTGTCTATGCCTTTTCATTCTATGTAATTTTTATCTATGTCTTCCCATAAATCTTCTAAAGAGACTCTACTCAACATGCTGTGCTTTTCCTTAGATTTCTTGGTACCAGGCAGATACCTGTGGTTCACACATTCATCTGTAATCTTTTCTTGATTGATACATGACCCCATCTCCTTTTTCTGACATGCAACTACTTAATTCTATTTTTAACACAACTTGTAGCACAAAATTCTTCATTGCTAACAGGTTTCAGCCTATCGAAACCCACTATTCACATGTCCATTACCTTTTGCTCATCTACAATTTCATTTCTTTGGAGACTGTGATATTCCATGATTCACAGCTATGAGACGTAACCATGAGAAGAAGAATTCCGATGAGCTCTTGTTTCAAGGAGAAGCTTAGAATATTAGAGAAGTCAGAAAAACATAACACAATTTTTGCAAATACCATACATCTCACGCTCTTATTATTACATTTGGTGATCAATGTGACAAGGCAGTCAAAACAATCTAACACCATCTTAGACTGTGTTAACAAACACACGGTTATCCACCCTTCCCTAGTTAGACCACATCTGGTGCAATGCGTTAAATTCTAGGTTCCACTTTGGACGAAGGATAGTGAAAAAAATGAAGACTATACAAGATGAAAGTGACCAGGGTGGTAAGGAAACTGGGAAGCATGCTATATCTAAAGGAGCTGTTGAAAGATCTAATGAAGTTTAACTTGGAAGATAATTAGGGGCGAAGAGTGGGGCAAAACATGGACATAAGAGGACAAAATTCCTTCAACTGTACAAAGGTTTTGAAAGGAGGTTATATGGTAGCTTTTTCTGATTTCATCACTGCATTTGGTTGCGTATGTACTTTACATATATTCCATACTGATCTGTGAACATACTGTACTCTTCCAGTAGAATGAGAATTCTGAGAGCAGGAAAGACAACTTTTGAATTAGTATACTCAACAATCAGTGCAATGCCTGGTATTTAGTAGGCACCTATTAAATACTTCTTGATCAATTGTTTCTACCCCATAATGCAGAACTAAGAGTAATGGGTGCA
Organism: Potorous gilbertii; assembly: GCA_028658325.1. Lineage (NCBI taxonomy): Eukaryota > Metazoa > Chordata > Mammalia > Diprotodontia > Potoroidae > Potorous > Potorous gilbertii. Next base: position 75,030,976 of record CM053774.1, on the reverse strand, counting down.
GATACCCAAGTGAAAGGTTTTGACTTTATGTAAGGAAAATATTAAAGTTGTCCAAAAAATGTAATGGGCTGGATCAGGAGACAATGAGTTCTCCATCACTGAAAGTCTAATCTAGAGCTTCATATAAAGGGAGGAAAGTTTACATCTGGGTCACCCCTGCTGGATCATTTAGATCCAATTCTGTGATGCTAATTTCTTTTTTTAAATTTTTTTAAAATTTTTTTAAAATTTAATATTTTTATTTTAAACAAATATTTACATATTATTTTTTCAGATTACATGTCAAAATAATTTTCAACATTCCTTTTCTAAAATTCTGAGTTCAAAATTCTTGCCTTCCCCTCCTTGAGAAGGAAAGCAATTTGATATAGATTACACAGGACCAATCATGCAAAATATTATTTCCATATTAGCCATGTTGCAAAAGAAAACACAAACAAAAAAAAAACCCCGAGAAAAATAAAAAAAGTAAAAAAAAGCATGCTTTGATTTGCATTCGGACTTTATCAGTTCTTTTTCTGGAGATTGGTAGCATTTCTCATCATAAATCCTTTGGGATTGTCTTGGATCTATGTATTGCTCAAAATAGCTAAGTCATTCACAGTTGACCATCACACAATATTGCTGTTACTGTGTACAATATTTTTCTGGTTCTGTTTACTTCAGTTTGAATCAGTTCATAGATACTATTTCTGATAAATTATTTTTCCATGTCTGTAGATTATTGAATGGCCAATGCTGGCCTTTAAGGCCTTCTAGTATCTTCTTCCCCAACTATCCATATATGGTTATTCAGCTGAGAAGGGATTTCACTTCTAGTCCTCATCCCAGGTCATTTAAAGTCAATTTTGTCCCTGACTCCTGGAAATAGCTTGTAGCAAACCTATCCTATACTTCCTAACTTCTAGTGAAAAACAATTCTTCCCTACCTAGGTCCTTATGCAATTTTCGCTCATCTTTGGGCCTTCCCAGTTCCTTTTCCTTGTACTCTTGGACCTGTGGAAAGCAGCTTTTCCTTCTTACTTTGCCTCATGTGATGAAGCTGAAACCATAGGCTAGATGTATTGTTTGGCTAAGTTCTTCCCTTGTTATAAAAATCACCTCTCTTCCACATACACCATGGACACTCTTCGGTAGGCACCTTATGTACCTCTTCCTCCACTTCTTTATACCATGACTCTTTCCTTCTAGATTAATTCAGTTTCCTGTGCAGATCTAACATTATCTAGATTATCCATGACTCTCCACTAAGGATTGCATTAACATAACATGCGCTTTGGGCCAATGAATGCCAGTCTTTTTTTTCCCCCACTAGTTGTTAGCTAGAGATAAAACCCCCTACTCATTGTAGGATCTTAAATCACTTGCAGGAGAAAAGGAAGATCCTGAAAAATTATAGATTACAATAAAAATAATGGCATGGACATATATAGTATTATAAGTATATTCAACGCATGCAAACACAAAAATTGGGCATAGACATTTTATACGTGAGACAACAGATGGACACTTTGAGGAGAACGCTGGTCCTCTGCCAAGGCACTAAAATAACAAGGCTGCTTCCAACAGGACCTCCCTTGCTACTCAGGAAAATTCTAATTCCTGTTGATAAGAATTTTAGCAGATTAAAAAAAAACTCACAAAGGTCTTGTTATATAGATGAAATACTCATGGTGAAGGAACCATTAATCTACCAAAGGGTCAAACAAATTCTCCACAATCAGTCTTCTGCTTGTTTCAAATCTAACAGTGCTTTCTAAATGCCTCTTCCCCCATTCTCATCCTTTTTGACTCTTTGCTAGATGTGATACTGTTGATCACCTTCTCTCCCAAATATTTTCTCCTTCCTTCCTTAAGTGACTTGCCCAGGGTTGCAAAACTAGTGTCTGAGGCTGGATTTGAACTCAGGTCCTTCCAACTCCAAGGCCAGCACTCTTCTCTACTGTTCCACTTAGCTGCCTCCATTCTCTGGGTTTTTAAGACAGTGCTCTCTCTTGGTTCTCCTCCTATATGTCTGGCCACTTCCTTTCAGTCTCTTTTGCTGTACTCATCCACGATCAATAACATCTACAATATGTCCCAAAGTTCTGTGTGCCCTTCTCTTTTCTTTCTACATTCCCCCTTGGAGATCTCAGCTTTGAGCGGAGTTTAATTATCATCTCCACCCAGATGATTCCCACATCTACTTATCCAGCCCAAATCACTCCCTCCTGAGTTCCTGTCCTGTATTGCTCAAACTCAGCATGTCCAAAGCAGAACTCATTATCTTTCTTCCCAATCTCTTCCCCTCTGGTATCTAATCCAATGCCAACTTTAGTCAATTTCTTTCTCTACAAGATCTTTCAAATATGTCCCCTTCTCTCCACTCCTATACCACCCAAGTTAAATAAAAGCCCTTATTTCTTCTCATCTTGAAGTGGTCTTCAAGTTGATCTTTCTGACTCAAATCTCATCCCACTTCAATCTATCTTCTAATTCAACTGATTTTTCCTGCAGTGTAGGTTTAACCCTTTTACTCCCCTTCTCAAAAACTCCAGTCACTACTGTCTTCAGGATCAAATATAAACACCTCTATTTGATTTTTCAAGTCTGTTCCAATTTTCTTAAATTGCACTCATTTCCACACATGATGTTTTTCAGCCAGAGATCAAACCTTGCTGATCAACTCATATGGCATTCCTTCTACAGTTGGTGCCTTCATACTGCTGTATTCTCCATGCCTGGAATACTCTCTCACAGTCTCTAAATCTTGTCATTCCTAGTTTCCTTCAAAATTCAGCACAAGGACCATTTTCCAGAATACCTTTTCTTAGCTTCCTCCAAATAGTTAGTGCCATCTAAGGTTACCTTCCATCTATTCTGTATTTATATTGTACAGTCTCATTTATATACATTATTTTAAGATTCCCTTTAAGGTTACCTTCCATTTATTCTATATTTATATTGTACAGTCTCATTTATACACATTATTTTCCCCATTAAGATGTAAGTTTCTTAAGGGTAGGGATTGTTTTTTTTTCTTTTTCTTTGTACCCCCTACATGAATCACAGTGCCTGGTACACAGTAAGCACTAATGCTCATTGATTAATTGATTACAAACAAAGACTAACTTTTACATGGGCAGCGAGGTGGTGCAGTGGATAGAGTTCTCAGTCTGGAGTCAATAAGGCCTGAGTTCAAATCTGCCCTCAAGACACTTAATAGCTGTGTGACCCTGGGCAAGTCGTTTAATTTGCCTCAGTTTGTTTGCCTTAGTTTCCTCATTTGTAAAATGAGCTGGAGAAGGAAATGCAAAACCACTCCAATATCTTTGCCAAAAAATAAACAACAACAACAAAACCCCAAAGGAGGTCATGAAGAGTCAGATATGACTAAAAAATGACTGAACAACAGACTTTTATACCAAAGTGATTTTTCATAGATTTCAGGGAAAATCAATGATGAAAATAAGAAATATATTTCCTGACTCTCAACACACTGGTCAATGTTCTCAACTCCATCCTTGCGAGTTGAAGAGTTAGCCATCTAGGCCCACCTAGTTCATTCTCTACCTCTCATAAAACCTGTATTTGACAAGTGGCCCTCTAGACACCACTTGAAAACCTCCAAGAAAGGAAGTCTGCCATCTTCATGAAAGTTAACTTTTTGATGGTCCTAATCATTAGGGTGTTTTTCCTCCTGACATTGAAAATAAAGTCACTTCCTTGTGACTTCTAGCCATTGCTTCTGGCACCAAGGAGAATAATTTTAATCTCTATTTCACAGGATAGCCCTTCAAACACTTGAAGACTGTTGTCATCCTTCTCAAGTCTTCTCTTTTCCAGACTTGAAAAACCCAGTTTCTTCAGCTGATCTTTCTAAGACAAGGATTCAAGGTCCTTTTGTAGCATCCTGTTTGTTCCTTGATAGCTCTTAAAGTTTTTTGGCTGTTGTATCACAATACTGATTCATGTTGAGTTTACAGTCCACTGGAGACAGGTGTGGATAGAATGCCTGGAGTCTGGAAGACTCATCTTCTTGAGTTCAAATCTGCCTCAGACACTTACTGGCTGTGTCACTTAACCCTGTTTGTCTCAGTTTCCTTGTTCATAAAATGAGCTGGAAAAGGAAATAGTAAAACAACTCCAGTATCTTTGCCCAGAAAACCTGAAATGGGGTTGCAGAAACTACATGGCAGTCCATTAAAACTCAAAGCTCAATTTCAGAGAAACTCTTTTAATTGTTCTTTTTCTATCCTGCACTTGGGAAGATGATTTTTTGAACCCAAGTGTAAGATTAGACATTTATCTGAAATGATCCATTAGGGATAATTGAAACCAAGTCCAAAATAAACTATGGTTGTGATAGACATCTAGGTTTATTTTTTTCCTCACCTCTAAACCCCCCGCCCCATAAACATTTGGGGATTTGGGGGAAAAGTGTTTTATTTTAGTTTATCACATTGTATCACAAACAATAGCTATAAACTCTGCTCACTAGAGAGCTTCCTGAGAAGATGGAGGAAAGCACAGGAAGGATAAATTCTAAAATGCTCTTTTGATTCTAAGATTTATATCAAATACTGGAGACTTTAGAAGTGTTCAAAAAAGTAGAAGTCAGGCTTTCATGAGTATACTTTCTTGAGAGATTGCAAATTAAGAAAGAAAAATGTAGCTTTTTTATTCCCAATTTTGTAAGACCCTACTTAAAGAAAATGTGAGATTTAAAAATATACAAAAAATTCAGACTTTTTATTTTGGACATTGCTATATGTGCTTATGAAATATACTGTTCAAGGGGCATAAGATTTTGTAAAGGAATACTACTTTCATTTGTTCATTGAATTAATGCAGAGTGGTTGCTATGAAAAGTAAATAATTAGTATACCTCATATTTCAAAGAGGCTGCGGCCCAGAATCCTGTCTACAGAGTAAATCTAAACATCACCAGCCAATGCCACACGTTTGAAAAAGGATTATTTTCTCTTAGCCAGACAACTGTGGTCTTTGGATATATATTCAACTTGCTGTAAAACCTAGTCAAACTTTTTAAAGTTTATTTAAGTATAAGCAATCTATTTCTTTCTATATAAATGGTTTCATGTATTGAAATCGTTACAGGCTGCTTGGCAATGACTAATCTTTCCCCTTTTGTACACTGGTTCTGATCTACCTTCCCTCTCTACATTTGCATTCCATCAAGGAAGATATTCACCTAAATGCTACAATATCCTATAAAGGCAGTATGACATAGAGGATGATGACAGCTCCATTGTACAGTGGAAAGAGGGTTCAACCTAAGAGTCACAATTCCTGGGTCTGAATTCTAGTTTTCTCAGTTAAAAGTTGTGAAAATTTAATCAAATCACTTATCTACTCTGGGTCTCAGTTTCCTCATCTTTAAAAATGAGGAGGATGAATTTGATAACCTCTAAGCTCCCTTTTTCCAGCTCTATGATCCTATAAAGGTTGGAGACTTCAGCAATTAGAAGACCTAGGTTTCAATTTTACCTCATCCAATTACTAGTTTTGTGTGACTATTGACAAGTCATCCTTCTCTCAGCCTCAGTTTCCTTAATAATAACAGGGGAATATAATAATAGAACCTCTCAGAGTTGTTGTGGTGATCGCATGAGGTAATGTGTGCAAAAAGAGCAATAAATAAATCTAAATTGATTTTATGTTGGGGCAGTTGACTATAAGTAGTAAACATCAAAGCAAAACTCTGGAGCAAGGGAGACTCTCGGTAAGGGAATCACATTTGTGGATGGTGCAGGAACTAGATGTTAGCTAGGTTTCAGACAAAGATTATCTGGGAGTTAGTTTTTAAAAATTAAATAAAAAATAATGATAGGTGAAGAAGAGCCACTCCAGGTGTTCAAAGATAGAAGAATACGTAATCCAGTATATCAACCAAACAACATGTGGACAAGGAAGAGAATTAGGCACCATACTTTTGCCCCTCTCCATGCCCCAGGGTTTAAAAAAGGGCCTCATTTGTCTTTCCTCTTTTTTACCCCCAACCCTCTTTTCCCATGTTAGGCACAGATATAGTACTGGAGGACTGGACCTTGTGTAGGAGGGAGTAAGATGTGATAAAGTAAGACAGTTTGATAACAGTGCACTGTTTTGACTAAGTGGTAACCCTGAGGTCTTTGGAGAGAGAGAAATGGATTCTCTTTAGCTTGAGCAGAGTAAAGCTCTGGAAAGTCAGGATTCCAGTCTGGAACAGGGCAAGCAGGGAAAACATTGCTAACTTAATAGGTTCAAAGTGAGAGAGCTAAAAGTGATCTCTGTAAAGCCAAGAGCAATAAATACATCTTCAATTGATTTTATATAGTTTATTCTGAAGTCATGTTTAAAGAAGAAAACCCCAACTAGGGCAGCTGACTATTAGTGGTAGGTAACAAAGCAGAACTCTGGAGCAAGGGAGACTATCAGTAAGGGAATCACATTTGTGAGTGGTGTAGAAACTACTCAAGAGGGTAATTTCCTTCTAGAGTGTCTAGCCCAACTTGAAAGAATAGGGAAGAGAAGACTGAGGGTATTCAGCACATGCAAGAATGCATTTGCTGGAGTGTCCCTTATGTAAGAGTTTCTCTCCCCTCCCCCTTCCTTTTCTTCTCTCCCCTCCCTCCCTCTGCCTCTCCATCTCTCTCTCTCTCTCTCTCTCTCTCTCTCTCTCTCTCTCTCTCTCTCTTTCTCTCCTTCTCTCTCTCTCCCTCTTTCTCCTTCACCCCTCCCCTCCAAATCTCCTTGATGGGGGTCGAGGTAGTGAGGAAAGCTGAGGAATCCCAACATAAAGAGTGAACCAAACTGAATGATTCCGTAAAATATGAAAAATAACGTTAGAGGGGTTTTCCAATGAGCTTATTCATGTTAATTTTTCTGCTATTCCCATCACATAATAATAACGAAAAGCTAGAGAAAGGAAAAAGTATCTTTAAGGAAGAAAGGACAAGTACAATTCAATGTTTTGATACGCTAGAATCTCTTCTAAGTAGGGACTGGGAAATACCCCAAATACCAGTTCAGTCCTCTGAAAGCAGGGACACTATGTCTTGCTTATCTCTTCCCACAGATAAACAGCACGGTGCAATTTACCATGACATATGTTGAATGAACATGTGTTCTATTTAGAACTAAGAAAGAGTCAAAGTCAGGGATCCCAGTCCTTAGTTCTAAGATATCCCAGACATAGCAGAGGGAGCGACCCTGTGGATAAGACATTCAACTCTCTGTCTGTGGGCTTACACATAGTTAAGTGAGTAACTAACTTGGCAAGTCTCTTCCTTCACCTGTCTCAGCCTCATCTACCTCACAAAGTTAATGTTGTAGAGATCAAAGGAGAAATAAAATCCTTGGAAAACCATAAAGCATTATAGAAATGGTATCACCATCTTTGGTGAGTTCCAACGTGATCAACATTCCAACAATTATTTCAAACAATAGCTCGCTCCAACTTTAAAAGAAATCTATTTTTTAGATTAATGAATAAATAAAGCCTTTATTAAGCATGTATCCTGTGCAAGGAGGCACTGTGTTAAGGGTACAAACAAATCTGTTTCATTCAGTAATTTTAACACATCCAAAAATGGAGCTCCCCTTTTCCCCCTAAACCTCTCCCTTTTCCAAAGTCCTCTTGTGGTGACCTAATCTGTAACACTAGATGCACTTTTTGAGGCTTTCCTCACCCATGATGAAATCTGTACATCTCCTATACCCACCCCTTTCAGGCATCTCCCCATCCTACTGAAATTCAGTGTCCTAACTGGTTCTCTTGCTTCTAATCATACTCCAACTTCATTTCAGCCCCCGCACAATTTCCAAAAGAACTTTCTAAAGCATCGTGTTTTAACTTTCAAACATCCTGCTCAAGAATGTTGAGTGGCTTTTTATTTTCTCTGGAATAAAATACAAGCTCCTCAGCTTGGTCTATGAAAGCCTTCATATTCTCATACTTCAACTCTCCCCTCCACTGCTGACTTATTTTTGACAGTACTCCTCTGTTACCCCTGCCTCTTGCCTGCAATGCCAGTCAGCCTCTTAAAATCTTTAGCCTACTTTAAGGATCACCTCCTGGAGGAATTCTTTCATAATGTTTCTAGTTGTATATACTGAACATAACCCCTCTTCCCAGCAGACCATAAGCAACTTGAGAGCAGGAGGTATTTGTCCGTTGCTCATTGTATCCCCAAAACTTAGCCCAATGCCTTTCACAGAGTAGCAACAGTCACAGATTTTATGCCAAATTGTTTGCAGGAAAAGTGGGTGTGACCACTATGTGAAGCTTAAAAAAAATTGGGGCAGTATTACTTAAAATCATTTATTACAAAACTGTCTTTGGTATATAATTAGCATGCACGGAATACTCATGAATATACACTAAAATTGAATATTGACAATGCTCAAGCACTGAGAGCTCTAGGCTCACAGATTGCAATGTGCAAGACATAAATAGTATCCATATGCCACTGGTGAATGCATTGCTGCTCTGTTTACCTTGTAAGCGACATGATGAACAGAATTATACCATGTGACGATTACATGATGAAAGACTATAAACCAATTTTTGGACTGAAAAAATAGGGTGTGACAATTTTGCAGTAGCAGGATTGGGTGGTGAAATACGGTAAATGTCTATTGAATTGAATTTTATGGGTGAGAAAGTAGCCAGAAGAATCTTGAATCAAACCACTGATAGAAGATTGAAAATCACTGGTCCATTCCCTGATGCCCATTCATGAAAGGACAATAAATCAGTCAACAGGCATCTATTTATTAAGTGTCTGACAGGTAGGTGGGGCAGTAAATAGATCCCTGGACCTAGAGTCAAGAAGACCTGAAATTGAAACCCACTTCACATGCTTACTAGCTGTATGAACCTTAGACAAGTCACTTAACTTCTGCCTCATTTTCTTCGATTGTAAAATGGGGATCTTAATAACACCAATCTCCCAGGATGGGTGAGGATCAAATGAGATGTTTGTAAAGCACTTGGCATCTGGGATGTAGTAGACATTTAATGTCTGCTTCCTTCCTTTCTGACATTAAGGACACAAAGTCAAAAACCTTAACAGATTTGCTCTCAATGAGTTAACACTCTAATATAATACAGATACACAGGTAACTTAGAGGGAAAGGCATAAGCAGGAGGAAGAAATAAGTAAAGTCCTCCAGCAGAAGGGGACACTGGAGCTGAGTCTTGAAGGAAAACAGAGATTCCCAGTGAGGTGGCACTCTGGGCATTGGGGGAGGAAGGGCACAGGGGAAGAAAGGGGAAATAGTCATTGCAAAGTTACAGAGAAGAGAAATTTTATGAGAGGTATGGTAAACCAGTGTGGCTAGAAGGCAGTAATACCCCACACATATGGAGTAGAAAGGACCAGAATGTGAAGATCTTGGACTATTGAGTAAAGGTTATAAAAGGTCTTTATTTCCTGGTTAGATCTGCATTTTAGGAAAATCATTTAGGCAGGTGTGTGGAAGATAAGCTGGAGCAAAGAAAGACTTGAGACTAACCGGAAGGCTATTGGCCCAGGTCAGGTAGGCGGTGATCCAACACAGTTACAGCTGTTAAGAGGGCCAACCAAAGGGATGTATATAAGAGATACTATAGGAATGAAAAAATCTGGCAGTCTATGTGAAATGAGTGAGAGAAGAGTTGAGGCTTGACCTCTGAAATGATAAACCCATGTGGACTGGAAAATAATAAAGAAATTTATTAAATGACTTGGAATCTGAGAGATCTAATTTTTTTCATTGTCTTTGTAGAAACATAATATTATTTGTAATTGATCTGGCAAACATTATCCTCTTAACCCCTAAGCAAACTTAGAGTCTGTGGTGTCTCTTAAGAAACTCATAAGCCAAAAAAAAAAAAAAAAAAAAAGCACAGGTAAAGTTGGAAAATGACTATTTCCTGGAGTTTTTTATCTATTTTTTTTAAATTAAATTTCAAATAACTAAATCTCAAGTTCTTAAAGACCAAATTAGGAGATAAAGACAAATTGCCAGGCATATCTATTTCTTTTAGACATAATATCTTCTTATATAATTTAGAACCTTAAGAACTAAAAAATATTCATTTATTGCCTGGTCAGGCCTTTGAAATCATTGTATTCAAACAATTACAATAATCCAATGGTTTGTAAAAAATTGAATAGAATATTTGTTATTTTTTGCTAGAATCGTTGCATGAACTATAATTTAATACCTTTACTTAATCCCACTTTTAAAACAGTGGCTGTTTGGTTAAGTGAGGTATGTTGTTTGTTTATTAAGTAACATAGCTCCTTTAATTTCCCAGTCACTTCAGATAAAAGTTTATTGCTGGTCTATGTAAACTCAGAAAGAATGTCTCTTTGAAGTCCCAGGCAAACCACTGGATAAGGGCTACATTATCCTTTCCTTACCTGGAAAACAAGTAGTCAGGTGTTCCATCAATGCCTCTGGTGTGACAGGTTTTCTTGCAGAGTTCATTGCTGAGATGGCCAAGCAAAGGATTTCCCCAAGTGGAATAAACTGAGATTGACTGATGGGAGACATGCTGATTGGAGAGACATCACCTGTAGAACAGGAGAAACCTTTTAATCAAGTACTCCATTAAAGAAATGCAATTATATTCTAATTCTCTCCGCTTCTCCCTCCCTCCCTCCCTCCCTCCCTCCCTCCCTCCCTCCCTCCCTCTCTCTCTCCCTCCCTCTCTCTCTCTCTCTCTCTCTCTCTCTCTCTCTCACACACTCACACACACACACACACACACACACACACACACTATAGATGCAATAAAATATTCTAAGATTTAATCAACAAACAGTATCCCCACACACTATGCTAGGCACTGGAGACACAAAAATAAACTCCCTCAAGATGGTTACAACCCAACACAAAGGACAAAGCTATATAACCAAGATTGTTATACAGTAGCACATTCCATTTAGGTTAAAAAAAGTGTTAAAACATAGTTAAGGCTCCTCTTGCCTTGCTACATAAAGTAAGAGTTTATGACAAAACAGATGGGGCTAACTTAAGGATTCTCAAATTTTCGGAGGTGAGGGGAGAGAGAAAGGTTTCAATGATCCCCTTAGTAATGTGGTGAAGCCTATACATCAATCCCTTTCTCCAAATAATTTTTAAGAGCATAAAATACTCAGAACGACAAAGGAAACTAATTACAGTGAAATACAATTAACAAAAAAAAATTTTTGAAAATAAGTTCACCCACACCAGGTTAAGAACTCCAGGGTTCTTACCTCTTGGGTTCTTAACTTAAGTCAACTCATGATACAATTTAACAATATAATTTTAGCCATAACACATACATATAAAATAATTCTGACACCACAGAGCAGATCTGAAATGAAGATGAGATAGTCTATGTAAATACAAGGCTATTTTGTTGTTGCCCTAAAATACATTTTACTTTTGTCTAACAGAACTTTTTATCTTTTACTCCAGCTCCCCCTCATTCTCAAATTTCCTATTCCAGGCCAACATAGTGCTATCCTCACATCCTCTCATACTCATCTCACTTAACCAAGATGTTGCCAAAACTTATTTTTTCTTTCTTCATGTATCCTTCTATTTACGCTAATATACATAGCATTACTGAGGACTTCCTGCACCTTTTCATAACAGATAGAATATACTTATAAAAAAAATTGAAAGGTATCTTTGCTAAATAATAAATAAGTAGGAAAAAAGATATGTAGCAAAAGAAATATCTCAAAAAAGAGAACATCCCTAAATTTAGGAACAATGTTCCTAAATTGAATGAATTATCACACAAAGCAAAGAATGAAGTTCTTTGTCACACATATGTATATGATTAATATTGAAAATGATAGCAGTTAACGTAAGTCAGCTTTGTCATGTTTAGTTCATTTTCCAACAAAACCGTTTGAATTAACTAAGCATTCTATTTTTAAAAATGTGTTTATTCCAAAGCAATAAACTGGAGACTATAAATATTGGTACAATGCCACAACACCCAAGTATTTATAGAAATTACTACATAGAAGATTAATTTTGATTAATTTATGATTCACAAGCATAGAAAACTTGTCAGTTAATCTAAAGCATGAATGCATATGTCAATATTGTACTCAGTGTATGAAACGAATAATCATTTGAATAAGTAAACATGGTTTCCTTTCATAGATTTAAAAAGTCAAAAAGATCTTCCAGATCATTAATTTAGACCACCATAATCAACATATTACAAAAAAATACTGAGGCTACGATTGGAGCTGTGAATTGATCCAGGCATTATGGAAAGCAATTTGGAACTATGCACCTAAAATTATCAAGTTGTGCATACCATACCTTCTGACCTTGCAATACCATCATAAAGAGATCAAGGAATGGGGAAAAGGGCCCAAAGACACAAAAAATATTTATAGAATCTCCTTTGGCAGTGCAAAGAAATGGAAATTAAGGATTTCTCAGTCTACTAGAGAATGGCTGAACAAGTTATGGTATATGAATGTGATGGAATGGGTGAAGTGTAAGAAATAATGAAGGGAATGGTTTCAGAGAAATCTATGAAGATTTGTATAAACAGGTACACAGTAAAGTAAGCAGAACAAGAGGAACAATTTATATGATAACAATATTGTGTGTTTGTCCTTCACTGCCGAAGACCATGCCATCATAGAAATGATGATGTGACTTGCACTTGACTTTGTAATGAGTGAGGGAGCACTGTGCAGGTCACCAGCCTCATTTCTCCCCCAGAGCCATCTGAATCCAGTGACCAGATATTCAGCAGGTGATTGGGGTTAAGTGACTTGTCCAAGGTCACACAGCTAGTGAGTGTCAGGTATCTGAGGTGAGATTTGAACTCAGGTCCTCCTGACTCCTGCCCTGGTGCTCTATCCACTGTACCACCTAGCTGCAACAATATTGTAAAATAACTCTGAAAGACTTGAGAACTGTGTTCAATATAATAACCAACCTTGATACCAGAGGACTATGATCCCCCCAAAACTAATCACCATCTGACCAATCTGGTCTTAGGCTCTCTGAATGGACCTACACCTACACCTACATCACAGCCCACACTTGGAAAACTTTTTTCATTATGACGGGACTTGCTGGAACCAGTCTGTGATGGTGAGGCAGCCTTCAAGGATCCAGAATCACCTAACACCAGAATGAGGCAAGGTAGCAGGATCCTAGTGGAGAATCTATCTCCTCGTGTACTTTTAAATGAACCTGATTTTTATCAATGCCCCTCATGTATATGTTAACCTAATAAAACCATTTCTTATGAAATGTTATTGTTTTCTATTAGAAATATTCTAATAATATCACTTTCTATCATGCTTCACTGTAAATGTACAGAATCTCAGGCATACCATTAAAAGCTTTGGGGTCCGAAACTGGAGGACATAACAATTATTCACTGCATTGTTTCTGTTTCTCTTAAAAGGATTACACATTCATGAAAACTAAGAAATACATTTGTAAAATATGCCAAGGGCCCAGTTGCATTGCAAAGATCGCCCATCCTCCTTTTCCTCTCTCCTCTGCCAACCAACCTACTGATAGAGTTACTAATTCACTAAAGCTTTATCTTAAATACCCTTGGGCTTCAGGGAAAAATCACAAGCAGCCTGTGGTTGCAGTTAAATGAACAACTTTGATAGAGAACATCAGAAAATATCTTGTGTTTACAACTTAATTTAATATATTAACACCAATTATATGTATAAATACTGCTTGGCTCTTGAAACAGAAGGTTTACTATAATATTTTTGAGAGATCTGTTCCAAAATTCAAAGATTCCTTTCCTCAAACATTTACTTGAAGAATACAATCCCCATACATAAGGGACATAGCATATGGCTCTCATTAACTCAAGACTGCTGCTAGTCGCTAGCAGCTTCCCTTTGAAACCAAATTACTATACTTGACTTTCAAATGTATGTATTTGAAATGAAAAGGAAAACTGGCATCCAAAAAGCAGCTTTTCTCCTAAAGTTACTGTGTATTTTGTTTAAATGCCGCAGTGGTACAGGATCTTTACTTCATTGCTTCACACAGTGGAAGAAAATTTGGCATGAAGAGAAATTCTGAAAGGAAACAGAAAACATTTAAAAAAAAACAACTTTATAACAAAAAAATGCCCTAATGTTCTCTTTAAATACTTCATAGCCCTGTTAAGAAAGCTCGATTCCCACAACTATTAATTGAAAGAACACTCCTGTTAAGAAAGGGAAAGAAAACAAACTCCAAATAGTCCTACTGAAGTTGGCCTTGCTAACATCAGTTCTGGCACTCCTTACAATTCCTAATGAGGCACGGGGAAACTGGAAACAACGTGGTAGGTGGAGCACGAATCCCATGCTCAAGTGAATTCAAACCAAACTCAAATCTTTTTACTCAGAGAGGGCTTTTTGTCTAACTGTCCACTCATCCCACAAGATAGATAATGCTCAGAAAAAAAAATGAATCAGCTAGCTGTCCAACTCAGCAGGTCCTGACTCACTGCTTTATTAAAGAATCCATCACTGTCCCTACATGTAGTACACACTCTCACTAAGCAAATCAGCCAACATTGCTGTTTTAGGGTTTGATCAGGGACTAAGTGATTGATGGGGGAAAACAGGGTGAAGGCAGGACCAAGTGAGGAAGAAAGGTAGAAAGCAGAAGGCGACGCATCCACACTGCCTGGGATGGGCTTCCCTCCCCCGTCTCCTTTGATGGATTATACCTATTAGGTGCTTCATTATCTCTTTTTCATTCAGAAATTCTGAAGCTATGCTAAGGTATGCATCAGTGGGAGAGAAGGTCTAATTTAAACACCAGTATTACTACTATAATTTCTATAGGAATGTTAGTTTCCAGTGGGTCTAACACACTGAGCTGCCTTTCCTACTTTGGCGAACCTCAGTGGTTCAAGACTTCATCATGATCCTGCAGTTCAATTCAACTAGTGCCTGAGCACTAAGTCTTAGTTTATGACATTGCAAGGACTGTGGTATGATCAAAAGAACAACAGGTCCACAGCCCAAAGATCTGGGTTCCAGACTTGACTTGGTCACTTAATAAGTGGTACGGCACAAAGGCGGGCCCTTAACCTCCTTTGGTTACAGTTTGTTCACTCTAAAATGCGGACAATACAATTGCTTCAGCTATCTATTTCAAAGGGTAAAGATGAGGTATGCCTGAGATAATGAATGGAAAGTACTTTCTAACTATGGAATATCAGACAGCAATGACTATTTATGGGTACTATTAGGTTTGTGGAGTGCTTTACATACCTCATCCCACTGGATTGTCAACAACTTTTGGACGGCATTACCTGGAGACATCTATGACCTCTCCAAGAAGCTCATCATTGGAGAAAGCTCATCCTCCTACAGGATCCATCAGCTTTGGTACTCATGTTGCTTAAGTGGAAGGCAGAGAGAGCCATGAACTCCCAAACCTTCATTAAAGCAAAATTCTCAGCACAAATAGTTCTACATTTCCCACCTGGCTTCTCCACCATTCCTTCCCCCTCACACCCTGTATCAGGTACCTTTCCTCTGTTTCTATCAGCTTTCCCTTTAATGTGCTCTATTCCCCTATTAGATGGTAAGCTCTTTGGGGTCAGGGACTTTTTTGTGTATTCATCAAGACATCACCCTCCTGATGTCATTGGACCTCTCCAAGACCAAGAATGAAGGATGAACCACAGCAATCTGTATCTCAGCACAATGCCTGACATTAAGTAGGCACTTAAATTCTTATTGAGTTATTATTACAAGTACAGGAAAAAGGAACCAACCAATAGATAGTCAGTGTACTGCACTGAGGTGGGCTCAATGTGGAAAGGAAGGGTCCCTCTGTTCAATTGCTTCAGTTGTGTCTGACTCTTTGTGACCTGATTTGGGGTTTTCTTGGCAGATACTAGAATGGTTTGCCATGTCCTTCTTCAGCTCATTTTACAGAAGAGAAACTGAGGTAAACAAGATTATGTGATTTGCCTAAGGTCATACAGCAAGTAAGTGTCTGACTTTAGGTCCAGTACTCTATCCACTGTACCACCTAGCTTCCTTGGCATAAGGAGCATGGTGAAATTAAAGGGGAACATAGACAAGTATTGCATGGAGAGAGATGGATTGTGATTCATATTACTGGAGGGATATTCACATCTATGAGATCATGGGGTCATTGGAGTGTTCCAATATGGTGAGTATGAATGAGGGGGAACGTTTACATACACATGACATTTGTTAGGTGGGTGCCAAATGGCTGTGAATGTCTAATCACAGAGTTCATCACTGAGAATCCAAACGTATTTAACCAGGGTTTCTGCTCTAATGTTCAATGTTGTATGTAGTGTTATCATTGTTATTTTAAATCAATATACTGAGCTTTAATTAGGTAGGGAAGTGGGTCATTGAGGAATACAGAGAATGCTGAGAAATTGCATAGATACAACATGCAAGATCTGTGCACCTGGTGAAAGGGATGGTTGGAGGGGTGGATAGTAACAAAAGCTAGCATTTATACCATGCTTTAATGCTTACCATGTGCTTTACAGTCAATATTTTTTTCACATTTTTAACTTGACATTTTCCCCAATTACATGCAAAAACAATTTTAATATTCTCTTTTTTCAAATTCTGAGTTCCAAATTCTCTCCTTCCCTCCCCTGCCACCCCCATCTCACCCCATTGAGAATGCAAGCAATTAGTCAATGACATTTTTTAGGCATCTACAAAGTCAGGCATTGTGCTAAGTGCTGGAGATACATAGAGACAAGAGACATTCCCCACCCTAAAGGAGCTTACAGTCTAACGGGAGGGAGAACAAACAACTATGTACAAACAAGCTATATCTAGGACACATAAGATATTATTATGAGAGGTAAGGCACTATAATTAAAAGGGGTTGGAAAGGCTTCCTAGAGAAAATGGGATTTTAGTTGAGACTTCAAAGAAAACAGGGTAGGCATTAGGTGGAAATGAGAAGGCAGGGTATCCTGGGCATGGGGGACAGACAGAGAAAACGCCCAAAGCCAAGTGATAGAAGGCTTTGTTCTTGGAACATCCAGGAGAGGCCAGTATCAATGGAATGAAGAGAATATAGTGGGGAGTAAAGTATGAGAAACCTTTTTTTCCTTGAAACATCCTGGGGAAATAAATATTATTAGTATCTCCATTTTATAGATGGGGAAAATGAGGGAGACAGGTTAAGTGACTTGCCCAGGATCATATAGCTAATAAGTGTCTGAGGCTGGATTTGAACCCAGGTTTTCCTGGCTTTAAGCTTAACATTTAAAAAAAACTATCTTGGCAACTCATCCCATCACTTCCTGGCAAATAGAGAAGAAACGGAAGGAGTGTCAGATTTTACATTCTTGAACTCAAAGATCAATGCAGATGGCAACTATAGCCAGGAAATTTTTTTTTAAAATACCTTGCTCCTTGGAAAGAAAGCTATGGCAAATCTGGACAGCATGCTAAAGTCTTCCAATCACAGTGTACGGTTGTGAGACTTGGACAATAAGGAAAACTGAGCGCAACAGAATCAATACTTTGGAATTGTGGAGCTACAGAAGACTTTTGAGAGTTCTTTGGATAGCAAGGAGATCAAATCAGCCAATATTTAAAGAATTTAACTAAAATTGTTCACTGAAAGGTCAAATACTGAAGTTGAAGCTTAAATACTTTAGTCACATAACGAGAAGATGGGACTCATTGAAAAGACCCTAATGTGGGGAAAAACTGAAGGCAAAAGGAGAAAGGGAAGACAGTGGATGAGATGGATGGAAAGTATCTGGAAGCAATGAGTATGAACTTGGACAGAACTTTGGGAGATAGTGCAGGAGAGAAGAACCTGGTGTCCTACAATACAGGGAGTTACAAAGAGTCAGACATGACTCAACAACAACCTTCATCCACATTTTAAACATGAACTAAGTTACAAGAAAGCTAAGAAAAAGAGAGAAATTCAGTGATTCACCCAACTTGGACCCAAAGAGCCTCCTAACAGGGTTTAATTTGAGAAGCTCACTTTCAAAGTTATACATAAGAAAAAAAGTCTAGTGTAACATTTGGCAATGCTACTGTTTTACATATCTGTATTTCAAGGTGGTTTTAATCACAGTTTCCAGAGTAACAAATGATTCCGAATGAAAGCAACGAAAAGCCAAAACTATTTTCGTTCCATATGAAGCTGACAGAAGCAGTGATCAATTAGCTATTGATTAACCATTATATTCTCTCTCTTTCTCTGATAGATAAATCTATCATCAAAGGTATCTATCAACCAGTCAACAGAAGGACCAGCCTAGATATCTCTATCTGTATCAGCTTATCTGTTGACAAGTTGATGGACACCTCCTAAAAGGCCTTGACTACGAATTATAGATACTGTTTAACAGCTTGCTTAGTGCAAGATACTGAACACTGTCAATGTTTCTGCTCTTAGTTTCCAAAGTGGAGGGATTCCTACTATGTTGTAAGGCAGAAGCAGGTGGAACCAGTGTGACTTGAACAAAATTAAAATGTAATTGGGAAATAAAATAAATTTTAAAAAACAACAAAACATAGATAATATTAACATGTGGTTTTTCTAAGTTAGTATGTAGCCTTCAGGGATCCTTGCATAGGTTGGCTGTCATTCAGCCCTTTTTAGTCATATCTGACTCTTCATGGCCCTATTTGGGGTTTTCTTCGCCATGATAATGGAATAGTTTGTCATTTTCTTTTGACCCGTTTTTCATGCTTTTCTTGCATCTCTCTCATTTCTTTTCCCAGTTTTTCCTCCACCTGTCTGATTTGATTTGCAAAATCCTTTTTGAGCTCCTCCATGGCTCGAGCCCATAGGGTATCTCTTTCAGATATTTGGGATACAGAGGCTTCGACTCCCATGTCTTTACCTGATGGTAAGCAGACCTCCTCGTCATCAAATGGAGGAATGCTCTTCTCAAGGAAATAGCCTTCTATGGTCTTAGTTTTTTTCCCTTTTCTGGGCATTTTCCCAGCCAGTTACTTGATTTCTGAGAGTCCTCTCCACCCCCTGGCCTA
>CM053774.1:74889397-75011469 GCA_028658325.1 Potorous gilbertii | reverse complement strand
GGCAGGGCCGCCTCTCAGGCTCAGTTCCCTCACGGGGTTTATACAGAGATCCTTTGTAGTGGAGCTGGGGTGGAGCTCCAGCCCACTCTGGGAGTCTCTGGCTGAGCTGCCTCTGCCTCTGCCGCAGCGGCCGCTTCCCAGGGGGTCCGAGTCCCGGAGATCCCCCTCCTCCCCTCTCAGCCCATCTCTCTCACTGACCTGTGTGTCTGTGGGTGGAGGGACCTTCGCAGCTGCCGGAGATTCAGGTCCCTGACGCCTGCAGGGCTCTGCTCGCTCCTCTCAATGCCGCGTGGCCGGGGCGGGGGAGGGGAGCATTCGGCAGGACAGGACTCCGCTCCCGTCCAGGGTACCTTTGTGGTCGGTTTTTCAGGACTCTCTGCAACGGAAATCTCCTTCACTGTGTTGCTGCGCGGCTTCCACTGTTCCAGACTTTGTCAGGAGTTCTTTTTACAGGAAATCTATGGGCTGTGGGTTCGGACCTAGCATAGGTGAGTCCTTCTACTCCGCCATCTTGGCTCCGCCCCGTCATTTTCTTTTCCAGCTCATTTTACAGATGGAGAAACTGAGGCAAACAGGGTTAAGTGACCTGCCCAGGGTCACACAGCTAGGAACTGTCTGAGGCAGAATCTGAACTCAGGAAGACAAATCCTCCTGACTCCAAGCCTGGAGCTCTATGAATTACGGTGCCACCTAGCTGATCTCTGTGTAGGCTTTGTGGCCTCAGTGCTAGGCACTATGGGGAAATATAAAGAAACTTAGACATAGCACCGACATCTGAAAAGCTAAACAATAAATGTCTTGGTCAAATAGAAATGTCCACGATTCTTTGTCATGTATACTACGTGGAAAGTAACTGCAATGAGAATTCAGTGGAGGATCAAAGGTCAGAGCTGGAAAAGATGTCAGAAGCACTTAGTCCAATCTTCTCATTTTACAAATGAGAAAACAGAGGCCTAAAGAAGTTAAGTGATTTGTCCAAGGTACCGCTGATGATATTTGAACTCACATCCTCTGGGTTCAGACCCAGAATTTTCACTCAGGCTGGGGTCATCAGAAAAAGCCTTCATGGAGGAGGCAGGATCTGAATAGGGTCTTAATGTAGAATGGAAGAGATAGTATTTTACTAATTATCTCATTTTTCTAATTAAATATTTGTAATTCATGACAAAAACTGTCCTTTAAGTCAGCTAAACAACCTTGATTTTAAATTTAATTGATTTTAAATTCATTAATAAGTGAAATTTTAAATTTAATGTAGTTGTAGTTTGTTATGCCTTTTTTCCAATATATTTTTTATTTCTTTCATTAAATATTTCACAATTACATATAAAAAAAATTGTTTGTTTTTTAAAATTTTGAGTCCTAAATTCTCTCCCTTCCTCCCACTTTTCCCCCCTTCTTGAGAGGGCAAGCAATTTGATAGATAGATTTCAATATCTTGTATATTTCCATGTTAGTCATGTTTTTGCTATGCATTTTAATGTTATTTGCATGCTGAATATTTGAAAGAAAATATTTCATCTTTCAGTGAAAGTCAGGCATTTTCTGAGGAACTTGGGGTTAAGGTGTTTTTTTTAAGCTCTTCAGTTCTTGATATGAATTTCCTATGATCAAAACGGCATGAACATCTAAGTAAACAGTATGGAATACTACAAATATTTATCAGAATTGACAAGCTGGAGGTGACCTCAGAGGCTAATGACTTTACCTCTTATTTTACAAATGAGGAAACTGAAGTACATTAGGTAAAAAGTGTTGGGGATGGGATAGGAACCCAGGTCCTTAGATTTCAGAGTCAGAGCAGAATTTTCCATCATATCATGCGTCCACCACAAGGGAGAGTCACATGTGCTAATGTGATGGGACACATAGTTGTTAAGATTAAAAACTTACCTCCTCATAATTAAAAGCCTTTACGTGAAAACTCCGCTGAGCAAGGGAAGGAATGCCTATTAGCATGGATCCTGAAGCAGAGCTGTGCTAAAACTATGGTTATTTCATCATTAATATTTTTGAGGGAGGTGTTAACAAGTTCCAGGGGCTGGGAGTATCTCTTAAAGAGAAAAAATGAGTCTTCCTTGGCTTTTGGTGCCTTGCAGTTCTGCTACCAAGAAATTAAAGCATGTTACCTGTTGGGAGCTATTAATTAATTCTTTGGAAAACATCCAAATGATATTTCTGAAGCACCCTCCAGCAGCCAATGTGGCTGATTTAATCCATAGTACTTTGGGATTATTTCCTTTTTTGCAAGTCTTGCAGCTGGCTGACTTCAGCTCTAATGTGACATTCAAGAATGAATCATGCTGTGGAGGTCACATCTGCTAGGAAGCCTCCATGAGACAAGACAATTGCCTAGGGCCAGGGAGGAAGGATGGAAGAGCGTGTCCATTTTTTAATATACTATGCAACCATTCATTGTGTTTTAAACATCTTTTACTATACTATATATCATTTCTTCCCCCACCTATCCCCTCCCCAAAAGGGAGACAGAGAGAGAAAGAGACTGGGGGGGGGGGGTGGAGGAGACAGAGCACCAGAGCGCAAGTGCAGGGGACCTACTTGACCCTCTGGTCTAGCTCTGTTCCCCCGGATAGCTATGATACTAAAACCTGGTACATGCTAAGGTACTGCAGGAAATAAAATAAAATAAAAAGAGAAGGCTTTTAAGTCATCATGGTTGAAATTAGCAATCCAGTTTGGCTACAGGAGGCACTCTGAAATACAAAGGCTGTCTGACACTTGGTGCAATAAATCAGCTGATGTTTATTAAGTACCTACTAAAGTCAAGACAGACCTTGCCCTCAAGGAGCTCACAATCTGGTGGAGGAGATAATATGCAAACAAACATATTCAAATCAAGATGTATATACATATATATATGTATATATATGGAATAAATAAGAAATAATGAACAGAGGGAAAGCGCTAGAATTAAGAATTAGTTCTTACAATTCAAGGCTTGAAGTAGTGGTACAAGTTCAAAAGCAGAAGGGGGAAAAATGTGTGTGTATTTGATACATACATACATACATACATACATACATACATATGTGTGTGTGAATATGTACATATTATATATGCATGTATGTGTATATATACACACATACACACTTATAATAAACCAAGATACAACCCTAAAAAAGGTTTTGTAAATGGACTTTGACCAAAGCACCATTGCCTCTGCCACATCCCCACTCTTTCGAGCTATTTGCAGAACAGACATCTCATTTTTTCCGTGCCTACCCTGGGATACCAAAGACACTCACAACAAAACACCTTTCCACTGCAATGCCTCGGGATTCTGCAGTATCTCTTACTCCTCTTCTGCCTGGTTCTCTGCAAAGTGAAGTCATAGGAACTCATCAGCCAACCTGACTTCTCACTACCCTGCCCAGAATCCTTTGTGAACTAGAATGAGTCATCGCTCTGAGAAAAGCTATAGGACAAAGTCTCTGGATGTCTGGGAGTGTTTCTTTGTCTTGCCAATAGAGGGTTCCTGCTTTGGGGAGGGTTACCGTGCTGCTGTTGGAGGTGGGAGGGGTGCAAATAAATATGCTGGTTGATCCAATGGGGGAAAAAAGATCCACGCCCATGCATTAAACCAAGTTAAAATTTTAATCTTCCAACAATAAACTCATGCATGCCTCTGGTACCCTCCACCCCCATAAAGCTGATTGTGATGCACTTACCAGTCTTAATTACATTTCAGACACATCTCCCCTCTCCCCTCTCTGCTTTATTGTGATGAAAGATGCCCCTATCTGCCGTTTATCAACAGGCTGTTTGCTCCATTGTGCACTAGATCAAAGTTTAGCTGCAGTGAGCGATTTGTCATAAATTCCAACAGCTGTAACAAGTCTTCGCAGGCTTGAGCCTCGCCAGCCCCATCACACTGCCGATACGGGCTGGAGTACAGGGGAGTCAGCATCCAGCCACTGACAAAGGCATCGCCATTTAGAGTGAGGTCATTATGGCAAGAACTGGTTCTTAATGTGACACGGCTTTTCTCCTAAGTTTATGACAGGCCCTGAATAGCATGGGAAAATGGATGTCTTTTTAATACGCATTTATACAGAGATCATATTTTTATTCTGCATCAAAGATCAATCAGGGAAAAAATATCAATTATATATTTGTGGAATGATTTCCTCCACACTCTATAGAAAGGAACAAGCCTTAATTTAGGTACTTACAATGTGCAGGGAACTGTGCTAACTATTGAGGAATCAAATGAAAACATGCCAGACAGTGCATGCCTTCAAAGATATTCTAATGCAGCAACCATTAATCCAAGGAGGTTGCGGGGGGTACATTTTCCAGAGAAGAGAGGGGTTTAGGGGGTACTCATATTGGGGAATGGGAGCATGGTGGCAGAAGAGGGAATAATCAAGCATGGTCCCTAAAATGGAGGCCCCAGAATCAATGGGAGGAGACAGGTTGCATGGGGGAGGGCTATTTTAAGGTGAGAAGGCCCCAGGCACAGAAGGCAGTTCTAGGATGAGCATCTGAGTCATGATGGCAAAGTCCTAGAGGAATTAGCATCATATAATACAAACAGGCCCCTTACTATACTACACAGCTGGTTTGAATATGGACAACGTAAAGCTTCGGTGACTGAGAGTGTGTGTGCACAATAGTTTGCTGTAGAACTTCCCCAAAAATCTATTATTCATCATTATTTG
Organism: Potorous gilbertii; assembly: GCA_028658325.1. Taxonomy (NCBI): domain Eukaryota; kingdom Metazoa; phylum Chordata; class Mammalia; order Diprotodontia; family Potoroidae; genus Potorous; species Potorous gilbertii. The sequence goes on along the minus strand of CM053774.1, from coordinate 75,006,787 downwards.
GATATAAGGCCACTACAAATATAACTCCAGCACGGAATTGTTTTTTAAGCTAAGGGGAGAAAGTATCAGGTGCACCAGCAATCACAGTAAAACAAAATGACACAAAGGGAAGAACAAATGACAGGAATGAATGATGATGGTGATGAGCCACAATCCTCTCATCAGTCTTTCTCTTCTTCCCCATCAAAAATAAAACTACCTAAACCAAAGCAGGGCTATAAAGTAGACAGCTTCCTGAACAGAATACAACAGTCTCCAGTAACTCAGTTCTAGAGTACAGTAAAGCAATAAAAAACAGACTGAAACAGACTTCACAGCAGCGAGTGAAGTCTTTAGAACCACAATAGACCCCCCACACTTAACATGGAATCCCTCCTGATCAAAGGACTTGTTCTAGCTTCTTCTTGACCATTTCCAGTGACAGAGAGGGCAACCCCTCCTCTCACAAGGCTGTTTTTTCCATCCATGGACAATTCTGATGGTTAGAAAATTCTTCCATACATGGAGGCAAAATCTGTCACCTGTAACTTGGACCCACAGGTCCTAATCCTGAGTGATTGAAGCTACCCTCTTTCCCATTCTCCCCACCAAAAAAAGATTCCTTTTTCTGCATGAGAATCTTTCAAAATATTTTAAGATGGCTTGGTCATACAAGCCCCAACCCCTTTTCATATGATCTCCAGACCCCATCATCATACCAGTTTCTCCTTCTCTGCTTCCCCAAACATTGAACAGCCATTTGTTGATGTCTCTTTTAAAATGCATCACTAGGAATTGGATGTGGTATGAGCAATGCAAAATAAAATAAGGCAGTCTTTTACCTTGTTCTGGACACTAGAGCTAGGATTGATGTAGCCTAAAATTATCTTTTTTGGCAGATGGATCACACTGCTGGCTGATATTAAGCATGGGATATCAACTAAAACTCCCTAGGTCTTTTTTTTTTCCACATGAATTCCATACTGTTAAAACCAGGTAACCCCCAGCTAAGAGAGAAAAATAAGCTTAGAGAGAAATAGAGATTTGCAAAGATAAATGGATAGATGGTTGGAAGGATAGACACAGACATAGATGATAGATTATATAGAGTTAATTGATAGAAACATAGATGGAATTGGCCTGAAATCAGTTCAGATTAAGCATCAGACACTAGCTCGTTGACCCTATGACCCCTGCTGGATTCAGTTTGCTCATCTATAAAATGGGAATTATCGTAGCACCAGCTTTTCAGGTTTGTTTTGGGGTTCACAAGAGATAGTAATTCTTAATGGCTTAGCCTTCAGCACTGTGGTGCCTGGCACACAGTAAGAGCTACATGTTATATAAATATATACGTGTACACACATATGTATATAAAAGCTAAGGCTAGCTATTAGTAGTAGTATTATTACATAGAGATGGAGAAGGAGAGGAGGAGAAAAAAACAAGGCGAGAGAGAAACAGACAGATGAGACATAAATATATACATATATGTATGTGTATATATACAGGTTGTTGTGTTCATCTTTTATTTTCGAAGAAGACTATGACATCAGAGGAATGATGACATGACTTGTATTTGACTTTGTTTTGAGTAAGGGAGGGCTGTGCAGGTCAGAAGCCTCACTTCTCCTCGTGAGCCATCTGAATCCAATGACCAGATATTCATCAGAATGACTGGAGATGACCCAGGATGCGGTGGGAGTCCCTGGCCTTTTTCTCCTAAGTCCTATTTAGGTACTCACTTAGAGTGAGGTGATGGCCATTCAGTGAATAGGACTCTAAAAAGTAATCAGGTAATGGCTCCTATAATGAGCAAAAGAAAAAAATATGAGTAAATCAATCTGGGAGGGAAAGAGTAAAAGTTACTATTAATAATCACTCTTAAGACAGGAGTGTCCAGAAAACAGACATTAAGTGGAGGTTGGGCAGGGTCCTATTGTTGTCCAACATATGGGCTTCAGAGTGCACTAGGTTTAAGATTTTGGGAAAGACAAGGAAGGAAAGGCAGGAGGGAGGGAAGAAAAGAAGGAAGGAAGGAAAGGAGGGAGGCAGGGAGGGAGGGAGGAAAGAAGGAAAGAAAGAGAGAGAGAGAGAGAGAGAGAAAGAAACTAGGCAGTAAACCCAAAGTTTACTGGGCATCCTCTGACCATCCAAATTATGTATATGTGTGTGTGTGTGTATATGTGTAGATATATGTATACACACACGCACACACATACACTTATATAATTGGTTTTTTTAGAAAACCTAAACCATTTCTGTTTATCTTTATTAAATTTCACCTTCACTAATAACCCAGTTGGGACCTTTTATATTTGTAATTGTTATTCAATATATCAGTTAGCACTCCCAGTTTTCTGTCATCTGGAAATTTGGCAAATTATGCTTTTTAAAATGTCTTCTTCCAAATAACTGACTTTTTAAAAAAATTCTGTTTTACAGAGGTTCCAATACCCACAGAGCCATAGGAGCATTGAGCCACAAATTTAGAAGAGATCCTTAATTTTTTGTGTCTTGGACTCTCCTTTTTGCAGTTAGATAAAATCTATGAACTCTCATTTCTCAGGAGAAAAAATGACATGTAAGCATATATGTGTATACATGCATGCATGCATATGTATACATGCACATATATGCATATACACAATTTTTTAAAAATTTAATTTAATGGACCCCAGGTTAATAACCCCTGATACAGAAGCACAAGAGACCTCTCACAGGTCAACAGATCCAACACCCTTATTTACAGATGAAGAAACTCAAATCCAGGCAGATGAAGTGATTTGCTAATAAAGTCACATGAATAATTCAGTGAGATAAAAGTGAGATTTGAACCCGGGCTCTCAGACTCTACAGACAACCCTTTGGGCAGGGGGGAGGGGGTGTGGGAATCAGCAAGCTACTAGCTCCTGCACCATCTTTTCAAGTATATTTTTGTGCTTCTTTTAGGCAAAATAAATGAATCTGCACCTGCGAGCTGACATTTCAGCAACATGCAAAGGCAGCATATAAGATGAAGAATGAATTGTTAGCCTTGGAGGAGAAGTCTGGTTAAGTTAAGAACTCTATTTTCTCTGCTTCATCTTGTCCCTTCCCTTGGGGGCCAAAGCCCCTCCCTCCTACAATTACATACAATTAGCTTATCTGATAAACTCAAAGTACTAATGGGAGAATGGGAGTCCCTTGGGGCTTTCCCTCTAGTTTCTAGGCCACAAAAGTTCATCATAAAGAACCTTCTCAAAAACCAATCTTGACTGGTTATCCAGGGGTTCTTAACCTAGAATCTGAACCTGAATCCCCTGGAAAAAAATTTTTTGGGGGGGAGGAAGTATATGAACTTGGATGGGGAAAAATTGTATCTTTATTTTCACTAACCTCTAACTAAAATTTACCATTTCCTTCAATTATGAACCCTAGGAACAAGCATTCTGACAAGGGCTCCATGAGTACCCCTTTTCTAAGCTATTGTCAAAACCTTCAGTAAAGAAAACAATAACGAAGATGAACAAATCAGTACAGACAAGGTGGGTAGGTAATTTTCTCCAGCATTTACTGAGAAAGACTGGATGGGTACATTAACAGTTACATTCTATGAGGTATTTTGAAAATGGTTCAGTTTTCTTATAGCGTAGCTCACCTGTCTAGGTTGACAGTGACTGATCACTATTAATCCATCGATCTTATTTAATTTTGGTTGTTTAATGAGTTATAAACCTCCTTAGCCATACTATCCAACCCATGATTCTCCATTTTCTTTGTAAAGATTGCATAGAATCATGCCTATCAACAGGCAGGACTTGTCTGAAATAGATACATTAATGACAGAAGTCTAAAATTAAAGAATTCAAAGACACAAAGCCTAACAAAAAATCCAATAGGTTACCTTTGCCCTGGATCTTTATTTATATGTCCCTTTGGGAAAGTTTAGATTCATGCGCCAATCTCTTTTTAATACAACAGAATAAATTTATGAAAAATAATAAGAAAAAAGCAACACTGGGGCAAAGAGTTGGAAAATTTTAAGTGAAGGAAAATGGGTCATGATGATGTAATACCCACAACTATCTCCCCATCTCCCATGTTTCCATCTTATACAAACCAACATTAAAAATAAACAACCCATAACTCAAGTTTATGATTTCCAATAAAGTCAGTGAGCTCAGTTACAACTTGGTGCCAATGGGGCCCAGGTCATAGGTTCAATCATCACATAGCTTGGTTGGCTTCTTTATGCTTCATGGCCCCTAACAGTAACTCAACCCCAGGCAGCAAGCAGTCTTTTAAAGAGAGACCATGTGGACCACCTAAGAATATGCAGATGCATTAGCAAAAACAACAAAACCCAACAAAAACCCTCCACATCATTACTGGGCAAAACCAAATACATACTCTGCTGACCATCTATCAATGAGCTCATCTTTATGATGGATTATATATTTGGTGCACCCTAGAAATAAAGAAGGGCTAATAAGGTAGAAGGTAAGAGGGGTAGAGGAATGTATTAGGGTCTTAAAGTTGCAGCATTGATGGTAAAACAAAACAAAGCTTACAGTTGATTAAGAAATAGCTATTAAGTACTTATGAGATGCTATGGTTGTGCTAAGAGGGATACTAAAATGCATTTCGTGTGAAGGAAGGAAGGAAGGAAGGAAGAACAAGAAAAAGAAATATGGTCTCTACCATCAAGATGCTTACAACAAAGCTAAGGAGACATAGCACATCTCCATGAAAAATTACCTATTAATGCTTTTCTTTTTACCAAACCTGTGGTTTCATCAGTATATGGAACTCCCAGTGAAGTTCTCTCTACCCATGAAGACAGCGACTCTACAAATCTTGTCTTACACTATGGCAAATGAGACGTTTAGTGACTCGCTTTATTTGTCCAGGGTGATGCCACCATGTATGGGACAAAAGAAAGACTTGAAATTAAGGCTCCATGACTCCAAGGTCAGCTCTCTTTCCACTATGCCATGCTGTGTGGTAGAGTATCCTAAGTATCAAATAAGTGGCACTGGAAAAAAAACTTCCAAAAAAATTTTTAAGTGCTTTCATAGTTTAAAAGAAGTTAACCATGGACTGATCGTGGTCAGGGAAATCTAAGTGGAGACAAACCTTTTGCTTTGAAAGAAGGAAAGAATTTGGATAGGTAGAGGGGAGTGAGGGGAGAGAATAGATAATCCCAGATAGGAGATGATAGATAGCTGAGCAAAAGGAGAACAGAATACATATGGCAGTGTAAGGATGACTATAAATAGAGCAGTCTGGCTAGAAGGAATTTATGTTAAAGAGTATTTAGATAGGAAGACTGAAAAGGTGACACTACCATTTTTTTTCCAGCTTTGTACTTCACTGTAACATTTTGCTCTAACCAATAAGCTTCCTCTCCAAGGAAGGACCACTCCAGTGAAAACCTTAAAGCCTCTTCACACTATCGTTACAGTGTTCTCTATAGCATCGTGTCAATTTCTCTCACGGAAAGGATGGAAAAAATATGGGGAGTGCAGCCTGTCTTTCCCCGTCTATGCATGTGCCTTGTACTACTGTATAGGCATTTGATTTCACACTGCACAACTGGCACTTCCAAGGAACTGGCCACAGGAAGGAAAAGGAGGAGGGGAGAATGGGAAGATTTTGATGGTGTCTTTGAATCCTTGGTGCCTAGAACAGTGCCTGGCATACATTAGGTACTTAATAAATGCTTGTTGGATTGGATAATAAAAATAGGCTGGTGTGGAACGTAGACCTTTTTTTTCTAACTCTGAAGGCTGATATATACGACAACTACCATTCAAACAGATTTTATCACAAATTTTGGGACATGAGGTATAAGTCAAGAGTCTATGCAAATGATAGTCCTGCTACAGTTGCAAATTCTACATCAGCAAGAGAGTCCAAAGTAGGATGTTAGTTCCTGATGAGAAATCACAATGTGATGAAAAGGAATCCTCTGAACAGAAATCCCCAGACACCAAAACAGCACTTAACCATCCAGACTTTCTTAGATGCAAGAACTGATGAGAAGACCGGGCATGACAAGAATTAAAAACACTACCAAAGTGGTTTCCAAAAGAGAAAGTCAAACCTTCTGAAGTCTTTCGAGTCAAGAGGTTACTAGGTCAAGTACACTCCGTTATGTTAGGAAAACAATTTCAGTTATAGTTGGATCACACAGACTGGAATATAGACAGGGGCTCCAAACATTTAAGCAACAAATATTCTTGGCATTCTTGTCTATTATGGAAATCACCAAATGACTAGGGAGCGTGTATTTATTATATATTTATATGTTGCTACATATGAAGGCCATCCAATGTTGTTCCTTAGGAATAATAACTACCACATTTCCATAGCACTTCTTAAGGTTTAAAAAGCATTTTCAGAGAATCAAAGACAATCAGTTGAAAGAGATGTCAGCGGTCACTTAATCCAATCTCCTCTTTTGTAGATGAAGAAACAGGCAACCCATAGAGTTGAAATACCTTGCTCAAGGTCATGAGGATAAGAAGCATCATAGGGATTTGAATTCAGATTCTCTCACTCCAGAGACAGTAGTCTTTCCATAGTACCACCACCTTGCCTCATCTAGCCTTCCAACAGTTCCATGAAATGGATAGAATAAGTATTATGATGTTTATTTTACAAAAGAGGAAGCTAAGTCTTAATGATTAGGTGTCTTAATGAGGGTCATACTCATTAAATATCAGAACCCGAACTCAAATTCAGGTCCTCCTGGCTCTCAATCTAGTGCACTTTCCCCAATACCATGCTGAAATCGATAATGATAGGCATAGAATATATGATAACACAGCAGAATCCTCCATGAATCCCCAGAGGATCTGTGATTTTGTCAGGGTAGGGAACTCTTGGTATGAGAAACCCTTCACCAAACCAGATCATAACCAGTCTCTAATTTTGTAAATAAATCCCAGAGTTGCTGGAGGTCCAGGTAGGCTAACAGACTTGTCCAAGACCACACACCTAGAAAGCATCAAGTGTGGTATTTGATCCCAGGTATGTCTAACTCTAAGCCTGGCACTCTATCCACTAAGCATGGCTGATTACTTTCTTAACAGTATTTGGGAAGATATATATGCATATATACATGTATATGTATATATATATGTTACTATGAAGATACACATGTGTATATACACATGTATATATATGTTACTATGAAGATATATACATATTATTATGAAGATACATATATACATGTATACACATATGTTACTAAGAAGAAAAGCAAATTTTTCAGCATTAGACCATCATATAAATTGTTTTTGTGTACTCAATCCTTCACTTTTTAAAAGCTGAAGCCACCTAGCTTTTAGTAGATGATCCAGAGTGCAAATTTGATGGTATTTAGGAAAAAGTATCCAAAAGCTTTAAACTCTAAAATTAATTTTTGTATTTATTCTAATACTACACTGTAAGAAGCTAAGTTGATGGGAGGCAAGGAGATGGTAAAAAGATGAATGGAATGGAAAAGCATTTATTAAGTCTTAAGACATGCCAAACATTGGGAATACAACAGAAAAGCTGTGCAGTCCCTGCTCGTGAACAGTTCTCATTTTAATTGTGAAAGATCATACATAAAATGGAGGGTCCACCTGCAGGGAGGATGGCAAGACCCAGTGATTTGTAGGGTATGGTGGTGGAACACATGGCAATAGCCACAGTTTTAAGAATCTTGATGGTTCTTAAAGATGAAGATGTTGGTCCCATTTCCAGTTTTTATTTCATTGAGCATGTTTTGATAGCTGTATGGCTTTAGACAAGCCTTTTTACTACATCTGAATATAGAACCTCTCTTAATAGGTTAAGTCTCCAAGTTCAATTAAAACAAATGAAAATAAAACCCTGAGAGAATTACATCCCCAGTTACTGTGCAAAATCTTCATCAACATTACTTTTTCCATCCCAAGTCATCAAACTACAAACTGTTACAGTCTTCATAGCCAAAAGGGTAAAAAATTTAATGCTAATTCTTTCCTTGATTGACATTCATGCAGTAAAATTGTGAAGCATTGACTTTATTCCCTCTGTACCCTGGCTTTATCATCTGTAATGTAGAAAACAGAATCGTATCTTATGGTTTGTATAAGGACAATCACATAATTTAGAAGAAGTTCCACTTCAAGCCACTTTGTACTGGTGCTCTATCTTTGATTTTCATGCTACAATCACAAAGATGACATACAAATCTCCTTGTCTACTCTTCATATTTCACCTTCCTCTCCATCCTATATACAATAAATCACTAGACATTATCGAATAACTGGTTTTGGAGCACTGACCTGAATGATGAAAATATATTTTGTTTCATTCTTAAAGAGATTAAACACATTCCCTACCATATAGGTTTACAGCATAAAGAGAATAAATGAAGGTATACGAAAAGCAAATCACATCATCTCAGAATTGGACGATACATGTTGAGGTCATCCAATCTAAATTCCAACTCATACAAGTATTCCCTTCTCTATGAAATCCAATAACTTTGGACTCCACTTAAATATTGTCACAGTTATGAGGGAGTCTTCATGACATTCATTACAAGGCAACTCATTCCATTTCTGTATGGCTCTAAGTGCTAGAAGGAATTCCTTTATGTGCCATGGAATATGTCTCCCCATTGGCCTTGGTTCTACCTTGGGAAATTTAAATGAAGTCTAATCAATTTTATCATGCTAAAATTTTTCAACTTTTAAAAACAGTCCTTATGGCTCCTATTTTCTACCCCAAAACTTCTCTTTTTCAGGAAAGAAGACCCCAGGTTGCTCAAATGTTTTCATAGACCTCTTCTGGAAATGCTCCAGTTTACCACATCTCTATCAGGACAACCAAAATTAAGCACAGATGTAGTCTAACCAGTTGATTAGAGCTATTACTTCCCATATTTGGGTCATAAAAGAGAAAGACATAAACATATAAGTATATTACAAACCATGTAACATTAAATCAAGGACAAGAGGATTTCCATCAGAAACGTTAAACTCATTATCCCATCACTAAAGTCAAATGCCAGTACCATGATCATGTTCCCTACATACCTGTTCTTCCCTTGGGTCAACTTTTTCATCACTGTTGACCATGCCACTGTTTAATACACAGAATATCAGAGAGTATACATCAAGGGTCACCAAAATTCTCAACTTGCACCTGAACTAGAATTTCCTCTTTAAAGTCTCCAAGTGGTCATTCAACCTTCACAAAAACAACTCCAGCATAGGGAAATCCATTATCCCCTGTAATGACTCTTCCACTTACAGATCTTAAAATTTAATCGAATTTCATTTTTTCCAACATAAATCTGTCCTCTGCCTTCAGACTCCTCAGCCCTGGCGCATTGAGAAAATAAGAAAAACAAAACTCTCTTTATGAACACATTGAGTCAAACAAAAAAATTCTAGCACTGGCCATGTCCAAAAAACAACATTTCTCAGTCTGTTTTGAATCTATCACCTATCAGGAAACGAAAATTTTCTGATGCTTGTTGTTCATAGAATATTGGTATTTAACTGTTCAAAAAAACAATTTTCCATATAGTCAAGTCAAAATTGGCCCTTCAGCAATTTCCATCCATTACGCCCAGATCTGGGGTCAAGGATAAGAAGTCCCTTCCTCATGAGAGCTCTGAAAATACTTCAACACACCTATCAAGTCCCCTCCCCATTCATGCAGTTTCTTTTTTTATGTCTGCCACACTCAACCAAGCTTCAACCAATCCTCAGAGGGCAGTGGTTGTCAGTGTTCCACAAAACTCTGACCACCATCCCCTCTGGATGCTCCAATTTGCCCATGTCATTGATAAATTACAAAGCACCTGGAATCAAACTCAATATGCCAGATGTGCTATGACCAGAATAGAGTCCATCAGACTCACAGTTTCCCTTCTTTTGAATACAGCATAATATCACATTTTTAGACTACAATGTTGTATTGTTGCCTGATCCTGAACTTGTAGCTGTCCCCAATCCCCAAATTTGGTACAACAAAAAGAGCAGTCTGGCTTCAAACCCTAAAATCTGATAGTTACCACCTGTATGACCTTGAACAAATTCTCTCTCTCTCTCTCTCTCTCTCTCTCTCTCTCTCTCTCTCTCTCTCTCTCACACACACACACACACATATAAATAACAGCTCTGTTCACAGTTTAACCTTGACCATCATTCTCTCTCATTCATAGAATGGGATAGCTCTTAAGGCCCTACTTTTAACTTTAAGACTATAATCCTATGATTTTCCACATAACTTCTTCCTATATTTATATAGTTGATTCTTTGAATGTAAGTATGGATGGGCCTTTATTCCTAAGCAATTCCATCTCATTAGATTCAGCCTTTTGAGATCTTTTTTGCATCCCAATTGCCATCCAATGAGTAAGCAATCCCTTCTGGTTTCATATCATTTTTAAATTTGATGTACACCATTGAGGGCCTTCAGTCACCTCACTGACAAAAAAGGACAACCTTGGGGCAATCCATGAGAGATCTCTTTGCAGACTGATATAACCTTTAATTCATTAATTACTAAATGTTTTGAAGCAATCATTCAACCAGTTCCAAATCAACCTAACTCTGGTCTTGCCTATTTCCCCATCTTGTCCATAAGAATGTCAAGTGAGATTGTCAAATGACTCACTGAAACCACATCTGTGTCATTACATTAATTTACCAATCCAATAAACCAGTCAAAAAAAGGATATGATTTTAGTTTGACATGAATTTGCACAAAGTAACTCTTAATAACTGTTTTCTTCTCTGAAAAATCACATTCTATTTTCTTTAATCTGTTTCAGAATTTTGCCAGGAATCATAGTTTGAAAAAATACAATTTCTTCCCTCTTTTGAAAAGCAGGAAGCATATTTGCTAATTTTCCAGTTCTGTGGCACCTTTCTATTCTTCAAGATTTTTAAAAGCTCTTTGGTAATCACTCAGCTGAATTCAACATCTCCAACAAAGAACTTCAGAGTTATCTTTGTACTTCATAGCCGACCTTTAACTCTACCATTTTTTTAGCTTTCTGTTGATTAATCCTGTCTCTTATTTCAGCAATAATCTCTCCTCCCTCTGCCCCCATTCTCTCTGTATATCTGCTTGACATACTTTCAGTATGAACCAGCGTCATCTTGCAACTAAACCATTTTATAGTTTATCAATATCACAGCAGTGCAATGGATAGAGTACAGGGTCTTGAGTTAGGAAGATCTATTTCCCTGAGTTCAAATCTGAACTAAGAGACTTATTAGCTGTGTAACTTTGGGCAACTCACTTAACCCTGTTTGCCTCAGTTTCCTCATCTGTAAAATGAACCAAAGGAAATGGCAAACCATTCCAGTATCTTTGCCAAGAAAGCCCCAAATGGGGTCATGAAGACTCGACATTACTAAAATGACTGAACAACAACAAATCATATATATCCCATTGAATCCTTATTGCTCCTATCAAAGCTGTGTTCTCCATGGATCCTTCCCTCTCATGCCTCTGGATCACATAGCCTATGCTCTTAGGAGCACCCGTTACTCTGCTTTCTCAATGAAAACTTACCCGGGTCACCTAAGTTTATGTTTCTGCCATTAACAGCAGACTCCTATACATGTCCATTGGCACAATGAGTCACATTGTTTTCATGTGGCCTTTTCCCTTTAATTTAGACTTACTTGTCATTTAAAATATTCTCAATTAAGAGTCTGAAATTCAAGAATGTCTAGTTTTCAGTGACCTGAGAAGCCTTCTTTTTCAATTCAAGTTGTTACTTGCCCTCTCCCCACTGAAGCAACCAGTAGTTGCTTATCTGCATTTATGTTGTTAATTTCTAGGTAAAATGTGATTTCCTTGATGGCAGGGGATGGTTTTCATTTTTTTAATCCTCTGACACATAGCACAGTGCCCTGAATATAATAAGTACTTAGGTTGGTTGAATAAATTTCAACTTTTTTTTAGTGCATCTTGTTTTCAAAAAAAAGACCAGACCTTTACTATTATGGCATAGACTAGATGAACCCCCTTTTCCACTGGACCTCTCCCAAGGGTTAAATGATTTGGATTCCATTTCGCCAAACGATCCTCTAGTCATAGTGTCAGTGAGCTTTGTAAAGAGAGCTACATGGGACGGAAAGAAAAGTGAAAAGCCTACAAGAGTCCATAAACCAGATCATTAGGCACTGAAACAGAATGGAATAAGACTTTCAAGAATATGGCTCCATGTCTTCTGTACCCCTAAGCCTTTCCCAACCCACTTCCCCTTTAAATGACCAGCCATTAACAGTGGAATACTGGATATGGGAAGACACTTTTGGACCCTTCAGCCAGCCAGTGATGCATAGTCCAAAATGAGTACCACATTCATTTTGGGAGAAAGAAGTTGCAGGAAAGTCAGGCACCAAATCACCTGGGAATATTCTGAGTTATTCATGTGAGTTAGCCTATTCCCATGAAGTACATATCATTTGCATGTTCAAGACAAGGAAGGTAAATAATTTCATCCCACATCTTCCCTTTCTCCCTCACTCCAGCCACAAAACCTATTCACCATTTAGTTATACCCTCCAACCACAAAACCTATTCACCATTTAGTTATACCCCCCATCCACAAATAATAAACTCAATATCTGATAACTATGTCCTAGCCAGAAAGTTTTATACTATAACTATACTTAATAGAGTTTAACAATTTCTCTGTGTGCCACAATACACTGGGCAGGGAGTCAATAGAAATCTAACTTCTTTTGCAGAGATATTTTTAATTGGACTATTTCCTTTCACAATTATTTCTTTGATTATTTCAATGATTTCTTTTCAAGAGGTGAGCTCATCAACAGGCTTTGATAACACAGGAAGAGAAAATAACATGTAATTCTTTCTATACTGTATTGAGATGTTAATTTGTGATTGTGGCCAAAGTCTGTTGGTAATTTTGCCACTACTAAGCTTGGGGCAGATCACTTGACCTGTCTGGGACTCAGTTTCCTCAGCTGTAAAATGAGAGGTTGAACTAAATAACTTCCAACTCTATCTGTTATGTGGGGTCATATGGTTACTCCTGAGATAGGAGAATCAGTTGCCTTCAGAATACTGATGGCAGGCTGATTAGGGATGGGAAAAGGCAGGAACTTCCAGACTTCCCTCTAGCCTTTGAAAATACATATTTTTTTTTTAAAAATTAGGTAACTAATTTTATCTTAAAAATATGTGATTTGGCCTCCAAATATCAGGGTAGGCTAAGAAGCAGCTTATGGAGATGCCAGCAAAAGAAAAATGTAATTTTAGTTAAATTTTATTACCTGTGTCCTAACTAGATGGGGAAGGAAAGGGGAAAATATTGGGAAAACTCACATAGGGGCTTCCTCTCTCGTACTCCCTGCCAGGCCAGCGTCTGGAACAGGGTCCACTGCCTCTTCCTCCTGGGTGTCCAGCCAGGAGGCCACAGCCAGGCCTCTTCCCCTCCTGAGCATCGACTCCAGTACCATACTTCTCTGCATTCTTCTTCTGCTCTCTCTCCTTCCGTTTCCACTCTCGTTTTCATCCTCATGTTGGTTTCAGAGCTGTTAGGTCAAGGAACCTCACGTCAAAGAAGCCCAAAGGGGGCCTAGGAGAAATACTCATTTGTAATCTAGCTGTTGTCACTTTAGTAGAAATTCCTCCATTTTTTTTTTAGTGTTTTTAATGTTAGTGCTAAAAATTGTATCCTGAGCTTAATGGCAGAAATTTTTAATAAGTTTACATGTTTATATGGAGCTAGAAATTTCCCTTAAAGTTCAAGTGTTTGCTAGTCCTAATTAAAAATCTTATCTTGCTGAAAAAGCAGTGTGTCATTTTGGAATTTGGCCCACTATGTGTTCTATTGGCCAAATGAAAAAGACAGGGGTACTATTTAGGAACACAATACAAAATGAACGTAAATCCCTTCTCACAGTGGTGCTCATCACAAGTCATCTCCTTTTGTTTAAAAAGAGAAGAGTTTCATTAAGATATTCTCTCTCCCCAACACAACTTTCTTTTCTCATTAGTGGTGATGATTTGTACACTGTCATTCACTTCCTTTCACATGAATTCCATTTGACCAGCATTACATGTTGCCAAACAGCAGGACTGCTTATCTGCCAAAATTGGTGCCTATGTTGACTCTGCACAGCTCCTTTGATTGAGGTCCTACCATCAAGACAGGTCTTTAGCCCAGGTTTGGGGATTGGACAAATTGAAGCATCAAGGTCAAATGCAGCTTGGGGACTGAGACCCAGAGAGAAGCTGCTTTTTCAAAGACCACACTTAGAGAATAGCAATCTTCATCTTCTGACTCCAAATCCAATCCCCCTTGGACCCATGGTGTCAAACTCAAATAGAAATGCGGCCACTAAACCCTACATAAGAGCTCCTGCTACCCAAACAGTGACTTAGAAAACTACGTATTATAACGATCTATATTTTGTTGTATTTGTATTTATTTTGTTAAATATTTCCCAATTGCATCTTAATCTTGCTTCTGTTCCTGTTGACATATATACTTTAGAATACATAATGCTGATGGAGGACAAGGTCCTTTATTACTACTACTTGTGGAACCTTGGAAGAGTCACTTAAATTCTCTAGGAGAATTGGAGGTTGGACTTGATAGCCTTCTAAATTTCAGTTCTAAATCCACACTGACTACTGGCTTCCTTTTAGTCCGAACCAAAGCCCCACCTTCTATAAGAAGCCTTCCCCAACCCTTCTTAATTCTAGCACCTTTCCTCTATACATTATTTCCTCTTTATCCTGCGAAGAGTTTATTTTGTATATATTTCTTTGTTATGTGTATGTTGTCCCTCATTATATTGTAAGGGCAGTCTGTCTCTTTTTGTAACCACAGTAAATGGCACATAATAGATGCTTAGTAAATGTTTATTGATTGATTGCTGTGATGGTTAATGAAAGTACTACAAAAAACAACATCCCAGCTACTTACTAGATATTTAGGAGATAACAGGACAAATGAAATTTTCCACATGTAAAAATGTCAGGCTTTGGTACCCCAAGCCTGCACAAAAAAAATCTAGCTAAAATCTCTTTTAAAAAAGGCAGATTGAAATATTTCAAGTATCTGCCTTGTTACAGGACATAAACATCATTACACACAGTACAACAACTTTTCCCAAATTAAGTTTGAAGAAAGCTGCTCCGAAAACAGGCAGGTGTCCATATATACTCAGACCCCACCAGAAATCAAGTATCAGCCATAGTAGTAATATGCCATTCTGCTGAATCAGCCTGTTCTTTCAACTTAACTGGGATAGGGATTGGTCTGTGAGGGGAGAAAAATTCACAATTTCCTATAGGCAAATACAGTACAGATGCTCAACCTACTGGCAGCATAAGCAATACAAGATATAATGGATAGAGTCCAAGACAATGGCTGGCAAGTGTGGGGAAAGCATCACAAATTTCACAAAGCTGATTGAGTATTTAAAGTCTAATGATTTTTTAATGGTCAGAGTTTTTTTTTCTTTTTGTCAGTCTAAAGTAATTCACAAAAAAGGTCACTGGATTCCTATAACACCCAGGAACTATGAGTAAATTATGCAGCTAATTATGGTTTGAATTTAGAGGTCCTCACTATTCCTCTCACCTTTGCACTCTTTCACATGAATAAAAATATTTTACAAGCATGATAATCTATCTAAAGACTGAGAAAATCTATGGGTGCATAAAATGTAGTCGAATTTTTTTTTCCTGTCCATCTTTCAGCCAAGTAAAATCTTGGGCACTCTGCAGAATAAACGATATTTTATACCACAGCTTGTTCAATTTATCATTACTTCTGGGTTCTCTCATATCTCAAGTCAAGTAAGACTTTCAACCATTTTTAATTTTTTTCCCATCACTAAATATGTGTTCAAATGAGTGTTAATTGCCTAACCCATAGTATTAACAAAGTATTCCCACGTTGGTATTCTAGGACTGAGCAGTTTAGTAGATTTGGGAATTCAAATAAATGTTTTTAATTCATGATTGGAAACTTAGTAGCTGACTCTCTTACAAGATTCTCTAAGTGCTGGCTCCTTCACCTATCAAATAGAAATAGCAATATTTGTCCTACCTACTTCATAGACAGATCAAGAACAAGGAGTATGAAAGTAGTCTGGAGGCAGGGGTGTGTTAGAGACAGCTCACACCAGCTCTAAGGCCAATTGTTTTTTTCAGTTTTCAAGGTGAGTGTTTATATTTTAGAAACTGGCAAACACTACAAACCGGGGCTTGTTTTGTTAACTGTCTAGATTTTAAAAAGTAACAGACAAAATATGAATAAGGCAAATTAAATTTAAAAGTGTATCTTACATACATTTTCCCTCCAGAGGGTCAGTTGTTAAACGTTTACACTCCTGTCTGCAAGCTATATTAATGTATGGTGTTGTTGTTAAATAAAAGAGCTTATGAAATTTTTCATCTAAAAAGATCCAATTTTTCTGAAGAGAAAGTTGATAACAATTTGGTTATTTAATTTATAAGCTTTATGAAATCTATTTTCTTGACCAAAGGGTATTTGTAGAACATATATATCTTCTTTGTCAAAAGAGACATTTACTTTTGATTTTCTTGTATTTGTGTTCAATAATTTTCCATTGATAGAATGTGTACCTGTTTTTAGACATGCTAAAAACACCAACTAGTTTGCCTTCCTCTTCTACATATCTTCTTTCCTCTCACAAACAAAATTTTACTTTGTTTCTCACTCAGTTATATTTTATTGACCTAGGAAAGTGCACTGAACTTGGAGAACTTGTAATCAGAAAAATCTGAATTCAAATGCAGCCTCTGACACGTAATAACTGTGTGACTCTGGGCAAACCACTTGGTAGCCAAATGTCCTCCTTTGTACAACGGGCATAATGATGCCCCCACCTTCCTGGGTTGTTGTGAGGGTCAAATGAGTTCACATACATAAAATTCTTTGTCAATTCTATAAAAATATGAGCCATCATTGTTAATATAGCAAGCTGGCAATTTTATGATTTATAATTCAAATATTACAATACACTAATAGATACCTTATTTTCAAGCAACTTAGTACCTTAAAATTCTCTCATTCTAACTTTAATTTCCAGTTATCTGAAGTTTATCCTCTTTTGAGAAATACCAGCGATACAATTCTTTTCTTTCCTTCACTTTGAAAACACTCAACCTTTAATTCCTTCATCTCCTTATCACCATTTTGGTGTGCATTGACATGGTAACATTTCAGAAGACATGATATGAAAGCAAGTTTACTTGAGTGATTTCTCTAACAAAATTTAAGTGAATCAGTAACTGCTTAATTTGTTAGGGACCCACACATAAAAAATAGCCAGTTGCATGCATACTCTGCCTACCCTTTTTCCATTTACTCCAACTCCAATGATACAGCAATGGTGCAGCAATTATATGACCCAAAGCGTTCCTCCACTACCTTCTTTCTTTCTTAAAAGGTCTCAACATTTTATCATATGTCATCCTTCTTTACTCTTATTTTTTACCACTCATTATTCAGTTAAATTCTACCTCAGGGACCTTATTTTTCACATACATATCCTCACTAATTACTCATACATGTGTGTATGTGTATATACACACACACACACACACACGCACACAAATATATATAATTTACATTCCATCTTTGGGCCAAAATATGATTCTAGTCATAGCTGATGATCATAGGAGTACCAAACAAAAAGAAGCCTTCAATAGTTACCAACCACTAAACAAACACCTTGAAAATATTCACAAGGTTCTTTCACAATCCACCACCCTTCCCCTGCCCCAGTTAAAATAAATTTTTTCCTTCAACTTAATTCTCCAACCAAATGTGCTTTCTACCTTCCGCATCACTGGGCCAAGGTTAGTTGGGGTTTGGTGGGCAGAAAGGGAAGAGCCAAGGGGCAGCGACAAAGGTCTAAGAGCTGTCCTTATGAACTGAATCTGTGTCGCCTATACCATCAGGGAAATGATGACATGACTTGCACTTGACTGTTTTGAGTGAGGGAGGGCTGTGCAGGTCACCAGCCTCACTTCTCCTGCTGAGCCATCTGAATCCAGTGACCAGATATTCATCAGGATGACTGGAGATGACCCAGGATGAGGCAATTGGGGTTAAATGACTTGCCCAAGGTCACGCAGCTAGTATCAAGTGTCTGAGGTGAGATTTGAACTCGGGTCCTCCTGACTCCTGCCCAGGTGCTCTATCCATTGCACCACCTAGCTGCCCAAACCTAGCGCAGAGTAGGTGCTATATAAATGCTTATTCTCTTGCCCTTTCCCCTTCTTCTGCCTCATGCTTCTTTCAGTCCCTCCACTCTCCTATTCTCCCAGTTTATCACCATGCACTAGAATTCCTCAACCCCTTACCCCATTGTCGCTGTTCATACTTTGCCAAGCCCTAGCCCAGGGTCACTCTGCACCATGTGCCTTCTACAGTCCTGTTGAACACCCCTGAACTGAGGCCACTACAAATTTACATCTTCGAGTCTCTAACGGGTTCCTAAGGATCCACTGGCAATCCTTTTATTAATCTTTCTGGGATGACTTTTTCAGAGAAGAGAAGGTGACTTTTTACATCATCAAAAATAATAATAGCAAAAAACAATAATAAAAGTATTTCCATAGCATTGCAAAGAGTGCAAAATCCTTCACAAATGTTGTGTCATTGGATCCTAGCAACAACTCTGGAAGGCAATAAGATAAGCTACTATCCCCATCTGAGAAAACTGAGTCTGAGAAAGGTTAAGTCACTTGTCTACACTCCACGGTTAGTAAATGGCTGAGGCAGGATTTGTACTGCAACACCACCCCCTCCCACCCCATCACTAGTGCCCGAGCTTTCTCCTAAATTACCTTGCATTTAACTTATTTATTCTACACATACCTACATATGAGAAGGAAAGGGGATGAGTATTTACGGAACACCTACTATGTTCCAGGCAATATGCTAAGCGCTTTACAAATATTTACTGTATTTGATTTTCACAACAACCCTGTAAGTTAGGTACTGTTCTTATCTCTTATTTTATAGTTGTGTAAATTGAGGCAGTCAGAGTCACCCTGGATCACACAGCTAGGAAGGAACTGAAATTTTCCTGACTGCAGACCCCAAGTCTTATCCATTGTGCCACCAGATACTTCATATACATGTATGTGTATCTATATGTATACATATATATATGGAAGACTCCATTGAGCCATATGTATCAATGTATAACATATTATTCAATAATCATATTATATCATATATAATATATACATGACTCAATAGAGTCATAGCATTAGAAACTAGGTTGTAATCAATCATGCAGTGTGAATTTATTAATTACCTGCATTGTTCTAGTACTAAGGGATAAAAAGACCCAAAACAGAAAATCCTAACTCTATTTATAGAACTTACGTTCTATTCTAGGGTAGAAGTCAGGGATAGGGAAGGTGATTTGTATAAAGCAATATACACTTATTATACTAATACACTAATATACATACTAATATACACCTATATATATACAGTATTTGTTGTTCAGTTTTAGTCATGTTCAACTCTTTGTGACCCCATTTGGGATTTTCTTGGCAAAGATATTGCAATGGCTTGCCATTTCCTTCTCCAGCTCATTTTACAGATGAGGATACTGTGACTTGCCCAGGGTCACAGAGCTAGTAAGCGTCTAAGGC
The DNA here is from genome assembly GCA_028658325.1 of Potorous gilbertii. Classification (NCBI taxonomy): domain Eukaryota; kingdom Metazoa; phylum Chordata; class Mammalia; order Diprotodontia; family Potoroidae; genus Potorous; species Potorous gilbertii. Next base: position 74,987,131 of record CM053774.1, on the reverse strand, counting down.
CATATTTGAACTTAGGAAAACGAATCTTCCTGACTTCATTCTATCCACTGCACCACCTAGTTGTCCCTATACCCAGTACACATCATTATGCACATGTGTATAATATACACATACATATACAAAATTAACATACACACATCTCTATACATATACACAAATATGACATATGCAGTGCATACAAATATATACATATACACATGTATACAAATATAATATGCATACATATACATAAATATACACATGTATACAATTATATACACAGGTACATGTAAAAATATATGTATGTGTACACATGTGTGCAAGTATATGTGCTGTATATGACTATATGTGTGTGCATGTATTCAGCTACACATATGCATACACATGTGTATACAACTATATGCACATTATACACATGCATACATTATAATATGTATACACACATATACAAGTATACACAAATGTATACACATGTATACAATATAATATCTACATTCATATATACAGTTATGCAAGATAATTATCTACATACCACACACGCAATACACAAGTATACAACCACCTTCCCCACCCCACCTCCTCCCTTTGGATCACTGTACCCCTAGTAGAAATACATGTGTGTTGCTTGATTGATTGCAACCTGGCTCCTAAGGCCATGACTTTGAAGGTGCTCTCTCCAAGTTATCAATGACCTGTTAACAACTCAGTTCTTTGGCCTTCCTCAGTTTTCATAGACCTTTGCCCCTCCACAGTTTTTACGACAATCACCTACCAGCAGGTATGGTACACTCCTGGGATGTTTTCACTTCACTTCTTTCTGTAGCAATGTTCTCTCTCTCAATTCCCTTCCTGTTTGACTGCACCTTCTTAGTTAGCCCCCTTTGCCAGATCATGATCCATAACCCACTTTCTAAACACAAGTGTGGGTCTCCCAGGCTCTCTTCTATAGTCTCTTATTTATTTCATCCATTCCCATGAATTCAATTTATCATCGCTCTGCAAGTGACTCCTAAATCTCTATCTGTTTTATCTATTTTTCTAGCTATCTCCAGGCATCTAGGTGGCACAGTGCCTGCCCTGGAATCAGGAAGACCTGAGTTAAAATTCAGCCTCAGATACTTCCTAGCTGCATGACCCTGGGCAGAACACTTATTTGTGTTTGCCTCAGTTTCCTCATCTGCAAAATGAACTAAAGAAAAAAATGGCAAACCTCTCCAGGATCTTTGCCAAGAAAACCCCAAAGGGGATCACAAAGAGCCACAAAGAGCCAGACACAGCTAAACAACAACAAATGTATCTCTAGTGCTCCTTTTTTTCAATTCCAGTCTCACCTTATCAATTGCCTCCTAAAGGCAATTGATCCTCCTTAAGATGGATATCCCACAGGCGTCTCAAACTCACCATGTCAAAAATCATCCTCTTTCTAAGTCCACCCCTCTTTCTAACATCCCTGCACAACCACGCTCTTCTAGTCAATAAGCTTCATAATGTCTGGGTCATTCCTGACTCTCCCTCTCTGTCCATAGCCAAACAATTGCCAAGTTTTGCCAATTTCACTTCCACAATCTTTCTCTCCCCATGTGACTTTAATCTATTTCAAGATCTCATCATCTATGACTGCCTTCTGATTGGTCTCCTGCGGCCAGCCTCTGCCTCGTCCAAACCATCCTCCACATGGCACCCCATAGGTACCAAAGCTCTAACCATATCAACTTTTGTACGCAAAAACCTTGTGGCAACCTGCTCTCCAACTGAATACAAACCAAATTCCTCAGCCTGGCATTTAAAATGTGACCCTCCAATCTGGCACCAATCTATACCTCCAGATTCATATAATTTTACTTCTTTCATACACTATATTCCAACCAATCTAAGTAATTGTTCTCTGCTTTTTGTACTTAATCCCCCACCTACTTCCTCTCCTTAAAGCGGTCTTACCCACCAACCCCTTAGAAATGCCTTCTTTTCCCTACAATGTTCATTTCAAGTGCTACCTTTTAGGCGAGGAATTTTTTTTAAAATGTGGTCAGGGACCCCAGGCATCCCTTTCAGGGTGAGGTTCTGTAGGGTCCAAACTATTTTTATAATATTTAACTAGGATATATTAATTTCTAAAGCAGTAAAAACCAATCAATATAAACAAAAGCTCTTTGGTGGGGGGGGTGTTCTCAGTAATTTTTAACAATGTAAAAAGGGATCCTGAGACCACAAAGTGAGGGAAATTTTGTCCTAAGTAACTTCCTCATTTAGAAAATGGATGAATACAAAGTTTCTCTCATTCAACTTTATTTTCAGGTTTATTTATTTAAACCCCTATACTTTGGATAACGCTGTTTTCTATGATTTAAAAAAAAAAAGCACTGTGTCCTGTGTTTCTGCTTCATTTTGGATTAAAACTAACTTTTGCAGTTCCTTAAGGAAAATGCCCTGGGTTCAAAAAAGCTGACTTAAAAATGAACTTCTTTAAACCCAGTTCTAAGTGGGAGATTTCCTTTAATAAATTTAGCTTCTAGTGACATTTCTCCTAGAATTCACTTGACATCAATAATAGATTCTGCCAAAATAACAGGCTTTTTTTAACCACACATTTCTATATGATGTCTTGTACATTCTTATTGAAAGTTAACATCATCCATTGGTTTGGCAATAGATATGTCATCTTCTAAATATTTCATATCATATTAAATCTTTTCCCCAAACCATATTTTAAAATTCTTGAGATCAGAGATTATGTCTTATATTTCTTTTGTACCATCCACCACCATCTTCTCCTCCCTCCCCCTATCTATCTGGCACATTTATACATATTTAGTTAGAATTCAAAAAACTGATTAATTGATCTTATATTCTTCATATATTTAAAAAATATTGACTCATATTTCTCATATATTTAAAAATGTTGACTCATAAGATGGTTACCTTTAAATAACATTTGCATTTCTCTTAGATGGACATCAGGGAAGTATGTCCAACCTTCCGCTAACTCCATCTCACTATTGTAACCTCTTTATTACTACAGTTTTCAAAATCATCATCACAGTTTATTTCTATTCCAAATTTTCTTCTCCTTACCCCTTGCTTTGCTGTGCTTCTAAATCCCTGGATGCAGATGACTCTAGAGGAGAAAGTGAGGCTGGTGACCTTGCACAGCTCTGCCTCCCTCAAATCCTAGTCAACTGCAAGTCATGTCATCATCTCCCTGACACATGGTCCTTTGAAAACGAAGGACAAATACAAATCCCTCCACTCTCTCAGCCCCCAATCTACTCATCATTATCACAGACTGAACAGGCAAAAGCAAAATGGAGTGAATATTATAATACTTTCTCTTCTTCTCAAAACAGAAAGTTTGTCTAACAGAACAACTTCTTGGGGCCTAAATACTAATCACTCCACTATCTCTGCTGGGAGAAAAGTCCATCACAAAGATTTGTGGCAGGCTCAAGGTGTGTTTTCAAAAACAGATAGCCAAGGCAATCATTGAATTAGAATGGGCATTCTTGGAGGGAAAAGGTTGTTTGAGTTTTCTTGACATGCTCAGTGTTTAGCATATCTGGCATACAGTAAGAGATTAATAAATGTTTGTTGATTGATAACCTGATAATTAAGTTAGAAAGCTAAAGATGCCCTCAAGTACTTTCTACATTTTGTTATTAAAGAGTAAGAGACTTCATACCAATGTGGATCAATTATAACTTTTGCCCTGACTATGAGTTAATTTTCTACATGTTATTCATGTATTGCTACCGTATTCTACTGTATTGCTATGTTGACTCTTTGTGACTCCATTTGGGGTTTTCTTGGCAGAGATACTGCAGTGGTTTACCATTTCCTTCTTTAGCTCATTTTACAGATGAGGAAACTGAGGCAAGCAGGGTTAAATGACTTGCCCAGGATCACACAGTTACTAAGTGTCTGAGGCCAGATTTGAACTCAGGTATGTCTGACTTCAAGATCAGCACTTTATCTACTACTTGCCATCTAGCCTCCTCATAATTCTCCATATAAGCAAACCTTACTGAAAACTGACTTTGATAGCAAATAGCTAGAATTTATGTAGCACTTTGAGGTTTACAAAGCATTTTAACAAATATCTTAGAAATTTACAAATATTATCTCATGACAACCCTGTGAGGTAGGTGGGGGGGTGTAATGCTGGAACCAGCTCTAACCTGCTTGAGAGCAGAGTGTTAAATTTTTACTGCGAGCAATTAACCCTGGAAATCCACAATCCCTACAAATCAGAGCTTAGTTTATCATTTTGTTGATTGTCAATAAGAAAATGTTAATAACGCTCTTAGAAGTGTATGTGTGTGTGCAGCCACACCTTCCCCCTTTCCATGTCAGTTGTTAATTATTTACCAGCCTGCTAATATCACCCTCATTTTAGAGATGAGAAAATTGAAGCTAAGAGAGGTTAAGGAAATTATCCAGGGTCACATGATTAAGTTGGCAGAATTTGAACTCAGGTCTTCCTATCTCCAAGTTCAGTGTTCCAGAGCTTAACGAGATTCTCAAATTCTGTGATGTATTAATTGAGAGATCATTGTTTTGTCTTTTGGGGAAAAGAGAGGGCTTTCTTTTTACTCCATTATGCTCAGCATAATACCTGACACATATATAGTAGGTACTTAATAAAGGCTTGTTGCCTGGAAAAGAAAATTTCCCCTGTTGACCTCGGAGGAAATTATTTCAATTGAGTTGTTAAAATCCAGGTCAAGAAGAGTTGCAAAATGAGTGGGAGGTGAGGACGTAGAAGCTATAACTATAGCAGTGTACTTAGTAGTACAGTAGCTATAGCATAGCAATACAGTAGAGCAGAACTTTTTCTGAGTGGTCATCAAAGGGAAGAGAAATATAGATTAATAGCTTGAGGGGCTGGATGACAGAGTCAAGTGAACTTGTATAAAGATAGACAAGTCTTAGGCATGTATGCAGGTAGCAGAGAAAAAATAAGTCAATAAAGAGAGACTAAAAAATTTGGGAGAGGAGGAGATGATTACAAAAGACAAACTTCCAGAGGACATGGGAAAAAATTAAGGGTGCTATAAAAAAGGTTGGTCTTGGAGAAGATGGCCTTATCAACTGCTCTCTCCTCCTCTCCAATCTTCAATAAAGAAATGAAATTAAGAGCATTTGAAATATAACTGGGGAGAAGGGGATGAATGATCATGACCTTTAATGCAGAATGAAGGGAGATTCTCTGTTGAAAAGGGGATGCTCTAGGTAGCCATAGGTAGGCCAATAAAGAAGAACGATGCATGCATCATAGGTACGCACCATTGAAAGCCCAGTTGAGACTGGATAATACAAATGTGCATTGGATCTGGTCCCTACCATAGTGAGATTTCCTCCAGTGGCATAAAAATGGAAATGGAAAAAGAATGTGGTGGTAGAAATCCAGAGCTGGAGTTCGAAAAGTCACAAATGGGCACTTCACAGAACACAGTAGAAAGGATTCAAGATTAGGTTAGTTAATAACGTCTCCATTTCCCAATCAATTCTAAGGCTACCAGTTAGATATGAGTCGTTAATCTCTATTGGAAAAAGGTGTATTTACCTTGGGATCCTGCCTCCACACCAATGAAAATTGCCACTTCAGAACAACAACGACCAAAAGAAAATGGTGGTCTTACCATTACATGAAATTAACTTTTGGATGTCACCAGGATATCCAATTTTATTCTTTTCCTTTAAATACATTTCAAAGTTTTGTAGTACTAAGTATTAGTAAGCTTCATGCAGTGATAATTACCAAATATATAATTCATGTTAACATTTCTCAGGATTGTAAAGATGTATTGATGTCAGTTTCTTCAAAAAAGCAATTTTGTATGTTTTACATGAGTGTACACACATAACCCATATTTGCTTACCGTCTTAGGGAAGGGAAGGAAAAGGAGGGGAAGGGTGAGAACTTGGAACTCAAAACTTTAAAAAAAAGTTAAAAATTTTTTTTACATGGAATTGGAGAAAATATATTTTTAAAAACTTAAATTTTAAAAAATAGTAATTTTGCACTCTTTAGATTTCTGAAATTCTTTAAAAACGGAGTTTGTGCCTTGGTCCTCTTTCAAAGCTTGTGGAAACTTCAGAAGCTGTCAGTAGCATTTTCAGCAAGGGCCTTTGCTCAATAGTTTCAGTTGATAATATTTGGTACCTGTGAGTAATCTATTAATAAAGCATAAAGCTCCATATCAATCATGGAATATTCTAATTCATATGAGGTTAAACTCAAACTCACTATTGCCCCCTTGAAAGATTTTTCACATCAGTAAAAGTGTAAAGTTGGGTCAGCTAGGTGGTACAGTAGATAAACAGCTATCCCTGGAGTCAGGAAGACTCCTCTTCCTGAGTTCAAATCCGGCCATAGACACTTATTAGTTGTGTGACCCTGGGCAAGTCACTTTACCCGGTTTGCCTCCATTTCTTCATCTGTAAAATGAGCTAAAGAAGGAAATGGCAAACGACTCCAGTATCTCTGCAAAGAAAACCCCAAATAAGGTCACAAAGAATCAGATATGAGTGAAAAACTAGTGAATGAAAACATAGATAAAATCTTCCCCAGAGTTTTGTACATAGTGGTTGTTACACAAATAATGAGAGAAGCTCGTATTTTATAGCGCTTTAATGTTCACAATGTGGTTTCAATAACTCTGGGAGGTGGCCCTTTTTCAGATAGGGAAACTGAGGCTGGGCATTAAACAATGTGTTCAGGGTCATCCAAATTTGAATTCAGGTCTTCCTGACTCCAGGTACAACTCTCTTATTCACTGCATCACCTAACTAGCTACCTCACATACCAAAAATTTATAAACTCTGAATCCTGCTAAAAGATGAAGGCAAAGAAGAAACTGGCTATAAGGTCCCAGGCAAATTATCATTTTTTAAAAATTAGTTTAATTGGAATGTAATTTCTATAGTTGTTGCCTGCAAGGCAGAGTATTTTGAAGTAATTCCTTTTTTTTTTTTTTTTAGTAATTCCTATTTTTAAGAGAAAATAAAAGCAAATGCTGGCATAATTATCAAAGACAGTGAGTAAGCTTCCTATGAGGTTTTTTCTTTACACACACACACACACACACACACACACACAATCTCATAAAATTTCCAAAGTGCTTTATGTACATCATCTCATTTTAACTACATTTCTAACCTGTAAGGCAAGTACTAGGTTCAACAGTATCCCCCCACTTTATAATCAATCAAGAAGCATTTATTAAGCACCTACTGCATGGAAGGAACTAGAGATTTAGAAACAGAAGTATAAACAATTTGTCCATGGTGAAGTAGATAGTAAAGTGTCACAGCAGAGGATTACAACTCGGGTCTCTCCCTTTCTCATAAGTCCATCAAACTGTCCACTCCCACATGATACCATTGTACCCATCCCCAGGGAATCAAAGAAGAAAAAGCATATAGTCTGAGAGAGAAAGTGCCTTCTCTTGACAAATGTTTCTGATTGTCTTCATACTTCAACAATTTCCAACCATAACATCATGGGATTTCCAGTTTCAAGTGAACCATTCACCAGTTACAATATCCTTATCTTAAGGATGAGGAAATGGAGGCACAGAAAAGTTAAATAAATGATCTGCCCAAGGCTACACAGTTAAGAGGGCCTGCATTCAAAACTAAGTCCTTCTAATTGCAACTCAGTCTCTTCCAGGACACATGACCTTTTTAAAGAAGACGGCTTCTACTGATGTCAGGGATGACTCCATCAGTCAACCAAATAGAGGATTTTTCTTTGGTATTTAAAGGACTGCTGCATGACTAAATCAACATGTTGATGAAAGTCAAGATCCTCTTCATTTTTTAACTTCATTGATTTTTCTCCTTAGTTAAAAATTCATATACTATGAGATTTCCACTCCTCCCAAGGATAATCACCAAAAACAAAAACAAAAACAAAAAAGCCACCCAAGACAAAATTCCAACAAATTGTAAATGCCTTTAAGAATATAGGATGGACTCAGTCAACAGTCAAAGACTGAATCCCAGATGGTCCCACTAGCCACCCTGAGTTCCATGAATCACACAGTAACTGGAACTCTGCAATCACCCAATTCCAACCATATGTCTATGGCTGTATTTCATGTATCACAAGGTAGCTGAAAGAGTTCAACTTTAAAGCTATTGCAGTAGCAGAGGACACACCTCATTGTTAAAGGTGTTTTTATTCTTTGTTTACAAATGTAAAGACCTATAAATTTTTATGAACTGCTTGTGAAGTAAGTGCAGAGTGCCAGTGACATGGCAGATCATCTCTGGCTAACTCACATGCTTTCACTTAGGGCATCAAGAAACAAACTATCCCAATGGCCAAGCTCCTCTACACTCTACCAGACAGCTTGACATAGGCTGCACCAATCCTTTCAGGCCACAAGGACACTGGACATTCTTATTCCTGTTCTCACAGTATCCGGGAGCCCTGATAAAGAGACCCTAAGAAGGTGGAGCAAAAAGGGCCAGATTTAGCCTGACACGAATCCAGTGCTATCTCGGTATGGATCCCAGTTCACATTCCTTTGTTACATCATCACCTCAGTGCATTTGCTTCACAAATAGTCTATGACTGCTTTGTACAGATCTTTTTACAGTCATTACATTCACTTTACATTTTACTGTCATTACATTATACATGTACTCAATGCTGCTTCTGGTTAAAACCACAAGTTTAAAATGCCACTATCGAGCAGACAATTTCAGGGCAGTCAGGCACTGTGTTCAATTAAAGAAAGGCTAAGTTCAGTATTACCATTACTTGAGGCAGAACTAGTAGGGGGAGGGGGAGAGACACCCAGTATAAAACCACCTATAGGCAAAGAACCCAAAATGGTTTCAACCTTGATGACAAAGCAAATTCAAAATGTTTCCAATCTCCCTTTGTGCCCACTGTCAAGAACTTACCTTGAAATTTAAAAAGCAATCAAGACCAAAAAAATCTTTCTGAAAAACTACAAGCTTGTTTAACCCAACCTAAATGTACCTCACTGGAGGATTTATCCATGGTACTATCAATGACACGCAGGAATCTGAGATGAATTGTTGACCATAAGCAGAATGACAAATATGGTGGGTTACATTTTTTTCACAATATAAGCTCGTACACACACACAAACACACATATAAATATACACAAACACACATATACGTATGTCCAGGAGACATACGTATATGTGTAATATTATCTATGACATACACACCCATACATAAATGAATGAGAAAAGGCACTTGTAAAGATTCTTAAGCATGTAACCATCAATAGTTAATTAAAAATAGGAAGGTAAATACTCTATAGACTGCAGCAGTCTTTTGGAGGCAGGAGCTTATAATCCCCAAAGATCCAGAAGCATTACCTCATTGCAGCCTTGAGACAAACTGAGCATTCACTCTGGGTCTTACCCATCATCCACCAGCTCACACAAAGACAACAGAGGCGTGACCAATCGCATTGTGATGAGCAGGCACTGTTTCAACGCTCCCTCTCTGTATTGCCCATTGACATGCTAAGCTGGCAGTCTGCTGGACCCGTCGTCATGGCAACAGAGCCCAGCTGCTTACCCAGCCTTGTTACAGAGCTTTTCCTTTTCGACACTCACTTGGCTAATTAAAAATTTAGACCTATGTTTTGCATGTTGGATGCAAATGGAAACAATGAGGGGGTCTCCTCCACCCCCCATGCCCTGACTTTCTGCAGGAGCTGAAAATATGCTGGGAAGAGCAATTTGAAGGACACTCCCATGAAGTCTCAATGTAACCAATCAATAGGCAGCTATGGAGTCCTGGCCAGATGGAATTTGTTGCTGAACTTAATCTGTTGTAAAGCAAAACAAAACCCCGAATGTAGCTAACGATAACTCTTTCTGCTTGAAAATATTTAAATCTACCCAACACATATTACGCCTGTCTATAATATTTGCACTCTTCCAGGTTGAAATATTCTTTAAAAATTCTTCCTTAACGGACTTTTAATTTTAAAGAACTTTACCCATAATTCCATAATGTAAACAGGTTAAATAAATGAAGGGGAGAAGATGCTATGAAAATTACCAATATGGACAAAAAGTACCCATAAAGGGTGATAAGACAAAATACACACACACACACACACACACACACACACACACACACACACACACACATATATATATATATACACACACACACAAAATAGTAAGAAGAGAGGCCCACAGGAAAAGTACTTTGCCTGTGATTCAGATGCAACTACCCAAACCTACCAGTACTGTGAAAGAGAAGGCAATAGCATCTTTCTGGTTGGAAAACATTAGAAAATAAAATACCAGATTTTGTGTGCCAAACCACAGAAAAAGAAATTCAACCTGGCAGACAGTTTTAGAGATAACTGCTGTCTCATGTAAATAAACCATGATTTCTAAAGAAACTCCTATATCCTTAGTCATGGGAAATAAAAACAGTACCAGGGACACAATGCAACATTTCCTAGCATAAAAAATGTATATCTTGTATCTCTTCCTACTTTATTCCCTTGGTTGGGGACAACTAAAATTAAGCCACCAGAAATTACATTTGTTATAAACAAATTACAAGGTAATTAGACTATAGAATTACAGATGGTAGAAATCCAAGTGGTCCAAAACTGGAGCAAAGGTATGCTTTTGGAATGATTAATGACAAGGAGAACAGACCGTCAAATGAAGGATGGGCAACGCAGCAGGTAGAGCTTAGCTGATGGTCTCCTGATTTCTGACGAGACCTGCACTGTCTCAGCCTGAAACTATACTGGATGGCTCTCCAATATTTAGAGCATTCCATCCCACTCTAGTACAATTTGTAGGATAAAAAAAAGATAAGGTATTCAATCCTGCTCCAGCACTATGAGTGAGACTGTCACTCACTGGAGCAGTGAAGTCTTCTTAGAGGTGGCACAGAGTTCAATAGGAGAGGTACAAGAGTGGAAGGGAGAAGGAAACTAAGGTTGAAGTGAAGAAGAGATATTCTTCATATATACTGCTGGGAGAAGGAAAGGGAGCAATTGACTTGTTTTCCTTTCACTCCAACTGGTTCAATTAAAAAGGTATTAATATGAATCAATTGACTAATCAGTAATCAGGTGGTGCAGTGGACAGAGAGTTAGATCTGAACTAAGAAGTTCAAATACAGCCTCAGACATTTACTAGCTTTGTGATCCTGGTCAAGTCATTTGATGGCTGCCTCAATTTCCTCATTTGTAAATAGCAACAACCTCCTATGATAGTTGTGTAGACAAAAATGAGATAATATTTGTAAACTACTCTAAAATACTACACAAACGCTAGTTATTATTACTTAATGCTATTTTTATTAATAAGTGTCTTTTATGTTATGATTTTGGTTTGTCCTTCATTCTCAAAGAGGCCTGTGAAATCAAGGAAGTGATGTCATGACTTGCAAGTCAATTGGATTTAAGTGAGGAAGAACTCTGCAAAGTCACCAACCTCACTTTTTCCTCCGGAGATATCTGGGTCCAGTGACCAGATACACATCAGGACAACTGGAGATGGTCCGACAGTAAACAGAAAAGGTTTAAGGAGAGGGGAAAACTCCTGAGGATATAAAAGTTGAGTTGTCAGTGATGATGCAAGGGAAAAAGAGGAGAGGGGTTAACAGAAGCAAGCAATCATGACTCCAAAAGTCTGATGAGAAAACAGATTTTCAGACTGTTGGTAGATGGTCATGTACTAGAGTGTGGTGTCAAACTGAAACAGAACTGAATCCCTGTAGGCTGTAGGAAACTGATCTCTGCAATCCACACACCAAATATTAACATTATCTATGTTGTCATATTTTTATTTTTTTAAAAATATTTACCAATTACAAAACTGTTTAGCAAGATGTAGAGAACCAAGATAACTGAAGAGATGATGAGGTAGAACCTGGCTGTTTTCAATGAGTTCAAGCCTCTAGGTCCAGAAGAACTAAATCCAAGAGTCCTGGAATAAATGGCAAATGTGACTGATGAGCTATTCTAAGATTTTTAGACTCTGAGAGATTAGCACTAGAAAAAAACAATTATTAATGCAATCCTCAAAACAGAAGGTATAGAATTCTTCTCTTTTTCATTGTGAATTTGACAATCATCAATAAACACAAACATTTCAAGGAAAAACTGTTAAGAGGATTATGTAAGTGAATGTATACAGTATTTTGTTTTCAAAGAAATATATATTAACTATATATTAAGAAATATATATTAACTTTTAAAAGTTAGTAACAAAATCTGCTCTAATTACCTATTTTGTCATTTCATTTTTTCTTCAATATATTTAAAAATATTTCATTGATGCTCTTTGACCCTTTAATTCTTTCATTACCCACTAATAAAAGACTAAGTACTATATGATAAAAAGATTAACAACTAAATGGTTTCTGCCCTCAGGAACCTTACATTCTATCTAATGTGTATATAACATAAATATATATCCCCAAATCACATTTATACAGTTCTTCAGGCTTAGCAAAGTGTTTTACCTATATTATCTCATTTGAATTTCACAAAAAAATACCTGTGAGGTAGCTTTTATTATATTACATTTTAACAAATGGGGAAACTGGAAGTGATGCCCTGGAATCACAAAGCTAGTACATGTCTGAAAGCCTTTCTCCAACCTGGGTCTTCCAGACCCCAATTCCAGGCAGGGCTTTATCTAGCCCTACTCCAGCATGAACAGCCTAAGTCTGACTAAAGAGTTAGTCAATCAATAAGTATTTATTAAGTACTTGCTAGGAGCCCATTCATATGGATGCACATTCAACATTTAATAAGGCTTCTTCAATCAATCAACAGGTATTTTTAAAGCACCTATAAGGTGACAATGGAGAAGTAGTCAGACAAGTAGGAGAAGACTCAAGGGAGCAAATTTCACAAAAAAACATAGAGGGGAAAGAATATCCAGGAGTTAAAAAGGAGACTCACAGTGTCAGATGCTACAGAGAGATCAAAAAAGACTTATGCTGAGAAAAGTTCATTGGATTGGCCCTTTGAGAGATCTTTAATAACTAGTGGACAGCAATTTCCATTGAGAAATGAGATCAGAGAGATAGCAAGTGAGGAACGTGAGGAAAAAGAGGAAGGCAGGTTTTCATAAGATTTTGGCTATGATAGGGAAGAAAAATACAGGATCATACTTTTAAGGATGGATGTTATCCAGTCATGTTTGTAAACAGAAAAGAAAGAACCACTGCTTACTAAGAGATTAAAGATTAAGGCAAGAAGGAGGCTAATTGGGGGAGGCCACCCCATAGTCTTCCAGAGAAGAGGGGACAAGGTCACAAATAGAGAGAAAGGTCAAACTCTTCATTATAGATTGGAGTAGAGGAAGAAAGAATGGAGACTAATGACAAGGGGATATGAGATGGAGAAGAGGGAGCTCAAGAAACGTATGAGGTGAGATCTTCAGGTGGAAAGAATTAGGGAGTAGGGAACATTGGGAGGTTTGAGGAGAAAAGTGAAACTGTGCAATAGTCATAAAAGGGTGTTCCATTGGAAGTAAATTAGAAATGAGTAGAAGGATCGCCTTCAGAAAGCTAAACAACAGCTGAAATTAGAATGGATGGTTTGTAGCTGACCCAGTAAACAAAGTTGTGTGATTTCCACCATCACCATTTTGGCACCATTTGTGCAGAGTGGAAGGGGAAGATGGTGGAGGTAACCTAAAGTTTGATATAATTCAAAGCATGAGTAGCAATAGCAAAAGGAGACAGGGAATTCAGGAGTAGAGGACAGTGGAATGTTGACCTTGTTAGAGAGAAAAGTGAAACCAGTTCAGAGATGTAAGTAAGATGACTTAGGAGAACCCCAAGCCTTTACTACTGTGAGGAAGTGAACATGACCTCATGCCACAGTCAATATTGTCTTATCAAACACTTCTCAACTATTTAAAAAAGTATGCCATCTGTAAAGTACCTTAAGGATAAGGAATCATTAAGAAGCCAGGACATTAATCAAAGAATTTGTAACCCAGCATTGGATTTGCAAGAACATAGACATTTATTATTTCTTCAATGCAACTACCTCAAATACCACCAGCAAGGTTAAGCTTCTCTAAGGCACAATAGGTACAATGAAGCTAAATTAAAACTCATTTAGGTTTTTTAAGGCAGCTAACATGGAGAAGGATTTTCATCCTAAATCCCTTTAATTTCATCTATCCTACACACACACACACACACACACACACACACACACACACACACACACACACACACTTGTAAAAACTCAGCCTGATCACCTCAAACAATTCAGAAGTTGGAACTCCCACAAAGTTCTGGGAACAAAGATGAAGTCAGTAACAGAACCTTCATTGCTACTTTTAGAAGAGGGATATTATGAATAATTGGCCATATGAGCAATGGGATGTGTGTTTGGTTTTCTAAGTGGATACAAAGAAGCTATATCTAAGGCTTTTGTAAAAGAACATTCATTTTAAAATGTAGCGTGTGGGTTCCATAGCAATTTTCCTGTTTTGAGACACACACGACTTCTTTCATAGTGTCCCTAAATTCATTTTACATTCAGTTTTTTTCTTTTGCCTTTAAAAAATAGGCGTATAAATATATTCGTTCTGCACTAGTTCTCTGAAAAACAGAGGCTGAAAATTCACCACCATGGTAGGGCTACAACTGATTACAGTTTGTCTCAGGGACAAAGTTATTTTAATGAGAGGCAGCATGGGGCCAAGAAAGAGAACACTGGTACTGGAATCAGACACTGCTGAGTTGTTTCAGTCGTGTCTGACTCTTCGTGACCCCAACTGGAATTTTCTTGGCAAAGATACTGTAGTGGTTTGCCATTTCCTTCTCTAACTCATTTTACAGATGAGGCAAACTGAGGCAAACAGGGTTAAGTGAATTGCCCACCACTGTACCACTCAGCCACCCAGTCAGAAGACAAGTTCAAATGCTAACCTCAGGACTTCACATGAAGAAAGCTCTTAATCTCCTTATCTGTAAAATGAGGGGTAACAATATCTGTACACCTACGTTGCAGAGCTGTGAGGAAAGGATTGTATAAATCTTAGAGAGCCATGCAAATGAGTGAAAACTATTACTACAGGGCAATTATAATGTAAAGCCACCGAAAGCATTATGGAGCAGCAAAGATATTTGGGTCATCCATATATTTTTAATTGCATCAAGGGCAGTTCTTGCTCCAAATCAGTACAAGAATCTCTTCTCCAGGGCAGGGGCATTGATGAGGTGGTTAAATCTGAGTCTAGGAAAAAGAAATTCCAACTAACCTACTCTGCCTTGTGCCAAATGACTTAGTTTCTTATAGCCTGACAACTTGTCCTATGAAACAGAGATGAGAGGATTGTGTGGCACATTTGGCAAATAAAAGATGACAGAAAGACAGTGAAGGACAGTGATTAGAGTGCTAAGTAGGAAATAGAGTTCTCAGTCATGATTCCAGATATTAACTGGCCTAGAGGTAACCTTGAACTCCATGCCAGAATGCCTTGAGGAAAAACATCGAGAAGTAGGAGGAGAACAAATGCTGCTGGATACAATAGGACATATGTATTGGAATGAATACGGTAAAAATTCTTATTTAGCCCAATTACTAAATTTATAAAAGCCTTTTAAAATACATTATGGTTATTTTTAAATGGACTCACTAGAATAATTGCCATGCATTCAGGAAAAAGTGCTCATCCAAATTTAAACCCAGAGTCAACCATGGTTGACAAATGAATTAAATATACTTTGTGCAAGTCTGAAATATATTGATTTCAAAAATAAGACATCCACTAATACCAAAATCTATTCAGTAGAATCATAATAAATGGCATCATTTAAGCCAATATTGAAAACAAGTTTATTTTTTTAATGGTAAGGCTACAGGCAGGAGGGGAAACTATCAATTGACAAGTATTTATTAATGCTTTCTATATGTGCTCTAAGAGCAGAGAATAAGAGAAAAATAAATTTTATAAAACAATCTCCGTCCTCAATGAGTTTACATTAAAATAAGGAGATGTGCACACAAATGCATAGAAATAAGATCCATGCAGAGTAGATGAAAGGAAAAGGCAATATCTAGCAAAAAGAAAGAATCATGGATCTCTGTTAAATCCAAAGTTAGGAGTAAGTCACAGCCTTGGCCCCCCTGGTAACTCTCAGAGCTTAGCCTTGCTGGTTTCTGTGTTAGGGGGCTAAAAAAAATTAACAAAAAGTTAAAAATGACACCCTCTCTGTGGGAAACTGTTGAGAGAATGAAACTCATGTCAGATCTTTTCCCCTAACTGCACACAAGTATGACTTAGTAAAATGTAGAGAGTCCTTACTTACTTTAGAAATTATGAAACTGAGGGTGTAGAAAGATTAAGGGATTGTCCCCTGCAGGGTCATATAAAGTTAGTATTAGCAAAGGAAGGGATAGCTGGAATATACTCTGGGTGATGCACATACACTCTCCCACATTGGTACTTTAGTACAAATCAACATATTTGCTTCCATGGAAATTATAAGATAGAACAAATGACTAACAACATAACCTACAGGTAAACTTACAAATATTTCCACTGACAATGAAATGTTCAAGTGTCACCTATCAAGTTAAGGACAACTAATGAATAAGCAACCTAAAAATAATCTATCTAATTAAAGGAAAATGAGAACACACACACACACACACACACACACACACACACACACACACACACTGCAGAGTCACTTCTAAATGTAAGCTTGAATAGAGGCTCATTAAAACCTAACCCAACCTACCCCAGAACTCAGTACAATATAGGCCTGTTTTGCAGTCTGAAAAGGGGATTTCACTAATGAACAAATTTCTTATTACACAATTCTAGTCTCTATAAGTGACATCTACCAATAGCATTCATTCTTAGGGTAGTATTTTAATGGGCCTGCAGTATATTAAATTAAATCTGTAAATGGCATGAGTTCTTTCTGCTCATCTACTTTACTTTGGAAACATCTGACCCTATTATATGCAACAGTTATGTTATACTCTCTTATAAACATCTGTTCTCATTGCAAACACCTAGGCAGATATGTGACATAGTGGATGGAGTAGAGGGCATGGAATTAGCAACACTGGAGTTCAAACATCTCAGACACTCAATAGCTCTGTGACTCTAAGCAAGTCACTCAGTGTCTCTCAGTTTCCTCATCTATAAAATAGGAATGTATGCTATAATGATGATATCTCCAGAATTGTTGTAAGGATTAGTCAACACAGCTGAGTGCCATGTTTAAATTCTACCTATCATTATTGTAAATATCTCCATTTCACAAAGTCAACAAATACTTTTCTCCAACAATAAAAGTGAACTTCAAGGGGCAATTATTTTTCTCTAAATAAAGACAGGATGATAGTAACTTGTAGGATGTGTGCTTGAATTCCTAGAAGTGAAGAAAAGGTAGTTTTTCATATTCAAAGTGGAGGATTTACCTCCAAAAATCTCCAACATGAAAATGGCCACAGGATTAACAAACCAAAACTTCACCAAATGATCATCTCACTTATCTTTTGGACCCATCACCAACTCAGAATGTCTTGTTTTCTTCTCTGTAATTAAGTACATCACCAAATACCACTAGCGCCCCAAAGTGCCCTCTCAGGAGGGCTGTGAGATTGATCTTTTGTTTGACCCCATCCCAAAAAACTATTTTAAGTTTCTTACAAAAGAACCACATCAGTGTAGCAAACTGTTAACATCCATTAAATCTCTATCTTCCACTTGACTTTTTTTTTAGTAAACTAGTATGAAAAGGTAGATCATCATGAAAATCAGGGTCAAATTTATCATCATGAAAATTATCATCAATTGATCTATGATGCTGAAATTTCAAGGGTAGTCCCATATTTCATCGTAGTGCAATTACCCAGGGATCTGGAAAGTCATCTTACCAGAACTGAAACGTAAAGGCTTCTACTGTAAGCTCATCTTTGGTCCATGTACCAGTCTATGTTTAAAGAGATTCATCACTGGAAGATAGGTAACTGAGTGTTTAATTTTTGTCCACAACAAATGAAATTGTCTACACCTGTGGTGTCAAACTCACAGAAACAGGAACTGCCAAATATACATAAGGATTTATGTGGGTCATATATTAACTTAGAAAACCTCATATTAAGCTGTATCTAGGTTTTATGTCATTTATTTTCTAATATTTCCCAATTATATTTTAATCTGCTTTGGATCCTATTCAAGAGCATTGTCGGTCACATGTGAACCATGGCCGGCAGGTTATGTGGTTGATAGCTCTGATCTACACTACTTCATGCTTTTGTGCAGTTTTGATTTCTGTTGATGAAGGAAATACCAAAAGTAATGAAATGACACGTCTTTTAAGGAAGCATAATAAATGATTACTTTGAAATCGGAGTAGGGAATAAGAAATCAAGAAAACCTTGTGCAACAAGTTAGTCACCATCCAAATTTCACATGCCCTAAATTTGTATAAGGCAATAATTGATTAATTAGACATCGACAAAGGATAGTTCTCTGCCTTGAGACAAAAAAAAAATGGTATATGAACAGTTTGTTTGTTGAAGCTGATGACTGTCAGGTCACTGATTTGATTCTAGCTCAAAGGATGTATTGACATTTTAAGTGATATTGTTACTATTAACAAGCAGCACAGGTCAGTGGATAGACAGCTGCATTTGGAGTCAAGGAGACCCGATTATAAATCTTGTCTCAGACGCTAAACTGCAAATATGACACTGAGCAAGTCCCTGAAGGCCTATGAGCCTCAGTTTCCTCACCTGTAAAATGAGGTACTCTAATGCCCCTTCTCATGCTAAATCTATGTCTGTGACCCTATGGTTCTATGATGGCAAATTCAATAGTACTGTATTATGCAACAATAACATGATATGTCACTTTTGAGCATAGGCATAATAACACAATCACACAGGTGACTAAAATGTGCAAAGAAAATAAGACCCCACTGTGCTTTCTTATTGATTACTAAAAGTCATTCAATTCAGCAGAGAAATGCTGCCCTGAAGGCTCTTCTCCAACTGAATGCCACCAATGTCTGGGTTAAAAATTATAGGACTCCTTGAAAGATACAACAGGGTCATTTTGACTAATGCCACTTCAATTACTTATTTCAACTAAGGAAGAAACGAGGTGGCTGCCACTTTTGTGAAGAAAATCCAGTGCAGAGTCTAATAGGAAAAGGGATTTCCTACACATATTTAGGTATTCCAGAAACTCCCTTGACATTGTGTTGATTTCAAACCTCAGAACACTGTAGAATCTTCTAAAAGAGATCCATAAACACTCAAAAGAGTTCAGTCTATAACTAATGAACTCTGATACAGATTGAAGAATATTTTTTTTACTTTTTAGATTTTTCTTGTGGGTTTTTTTTTTGGTCTGTGCTATCTTTTGTAACATGGCTAAAATGGAAATGTGTTTTGCATGACTTCACATGTATAATGGATATAAAATTGTTTGCTTTCTCAAGGAAGGGGGAAGGGCAGGAGGGAAAGAGAAAATTTGGAGCTCAACGTTTTTTAAATGATATAAACCTTTTTTATAGGTGATTGGAAAATATTACATGAAATAATTAAAAATATATTTTTTAAATGCAGCCTAATGATCCCTAAAGAAAAAAAACAATGAAGAAATGAATGAAGAAAGTTTATAGTACATACAATGCTCTTCAGTTGAATGGAGACATAAAAAACCTGGTCCATTGTTACAGAATGTATATTTTGGACTAATCCTACAGAATTGCAATGAATTGAGTACCCAAATTTCACAGGAATAAAGAGAATGGACAGATTGCCTTTTGGGAAATTGTTAAGTGCTCTTAAAGACCTCAGGTTTTTCAAAGAAACAAAGACTCTTCTCTTTCAGTGATGCTATGAGACCTAAAAATCATGGAACAGAACACTGCCCAAAGAATTCAATTTGTGGGTAGCTCTGAGGGAATTGGAGAGGTGCCTGGTAGGCAGAAACAGTTCAATTATAGGCATATTATCAAAGAAGAATTGCATACAATTTCTTGTAAAACACATCAAAGGGAATATGCCAACGTAAAAGGACATGGGATTGGTCACATAGCGAGAATGAAGGATAACCACTAGACAACCTGTGTACTCCCATTGTACACATGTCAGGGAAGAAAGAGGAAGGACCCAAGCATGTTGGATAGACCCTCACAGAAGATCTGAGAGGACATGACTAAGCATCACATAGGACAAGGAGGTGTAAGAAAGAGTTAGAGATCTGTGCCTTTCAGGGAATTGTGATGCTTCCTCTAAAAGTAGGTCCAAAAATACAGTGGAAAAGACCGGTAAAAGTAGGTAGAGTTAACCTCGAAGCATCCAAATACTATTTTCCAATGTTTCTACTGAGGACTCCCGACTATTCAGTGCTACTTACTGTCAACATGCTCAAAAATAATCACTGTACTGTACTGTACTCAAGCCCCCTGACTAGTTTATTATACTTCAGTAGTGCCCTATTACCTCCAAAGTCAAATATCAAATCTGTTTGCTATTCAAAGCCCTTCATAACCTCCCTCCAACCTTTCCAGTCTTCTTACACCTCACACTGCCCCCTCAGATACTCTGAGATCCAGCAACATGGTCCTCTTTGCTCTTCCACAGACAAGACCCTCCATCTCCTGACTCCCAGTATTTTCACTGGCTGTCCCACCATACCTGGAATTCTCTCCCTCCTCATGCCCAGCTCCTGGCTTCTCTGGCTTCCCTCGAGTCCATGCTAAAATCTTACCTTCTACAAGGAGTTTTTCCCCCAAACCTTAATTCTAGTGCCTTCTTTCTTTTGATTATTTCAAATTTATCCTGTTTATCACTTCTTTGTACATAGTTATTTGCATGGCATCTCCCCCATTAGACTCCTTGAGGGCAAGAACTGTCTTTTGTCTTTTGTCATATCACCAGCACTTAGCACAGTGCCTGGCACATAGTAGGTGCTTAATAAATGTCTACTGATAAACACGAATGAAGAAATATGACAAAGTCAATTGCACAAACTACCAACACACAAACTATTATTTCATTTTCCTATTTGGGAGAGATTCGAGGAGGACAGTCATGGAAAAATGTAGAGCCTGTATTACCCAAGCTCCCTGGGACAGGAATCTTTTTTATCAAGCACATTAGTGACAAAGAGTAAAGTTAGGTAAAAATGACCTCCTATGACTCTACAATGACTAGACCAAGAGAGGGTAAATTATATTGACTCACTGTCAGTATAACATCAATGCAAACTACAGACAGTGAAGTGTAGTGAACCCAAAGTTGGACTTGGACTGACATCTGAAGCTTAGGCTCAGTTTCTTTATTCTACAAGCCTGCCAATATCTAAGCCAACCAGCTACCATTATTTTTTAAATTCAGTTATAAGGTCTAATTGGGATGTGAAGCCAAGTTTTTTTTAAAATCACTATTCTTCAAAGTAACACTTAATACAGTGGTTAGGTATAATTACTGGGCATAAATCAATTTAAATTAGTGAAATAAAAGCTATCAGATTTTCCAGTTACTAATCTCATAGTAACTATTTTACCAATAGCATTACATGTATTTACAGAATAAATAAGGAAATACAAATATTGAATTTTTTTAAACAGTTCTACCTTTTACAGATTGGAAAACCAAGGCATGGGGAGATGCACTGACCTGCCACAAATCACACACAAAGAAAGTCTCTGGTAATAGCATTCCACCTACCAGGTTTATCTGGACTATAAACTCTTAAAGGACAGGGAACCATGCTGTCATCTTTTTTTATAGCAAGAATGTCCCATAGCCATGATCACATTATCTTTTTGAATCAAGAATAACAGTCTGACAAAAGGTTTTCCTTTCGCAAAGGCTCATGAAATGTGCACTTTCTTGTCTTTAAACTGGAGCCATCTTAATCACCACAGTACCTATGGCCCTTTGGGCTCATACAGCAGCTTAAAGGCTTGGTGAATTCTATCATTTCATATCTAACCATCAGTGCCCTTTTTCACTCTAGCACTTTCATCTGGATAAATGACTTATTATGCTATAGAGCCAGAAGAGAGAGATAGCAGCCTAGTGGAGAGAGAGCCAAACTGGAGTCACAGAAACCCAGGTTCAAGTAAGATGTTCAAGTAATACATACTGGTTCTGTGACCCTGGACAAGTCACTTAACCTTTTAGTGCCCTGCAGGTGATTTTCTCACATTTTAAGTTGCAGGGAGGATGCTTTCCAGCAATGACAGAAGGAGTTTTCTCACTAGTATTTCTTTACAGGGATTAAACCATAAATGTGCTCCTCCCATTTACCCCTATCAAAACAGAAAGCTTGAGTAGATTTTGGTTGGACATTATGCAGTCCAACATTTTCATTTTACGCATGAGTAAACCGAGACACTAACAAGTTAAATGATGCATCCATGGTCACAGAGATAGATAGTAAGTCAAAGAGCCAAAATTCCAAACCACATTTTCTCTCTCCAAGTCCCAGTACTCTTAGCAGTATGCCATTATAGTCAATACGGGAAACAAGTTTTCCATTTGCAAGTCAAGTTGAGCTTCCATTAAATCCTGAGGACTAATCAATTTTTTCATAGTACAATATTTAAGTTAACCTTGGCTAGACCTGCAATCCAAAGCTTAATATTAAGAATTACCAACTAAGGACCACAGGTGCCCATTTCTTTATGAAGTGAAACTATCTTTCCTAGGCAGTTTCTAAGAGCTATGTATTTGTAGTTACTTGGAATTGGTTTCTGAGGGAACTCAGTTTAAATCCATAAGAGATAGGAAGAAGGGAATAGCAAAATCCTCTTATGAAGCTGCTCTCTGTTGTCCTCTTGTCCCCATCATGCAGCGTAAGAGCAAGTCAGCAGCTCTACCAAGGTTCTCAAGATGGATTTGTTTTTTGACATTTATTGTTTCAGGGAAATGGGTGGGGAACCTGTCCTTGGATGTGGCCTTTTGATTGAATCCAAGTTTTATAGAACAAATCCTTTTATTAAGTGGATTTGTTCTGTGAAGCTTGGATTCAAAGTGTCACACTTGAGGACCTAGAAAATCCATGTGGCCTTGAGGACACAGGTTCCCCAACCCTGCTTCAGGATTTTATAAATATGTCCTTTATCATCTTTGGACTCACTTTTGGAACACCTGGGAAATGCTAAGGAGACAGTTCATACTATGCCCAAAGGGTCACCAAAAATATGCATACCCTTTGGCCCAGCAATATCACTTCTGGGAATGTATCCCCAAGAGGTCATAAAAATGAGAAAGGGTCCCATATGTACAAAAATTATAGCAGCACTGTTTGTGGTGGCCAAAACCTGGAAATCTAGGGAATGTCCATCAATTGGGGAATGGATGAATAAATTATGGTATATGAATGTAATGGAATACTATTGTGCTATAAGAAATGATGAACAGGAAGACTTCAGAGAGGCCTGGAAAGACTTATATGATCTGATGCTGAGCAAAAGGAGCAGAACCGGGAGAACTTAGTGCACAGCAACGACTACAGTGTGCAAGAGTTTTTCTGGTAGATTTGGAACTTCATTTCAATGCAAGGACTTAAAAAAACTTCCCAATGATCTTCTAAGGCAAAATGCCTTCCACATCCAGAGAAAGAACTAGGGAATTCAACTGCAGAATGTAGCAGATCATTTTTGTGTGTGTGTATTGGTTTGGGGTGTGTTTTGGTTTGTTAGATGAGTTCTCCCACTCATTTTAATTCTTCTACACAGCATGACTATAGTAAAAATTTATTTAATAGGAATGTATTGTACAACCTATACAAAGTTGTATGCTGTCTCAGGGAGGAATCGGGGAGGGAAGGGAGAGGGAGGGAAAAATAATAATCTAAGTCATATGGTAGTGATTATAGAACACTGAAAATAAAGAAAATTAATTTTAAAAAAGACAGTTCATATATGGGACTTTTCCAATAGCAAGCAAATGGCCATTATTAAAAAGGAAAAGAGTGGGAAAGGGGGATTGAAAGGAAGGTATGTGCAGGTAGTCTAGAGAAATTCACCACCAGAGAGGTGAAAAAAATATGTATATATGTATATATTCATGTATGCAGAATTACATTCTTAATAGAGATTCTTTGCTATCTTTCTTCAAACAGATGGAACTCAGATCTAAAAATCTGAAATCTGATCAGGTGGAATGAGCCATGAGAGTCATCTTGAGAATGCAGGCACCTCAAATTTCCTTAAAATATATTTGAGTGTGTGTATGCATACACACACACACATACATATATATTTGCAATATGTGCAACATGTAAAATATTTAGAATAAATCAAAACAGATATGTACAGCAGAAGTTTGTAAACAGGATCAGCAACCTATTATCATCCATCAATCATCAGCAAATTAGATTTTGTCTTTGTTGACATTTGTCTTCTCAACTTAATGGTTTATTTAACTGGTGGCTGCTGTTTTCCTCAGGGGCTATTAACACAAAAATAGCATTTATTGAGCCAGGCAAAGTGATAAATTACTTGTGCTTACTCTTGTCACCAAGGCTAATCACTGACTAATCCCTGGGGTTTTCATTTTTTTATATATTTTTTTAAATTTGCTAACACCGCCCCCAAGACGGTTATTATTTTTTTAATTAAGCAAAGAATGGAACTGTCAACGAGAGCCTGATAAAATAACTTGCTAATCGCAGATGGATATAAGGGATCTATACAACAGTAAGAAACTTGTCAACAAGTAACAGTAAAGGCAACTACATATTATCCATCCAATGTTCAAAGGGGAGCAAACTAAAAATTCTCAAATTTGTATTTCTTTGCACCACCACATAAAAGAATTTGAAACTGAAAGGGATCTTAGAAATCATATAATCCAGATATTTTTAACTCAGGGTCCACGAATACATTTTTTAAAAACATTGTGATATCTTTATTTCAATATAATTAGTTTCCTTCCTAATCTTGTTTAGTTTCTTTTCCTCATTTCAAGAATATTATTTTGAGGAGTCCATAGGCTTCATCAGACTGCCTGCTAAAGGGGGTCCAGACATACACAAAAAAGTCAAGATTCCCTGCCCTAGACGAATTCTCTCACTTTGCCCATGAAGAAAGTGAGGTTTCAAAAGGAGAAATCATTTGCCCTAAGGCATGGCAGGTATATGACAGACTCTGAACTCAACTCCTTTTCCTTTCCTCAGAAAGAGGTACTTGTGGACAGTGTAACAATTAAACAGCCAATAACAAGAAGGGAAAAATGAGCAGGTGAGCACAAGCAATACCATAAATTATGCTGGTTCTATAAAAATGCTTTCTAGAGTACTATTAGCCCTATCACACACATACACAAACACACAAACCCATTTCAATCTGGCTACTTACAGATACATATACTGCATCCTATCAAGAAAAAAACATAAGTGTACACTAAAAGACTAAAGGACAGGTAGGTAGTGCAGCGGATAGAGCACAGGACATGGAGTCAGGAAGACTCATCTTCCTGAGTTCAAATCTGACCTCAGAGACTTAATAGCTGTGTGAACTTGGGCAAGTCACTTAACTTTGTTTGCTTCAGTTTAATTATCTGTAAAATGAGAAGGAAATGGCAAACCCTTTGAGTATCTTTGCCAAGAAAACCTCAAATGGGGTCATTAAGAATTGAATATGACTAAACAATAATCAAAACTAAAAAATCAAAACAATAGAAAATCTTTCATCTTGTCTCCCTGTCTCAGGCTTGTCTAAATAGGATTTTTGCTCAAATACACCAAGAAGTAATCCTGGGGCTTCTGTAAAAACCAATTTTCAATCCATCATTTCTCCAATGAACACAAAAGGCAGAAATTGGAGCATCAAAATATTGAGAGGCACCATGCTACATGGCAGAGAACTGGACTCAAAGTCAGGGAGTTTGGGATTGACTTCCTGCCTCTGACCTGTATTGGCTGTGTGACCCCTGGGCAAAGCATTTAACTTTCTCAGAGTACATCCCACCCCAAGGCAACTCTCCAACATGGTAAATGGAGGAGAAGGTGGAGGAGCAAATCCCAGGTCCAATTCCTTACTCCTAGCAAAAAGTTGGCAACAAAATAGGTGTCTATCAATGGCTGAAAAAATCATGCTGATTCTCTGGTCCAAAGTATAATTACTTTTTATTTATGTTGGCACAAAAATAGATTTTCAAAACTGAACATTCTGTTTAATTGAGCCATAAAGGAAAAGAAAAACTGTGAAGCCCTAACAACTCCACAAAGTCTCCAAAAATGAATACACTCATTAAAGGCTCTGGGGATGGGTTGGGGGTGGGGAAAAAATGCCCTAATTTGTAAGATGTTCATCTTACAAAACAAATGCCCTCCTGTCTCATTAATTTGGTAGAGCTGAATATACTGTTCTTTCTTGTGTGCCCAACAGAGTTTTTCTTCTTTTCTCATTCCACTCATGCAGTGACACACTAAATAATCTCTGTGCTTTCAATTTAGAAAACTTGCCTCGGGAGACACACTGTTGAGCTCACAAAACAGGGAGTGGTGAGGCTACTCAAGTGGTAGGTTATTTTTGATTTGGGGGTGGGGCGGAAAGAATCTTCAATCCACTTTCACAAACAGTAACAAACAACACAACCTCCAGGATGAAGGATGAGCTACAAGAGGGCACATACATCTCTACCCATTGTGAGAAGGATCACAGGTCATCGACTGCATCTAGAACTTTTATGGGCCTTGAAGCAAGCACTTTAAGTGGGTAACTCAACCCCCTATTTTATAGGTAAGGAAATGGAGACCCAGAAAAGTTACTTGCCCACAGTTATAAATATAGTAAACCTCAAAAATTTGAACACCAATCATCTGATGGCAAAACCTGTGTTCTTTCTACTATACTATGAGGGCAAGCAGAACCAGTTAGGAAGAGTACTGGATTCACAACAAAAAAAGCAGGTTTCCTTCTTTTTACTCTGCCGATGAGCTGCTGTGAAATCAAGCTATTTCCATTCTTTGTGACTTAGCTGTACAGGTAGGTTTTAATAGAGATGATAATGCCTGTTTTACTGATTATCCTAAAAATGAATGAAAAAATACATTGTGGAGTCCTCTGAACAATACCCATGAAGGTAAAATGTTCATCTGAATTCAGATTATCGCATCAGTTCAAAAAAGTCTTCTCAGGTTTCTCTGAAATCATTCCTTTTGTCTGATCATAACATTTCCCCAATAACATTCCTTATATTACTGCTCTCAAGTAATTTTTCATATTCAATGGTACCCTATCTCACCCAACATGTGTCTTTCCATTGCCCTGCGGGTCATCTTCAAATTCATTTCTTCAGTTGTACTCTGTGACTCGGTGGTACAACATTACAGTGAGAGCACAGAGGCTGAAGAGATGGACATGTTTTAAAGGAAGTTTGGTGCCATTAAAAGAACTGTGTAATTTTCAAAAAAAAAAAAAAGCAAACCGGCACACTCGCCTTCTCTAGTTCAATTCTGGGTCCAGCTCATTGTTCATCTGAAATATTTGCTCCAAATTACATGTACCGTACTGATGGGCAACCTCTATAGACTGTCCATATAACTGTAAAATTGGATCAAAGATACTTGTACTACTTCCATCACAGGGTTGTAAGATGATATTTATAAATGTCATGTTTGAGTAATTGGAATGAATGAAGAAAGGCAGAATTAATTTAGAATGCCTTCCCACGAGAATTAATTCTCAAGGGATTTAAGGTTAGTGGTCAACCTGTGTAGTAGAAGAGCTTTACAAATATTATCTGACTTGATCCCTGCAATAACTACTATTATTCTAATTTTACAGAGGAGGTGAACTCTGACAGACAGAGATTAAGTGACTTGTTCAAAATCACTAGCTAGTGTCTGTGGCAGAATTTGAATTTGGGTATTTCTGACTCCAGGTCTGACGCTAGCAGCTAGTGAACAAAGTGCTAGACTTGAGATAATAAAGTTTATGAAGGCTCAAAAGAAGACAGTTAAGACTTGACAAAAGATTGGGGCTGTAGGATCTACTTTAATACCTCTAGAATTCATGACTTCTCTTTGGGAACTCATTCCCTCTACCAAGGCAGAATACGGCATAGTTTTGGAGGTAGCCTCTGAATCCAAGCTTATGGCCACATGACTAACCTTTCTGATGATAAGCCTTTCTGAAAGGAACTTAATTTACATATAGGGCCCCCAAAAGTTCAGGGAGACTGATTTTCAGACATTTTGTGCAATAGCTAACATCCTTATATGTTAACTATATCAGTGTTCTGTCCTAGCCTACATCACAAGTTCCCTTTCCTATTTCAAGACTAAAGCTACCTTTATGTATATATGCATAGATATGTGTAGACCATATATGTATTTGCATAAATAGATGCAATTATATTTACATAAATATATGTATATATGTACATATAAAATATACATATAATAATATTAATATGTATATGCAAGTTATATATGGTTGTTTGGCTGTTGCCTTCATTCTCCAAGAGGACTCTGTGCTAGAGTCAAGTTTCAGTGTGTCCAACTGTGGCTGATCAGACCATTAAAAGCTCTAAATGCTCTACCACAGATCAGGTACAAATAATACGTGTAAACATTTGAGGTGGATTCTCTAAAACGCATCCTGCATTTCCTTTGAGCTGTTTCAATTCTGCTTTGCTCATAGAACACAGAGCCTTCTCTGATATGGGCACAACATGCTGAGTGGTCCTGTGCCAGTGTCTTGAATGTCATATGATCAATTCCAAAGTTCTTCAGAGAGACCCTGAGAATGTCTCTGTATTGCTTCTTCTGACTACCATGTGAATACTTGCCCATGTGAGTGCTCCATAAAACAGTCTTTTTCACAAGTGTACATTTTGCATTTGAACAATGGGGCCAAGCCCATCGGAGCTGCACTCTCAGAAGCAGATTTTGAATGCTTGGCAGTTTAGTTCTAGTAAGGACCTCAGTGTCTGGTATCTTATTCTGCCAGGTGATCTTCAGAATCTTCCTAAGACAATTTGAATGGAAGCAATTCAGTTTCCTGGCATGGTGCTGGCAGACTGTCCAGGTTTCACAGGCATACAACAACGAGGTCAGCACAATGGTTCTGTAGACCTTCAGTTTAGCAGTCAGTCTAATACCTTTTCTCTCCCACATTTTCCTCTGGAGCCTCCCAAACCCTGAGCTAGCTATGGCAATGTATGCATCAACTTCATTATCAATGTGTATATCCCTGGAAAGTATACTGCCAAGGTAAGTGAATTTATCCACAGCATTCATAACTTCTCCATTTGCTGTAACCAATGGTTCCACATATGAATGATGTGGTGATGACTGATGGAGCACCTGTGTTTTCTTGGTGTTAATTATTAGGCCAAAATTAACACAGGCAGCAAAGAACTGATCCATACTTTGTTGCATCTCAGCTTCAGAGGCTGCACTATGTGCACAATAATCTGCAAACAGAAAATCATGCACCAGCACTCCCTCCACTTTGGTCCTAGCTGCAGCCTTTTCAACTTTAAGAATTTACCCTCAACGTGGTAGTTGACCTTGATACTATGTTATGTTATGTTACAGTATATCATTGATATTAGATTAGGATTTTAGTGGAGGAGACATACTTTTACATTTATATGTACATTTTATATATTTATGTTATATATTTTACCTTTATATATACATATGTAGTGTATATGTACATAGACATATATACATACATGGGAGAGAAAGAGAGAGAGAAGGAGGAAGGGAGACAGAAGGAAGATAGAAAGGGAAGGCGAGGGAGAGAGAGACAAAGGGAAAGAGACAGAGAGAGAGGAGAAGACTAAAGTCTTCCTCTAATGTCCCATATTGTGACATGGAGGAAGCCCTAGGTCATCAAAGACCAAGCCAGTGCTGTATAAGCTCTAGCGGAGTCTAAGAAGATAGCAAGGCTTAGAACAGGAACCCAGCAATCAACTGTGTGTCTGTCAGTCCAAGTTCCAGTCTAACTTCAGAAAGGTTCATCTCTAGAAGCATGGCAGGCAGGATAAGATTTTTTTTAAGGCACTATGCCAGAGGTATCAAATACATAGTCTGTCCTCCTGACTCACAACACTCCCAAGTGCAGTCTGAGCTAGATTAAGACATAATTGGGAAATATTTAAATAAAATAAAAACTACAATAAAACATGAATAATATTAACATGTGGTTTTCTAAGTCAATATGCAGCCCACAGGGATCCTTACAGGGTGTAGTTAGTGGCCCCCATTTCTACACCAATAATGTAGGCATTTTTAAAACTCTGTAACTACTCAAGATGTCCTTAGGGATTATATTTTGGATCAGTAGAGTGAGCACCTGTACCCACACAGACACAACAGCATGCTTTAACTTCCTAGTGCATTGATCCACCCTCACCCCAATTCTCATTGAACTTGAATAACCCCTAGTTGTGGGTTACTAACTGTGTGACCCTGGGCAACTCACTTCACCTCTGTTTGCCTCAATCTATTAGAGAAAGAAATGACATACCACTCTAATTTCTGGTATAATTTCTCTGGTCATGCTGTAGAGCAGATGAGTATTGCTAGATAAAATCCTAAACCAGGGCTATCTTACTCAAGGTCCATGAACTTTTTTTAAAGAAATATTTTGATAACCGTATTTTAATATGGTTCCCCTTGTAATCCTATGTATTTTACTTTATGCATTTTAAAATATGGAAATCTGGAGACTTCGCCAGACTGAGAAAGGTGTCCATAACAAAAAAGTGGTTAAGGTCTCTTGTCCTAAATCCAAAGCTGTCCCCCTTCTCAATCTCCTCACTTCTGTCAAAGGCATGACCATGCTCAGCTACAAGGCTTGAAACCTTACCATTGTTAGCTTCAAACCTTATTCTCCTTTCATCTTCTCCTATATCCAATAAGCTGTCAAGTCTTACTGATTCTAATGCCATGACGCCTTACATTGGGTATGACGGGATGATTCCAAAGCATAGAACGATGATAAGTCAGTACTAAACGTTTACTAGCAAACAAATGTTCTTGAAAGGAAAGTCTGTCCAACTTTTAGCATGCATATTATGAGGTTATATTTCAAAGAGACGAACAGCATGTAAGCACAAAGGATTACAATAAAACAGAGTTAATATAAATGCTTCTTCTACTTAGGAGACAGGTCTCCCCAAAGCAATTTCTGTATAGAGTTAGTAATAAACAGACCCATCTCGCTCTGGGCTTATTTCATCACTTACCCTTACTTCTATAGGTAAAAAAGAAGAATTATTAGTATCTCAAATCCTGAGATGGGTCACGTAAGGAACAAGCAGATAAAAAGGCCCTCCCGGATGCACGCCTCAAATCTGTTCCCTTCTCTCCACTCACATGACCAACCATTCTAATTCAAAACCTCACTTCTTGCTTGGAATATTACAATAGTTCCTAACTAGTTTCCTGGTAGCTAGTCTCTACCCTAAATCATCTCTCACGTATCTGCCAAAGTGATGTTCCTTAAGCAGAGACCCACACAGGATTACCCCACCATCACCACCCACTTAAGAAGTCTCAACAGCCCACTATAGCATAAAATGCAAAATCTTCTGTTTGACATTTGATGCCCTTCAAATTTTGACTCCAGCTCATTTGTCTAGTATGATTTCACTTTATTCTCCCTCAGCAGTTAGAGCTGGGTCATTAGAGATCTAT
Source organism: Potorous gilbertii (assembly GCA_028658325.1). Taxonomy (NCBI): domain Eukaryota; kingdom Metazoa; phylum Chordata; class Mammalia; order Diprotodontia; family Potoroidae; genus Potorous; species Potorous gilbertii. The sequence continues at coordinate 74,955,503 of CM053774.1, read as the reverse complement.
CATCCCATCTAATCTATCCCCATATTATAGATCAGGAAACCGAAGTCCCAGTACAGGGGGAAGGTAGAGGTGGAGAGGAGTGACTTTTCATACAGCACTAAGATCATAACCTGGGTTTAAATGATTCCCAGATTAATCCAGGACTCTCCCTACTGATTTTAGTTAACTCTGGGAGAAACAGAGTTGACTATTACTAATTAAGTCATTAAAACAAATCCCTAATGCCATATTTACTTGTATTTTTCCCTATTCATATATACATCATAACACTACCTCCTAATAATCTACTTTCTGTCCCCCTTACATTTTTTCTTCTTTGGCGGGGTGGAGAACCAAACACTGATTCTCTAGGTAGAATTTAGTTTGTCCTTGCCTAGAAAGTCAAATGGGAAAGAGCTAGTCAAACATCTGCCTTTGCAGCTAATTAGATAGCTCTTCCTCTGTTCCCTCCCTATCTGCATGTCACCTTTCTGTCATTCCCAGGATGTCACACCTCAAATTCTGTCAAGAGATAAACACATGGACCATAGTTAGCTGAGCAATTGGCTAAAGACAAAGAAAATTAGATAATGTTGGCTCTCCACAGACAAGGACTTGCCATCTTTCATTTTCATGTTACCAGCTTGGGCACAGAGCCTTGCAAATACCACGTGTCTAACAAAAGTTTGCTTAATTTCTGAACATTTTCAACATAAAAAAGCCCTTGAAAATTCTCTTTCTCATTCTTCACTCTCAATAATCTTGTCCTAAGCACACAAGGGAACTCGTGAAAAAGCAGTCTTGAAGGAAGAAGGAATTTTTAAGAAGAGAGAATCTAGATTCAATTAATTTTTGCCACAGACTGCTGTGCAACCCTGGATACAATTCCAATCCTTTAAGGAAGTTTTAACCTCAGAGACAAATGAAGATGGCTCAGAGTAGCAAGGGACTTGGATCAACGGGCTTAAATAAATGTTCTCTACTCCCATTTTAAAGGTGGAGAAAAAATAAAAGGAGGAGGGGGAGGGGGAGTTATGTAAGCAAATTGAAAATTTTAGCCTCTTATAAGCAAAAGCTATTATATATTTACATTTGGTAAATCTAGCTCAAGAGAGAGAAAGAAAGGAGAGACAAGGACAGAAGAGAAAGTGAGAGGAGAGAGAGGAAAAAGAGAGAAAGAGGAGAGAGAAAGAGAGGAGAGAGGGAAGGAGAAAGAGATAGCTGGAGAGACAAAGAAAGAGAAAGGAGAAAGAGAAGGAGAGAGAAATAGAAAAAGAGAGAGAAGAGAAAGACAGGAGAGAGAAAAAGAGAGAAAGAGAAGAAGAGAGGAGAGAAAGAACACTAGATGCTATACCTATATATAGATGTATGGATATATAGACACAGCATCTAGCTCAGCATATGTATACAGATGGTTAAATGCTTTTCTGAATACAACTTGCTAAAACCTTTACTTAAAAAGATGAAATAACTGCTAACACTTAAACTGGGCATTGAATATCAAACATAAGCACAATACATTCCTTTCATTTCTGGATTTCTGTACTACACACTTCTCTTTTACTTGGAATTAGACCTGCTTAATAAAAAACACTCTTGGTGATGAGTTTTGCTTTATTGACAACATCGAATTGAGCTTTAAACAGTGTTATTTTAAAGAGTGCTAAAAGCCACACAGCATTTGTACGCCTACAAAGAATCTCAAACATGTTATTCATGGACATGACCAAACACACCTGAAATTATCCAGCAGCTTGAGCAGAAACTTTAAGACATCAATTTATTAGCTTAAAGGACTAGGACACAGAAAGGAAACCTAAGCCCATGGGCAAATTATTTAGGAGAACATCAGATTTATATTTTTTGTAGTTGGCACTTAAGAGACTAACCTTCATCTTGCCTACTTTATAGACATGGTTTAAGGATAAAGTAAACAGCTATGGGGAAATGGAATCATAGTGGGAAGAGGACGAGATTTGCAATGGCCAGACCATGGTTTGTAGTCTGTCTTTGCCACTCTGGAGTTGTGTGATTATAGGCAATCTCTAATATAATAATATAATTTGTGACTCCATTTTCTCTTTGGTACAATGAGGTTTTTAGAACAGACCCTAAAAGGTCCCTTCCAGCTCTATGGGCCAATGGACTTCTTAGAAGAAGTATTTTAGAAAGAATCAAGCCTTTGCAAAGTAATATTCCAAAGAACCTCTATAAATATTTCTCAAATGAAGTGTTATGTGGGACATTTCTGTAGTTCTAATTCTGCAGAAACGCCTACTCCTGCTAAGATCTGACAAAGAGATGGGAAACACTGTTGTTGGAGTGGGAAGCTGGGTTTCCCATCCCACAAGCCAACTTGAAAAGCTGCATCAACAGAAGCCATACCTCCAATTCCCTGAGACCAAGAGTTCTTAACACAATGTCTACAAACCTCAGCTATTTTATTATTGCTTTTTGTTTTTAATATTTTGATAACTGTATTTCGATATAACTAGTTTCTTTTGCAATCCTCTGTATTTTATGTATTTTATACTTTAAAAGCATTATTCTGAGAAGAGGTCCATAGGTTCCATCAAATTGCCAAAGGCATCTATGGCACAGAATAGGTTAAGGACCCCTGCCGAAGCCAAGGATGGCAGCAACAGGATAGAAAAGAATGCACAGTCAACTAAGTCACCACCCAGATTGACAAAGGTCCTTCCGATTCATAACAAACTTATGACTTCAGGGCTTTTATGAGGACTAAAAACCAGGAATAAACTGACTAATGCATATACAAGTTGAGTTTTAGGAATTATCAAGATAGTATGTTATTGTGAAATGGGAGCTTGGTGGCACAGTGGATAGAGAACAGAGCTTGGAACCAGAAAAACTCATCTTCCTGAGTTCAAATCTGATCTCAGACATTTAGCAGATGTGTGACCCTAGGCTTAACTTAACCCTGTTTGCCTCAGTTTCCTCATCTGTAAATTGAACTGGAGAAGGAAAGGGCAAACTATTCCAGTATCTCTGTCAAGAAAATCTCAAATGGGGTTGTGAAGAGCTGGACACAGTTGAACAACAAATGTTATTGTGAAAAGAATAATGGGTTTAGAAACAAAGAAACTGGGTTCCAGTTTGAGTTCTGCTACTTATTAATCAACATAAAGATAGGATCATAATAAGGAACTTTGGAGGTTTTATCTAAGGAAATTAAGGCCCTGAAAAGATTATGTTGACTTATCTAAGGCCAACACAGGCAGTAGTCAGGATTATAACCCAGGACCTCTTTCACTCTTCTGGGCATTACAATGAGAGGTCTTGAACTAAAAGACTGTTACTTTCCCAGTTTTAAATTTCTAGCACCTACAAATCCAATTGTAGGATCACTTAGAGAATTTGCCTTCACTTAACTGAAAGGAAGTGACTGCCACCAAGAGAATTGTCTTCACTTTCTCCTTCCAGCCAAACTATAAATCCCTTCATGGAAAATAAAAAAGGAATGCAACTTTCAATAAATATATTTCCATTAAGGAAAACATACAGATTTCCAATCTAGTACTCACAACTCAGTCCCCTTAGCTTTGAGATACCTACATAAGCAATATCTATATTCCCAGAAAGCATCAATTCTCTAGCTGGAAAGGACTTTAGAGATTATCTTTAATTTTACAAATGAAGAAATAGAGATCAGGCAGAGTTGAATGGCTTGCTAAATTTTAAATGGCAAAGTTGGGATTGGAACTGAGTCCTCTGACTTTTAGACCACTTCCTTCCACTGATATTTCTTAAGCAGAAGCCTGTTAATGAGATTCAGTTGCTTTAAAAGGGTTGTTATTTGTCATTACTGTTTCAAAGCCAACTCCTCATGATCCTATTTGCACCTAAGCAAAGATATTGGAGTGGTTTGCCATTTCCTTCTCCAGCTCATTTTACAGATGAGGAAATTGAGGTAAACAGGGTTAAGGTTAAATGACTTGTCCAGAGTCACACAACTACTAAGTATCTCAAGTCTTCCTGACTCCAGAACCAGCACTCTATCCACTGTACTACCTAGCTGCTTTTAAAAGAAATAACACTGACTATATATGCAGTCTGAAAAAAAGATGATTTTATACCATCCTCTCAATGTTTAACAAATCACGAGGACTTAGAAACAGGACAGTTACAAAACTCAAGTAATTGTTTGTGATATTTTCTGTAAGTATGAAAATAATCACAGAATGGGAACATAATGTCAGCTGAATAGTTTGTACCTTGGGAATAAACACAATTAACAGAGGGAGATAATCACCACTGTGACCTTCTTTGTATAATGCTACAAAGTTGTCTCTTTTTGGGCGTGTGTGGGGGTGGGAATGGGAACATGTGAGTTATGAATCCTTAACACGGTTATCTTTGCTCATTATGTGTTTACAAAATGCTCCAGAGAATCCAGTAATATTAAAAAACCAAAAAGTCTGAGCTTTAGTTTGGACTCACTACAAGAGCTACATACAAATGCGTGCGCACACACACACACACACACACACACACACACACACACACATACACACATACATATTCAATAATCAATGATATGGCTATCAATGGAATGGATTTTGTTTCAGAGTAGAAAACAAGAACATAAACACAGAATTGATTCCATTGTCACATTGTAGGAGGAAATAATTTCACCTTCATCTCTCAAGGGATATTATACACTTCATGCATTTTAGTTAAGTTCTAACTTTATAAGAAGGGGCAAGCTAGGTAGTGCAATGGATAGAGCACAGGGCCTGGAGTCATGAAGACCTGAGTTCAAATCCAGCCTCAAACATTTACTAGCTGTGTGACCCTGGGCAAGTCACTTAACCCTGTTTGCCTCAGTTTCCTCATCTGTAAAATGACCCGGAGAAGGAAATGGCAAACCACTCCAGCATCTTTGCCAAGAAAACCCCAAATGGGGTCATGAAGAGTCAAACAGGACTGAAAGAACTCAACAACAGCAACTGTATTATACTCGTCTGTGAGCATTGCTTATCACCCAAAAGAAACCACGCCTCTCTGGCAAATTACACCTCTATATGTTTTTTCTCTTTTAGATTGTAAGCTCCTTAGGGCAGAGATTGTCTTGCCATTTTTTAAAAATTTATTCCCACCATAGCAAGGGCGTAATAAACTCTTTTTCCATTCACCTACTCATTGTTTATCTTATAACATGAGGCTGGACACATTTCTTCAATGCCTCCAAAGATCTGTGAGCATTTTTACCACCAACAACGACAATTTCTCTAAGCCATTTTAGAAGGGTTTCATGAATTGCTTTGGCCAAACAATTTCATAACTCATTGACCAACTTCTTGATGTGTCTTTTTTCCCAAACTTGGTGAAGCTGATCCTAATGTAAGAGGGATATTCCATAATCCCAACCTCAATGTTAATAGAAAACCCAAAATTTTGAAACTAAGTGTGAACTACCTAAGTTGATCAGGTGGAGAAGAAGACCCTGTATGAATTAGAACAGTACCACACTTGAATTGTACTAGGATTGACTGAGGAAGCTCTGTTCTACCCTATGGGGTTTAGTCGAAAATAGCAAGTTCTTGTGTCTGACCAGAAGAGGAGAAAGAAATCTAGTCAAGTCCCTCAGAGGGAACTGCTTTGACAAGGAGGTATCTCTTTCTCACCACTTTGACCAGAGACAGTCTTATGAACTTCAAAAGGTCAGAAGATCTGCATTTCTCAATAGCATCGTAGCATTGTCCCAAGGATAGCTAATGACAGTGTTTACTATAAAAGCAAAGGACAACTAGACTCCCAGTTTAGGGACTTTATCAGGAGTCCAGCAGAAAATTATGTAATGCATAAGGGGAATTTTGTGAGGGCCCCACAACAAGGAGTAAAGGATTTCCAACAAAAGGAACTGTGAATCACCTGATTTGCCACATCACATGGTCTAAACTTAGCTTACTTTCCCTTGACCTTCATATGTACTCATGAGGTACTGTGTCCCAGGCTTTTAGTGGGAGGATATTTTGTAATCATTCTTCTTATTATATTACCTTAATTAATCCATTTCTGATAATTAAGACTATATTAATATCAACTGATAATCAATTTGGGAAGCTCATTAGTAGGCTTTAGCTATAGTACTACAACCTTTTTATGTCATGGATTCCTTTGGTAGTCTCCCTATGGATCCCATCCCCCTCTCAGAAAAACATAATTAAAGGAAATGCTGAATTTCTGTTAGTGGTTGGTGAAAGTAGAGAAGTCATTTTTTTCTCGTCCAAGTTCACTCGTTAAAGACTCTTTAAAACTATCCATGCATCCTCTGGGGATCTATGAACCTGAGGTTAAGAATCTCTTTAGCAGAGAAATCTATATACTCCCCTCAGGGATACCCCCAGAACCCATTGTGGAGAACTAGTCTCTCTGGGGACCCTATCTGCCAGTGCAAGTGAGGACTGGGAGAATCCCATTCTAAGATGAGAGATGTACAATCTGTTTCTAGACCTGTCCTTAAAGCTTTGCCAGCTTTGGGCTATGATCTACCAGCATTTATACCCCATTGGCACAGCACTTGGGTCATCTCCATGCCACTGGAATAAGATGTGCTGTACTCTGAATTTATTCTTTTTTTAATTGTTCTTCATTCTTAAATTTTATGTTTAATTTATGGAACGAAACAAGCATTTCTATGACACAGTACAATAAAAAAGATGATTGTACATGAAACTGCAAATCTATTGTGTACAATATGCTACACTTTGCTAAGATAATTTTTCAAGGACAGAAATTACCTTTGTAAGATTCCAAGAAACAAGGAGCAGATGACCCTACCAAGGCTATTAGAATTGACAGAACAAATCATGTGAAGATGCTATAGGAAAACAGAAAACAAACAAATAAAAGACTGAAAAAAAGAAAAGCTGTTCTTTGAGCTCAGTACAAAGGAAAAAAGTACATTTAAGGTGGATATAACTGCCTAGCCTAGAGGCCTCTTTACTCATGACCTAAAAACAACCTATTAAGAAATGGGTCACAGAGCTGATAAGCAACATCCAAAGGAACACCTGAAATAATACACCATTGCTCCCGATGGCCTCTATTCACCTGGGAACAAATTGACAGTTTTTCCTGTCTGAAATGTATTCCCAGTGGCCATTTCGGTACAATACATGGTGTGCTGCAGAAGAGCCGGCCTGCTGCCAAGTCTGGTTGCTTGTGGAAAACCCTATGCTTTGCTAAGTGGTTCACGCACCTGCAAGACCCAAAGTATGCTAACTTGAGAACAGCAGGAAAATAGACAGGTAAGAACCTCATGGAAAGCAATGCCCTGGGAAATTTCCAGAAAGGTTGGGAAAAGGGCAGCAATTCAGATGTCAACTCGTGCCTTTGAACACTTCTCACTTCTATCAAAAATCATCACTTGGCACCCTCAGGACCCTGAAACCCTAATTGTTCCTTCTAGTTTAGTGTGTGACACGTGCACTAAGAAAAAAGGATTGTATTTATTATACAAGTCACTCCATTTTAAACACTGTAATGACCCAGTAAGTCAAGGGCATTGCAACTGCCTCCAGTTAGATGCTTCAGTCAGGAATTTCAGATAGAGCAAGAGCTTGGAAGTAAATTGGGGGTGGGGTGTATATGAGCACATCTTTGTTTTCTTATTTCATAACAATTGATAACAGATCTGAATAAAAAATGCAGATGTTATGCAGAGCCCTGGGGCCTGGAGTCAGAAAGACCCAAGTTCAAATACAGTCTCAGACAGTTCTACTAACTGTGTGAACCTGGGTAAAATCACTTAATCTGTTTGCCTCAGTTTCCTCAATTGTAAGATCAGGATCATTACATCACCTAACTCATAGGGCTGTTGTTAGGATCAATTGAGACAATATTTATTAAAAGCACTACAAATGACACAATTAGGTTTCAAACCACTATTTTCAGCTAACAAAACATCTCTAGAAAGATGGGGTGCTATGGCAAAAGGAGCCCTGGACTTGGAATTGGTAAAAATTGGTTCAAATCCTGCCTCCAAATTCATCTGCTGAATCCAAGGCATTTTGTCAGAAGATCTTTCAATCATGTTCTTAGAGAAGGAAGGCTCCTCAGACACTAATAGAATCTGCTCATTTTACAGATGGGATGCTAGAGGTTCATGGCTACTTGCCCAAGGTAGTAAGAGTCAGAGATAGAATTTGAACCCAGTTCATGTGACTCCAGACCAAGGTCCTTTCTATCATATGCCTGTTGATTCCATTTTTACCTATAATTTCATATTCCTCATTTGTAAAATGAGGTCCCTACATCATGAAACTGTGATAAGCATCAAATGAAAAGGGACTTTGTAAACTTGGAAGCATTCTGTGCGTTTCCATTGAGGATCAAATGTTGAAATGTGAAAGCATTTTAAGTGCTACATAAATGTCAGTTATTACCAGCTACTCTTCTCTTTACAAATGAGAGGGGGAAAAGAGAAAAAAAAATTTAAATAATAATTTTCTTTTTTTCTGACCATACTTCTCTTGTTTTCTAACACCCCCCTCAACATCTTTGCTGGGACCCCTTTTGTTATCTCTCACATTATTTCACAGCACAAACACACAAAGAGTTTGGGGCACAGCTAAGATGAGATACCTCTGGGTTACCATTAAGGAATATCAATACAGTATCAATTTTCATTGGTATTGTTCCAGATTGAATACACTCAGTTAGTACCAAATGTCTATTCTGAGAGAGATCTTCTTTGGCCTCTGAATCAGTACTCTTAGCTCTAACCCAAGCTTCTCCCTTTCCTTGACCTCCATCTCCTTTTCTTCCCCTCCACTTAGTTTCCTTCTGCCTCCCCAAAGTACTGCATCTGGAAAAAAGAATTCAAAAATGAAAAAAAAGTATCAAAAGCTTAGCATTTCTCAATCTGTTCATTCTTTTGATAAGTACTTATTCAGTGTCTGTGATGTGCAAGGCTCTATGCTAGGCTCTTCGGCATACAAGGGCAGAAGGTACCTTGTATGTACCTGGTATGTACAAGAGACATGTTGCCTCCCCATTAAAATGTGAACTCCAAGAGGGTAGGAGCCACTTTTGCCTTTCCTTGTATACTCAACATTTACCATAGCACATGTTGTTGTTTAGTGATTTCAGTTGTTTCCATTTCTTTGTGACCCCATTTGGGGTCATCTTGGCAAAGATAATGGAGCTGTTTGCCATTTTCATCTCCAGATCATTTGACAGATGAGGATCTAAGGAAAATAGATCACATTGCTAAGTAAGTGTCTGAGGCTAGACTTGAACTCATGAATACAAGTATCCTGATTCTAAGCTCAGTGTTCTTTCCACTGTGTCACCTAGCTGCCCTATCTAGCACATCCAGAGCAACTGCTTAACAAGTCCTTGATAATCTGACCTAAGGAACTTATATTACAACTGAGAGGCACAAAACCTAGTCATGTTCTGAAGAGACTCAATAGGGTTCCCTCATGCCATCCTATTTCCTTGCCAGGAAGTAAATTCTCAAATATCCAGAACTTCACAAGGCTTTTTTGAGGCCAGTCAAATCAGAGTAAATGTGCATCTTGTCCAATGCATTGCCCATCAGCAACTGGGAGAAGCAACAGGAAGGTTCTATGTTATTAAGTCTACTAGAAGAACCTATACTCAATGGTAAGGAACACCTAGATGGCTTGATTTGGGCACAAGATCCATACCCCTCAAGCTATAAATGTCGGCTTTTCAAATCAGGCTTAGTTTTCAGGTTTTGAGAATATGTTCATCTCTGTGGCAACTCAGATAAAATGAACAGCCTTGGAACCTTGAGCTTTTGTATATTAAACCCTCCTGGTTTTTGTCTTTCTTCTCTAAAGGTTGTCTCTCTGCCATCCTCATTGGCTCTTCTTATTTCCTCTTGTGCCCAATACCTTCTTAATGGCTCAGTTATAAGCCCTCTGTTTTCTCCCATGCTTTCTCTCCCTTACAGAACTCCTTATGACTCTCAAATCTACTTCTTGAGCTCTGACTTCCCATTTTTCTCTCTAGTCCTTTAGAAAATAGATATATATCATTTTGTGTGTTCCATGTATACTAGAAATATTAACATGTCCCTAAACTAAACTCTTCATTTCCTTCTTAGAATATTGCTCATCTGCCCAGTTTCCCATTGCTACCAACAGAACCTGATCGCCCAGGTATATCCTCGAGGTTATATTTCATTCTTGTTTTATAACCTCCACTATTCAATCCACTCCCCAATGTCTCCAAAAGGGCTCATCTCTACCTCTTCCTCTCTTTCTGTGGCCACCAACCTTGTGCAGGCCCTCGTGCCCTCTCATCTAGACAACTTAAGCCATCCTGTATGCTGCTTCTAGAACAATCTTCCTCAAATAGCATTTTTATAATGTCATTCTCTTGGTTACGACCCTAGAATGATTCACTGCTTCTTAGCATAGTAAATCTTAATTACTTTTGCCTGGCTTTTTCAAAGCCCTTATTCATTCACCAAATATTTACTGAGGGTATATTATGCACAAGGCACCTTGCTCAGTACTGTAAGGTGCAGAAAGGTGTACAAGACATGGGATTCTATCATAAAGAACCTACATTTTAATAAGGAAAAACAAGATAGATTCAGAAATAAATGCAATATAAGCTACTCTTTGTCAAGTGCCATATAAATGGTATAAATTATATATACTGGAGAACATGAGAGAAAGAAGAGATTACCTCTGGCATAACAGGTCAAGAAAAGTCTCATAGGAGAGGTGTTATCTATAAACTCAACCCTGAAGGATTTCAACTAACAGTGGAAGAGGGACTGGCACAAGTAAATGAATGGAGGAAGGAAACTCCGAATGGTGAGTGGTTCAGATTGGCCATAGTGTATGGCTTCTGTAGGGTAACTGTAGAGGGCACCGAATGCCAGATGTGGGAAGGAACATGACCTGTACAATGCACAAATTCATACAAAATCGTAAGTAAATAGATAAGGGTTTCAAGCCGAGCTCTATGTGACATCCAGTAGGAATAAAGGGTCTATATTTGACGCTGCCACTCACTTATTTGAAATGAATGAAATCCTTTGAAATTAATGAAAAATGAATGAATTGGGTGGGGGGAGGGAAGCACTGAGTGGATTCTGTTTGCAAAACACTATGAATACAAACAGAAAAGCAAGATGGTCTCTCTTCCTGAGAAAATAACACACAGGAGGTTTCAGCTGCAATTGAGATGGCAATCTATTGGTTTTTATTCCTAATATCCTGGTAAAATTACTTTTTCTCCAAGGTCATTAAATGACCCCTTGGCTGCCAAATTCATATCTCTTTTCTCAGCCCTCCTTCTCTAAACATTCCACCAGTGTTCTCCACTCTCCCCTATATTTCCTCTGTTCCTTTTCATTGAGTGTCCTGTTCATATACATTCAGTACTTTCCTGGTCTCTTCTATTCATATTATCTTATCTCCAATGCCTCCTCCTCCTTTTTAAAGTCCTAAATGTTGATGTTCTTTAAAGTTCTTTGCTTGGCCTTCTCTCTTTATGCTCTCTCCCTCATTCGCTCTAGTCTCTGTGAAGATCACCCCTAAATCTATATGTTAACCCTGATCTTTTTCCATAGCCTTGGGCTTGCATCTCACTCTCCATACTACTGAGTGGTATGAAAGTGACCACATCCTAAATCAAGTTTATCTTTTTGCCCAACCTGTTTCTACCATCTGACCTGCATTTCAGGGGCATCACCCAAGCTTGAATATGTAATGTTATCTTTTATTTTTCATCTTCATTCACTCTGCAAATCCCACTCCTCCCACTAGATTTATCTCTGAAATACCTCTTGTAGCCATCCCCTCTTCACTATTTCCAATTTCACCAAAATAATAGATATTTATTGACTGACTGACTGTTCCAGGCCATCAGTATTACATGCCTACAATCTTAGAGTAGACCAATAACATCAAGTCTCCTTGCCATACCCTTACGCTCCACACATCTATCAAACCAACCTGTTTTATGCACAGATCTGATTATGTCCCGCTTCTGTTCAAAATCCTTCACTGGCTCCCTATTGCCTATTTATCAGGATGGTCTAATCTCTGATCCTACTTTTCACAATCTGAAACCATCACTCCTTTCCATCCTTGAATTAGGATTATAAAATTTAGACTTGATGGCACTCTTGAAATCAGCTAATCCAATATTTTTACTTTAGTCAGTCAACAAGCATTTATTAAACACTTACTGTATGTTGCTACTTTGCTAAGAACTAGGGATACAAAGAAACAGAAATTCTTGCTCTCAATCATCTTTCATAAATAACTAGGTATACAACAAGATACACACGCACACACACACAATAAATAAAAATGATATGAAAGGCAAAAGCCATCAGCAGTGAACAGGCTGGGTAAAATCCTCCTGTAGAAAGTGGAATTTGAATTGAGCCTTGAAGGAAACCAAAGAAATGCTGAAGAGACAGAAGTAGGAGGTGGGGCTGGGGGCAGGGCATTCCAGGAATAGGAATTAGGGTGACTTGTTCAAGGAACTACAACTAGGCTGGTAGTAAGAAGGCTGGAAGGTAGGGAGAGACCAGGTTAGTAACAACGCTCTTTAACTGCCCTTCAGAGGAGTTCATATTTGATCCTGGAGGCAATGCTAAGCCACTGAAGCAGAGGTATGTCATTGTTCAGTCTATGCTTTAAAGAAATCATCACTGCAGTCAAGTGGGAGATGAATCGGAGCAGGGAGACACTTGAGCAAGGGAGACTTATCAGAAAAGCCGTTACAACAGTCCCCATGAAGGTGGTTGTAATTTTACAAACTTTCTCTTTACCAACCCACAAAACCAGACTAATCATTACCTGCTATAAATATCTCAAACTGTTCAGTCACAGTGACTTCTCTCATGTTCCTTCTCCCTGTGCCTAGAATGTCCTCATCACCACCAATCCCCATCCCTGCCTGTTTAAATGTTATCCATCCTTTAAGGTCCAAATCAAATCTCTCATCTATCAACTCCCAATGGTTAAACTTCTTTTGCTTCCCAGGGTAGAATTTGTTCCATGCTTATTTTAAGAACTTTAAACATATTTGTGTTATGGTTATTTGTGTTTACCATACTAGCAGTTTCTATGTTCCATGAAGGCATGGACGGCGTCTAATTTAATCTTCATAGCTCCCCTGGCACTTGACACAATAAGTATTGAAAAAAATGTATTCTGCAAACGCTTGTTTAATAAATGTCCTGCTGCTTAAGGGAGTACTTCTACATATTACAAAAGCTTTGGGCAGAACATTTAACCACTTTGTGCCTCGGTTTCCTTATTTGTGAAGTGGTAATACATTACCTCTTTTCTCAAGTGCTTTTCCAAGGAAAGCACTTCCTAAAGTTGGAAATGTCAAATGAAGGTTATTGATTAGGATTAGCTGTTAGTTAATTACGAGTTTTATCACCTAGCTGGAAAGCATCTGAATATGGGAACAGGCATGGCTGTCATCCAAAGACCAGCCAAGTTATCTCAAATTGAATATACTTTTAGGCAATTTTTTGGGGGGGGAGGTATAAATTCATTTAACCATCTTCCAAATAATGTGGAGGGAAAGGCAATTTAAGGTACAATCTGTACAAAGGGATTACCCACAAAGATGAAAGCATATACCTTTGAAAGTAATAGAAGAAAACAGACCTCCAGAGCCACCAAGTCACTAACAATAAACACTACAATGTTTACATGGATGAGACAATGGCTGCCTCCCTTACTTACTTGTACAGATGTGCTGATACAAATTTACCTGAGATTGAGATAATTATAGCCATTGCTTCAAATTACCTCCCTAATTTCCGATAAAAGGGCACACAGACTAACATCATAATAGTACAGATATGACTTCTTAAAAGGAATACCGAAGAACAAGAAAAGCAAATATGGTCCTATCTTGAAGAAACTAGTCCTCTAAGGTGTGCTGTCAGGAACAAACTAAATTAAACAAAACCCTTCCCACAAGACAATGCAATGTTATGAAAATGTATTCCTCCTTGCACTGTTGGCCACCATTTTTGTATCCAGTTCATTGCTACCACAAAAAAGTTAGTATTTCCATTATGACTCATTCTAAAAAACTTAGTGTTTCATAATGGAAACACTAACTTTTTTGTGGTAACAATGAACTGGATACAAAAACTGTTGCCCGTCAACTAAGGGAATGATGATTAAAGAAGTTATGGTACAAGAAATGTAGTGGAGTGTAACCATAATGTGAGAAATGACAAATAGGAAGAATTTAGACTGTAATAAGGCTTTGCCAACATGCCCCAATCACCTAAAATGGAGCCCCTCCGAAAGGAGATACTAGCAACCTGCTGCTGAAAAAAAGACATTCTGCATTTCCCTATCACATGGGCAGAAGCAGCTCTTTCCACAGACTGCATAAGACAGAGCAGGTTGCAACTTGATATAACTACACACTATGACAATTCTCTGTCTCTTTTCTGGCAGTGTCCAAAGGGTAAAGGTCCTGCTCGCCCATAGCACAGGCGCCATGAAGTAACTGGAATGGAAAGAAGGCTACTATCTCCTCTACCTTAGGCCCTGTGGTCCCAAGGAATGGACTTTGGGGTACTAATCTGTTTTGTTTGTCCTTTTGAAGTTCTAGGTACAATGGAAGCAAGGTTCCAAGTCAGATGCTACTGCTAACCCTGAGATGCCAGAATATTGGTACATAAGCCCAGGGCATGCTCTGGACATGGACCTTCTTGAGAACATGCTCTGTAAGAAATGAGTTGAGCTGCAAACCTGATTTTCTTCTCCCTATACATGAAGCAAACATAAGACGATATGTCCCCTAGGTTTGGGATGGGGGGGGGGGAGATGTTTGTATGTTGGTTCTTCCTAAAACTTGAAAGTAAATATTCCTTTGTAAAATGAAATCTGTTAAGGGGTTAAATATAATTGCAGTGCAGGGACACCTAAAATTGAGGGAATACCATCAGCATGGGCTTGAGCCAATGGCAAAGTCTAGCTACCTCCAAGCACCCTTAAGGATACCAAAGAATCAGAAGCCTGTGGTCAAATGTAGCATACCTGGCTTTTAGGAAGTGAGAGCCAGAGTAGTCACTGTTACAAGAAAAACAGGAAGATTTATTTGAATTGATAGTAAAGCAAGCAGAATTAAGAAAAACGATAAAGGGGACAACAATGTAAACAGAAAGAAAAATAAAATGGAATGAAATATATTGTAATTATTATGACGAGGCTTGGTCCCAAAGAAAGGCAGAGAAACTTCCTTCACTCTCTTCTTTTCAAGGAGGGGGTAGGAAGGGCAGAAGGTGGAGTAGAATATTACATATTCTGTCAAAGGCAGGAAATGTGTATTTTTTCCCCTCTTTTTTAATTGTTACAAAGGAAAACTTCCCCAGGGGTGAGGTGGAAGGCATTTGGAAATGAATGAAATGGAAAAACAAAATAATTCAATAAGAAAATTGAAATACAAGTTCCACAAATCTTGACAATTTTTTTTAAAATCTAGTCTTAAATCCCCAGTGAATCTGACCTCAGAGACTGAGCTGAATCTGTCATTTTAAAATGCTTTGTTTTTAAAGGGAAAAACCAAACAGAACTACAGTGTGTGTGTATATATAATATATATTATATATATGTATGTGTGTATATGTATGTATACATGTGTATATGTATGTGTGTATTTATATGTGTGTATGTACGTATGTGTGTGTGTATATGTGTGCATGGGCTAACTATTCTTTGTAGTATTTTCCTTTACACTTAGAATTATGCCAGTCTTACACAGCAGACTGTGTCTAATGCCTGCTATTCAGCTTTCTATAAAGGTAATTATTTGCAATGAGATATAAAATTTAAACTCTGACACCTGATAGAAAGCATTTTGGTGAACCTGAGCTAAAAATCCTACAGTGCATTTCAAAATTTTGCCACTTGTTAAAAACAGAATAGAGATTTGTTTTATGTTCCTTTAAATTTACACACTCTCAGTAGATCATGTAGGTGCTAAATTGGACAAGCTCTCCTACTCCCAGAAACACTAAATAGCAGGTTACACTTTGTAACAGAATTCTATCCACTGCTGTTGCCATGGGTTACTAAACTCATCCCCTCTGACCACTGAAGTATCAGAGGAAATTGTAAAGAATTTCATTAAGCAAAGCCAACCTCCTGTTGGGCAGTAAGGCCAACATTTTATCCCCTATGATTAAAACCGAAAGCTCTTTCCATGTTGCCAGCTCTGATCACAAATAGGAAACTTGACTCAGTCTTAATTCTGCATAAACTTTTGTTCAGTTTGCTAAAGAAAAAAAAAAACTTCTCTCCTACATGTTCATTAATTTTTAGAATACAGGTCTAGCTTCGTGTCAGACCTTGCTTAAAAATCTTCAGTGGTTCCCACTCAACTTACCTCTGAGATAAAATACAGCATCCTCAGCCTGGTATGTAAAGTGCTTTCCAATCTGGCTCCAACCTGATTTTCCAGATATTTGATATTATTTCCCCTGATGCACAACACATTCCAGTTAAACCATACTGTTTCCCCAAACTAAACATTCCAGGTCCTTTCCTATGCACAGACTGACACCAAACCTCCTCCCCACCCCCACCTCCCAAGCCTAGACTCCCTCCCTCTTCAACCTACAATAATTAGAAGCTTTGGCTTCCTTCAGGCTCAACTGAGGTGCTACCTCCTATGGAAAATCTTTCCTAATCTCCCTATTGTTAGTCTTTCATCCATCCTCAGATCACATAAAATTCAGTTGTGGATATACTGTATCCACACAGTAGAATATAAACTCCCTGAAGTCTTCTTGACTGCAGGCCCACCACTCTATCCACTGCACCACCTAGGTGCCCCATATAAACGGGTGAGAGCAATGGAAATGGCCTGAGATACCGAACCTTTCCATAGTCACAGAATTTTCTTTCTCTTTCTTTCTTTCTTTCTTTCTTTCTTTCTCTTTTTAATAAACCAAACACAAGTTCAAAGCTGGAACATAAAGCTATAGAACAAGCAGAGTTGCACCCTGTTTTGAGCATATCAGATATTTAAAATCTATTACTATGTATTAACTGGGAACCTAGATGCCCAGTGGGGCATGTAGGTGGAGCAGTAATTAGAGCGCTAGGCCTGGAGTCAGGAAGACCCCCAAGTTCAAATCTTACCTCAGACACTTAGTGTCTATATGACCCTGGGTAAGTCACTTAATCCTGTTTGCTTCAGTTTCCTCATCCGCAAAATAAGACGGAGAAGGAATGGAAAAACCATTCCAATATCTTCGCCATGAAAATCCTAAATGGAGTCATGAACAGTCAGACACAATTGAAAATGAGTGACTAACAAGGTATCCACAGCATCATGCTAGCTGCTATGGGAAATCCCAAAGTAATATAAGATAAGGTGCTTAATGCCCAAGATTTGAACTGTCAAAAAAAACCTAGGAGGCAGATAGATCAGATCAATGACTTTCTTGGTAAAAAAAAAATTTTTTTTTTAATTTTATAAATGGATTCAGAGAAGTTACTTTTAAAATAGCAGTTCTACCAAAGCATTGAAATGACTTTATTTATAAATAGGATTCGTAAATATCTCAACAGGAACATATCTCCTATTCAAAGTACACAGATATTTAAACATGGCTTTTTTAAAATCAGTCTTTCAAGGGTGTGTCATTAAAAGCATGTAACACAACACACATGTTGCAAAGATACAAATAAAATAACACTGAAGTTTGTTTGCATTCCCATGCGGTAGCTAGCCAGATGGATGACACCCACTTCATGGGGAATGAAACCCAAGTCAAATTCCAAGAAGCAGAAGAGTATTTCCTAAGCGCTTGTGTGCAGAGCACCTTGTTGGGGCTCAGAGAGGAACAAAGGAGAATAGAAACACATTGACTAAATAAGTGCTTTCTTGGTGCCAAGTAGCGTACTACTGAAAGATGGGAATGCAGAGAGAAAAAGAGAGACAGTCTCTGCTCTCAAGGAACTCACATACTGTTTGATTCAACTGATTAATAATTAAAACAAGGCAGAGTCCCTGCCCTTTCAGAGCCTATAATCTAGAAGGATAAGACATGATTGCAGAGAGCTGTGTTACACATTATTGTATCAGTGCATTGAAAAAGAATAAGGATAACAACAGATAACAATTATATAGGACTTTAAGGTTTGTGAAATCACCGTTACATGTTATTTCATACGATCCTGACAACAACCTTGGGATGTAAGTGCTATCATTAACCTCATTTAATAGAAGGGGAAACTGAGGCTTGTCGAACAAGTTAAGTGACTTTCCCAAAGTCACATGTCTGAGAATCTGAACTCAGGTCTTCCTGAGTCCATGTTCATGGCACTATGCATTTTGTTATCTACCTGAAAGGCTCTTCAGGGAGCAGAAGGATCTGAGTAAAAGTAGACATGGCTTCCTGGAAGTCATATTTTAGTTAGGCTTTCAAATCTGTTAGGAACTTAACAGGAAAAGAAAGAGTGGGAAGGCATCCCAGACACAAGAAAGAACCTGCTTCAAGGCAAGGAGTTGTGAGAGCATCATGTTTTTCTAGAATGATGTTATAGAGTATTATTTTGGCAGAGAAAGCATGGCGGGGTATAATGGGAGATAAACTGGAATAATAACATGAACCTCTGAGTCAAGCGGGGGTGGGGGGAGTTGTATTTTAATCAATAAGCCAATGCAGAGCCAAAAATTATTAAGCAGAGAAGTGATGGGATTATGCAATAAAATGCATATGCCTATAAAGAAGGTGGTGACAATGAGAAGAAAGAAAAATTGAGAGATATTTGTACAGAAAGAATCAATAGAGTCTAGTACCTGACTAGATATAAGAGATGAAAGAGTAGGGGAAGAATGAAAGGATAGAACCAAGGTTGGGATAGGAACATGAGAGACAGAGTGAATGGCAATACCACACACAGAAAGAGAGAAATCAGGAGGAAGTGCTTGAAGGAGGAGTACAGTAGAAGATCTAGATTGAGAGTTAAAACTTGGGTCCAAATTCTGACCATGTCACTTAATCTAAACTGTGTAATCTTGTGCAATGACTGTATCAAGGAAGGGAAAGAGAAGAAGCTCAAAGTCTAGAACCCTGGAGAACATGTACAATGATAAGGAGCTAAGAAAAAGGCACTTTCTGCATCAGCTACTAGACTTGTCATCTGAGAGAGGTTGGAAGGGACCTTACATTATCGATGTGGGGTTGTTTGAAGGTTATGAATGAGGGATTCACTACTTCCATGCTCCTCAGTTTCCCCATCTGTAAAATGGGACTGTACCACAGAAACTCCTGATAGAAAAGCAGCTGTATTTTGCATATGAGATATAAATACATATATATGCACAAATATATATGTATATACACAAGTACATGTGTATACATACATATATGCATGCATATATACACAAGTCCATATATGAATATATACATGGGTGTGTGTGTGTGTGTGTGTGTGTGTATGAATCGTGCTTGGAGATGATAGATGAAGTCATAATATTGAGGGAAAAAACAGAGATACAGATAGACACACATGTACACAGACACAGAGATACAAAGAGACAGCCACACAGAGTCACAGAAAGGGACAAAGCATTTAGACCAGGAAAGATAATGAATTGTTTTGGAGACAGTGGTCAATTGTCAAAAGGCAGAGGGAGAGAAGTAGGATTATTGGAGGAGGGGCAGTTGGAGCCCATCATAAAAGCTGGTTACATGCACTTCGATTCTATGGAATGGGATATGTGCTCTGGTTGGTCCCTTCCTAAGGGGCACCTGTGAGGCTCCTTATTCGAACCCTAATCCCTATGGCAGGTTCTGTGCTAAAAGGGAGTCAAAAAGTATCAGTGCCCATTTTCCTGGAACTACTGCAATCCAATAAGTAGGAAGTCATTGGTCTTGAAAATGCAGTTTCCACTAAGTGATAGTCACAGAGACCTGGGGGTAAGGGGATGATAAAAGTTTGAGCAGTAAGGAAATAGAAGCATCAGATAACTTTTTAAAGAGGTATAGAAACAAAGGGGAGAAAAGAGATGGCAAAATCAGATGGATGAGGAAAAAGCATCAATTAATGGCTTTTTCTGGGAGGAGATCTGAGCATGTTGGTAAATAAATGGAAGAACTCATGCTGAGAGAGAAACTAGGTCTGCTGAGAGGGAGAGAAGGGGAAGGAGGGTAGTTGTTGAAGAAAGAATCAGGAAGTGATGGAAGAAAATGGTGTAAGGGATAGAGGGAGAAGGATTGGTCTTAGGGAGGATGAGGGATATCTCTTTCTGTAATCGAAAGAGAAAGTGGAATTAAGAAGCTAGGCTGAGGAAGCTCACTGCCACAATCTTCTGAGTCAGGGGTTCTTAACAGGGGATCCATTAACTTTTAATATAGATAGATAGATAGATAGATAATTATATTTTAGTGTGATTAGTTTCTTTTGTAAACCAATGTATTTATTTTATACATTTAAAAACATCATTCTGATATTCTAACACAGAGGTTAAGAACTATCACAAGTGAAAGGTGAGTCTAGATCATCTACTCCAAGTGTGAAGATTAAGGGTAATATAATGGCATCAAAAAGTCAGCAAAGAAGGATAGGGAGAAGCTAACAGATGTTCCACCTCCACCTGAGGATTGGACCATTGCAGTGCTAGACCACAGGGCTTCTCACAGGGTGCAATGACTGGGATGTGACAGCCATAACTGAAGGCGAGTACAGTGGTTCTTTCAATAAAACACTTCCAGAACTACCACTTGAGGTCTGGGAGTTGTGTTGCTGTTAAAATTTCTCCCCAAGGATTCTCTGGCCCTTTAAAGGAAGATGAGGGAAGCTATAGGTCAGGACAGCCCCCACTTTACTAATATTACCTAATTATCCTCATGTTAGTTTACTTTTGTTCATCTTACAAACCATTTTTGGTGCTGGTTAGACAATTCTTCTGTGTTCTACGAACTGCACTTTTAAAAACATAGCATGTATTTTTTTTTTACTTGGTCTTGTCCATTTTCCCAATTTTGAGTAATGAGATACAAATTTCCAGGCTAACATGTGGATACCAACTGCTGCTAAAAGCCTTGGTAAGAGCAATTGGCAAGGTGTTAATGACCATCAGCTCAAAGTTCGCATGCTTAGACATAATTCTCACCCCCTCAGATGCTCTTACCAAGCCATCAGAGGTACTTGGGGGTGATGGAAAGGATGGAACTGGCTCCCTGGCTGCATTCATTCTAAGAATACATGACCTGCCCTCAAAACCTAAAATTCGTCCTACTAGTGCTGTAATTTACCCACCTGATTTGATCCTTTTATTAGGACAAACAACCTAAAAGTGTGAATTATGTGGACAACTATGGCAGGTGAGAAATATGGTTAAGATCCCAATACTGGAGAAGGAAATGGCAGTGTCTTGACCAATAAAATTCCATGGATAGCATCGGTGTGCTATATGGTCCATAAGATCACAAAGAGTCAGAAACAAGTGAATGACTAGACAATAACCACCATACCCCACAACAGAATCTCCTAAACTGAGTCTCATGGAATCCCAGCTTTCCTCATAATATCAACAAGTGATTCTGTGTGAAACTAACTTAGAAATCATACTTCCCTAACATAAAATCATATTACGTGAAAATTCAAATTACCTAGGGTATCTTTACTTTTGCTTTCAGTGGTCTTACTGTTTTCTATTTTGCTTTCAGATTTCCCAGGCTCTCTCCATCATACTGGAGAAAGCTTTAACCAGAGGACCACCAAACCACCATCTTGCTTCTAGCAACATATTTCAAGGCTCAAGAGATTCCATAAACAATATAATATAGTGCACTAAAATATGCTAGTTATTGATAATGAAGCAGTTACCTACATTTTTATATACTCTATATTCTCTTTACCTCTCTGTTATAGGAATTCTATGGACTGGAGAAATACAAAGAAACTGAGCATGGATAGAAGCCATGGCATGGTAGTGATCCAAATTCATTAGGTTATTTATATAGCATTAGTATGTTGACTTGAAAATAAATATAGGTATTATTAATGCTACAAAGAGCATGAAAAGAGATGGCAGATAGTATTAGTAGTCAAGGAAGAAATAAACAATTGAAATGTCTGGTCTTTTAAGGGAAATTACAAGGGAATGGAAACCTAGACTTCTGTTCTAAAAACTTTGGGAAGTTTCGATATAGTATATTACTTCTTATTTGTATTACATGGCAAAAATCTGACTATTAAGCTGTTCTAAAACTTTTCAAATAGACACAACAGTAGATAGAGGACTTTCTCTTCCTTGAAGATCCGAGTTCAAGTGCTGCTTCTGAAATGTCCTGTCTCTGTAACCCTGGGCAAATTAGTCTCAGTATTACTACTGTAGGTTCCAGAAAACATGCTCATCTGCATGAGTGAAGAATGCTTTCTCATTCAAGAGTTCCCTAAACAAATGAAACCACAGGGCCAAACCCTACGGCTACCTTCTAAAATAGTATCTGTTATCTCTACCCTAAATTATCCACTTATCAAATATGTTACTTCAAATAGTCCTATTTTTTTTTTCAATTAAATGGCATGTACTATATATATACAATGTGTGGAAAGATAGCAATTCTGTTCTTCGCAAAATAACTAGAAATACACAAAACTTTATTGTAGAAGTACTGCCAGATTTAAAGAACAAACAAATAAGACACATGTTTAAAAAAAAATCTCTACTTCTTGGAAGCTGCATTTTCTTGATGTATTGTCTTAATCTCTTCTTTAAGACAGGGATAATGAAAGTATGGATGAGTATATGTATGTGTATATGTGTGCATGAGCGCATATATGTGTGTGTGCATATGTGTATTGTGTGCATATATGCAGGTATCTCTTGTGTGTTTTCGAAGAGAAGGGGAAAATTCCAAAAGCAAAGAATGAAAAGAAGACAGTAAAAGCTAACCCAGGAAGCAGAGGTTAGAGATTTTAGTTCCCAAATGCTAGCGAGCAGCTCTTACAACATCTATTTGGAAAGTGAGGAAAGAGGAGGTAGTGTTCAGCTGTCAAAGTGCAGAGGAGGGAAAACCCTTTCACATCCCACTACTCCTGCTGCCATCCCAAAGTGCCAAGCTGTGCTGCCAAAATCCATCTGCTCTTAAAAACACTCTTGGATTGGAAAAATATGAAAACCAATGCCCACCTAAGAGAGAGTAGAGAGAGACTCTCACTCCTGGCCAAAAGGACAGAAATGCTGACCAACATCTCATGATGACCACTACCACCATCACCAACATCATCGTTACTAACTTTGATAGAGAGCCTACAACGACTAATATTTTATACACTGCATGCTATGTGCCAGGCACTGTGCCAAGAAATTTACAAATATTATCTCATTTGAGCTTCCCAATAGCCCTGAGAGGTAGATGCTGTGACTATCCCCATTTTACTTATGTGGAAACTGAACAGAGGTTGTAACAGAAGTCAAGTGATTTGCCCAGGGTCACACAGCTAGTAAGTGTTTAAGGTCCTTCTGATTCAAGCCCTGAGCCACTTAGCTGATCCCATCGATATCAAATTTAAGGGATGAAGGGAACACTGTCTACCATCTAAGGGGGAATTCGGTATTGTTTTAGCCACCCTAGGTTCTAGAAGGGATAATTATCTGTCTCTGTCAGTGTATGCCTCTCTGTCTGTCTGACTGTCGGTCTGTCTCTCTCCCCTGTCTGTCTCTCTCTCTCTCTTTCACACACACACACACACACACACACACACACACACACACACAAAGCATCCATTAGCCTCCCTTCCCTTTCCCACATTAACACATCCTACATATCAGAGGTTAGACTTGAGCTCTGATTAGGGAAGTACAATGTTCAGAGCACTTAATTTTCAGCCAGAGAGCCTAGTTTCAAATCCTGCCACCATCAGCTTGTGCCTCTTTAGTACCCAGCACTTCCTCTGACCACTCTGTGTCCCAGATTCCTCATTTGGAAAATAACAGGTTGAAAGAGGCGGCTTCTACATCTTCACCAACTCTAAATAGATGATCTCGGTCCTCTTCTGCTATTACTCCAGTGACTGTGGGCAAGTCATTCACCTCTCCAGACTCTTAATTTTCTTTTTTAAAGAAAAAAAAATGAAAACTCAGGACAACAGTTGTCTTGCCTATCAGATGGCTGCTCTAAAGATCAAATAAGGCAGTGGATGTAAAAGCATTTGAAAAAAAACTATTAAAATGTCACCAAAAAAAAAGGATTAGTTATTTTGTGAGACCAACACTGCTCTCAATAACTATGTGGTATTTGTTAAATTTTTGTATGACAGCTAACCTTTGATGCAGAATTATATTTTCTATGGAATAACTTAATTTTATCTAGCAATAAGAGGATTACAAAGTGAAACTGGATTGAACTCTAAAAACAAGTTGGTAAATGTATAGTAATATATATATATAAATATATGGTATAGTATATAGTAATATATACGTAGTAAATATATATAGCAATATATAGCAAAACTATACTGAGAGGAACCAACCAGACAGGAATCAAGGAGAAAAAAGACAAAGGTAGAAGAAGCATCCCCCTCAAACTGGGACCATCTCAAGCTAGGGCTTGGAGGAAGCCTTAGCACAACTAAAGCACCTCGAGGATCTGCCAAAACATTTGTCTTTTATCTTCAAAAAGGGAAAACTTGGCCCTGAGGGCTGGTATATATTAGTGTGGAAAGATAAATGGATATTTTTGTCTTCATGTATGAGCTAAGCCATAATTTTTTAACTCAATAGGTATAGGGCAGATGTTTAAAATATACATTATTCACATGGCTGGCCCATTCCTTTGTGTTGCTACTTTCTTTTAACTCTTAACACCTCTCTTAGTCTTAAATATATCTTACCCCTTTTGGTAAGAGTAGGGTTTCTGAACTGATTAATACTAGTTGGACTATTTAAACCAGATAGTTCACAAAATGGGTGATGCCATCCCTTGGGAGGCACTAGAATGATGGGGGGGGAGAAAGAGGGCTTGTGGTAGTAGCCTCAGGTGACACAAATTTCAAAGAACCATTCAAGAGTTAAAAACAATAGATTTCTAGGGAATCACTGAGTTTTTTTTTAAAGGGGGTGGCAGGTCAAATAGGTTTGAGAACTTCTGATCAGAGGTTTCACTTTTAGGAAAACAAGAGCTTCCAAATCATAAGCAGGCAATGAGGCAGAGATGTCATTTTCCTGATTCATTTCATTCATTCGTAGAATCTCCTCTAGTCTTTTTAATGGAACTCAAGGAAGACTAGATTAGATGATCTCTAAAGTGACTCTTAGTTCTTAAATTCTCATAATAGATCACTTTCCTTTTTTTATGTTTGATTTTAGAATTATTTCTATATAAATTTGGGTATGTGTGTGTGCGTATGTATGTATAGGTCTGTAATAGATAGAGAGGCATCTAGGTAGTACAGTGGATAGAGCACCAAGTTTAATTAGAATCTGGACCCAAGTTCATATCTGGCCTCGGAAACTAGGAATGTGACCCTGGGCAAGTTACTTAACCCTGTCTGCCTCTGTTTCCCCATCTATAAAATGATCTGGAGAAGAAAATGGCAAACTTCTCTGATATCTTTGGCCAAGAAAACCCCAAATGGGGCCACTAAGAGTCAGGCACAACTAAAATGACTAAACAATAGCAGCAATAATGGATAGACACATGCACACACACACATGCATCTGCTCAATAAGTATTTATAGAGCAGGGAGCAGCTAGGTGGTGAAGCAGATAGAGCACCAGTGCAAGGGTCAGATATGAGTTCACATCTCACCTCAGACAGTTGACACTCACTAGCTGTGTGACCTTGGGCAAGTCATTTAACTTCAACTGCCTCATCCTGGGTCATCTCCAGTCACCCTGATGAATATCTGGTCACTGGATTCAGATGGCTCTGGAGAAGTGAGATTGATGACCTGCACAGTCCTCCCTCACTCGAAACAAAGTCAAGTGCAAGTCATGTCATCATTTCTCTGATGGCATGGTCTTCTTTGGCAACAAAGGACAAACACACACATTTATAGAGCATGAGTAGAAGCATGGTGTGGTGACAAGAACACTGAATTTGGCATCAAAAGACTTGTAAATCCCTGTTCCAATACTTATAACAGTGTTTCCTTGGACAGTCTACTTAATGAGAAGACAAAATTAAAGGAGAAGACAATGGTGGAAGGCTTTAAAGGACAGAGATGCTGTGGGAACTGATCTCAGATGGTTTCATTCTTCTCAGTAAAGTAGGGGGTGAGGTCATCTGCCATGAGTAGGATGGGGCTTGAAGAATGTGGGAAAAGTCTGAAACAACTGTTCTTGGGGATAAAAGAGAAAAGTCTGTGAAACTGATGAAAATCATTGCACGTCAGCAAAGAGGGCATCACTGAGATGAAAGAGTGCTGTACTGAAGTCATGCTGAACTGTTTTGTGACTTTCCCTGGGATGGAAGAAGTAGATATTTGGGGAGTTAACCAGGACTGTGAATTGGAATGGAAGCCACAGAAGAAATAATTGGACTGATTTACTGTGGACTTCTAGTGAGATACAAGCATGGAGCAGAGACTAGTACTTCCTGTAAAGCGGAAGGAACTAAGAGACTGGTAGAATGAAGCATTTAAGACAAAAGTTTTAGAGTTCAAAGAGATATTAAAAATAATTTAGTTGAACTCTCCCCTTTCACAGATAAGGAAATTGAGGTAGTTGGGAGAGGGGGAAATGATCACAATGAGGGTGGAGAACAAGCTTAGTTTTGGGAAGCAAGAAAAATTGATGGAGTTTATATTCAGAGAGAGAAGTTTGGAATTTAAGATCTTGAAGGTTAATGAGGTCACTTCCACTTGTATTCTGGAAGTTAATGAGGTCACTTCCCCTTGCATTCTGGTCCTGCTCCTCCTCCTTTCATCAGAGTTCTGACTCTGACCCAGAGACCCTGGACACTTAATACATGAGTTTTCATCCTTTCTTGCCGAGAACAGGCCACTCAGACACCTTCTGGCCATTTTCAACTCATGTTACCATGGCAGGAACAGTTAACACCCACATCGTTTCCCCTCTTCCAACAACTACTCCCCTTTACTTATTGTCTTCCCATGTTATAATGGAAGTTTCTCAAGGACAGAGACTGTCTTGCTTGCTTCTATATTTATTTCCCGTGTTTAACCAAGTCTGACACATAATAAGCAAGCAATAAGAATAACTGACACTTATATAGCATTTCCAAGGTTTGTATATCTCATTTCATCTTCATAACAACCCTGAGAGGTGGGTGCTATCATTATCCCCATGGTACAGATGAAGAAACTGAGACAAACAGTGATTATATGATTTGCCCAGGGTCACACAGCTAAGGAAGTCATTGAGGTTGGATTTGAACTTAGACCTAGCTGACTCTAGTTTCCAGGGCTTTATCCTCTGTGCCACTCACCTTTCTAAAATAAGCCCTTTAATTTTTTTTCATTCATTCAAAGTGTGGTTAAAGTTGAGGCAAAAAATAATTTTTCATGTAGTTGTGAGTATACACTTATTTCATTCTGGAGATAGGGAAAGATTTTGGCTCCTTTAAAAAATACTTTTTTTCAAAGTGAAATCTCTGTTTATAATAATATGGGCCATTTTAATATAAGTAACATGAGTCCCTAACTCATGAATGGATTTAGATAGTTCCTAATTTACAAAAAGCTCCTTTTTAATTTACAAAAATCATAGAGTAAAATCCAGAAGGGATAAGTGAGGAAACTGAGGCCCAGAGAGCGGAACTGCCTTACATAAAATCACATGGCCAATAAGGTATACAACTGGTGTTCAAACTCATGTCCTGTGACCCCTTCATCCAGATTTCCATTATGGTGCACTGCCTCCCAAGTCAGTAGTTTAGAACTCCAAACTCATTTTCCCAAAGAATTAAATGATGGTTAAGTTCTTAGGCCAGCCCATAAATGTTTTTTTAATTCATAATACACCTGAAGGGTAGGTAGCTGGATTTGAGAACCAATATGGCTAAATTCAAAAAGGCTCATTAGCAACAAGAGAGCCACCAGGTTATGTTCCCCTTCTACAGCAAGCTCTGAAGACCATCTAAGTCCTAGTGAAGATGAGAGTTGCATAAGTAGAAGAATAGCCACATAGATGAAATTCTTTAGGGACCTAAAAGTACCATACTGCATAAAGAGAGACACTGTAGAGAAATGACCACTGGATTTGGACTCCCAGACCAGGTTCAAATCTTGACTCTTCCCTTATTAATCCATGTGAACTTCGATAAATCATTTGGATAAGGTCCCTCTGAATCTCAGTTTCTTCATCTAAAAACGTAAGAGAGTTGGATGGAACTTCTAAGGTTTCTTCCCATTTTAAATTTTTGACTCTGTCAGTATTCAAGAATCTTGGCACTATACTTAAAGCATTTAATTCTGAGATGGAAGTCGTTCTCAATTTTCAGTCTGGGATGTTAAGAACACATTTTATCACCTTTTTTCCCAGGGATACATGACCTGCCTTCTCCAACCTCCCAAGAAGAAAAAGTAGGATTCTACCCCAAGTTATTGTCATGACTCCAGTAACTCTGGGTGGGGACCTGAGAGTCTGAAGGACTGCAGAACTCTAGCAATAAGGGTCCTGTGGGGGCTGGACTTCCTGCCAAAGTAAAGTCCTGGGAACATTTCTTGGTTATGCTTAGCTCTGTAGGACCCTCCCCTTCCTTTTCTTCTGTTGTCCTGGCCACTTCTCATTCCACTGTCACCACCTGGTACTTTCTAGACAGGGTTTCTTTCCTGCCCAGGCACAATGTGGAATACAACAGGCTCAAAAAGAGCACCTATGAGTGCTCTAAGTGTAATCACTAATAACAGACAAAGGGGAAACAGCTAAAGAAGAAAGGACTTCCTCCTATTCCTTTCACTTCTTTTTTTTCCTTAGATCCCACAAGAAAAGAAAGTCACACAGAGGTGCTAACAGGGAGCCTTTGTATACAAAAGAAGGAAAGTAAAATTCACTGGTATTTCAAGGACAAACTAAGCTCAGGCTATTGGGAGTATTTCCCAGCAGCCAGAAGCTGGACTGGGGGCAGAATATGGAAAAAGGTTAATAAGATCAGTGCTAGGACTAATTTAAAAAATTACTGAAGGAGTGGGGTAAGAAGGGAATCAAACTGCAGGAAAGGCAGAGAAAATAGCTTCTGGGATAGTGGGTGAAATGGTCCTATTTTTAAAGGGGGGCGAGGATTAGGAAGAGGAGACAGATACAGAGGAAAGGGTGAGAAATCCACTATTAGTTACTGAAGTGGGCATAGCCATGACTATTTCTATTGTTGCTTTGAGATTAGGACACTTTTGCACTTTTGGATTCATCTGAGGCACAACAGAGTCTTATTCCAGTCCCTCATTTTAACTTTGGGTAAATCTTTATGTCAAGTGTGTTTCTTGTAAACAATATTCTTGGATTCTGCTTTCCAATTTATGATGCCACCCTCCTTTGTTTTATGGGTGAGTTCATCCCATTCACATTCACAGTTAGGACTGGTAGCTGTTTTTCCCTCCATCATATCTAATTATGTTTCTTCTCTTTGACTCACTCTACAACCCACTCTTCAGAAAGAAAAATTAAAGGAAAAAATGAAATCAGTACTAGAAGCTATATACTTGGAGTGCTCTGACACTACTCCTCTGCCCTTCCACTCTTCCACAAAGCCCAGATCATGAGATTTTTTTTTATCTTTTCTCCTTTTATTTTTCCCTTTAGAATCAGCCACAGTTCAAGTGTGGTTTGCTTGGCACAAAGATGATGGACTAGAGGTACAGGATACATACATTTTTCAGACATAGCTAATATGCTAAATTGTTTCACTTAACTGTAATTATTACAAATTCTGGGGGAAGATGCTGGGAGAGGGGAGTTAATGGGATGCAAAAAGAAAAGATCCCTAATAAAATGTTTTAAATGAAAGCAGAAGAAAAAATTCAGAAAATAACACAAATGAGGTAATTTGTTACTATTATGCTGAATTAAAAATGCATTTGAAAGAAATCAAACTGTATATACAAGTTCCCAGTTTCATATTGTCTTTTTTTGTTCTTTATGTACTTAAATATTCATGTGTGCTGATGATCATTCATAATTTTAAAAAAGAATTTTTAAAATTGTCTTAACGGAAAGCAAAACCTAGCTTTACCTTCTTTATCTCCCATACCACTGTCAGTCCCACCATGGAAGATCCTATACTTGACCAACCTTGAGCCAACATACAAGAGATAACAGATTTGGAGATGTAACAATCATTTAGAGACACAGAACACAAGTTCAGCTTATACAAATGGTAGACTCTCTATAGGGATCTACTCAGCATACTGAAACTGAATGGGTGATAAGCTCCTTGTTCATTTATTTCTTTGCTTTCTGTTGATAATTTATTTTTGCCCCTCCTCAGAAATAATCTTGATGAGTACATTTTTCCTTCTTACTCTCAGCTTCCTTGATTTTCCTAGTATTTTCCCCCTGATTATCCTCATATACTTTTTCTGTTTCCTTTGCTGGTGGTATTTCCCCATCTTGATCAGCAATTATTAGTCATTTGTCAGAGTCCCTCTGCTTTTCCTCCCAGTGACTCACTCCAGGAACTTTGGACTTGGACCACTCAGTTTGGCATCACAAGTTCTGACACTCACTACCTGTGTTCCTTGGGGATGTTATTCCACTTTTGTAGGCATCATTTTCTTTATCCTGGGCCAAAAATCTCCAACTTTAACCTCTTACACAAAGACCAACCCCTTATTTCCAACTACCTATATCGCTCTCTGCTTAAATAAATATAAAAGCTGAACTTACTCCCTTTCTTCTATATGTCCCTTTTACCAACTTCCTAATCTCCTTTAATACCACTACCACTTTCCCTAGTATTTTAGGTACCTTAAAGTATTAAATCTTCCTTCTCCCTTTATAACCAATTGATCACCAACATCCGTTTCTTTTTCCAATCCTTTGGGGGGAAAAATGCTCCTTGAGGGCAAATTCTATTTCACTTGTCCTTTCCCAACACCCTTCCCCACCATGAGCACAACTGTTAGCACATAGTTAATACTTAATAAATGCATATTAATTTCCTCTTCCTTCAGATAATTTACTATTTCTACACAATACCTCCCAGCTGTTCCCCATGGTCTCCACTTTCATTGTTAGTACCTTAATCCAGGCCCTTTCATTCCTTAGTACCTTGATCCATCACACTTTGGCTACAGTGATAGCTTCCCAGTCCCTCAGAAATTATGTCTCCTTACTTCCACCAACTCTGAACTCTCCTCTGCTTAGTTTTCAAGACTCTTCATTATGTCTCCTACCCCAGCAATCTGATTTTCTCTTTCGATACTCTGCTCCATATAGTCAGGTTTGTCTCATCATCACTCACAAAACATTTCAATCATTGCTTTACCAGGCACTCAGCAATCTTGAATCCTCACCTGTCTTTTCTGGACATCCAAATCAACCCACCTTCCCAGGGAAATTTCAAGTCCTAGGGCACATTCTCCAAGAGTACAGGCAAATTTAGCACCAACATTGTACTAAGACTGGATGGATAAAAGATGGAAAGATTTTATACAATATAATGATGTTTCTTCTTCCCGAGACTCTATCTCCATTTCCCTTCCAAAACAGCTAAAAGGCATTATGGAATTTTGAAACAATGTCAACTCACCAATTCCAACAAACAATAAGGAGGAGGGGAAGGGGGAATCCTTCACCATGAAGTTCAACATTCCTTACTTTCACTTGTTGAATAGATGGGGCCAGTACATGTCATTTCAGATGTAAATCTAGTTTATAGCCAGGAAGCATAACCACTGAGACAGAGAAGGCTCTCTACAAAGTTGACAAAGGAGGTGATAGGATGCTATTTATTAAA
Organism: Potorous gilbertii; assembly: GCA_028658325.1. Taxonomy (NCBI): domain Eukaryota; kingdom Metazoa; phylum Chordata; class Mammalia; order Diprotodontia; family Potoroidae; genus Potorous; species Potorous gilbertii. The sequence goes on along the minus strand of CM053774.1, from coordinate 74,923,635 downwards.
ACTGCATATCTCTTATAACTTGCCAGGTTTCAAACTGGCATTTCCTCATTGTTGCTGGCACCCATGGAAACCCCAAAGTGTACACATTTAGCATCATATTCGAGGAAAACAGAATCTAGGGCCCCAGAGTACGTGGAAATTATCCATATTTATAGAGTAAAAGTCAAATATTCGAGAGAAAGTTAGAGAGGGAAAAAAATTGAACATCCCAAAATCCTTTTCAATACTTTCACATCAATGTGCATTTGGAAGATATATATATCCTAGAGAATTCGGACCTCACCAGTACATATTTAGCCACATCAATTAAAACTACAGAACAAACTACTAGCTGGTATTGAAAACCTCATTTTATAGCCATAGAAGTATAGAGGCCATATTATCTGTCAATGATAAAACTGGTTTGTGGTTGATCTCTAGGATTCAGACCTCCCATTGTCCACTCCCACACACAGTCTGTTCCCATAAAAGTCTCACATCCCTTAAAATGAAAGAGAACCTAAAGAATTTGAATGTGCAATATATTATGTAGCCAAATTAGTTTCCCCAAACTGTCAACTAGTAAAACTAGTAAAGGTAGTGGGTAGTAAGCCGGCTTTCCCCTCACACTATTAGAACCTCTACAATGAGCTCACAAAACCAATTTTGACTTTTTGAAGATTTCACCATATGCTTTATGTTGAAAAAAAAGAAACCTATCAAATCTACAACATGGATCTAAGTCACAATTGTCCTTTGTAAACAAACAAAAATCTTCAAATTCTTCCAGAAACTAAGACTAGAATGTACCACAATTGCAATGCTAGAGAATCCGTCTGGAATTTAGAATGCGCATGGTTTACTGGATCCACCAAGCGGTATAATAATGTCATTCAGTCAAGCAACAAATATTTTTACTGGGCACCTCTTTCATGCAGAAGTTTAAATCATGTACACTCTGTCTCTGGGGAGCTTATAATCTTAATTACATTACTCACAACTTAACATCTTTAATGATGTCACTAAAATACACGTGACGTAAAAATCATCATTACCAAGAAAAAGCAAGAAAAATCTAAAGCAAGTGTCATCTTTCCCAGGGTGGAGAACAAAACTAAGAACCACCTCTCTTTTAGCAGGAAGAGAAAACCCTTCACTTTGATCAAATAGCATTCAAAATATACAGAGCATTTCAAAGTAGTTGCTTAACATTCATCTTCTTTTATATTTTTTCAGTTAGAAAGCATTTTTTAATTCTTTCAACTTCAAAGGAAAGAAAAAATCCAAATGACCAGTATCAACAACTAAGGAGAATTCACAACACATAAATAAAGACCATAGAAAAACAATTTCACCCAATTATATTCCAATAAAACCAACAAATTAAATGAAATAATCAACACTTATGAAAATCTATATTAATGAGAATTTATGAAAATCTAAAATATTCAAATTAATGAGAATCTACATCCAATCTGAGTATTCATTTCAAGTATTCCTATAAGGAACATTATACTTGAAAATTTTTAAAGATTTTTTTCATTTTTCCTCTGGCACAACTATCCTTTACCAGAAAAGAGCAATTTGTATTTTTATTCATACTTTGGGGATGTAACATATATTTGGTAAAACTCCCTGCCTTCTTCAGTTGGTCACATGTATCCCCCTTTTCATTCTCAATTACGACAAAAAGAAAGCTACCCTCTACACTCATTAACTTCTCCACTGGGAAATTAATATTCAAGATGAACAATGAACTCATCACATGGCCTGTGAACTTACCCGTTGCTAGGAGGCCAGTGAATACTCTGGATCACTTAAGATCTGGTAGTATGAGCTGAAAGATTCATCAGCTATTTAGGACATCATCTCCAAGATTCAAAGTTTCAGAATTCTCTGCCTCTCTGTACTTCTTATATGGTCTATGTATACCTGTTGTAAGTTGTCAAGCTTAAAGGTAGTTTATCCTGAAGGTATTAAAAAAACTGACACTAAATGTCAAGGTTGTTTTCCATAAATCATCTTTTAAACTAGTAATTATTGGAGAGGAAAAGGCTGCTTTAAATAGTGTGGTCTCATTACAAAACTATTTTAGGTGGCTAGTCTAAAAATTTTTGTTTTCATAAATAGGATCAAGTTCACAGATACCCCATCAAAAAAATCAAATTAAATTGGTATTTTTCATCTATTCTCTGCATATTATACACTCTAGCTTTATTACTACTACTAAACCCTTCACAAAGTCTCTTGGGAGCTGCTCTCCCCTAAAACAATAAATCCATGAACATCTCTTACACACCTACTATGTGCTGAGCACGGGGGATACAATGACAAAAGAAATTCAGCAATTTTAAGAAACTCAGTCTTTTCTAGAAACCATCATTTTGCATCATCTTAAGGGGGCCTTTTTTGTTTTGGGGATACTGTTTTTGTATGCCACTGCTGCCAATCTTATCCACAGAATTGAATCTGTTCATCTAAAAAAAAATCCTTTTTTCTCTCAACAACGTAGCATTTAATATAAAAAGAAGTGATGACAAATGACTTAAACACTGAGAAGAAATATGAAAAGCCTTCATGTGTTTCCAAGATGCTTTCTTCTAGATTTCATTTTATGTGACAAAGAATGTATCTTCATTCTTAGTCCCTGTAACTTTTATACAACAAAACTTCTTATAGGTTTCCTGAGAGGGAGAAAGAGTCTTTAAAACAGTTCCATACTGCTTAAATACACTATTTAGAAAAGAAATGAAGAATCTCTCTAAGAGAAAAAAAACACCCCTGCACAAAAGGGGATAAAATGACTCTCATCATAGATGTACCTCATTAATTTTGAATCTATCATACTACGTTAACACATGCTTTTTATTTCATTAATAGGCCACAAATACAATAAAAAAGAGCCTATTCAACTCCTCCCCATTCCACATGGGCTAATCATCATTCTCCAAGTATTAAATATAAATTCTATTTCTTGTCTCCACTTCATATGACTGGTGTGTCACCAGGGGAAGGCCAAAAAGTAGCTTCCTTCATCCTTTAAAAGACCCTGTAGCATATAGAACATATAATGGTAGCCACTAATTTTATAAAGCAAGCAAAGACACCTTAATAGGATCATTGGGAAGGAATCTCCTCTTAATAAATTAATATGAGCAAAAGGGGATTCGATATGAATAAGTCTAAAGCTAAGAGGACTTCGAGGTTTGTTGGGGGGTGATTATGGCTACAGATACTACTGAGAGCTTGACACATGTTTTCGGCAGTGGTTCATGAGAGGAAGAAGAAAAGGAGGAAAGAATTGGGCTGCCAACATATGAACAAAACAACCCAGGCTTGATGTAATAGAGAAAAATCTCTAGAACATAACCACAGATAATGAATGTTTGTGAAAGTGGGGAGGAGCTTATTTATGAGGTTGGATTTACATCTTGATATGTTTCAAAATCTACTGCCACAATTCAGGATGAGAATACCAAATCATAAAAAGTATCTTCTCAGTGCTAAGGGATGGCTCATGCTGATCATTTCCTTTCAAAATTCTGGCTTTTCATGGAAGTAGTTACAGTCAAGGCAAGCCTCCTTGCCAATATCTCATGTCGGCAGGTTTTCAATGGAGAAATAGTAGTTTACTGTGTTAATAGCGGCATGTTGGCAAGACAGTTTAAAAAGCATGTGAAAGCAATCCTAGCTAAAAGGACTTGCTTTTATTTTTAGGAGATAGTACAACTAGACTGTGACTACTAACTACAAGTTTAACTCAATAAGCCCCAGAAAAGACTAATGAATTGCATTAATTTCATTTTGGAAAAAGAGAGCATCCTTCCTCAGAAGAAAATACATCCTTTCCAGAGTGGGGGTAAAAACCTGACACCTAATATCTCTCTATGCACCATGGTGGTCACAACAACGAAGAAAAACAACAAAAGGTTTCTAGGATTTCCCCCCCTTTCGCATTTTCCCAAATATTCCATCACAGTGTCCTCAAATCCCAGGGCAAGGCCGGTCTTATTTCAGTCATATTTCAAAAATGGGAACATCTTCAGAAATGCTTTTTAAAAAACACCACTGCATTTAAGAGCGTCTTCCTTTCTGAAATCTTCACTTTTTTTTAACACTATTTGTCCTTATTGCCTGACATGCAAATACATGCTAGAGCCTCCATTATTTCCACACAGCCTAATTCAGAGCAGTGTGTGCTGAATACCCACATGAGCACACGGAGATTTAATAACACACACAGACAATCACACTATAGAATATTTTTAATGAGCCCCAACATGGTTTTCTGCAATATAAACAAACATGTAGCTGAACTCTACGCAGTAACAGCATTCCACTGCCTAATAGTATCTGCAATTACGGAGATGGAACCTTTCCACCCAAACCACCACCCCACCCCACCCCCCCTTGCAAGAAAAGAACATTCAGAAAGACCCACTAAGATAACTGGGCATAACGGAGAGAGGGAAAGCTGGGACTGTGGGCAATATGTATTGAACCCTCATTCAGTAAGAGTAAAGGGGCCGCTGGCACCACGGGATTCCAGCCACTTCATTTAACTTAGCTAAAAATCCAGATATTTCCTCTCTTCATTCATTTTAGTTGACTAATAGCTTTTAAACCCCATATTGAGCAGGCCTTGGTGGGAATCCTGCAGTGGTACAAAATGGTGGATGGGTGCTAATTTTCTCCTGCTATATTCATAGCATATACATATATGTATTATCTATGTATGGATATATATTTGGTTGTATACATATCCATACATATATAAGATTCCAATATGCCCCTCTGCTTTTCTCATCAATCTAGCACCACTGCTGCAACACACACACGCACACGCACACACACACACACACACGCACACACATACACGCATATACACACACGCACACACACACACATGCACAAGCTCTACTCAAGCTGCTGCAATAACCAAGGGGAAGAAAGAATGTTACCAACCTGATGTCATGTAGCCCCGCGATGTCTGGGAAATAAAGGCTGGTGGGAAGCGTTTGTGCAAGCGATAGTCCTTTTCGCTGCGGGACCTCATGCGGTCTGAGGCCCGGTCAGAGAAATCGGAACTAGGCCAGGCTCGCCGTAAGGTGGTACTCCGGGTCTTCTTCATTTTGGAGGCGGGCTAACCTGCTACTGTCTCAGCACGGCAGGGACCTGGGGCAGCGGCAGCCTCGGGCCAGCGCGGCCGTCCCCTGGTGCATCAGGCTGCTGCAAGCCCAGCCCGGGTGGATTCTGCACACATTTTCCCACCACCACCTCCACCTCCACCACCACCTCCACCACCACCACCTCCTCCTCCTCCTCCTCCTCTATAAAGCACACTGCAGGTCCGTTCCTTCCCACACACCCCCACCTCGAATGATCCAATTTTACACACGTCCCACAATGCATTACACTTCATTTGCAATCAGTCCAGCTTATAGCTTCCAGATTCATGTGGAGGAAAGGCACATTAGGAAGGCTTTCCCAGCCCAGAGGAGGAGGGGGTGGAGGGGAAGGAGAGGTGGGGGGGTTGGAGGAACAGAGATCTGCAGCGTGAAAAGCGATGGGGTCTCAGACAATAGCTCAATTCAGCCAAGGAGTGCTTAGCCAACTGTGAGCCGGGGGCACAAAGGACCCAAACAAATGGGGAGGGGTGGGATGGAGGAAAAGAAGAAGGCCTTTGGTTTTGACCTGAGGCCGGGCGCCCAGGAAGCCGCGCTCGGATGGGCTGGCCTCCTGCCGCAAGGATCGGGAGGAGGCTGTGCCTTCACCCAGGGGAAGCTGGAGCCGCAGTCAATGAAGCGCGCAGGGTCCGGTCTCCGCCGCAGCAGCCGCTGCCGCTGCCGCTCGCCGGGGAGGACGGGGCTGAGTGTGGGTGCGTCACGCGCGGCTCCCTCACACGCACACGGGCACACACGCGCGGCCGGAGGCAGGCTCCGCCAGCTGCAGCCGCGCCAGCGGTGCTCGCGTGGAGGGCATCCACCGCAGCCCGGAGAAGGTGGTCACCGGGACCCGAGCTCCTCCTGCATCCTTGCCGGGCGCGGGCACGCACAGGTACCTCACATCCTCGGGCATTTGGCTCCTACCTACGAGCTCCGGCGGCTCCGGGAGCCATGGCTGCCAGGCGATCGCAGGCTCCAAAGTCAATGCCCGGGCTCTGTGGCAGAAGGACCCCGAATGGCTACCGACGGGCAGGAAACCCGGCAGCCACCCAGTCCCGTGCTAACCACAGAAGCTGTCTAAAGTTAGAGCCCCGATCCTGTCAAGCTTCGCCTTTTAATGTGAAATACCCTTGGGCTTCGGAAAAAAACAAGACAACACCACACCTTGGCGGGCGCCCCGGCCTGTAGTCAGCTCTTGTACATTTACATATTTTTAGGATAGTCCAACCCCCTTCTGAAAGACTGGGGGCGGGAGGAAGGAGGGGAAAAGATCTTCCTTCTAGAAAGGAAATCTGCAGTTCACCTTCCCCACCTGCAGCAGATTCTCAAAGGGTCAGCTCCTCTGACAGCCGCCAATTCCCAGGCGAAACGTCCCAGCGATCTCCAGAACGGCGTGGATGCGAATGGCCTCTTGGGCTGGTCCTCTCCTCTCTCTCGCCTCTCCTTGTGAACCACTACCAACTGGCTAAACTGCATTAAGGTCGGCCACCCCTTTACAAACCCAGGCTGTGTGCAGCCAATCATTAAAGGACAACAATGCACATGGTGAGGGAGGGGAGGAAGGAAAGGCAAGCTGCTGCCTCCAGTGTGGATGGAGCCAGCAGCGGAGAGTTAATGCAGAATTAAAGGCGCATGGCCGGATGGCCAGCGAAACGCTTAGATCGTTGCTTTCGCCTCCCCCAACCCCACACGCAAACACACACCAAGCCCTCTTAGCTAAGCTCCACAAATTCTTCAGTGTCTCTGCAAGCTAATTTTTACAGTTTGATTTTCATTATCGATATATTCTTTCCTCCTCTGCCTCCCCCCACCTTCATTTCACTTATCTACTAATTCTTTTTACCACCGCTGGTGTGTATATATCTATGTCTATATCTGTCTATCTATATCTATCTATCTGTCTGTCTGTCTATATGTATATATGTATGTATGTATGTATGTATACGTATATATGTATGTATGTATGTCAGAGACAGGGTCTTCCTGGCAGCTGAGAATCAAGAAGGCTAAGATTCAGAATACTCTAACCCAATTCCTAGTTATTTCAAGGCTGAAATGCCTCCGAGACAGGCTCAGCTCAGCAAGCCTTAAAGCACACCAGACGTTAGGAGATGATTTTCAGCCCCCAGACATGTTGTAGGAGCTAGGGACAAGACACTCCCATTCTGTCACTCACCTGTCCCCCTTGTAAAATGGGGACAACATCATTAGCCTCCAAGCAGGGATGTCAGAAAGAGTAACCAATAAAAATATAATGCTAAGCACTTGGACAGCCCTTGCAAGGAAATAATGTTTAGGCTAGTGACATACTATTATTAAATGTAATTCAAAAAGCTGGCTTTCTCTAACACTGTGGAACAAGTTAGGAAAAAGGGATGCCCCCAAAGTCCTTGATGTGGATGGTTTCTGGAAACAGAAAACTGCAAAAGACGAAAATGTACCAACGGTATGACACAAGTATGAGTAGCGTATAGCCAAAAGGATAAACTGTGAACAGCCTTTGACCTAGGAATAGCACTATCAGATCATATCCCAAAGTGATTACAAAGACTCATATGTACAAAAATATTTCTAGCAACTTTTTTTGTAGAGTCAGAACTGGAAACCAAGGCTCTCATCAAATGGGAAATGGTTGAGCCCAATTTGGTACACAAATAAAATGGAGTGCTAGGAAAGGAATCGTTTCAGAGAAACCTGGGAAGACTTGTGTGAACTGATACAGAGTGAAGTGACCTGAACCAAAAGAACAATTTATACAGTAACATCATAAAGTCAAATAACTTTGAAGGACTTAAGATCTCTAATCAAAGCTATGACCAACAATCATTATAGAAGACCAATGATGAAGTGGGCTGCACCCACCTCCTAACAAAATGGGGATGGATATAAGATGCAGAATCAGATATATTTTAATATGGTCAATATAAAACCCTGTTTTATTTGACTATGTATATTTGTTGCAAGGTATTTTCCAATCCTGCCCCTTGGTGGGTGAGGATGGGAGGGAAAGAAAATAAATACTTAATAAGTGAAAAATAAAATGAAATTTGAAAAAAATATGGTTAGTAACTACAAAATATTTTGTATTTACAATCTTTCTTATAGATTTAGAGCTGAAAGGGACCTTAGATGCCTTTAAGTCTAGCTTCTTCCTTTTACAGAAAAGAAAACTGAAGCACAGATAAGCTTAAGTAATTCGCCCAGGGTCACATGTCTAGGAAGTATCTCAGGCAGGATCTGAAACCAAGTCTTCATGACTAGTATAATCCATGATACTACATGATACTACATGATACTGTCTCCATGTATATGGTGGACAGCCCAAACCCACAAGTTAGCAAATATTGATTGACTGCTACATGAACTTCAATCACCAAGTTGGTGATTGGACAGACATGGGCATACTACATGGGTACACCCCAAATCTTAAGAATATTCCTGCTGGTAATATGGAACCCAATACTTTTTTCCTTACAACTTGATTGAACAACACTAGAAACATGGTATCAGAAAGTTTTGGACTTGGAGTCATGAGGATCCAAGTTCAAATCTCAACTCTGTCCTCTGATGAGCTTCAAGATTCCTCATTCGAAGAATAAGGATAATACTTGTATTATCTATCTCACAGGACTATTGTGAGAAAAAAATGTGTTATAACTATGAGTACCTTGTAAAGAGAAGCACTGTTATTACTTCATCTCATTGGCTCACAGATTTAGAGCTAGAAGAGACCTTAGAGATGATCTAATCCAACTCCTGTATTTTGCAAGTGAGAATACCACGGTCCAGACAAGTTAAGAGACTTTGTCCAAGGTCACAAGTAGGAATCAAACCCAGATCCTCTGGCTCCAAATCCAGCATTCTTTCCACTGTCCCACATTGGGCCCTAGGAACTGTTTCTTCAACTATAAAATGTAGTGGTTGGATTAGATGGTGTATAAAGTTCTTTCCAGCTCAAATGGTTTGTAATTATAACATTTGTCCAGAACATTTTCTCACCATTTGTAATCAAGACCCAACAGCTGCCACTGAATTCTGCTACTGAGAGAGCATGATAAATGCCGATGTCTTGGTTCAACACAGAAAAGTGAAATAAGGAGGCGATTATGTCCTTTCAGAGATGAGTAGGATGGTACCAGATTACTTGGCATTAATCTCCCAGACCAAATCCAAGCTGTCCAAACCTTGTTTTCCATGGTGAAAGCTATTATGACATAAAAGGAGGTGTGTCCCATAGCAAGAGCAAGAAATAAGCAATAAACAGACATTGTTATCCACTTGTGTCCAGAGTCCTAAAGCAGGGTTCTTATCTTAGGATCAATGAACCTTCTTTTTGGAGGCAATTGCCATTAAGTGACTTGCCCAGGGTCATACAGCTAGCAAGTGTCTGAGGCTGAATTTGAAATCAGGTCTTCTGGCTCCAGGCCCAGCAAGCTATCCACTGGGACACCTAGCTACCTCTACGAATTAGGGTCATGGGCCATCTGACCTAAATCCCCCCACCCAGCCCAACTTTACTGATGAAGAAAATAAGGACTAAAAGAAATGATCCGTCCAAGGTTACACAGGCCCTAAGCTGGTTGTTGTGGGAAATAAATAGGAACAACCTCCAAAAGCAGCTATGTGGTGAAATACAACCATTCATAGAGCCAGACAAAAAGCCCACAGTCTTTAGGAGCTCAAGGAAACAACATCAAAAGCAGAGCCTAGCCATGGAATGCTGGGAAACAAGGATAGACAGATGACTCTGGCCAATAATAAGTAAATATATTTACTTCTGTAAGTAAATAAGTAAATATTGTGGCTCTTTGTGTGAATGAAAAAGCACAAGATAAATATGATTCCAAGGGACAGTGTAATGTCTCAGATAACAATAGACCCTAACAGCAGCTCCAGTGTCAGCCTAGGGAAACACTTCCTGGGTACGCATTGTTTGTCCACTAGTCTGCGGCCACACCTACATACACAGGGAGCAATCCTCAACATGCTAAACATCTTGGAATTCTGAGAACAGATTCAGACTCAAATGGGCAGCAGTGGAGAGGATTCATTCAATTGCACAAATATTGAATAGGTGCCAAGAATATAAAAATAGAAATAGAATAACCCCTGTCTTCAAGGAGTTTATATTTTATTGAAGGGTGAGATACAACAGCATACACAGATAAGTAAATGCAAACTAATACAGAGTGATTTGAGGGAAAGAATGGGGGAGCAAGAGGAGTCAGGAATGACTTGTTGTAAGAGGCTCATGGGAGCTGAGCATTAATGGGTATTAACGGTTCCGAGATGCTGAGGAGGGAGAACATTTCAGGGATGGAGGACAGCCCATTCAATGGAAAACGTAATATCATATACGGTGAATGGCATGTATGCTAATCTACTGAAATGGTGAGTCCATAGTTTTCAGTCAGCCTGGAAACAGAACCTAAAGCTATTTTGTTTGGGGCTTTAAAGGCCAAACAGAGCAGTTGAAATTTTATTCCAGAGGCAATAGTTGGGAACCACTGAAGTTTCTTTAATAGGGGAGTAATATGGTTAGACCCTTGCTTTAGAATAATACATTTGGCATCTATGCAGTTAACCAATAAACATTTATTATCCACTATGTATGTGCTAAGTGAGAAGTGCTGGGAATACACAGAAAAAGAAAAGACAGTTCCTGTCCTCAAGGGGCTTAAACTCTAATGGGGGAGACAACATGTAAATCACAATGTAGAAACAAACTACATACAATATAAATGGGAAATAATCCACAGAGAACAGGTTAGAGAGGAGAGAGACTGGATCCAGGGAGACCAATCAAATGGTAATAAAGGTAACATTTCAGAAAACTGTAGCATCATTTTTAAAAGACCCAAGATAAGTTTTAACAGGTATTTAAAAATGAAAAGTAAATTCCACAGTACTAAGATCTACCTGGATTCCACATTATAAAACAGAAGCATCCCTAAATTCTCAAGAGCAATGCCCATAGAGGATAAGGTCTTACCAAGCCAGACAGTCTTTGAGATAGGGCTAATGAAGAACTGGGTGTGTCCTCCCAGAATCAACCAGAGGTGGCTACACAAGACAACTCTTATAGAGATCAAGAGAGGGCTGGGATTCAGACCAATGGAAGAATTAATCACACTGAGGAAATCATGATCCATTGAAATATTCCAAAGTTGTTTTTGCATTGATAAAAATCTAGCCATTCAACCAAATTTAAAGTCGATTTTTTGGTTTTACTTTACTGTCAGTGAATTCCTACATGTTTTAAAAATAAATAATCCCATGTGGAAGTTTTTGTTTTTAATTTTACTCTTTAATCCTATATCAAGATTTAATCAGCACCTGGTCCACTCCCATATGTCAAGCTGCAGATGAAGTATCCCTTTAAAAGTTCTAGTCTGGTTAAATTATTTACACATGAGTCTAAAGAAAAAAATGTAATCCCTCCTTCTGTGGGTGTCCTGGGTACAAAAGAAGAGAAGGCCTCACCTTCTCTAAGTAACTATTCAAACTGGACAAGACTTGGCTTCTTTCTCCCTACTGGAGGCTATTCAGGGAATTCATCTCAATGCATCCCTGTGTTTGCATAGTCACTTCTGTTGTAACATCACAACCCAGAGGGCAATTTCCTAAATTCCTTGTTAGGTAAAGAAGCCTTACCCACACCCTTTCCTAAGACAAGTAACTCTCTGAAATGGAAATATCCCATAAACCAGCCTTCTAATTGGGGTACAAGCAGATGAGGTGGCAAAGGAGTATGACAGGAGGATACCTTAGAAAATATAGATCATTTTTTAATTAAGAAGAAAAAAGGGTGATAATCACGGAATAACACAGAATTGAAGTTATCTGGGGAAGCTTACTTTCTAAAGCTGCCGGTATTTTTCCCAGTTCCCCTCTGAGGTAGTTGTTGGGAAACTTACAGAGCATACTGGGAAACACAGGTCCTAGTTATATTTTGCTACCAAGACCCTGAATGGGGAAGGCAGGGACATCTTTTGGGGAAGATGCTTGCTTGTCTTACCAATGACCCAAACGTATCCTAGCATGGTGCTTTCATACATCTTCTCCAAGTTCCATCTTTCCTCACCTCATTTCCTTCCAGTCAATGCCAGTGTCTATGACAATCCAGAAGACAAGGAACAAAGAGATAAATAATTTTTGGTCAAATAGTTAATTTAATCCTGAGCTCCAACCCCAAATTTACCTCAGAGGAATCTGCTACAGAAGCCTCTACTTTCCCATTAATTTGGCAATAGATCAGAGAATAGAAAACAGAACCACAGGAAAGGATAGGACATCTCTTCTGTCCTTCCCGATCAATAGCTCTTTCATATCACATGGGAGATATCCTTTCTCATCCAATTGTTAAACTAGGTAAACTCACCAATGGCAAGAAATACTTCTTATCCATTCTTTAAAAAATCCTCTCCCTCTAATGTATATAATATCATATCATATCATATCATATATATAATATAATATAATAAATGACAGGTCAATTTAATTGAACTGAGAGTGTTTCCCATAGTCAGTAAGGGGTTCTCTACTGCCTATAAGGTAAAACCAAAATTCCTCCATAATCTTGCTGCACTCTATCACATCTTGTTTCATTATTCCTCAACACACAACCTACACTCCAATCAAGATGGCTACCTCCATGCCCTCCAAACACATTGTGCTCATTGGAGACTCCAAGTCTATTTTCCTATAGTACCCCTCCTCCTCTCTACTTGGAATACTCCCCCCATTCTTGGCTACTCATTCAAATTCTACCCAACCTTGAATAATACTGAGTTCATAGCCATCCTCCACCATGAAGCTTTGCTTTCTCTGAACTCTGAACATAATTTCTATCCATATCAGCATCATTCATTGTAGCATTTCAGAATCAGAGCTGAAGGACTTACATACTATTTAAGACTTACATACATACTCTACTTCTTACTATTTAAGCTCCTAGAGGGTAGAGACTAACCAGAGTATCCTTTTTTTTTTTTTTTTTGCAATATCCTTAGCACCTAGTACCAATCTACTGTGCATAAAGTGGATGATAAATACTGACATACGGATAGCTTCAGGCCAAACAAAGGGACTGGTATATTTTTACCTACTATCAACTACACTGATAAAGAGCCTGGTTTTGGAGCCAGGAAAACCTGGGTTCAAATCCCATCTCTGATGGTTGACCTTGCCCAAGTTAAGTTGGCAACTACATAATCTGTAGAAAAGGTGTCTGCCTGTATTGGTACAGGGTGTTCCCCATTCTCGGAGCCAACAGGATCAAGAGTCAGAACAGCCTGAGTTCAAATCCAGTCTCAGACACTAGCAATGTGACCCTTGGAAAACCACTCAAACTCTCCCTCAGTTTCCTCATCTGTAAAGTGGGAAGGATAATAGCACCTATGTTGTAAGGATCAAACAAAAAGGCGCCTGGCATGTAGTAAGAGTTAATAAATGTTTCCTATGGCAATAAAATCACAGACTCAGTCCTTATCCCTATCCCAGCCATGACTGGCAAGAAAGAGCTATTGTAACTAAACACCTCAAGTTATACATCTGTACCTAAAGTACATGTTACCCATCACACATAGATTTGGGGCAAGTAATTAGATTTGGAGAAAATTCAATTATAACTTTTTTTTTGTTACTGCATGAATTTCATTCATTCATCCATTCATTTATTTTAAAAGGTACAAAACACTTGAACGGAGCCCATGGAAATCATAATTCTTGCCCCAAATCCAAAAGGTTTGAAAAGTTACCTTAGGAGTATGTGTGTATGTTCCAAATGGAAATGAACTTCTTTCTAATAATTCAGTGAGAAGTTTCCCTGTAGTTTGCTTTCTGTAAGGGGCTCAGGACACTTAAAGGGTTAATCTCACACTAATCAATCTCTACAGTTTTCTTTTCTTGGTCCTGTTTTGCAGGTCACCCCAGAGTGGCTTCCCAAGCCAAGGAAAAAACCACAGTATGACACAGATGGATTTTAAAGGATGGATCTTTTTTCTCCCTCCAACATGTGGTTTCCTGTAATTTAAGGAAATGATATACATTAACAATTAAAATCATATATCAAAAAAGAAGTAAATACTCAAATAGTTTCCTGTTTTATCAGATTACATAAACTTTTTTTTAAGGCTCCAGATATTTAAATACCAGACTCCACTTTATTTAAAGAACGAATAACAGTTTAACTCTCAGAACTATCTGGCTTATGAGTAGATACTCCAAGTCCTGGATGCCCCTACGCTCTTCATTATGGCCCCTAGTATTCTCAGAACACTATTACTCTCATACCATATACACTACATTCTTGTACATATTCATATCTCTATCTGTCTCTCTGTCTCTGTCTGTCTCTGTCTGTCTCTCTCTGTCTCTGAATCTCTCTCTCTCTCTCTCTCTCTCTCTCTCTCTCTCTCTCTCTCTCTCTCTCTCTCTCTCTCATTTTTACCAGTTAGAATTTTATGGGTGAAGAGAGAATCCCAGTGAAGAATTTGCCCTACACCAAAACAGATCAGCACTTTCTCAGCAATGCACAGCTTTAGTTGCCACTGAGAGACTGAGTTAACTTGACCAGGGTCACACAGTCTGTATGAATCAGAGGAATGACTGAAACCCAAGTCTTCCTAACTCTGAGGCCATCTGTCTGTCCATCATGTTGCATGCCTTCATATTTACTGCGCTGAAATTAGAAAAAATAAAGAACTCTAACACACTGGACAGTACTACCTGGTGCAGGCAGCAATGAGGACCCAGCTCTCCCATCTCTCCAACACTCTGGGTCCTTAGCAACTCCTGAACTGTTTGAATTAGAGCTTTAGATCTGTAAAAGAAAGATGAGGGTACAAGGGCATGGGGCAACTGCGGACAAAGAGCCTTAGTTTGCCTCACATGTACTTAATGAAGGGAAGGAAAGCATGCTAGCTGCTTTTGAGTAAAAGGAAACAGAAAAAAATGTTTGGAAGAAAGGAGTAAGAGAGCAAGGAAATGGGGGAATTTTAATCCAGAGAAAAAGAAAATACAAGAGTTATATGGTTTCTTCTCCCCAGACCATTCAGCTTTAATGCCAGGACTGTTTTCTACCCTAGACAAGAGAACAAGTTGGCATTTATCTGAAAAAGTAAAGTTCCTATAAGCTTTGAAAACATTAATTTGTCTTTAAATGCTATCAAATTTCTGTCATATCATGTCTATCATAGCAGTGTCCTCTCAAATCACTAGCCCTGTTTCTAGCTTAGCCACCATTGAGGGGAGAAATCATGTACAAGAGGGCTCTACCTTCTTCATCATGAACAATTACTGAGCAAATAGGCAGACAGGCACAGGAGCCCTGGGTATGGCTGCACCTCCCAGGTCACTGGTCCTGCTTCTAACCCATCCCTCATACTTATCACACAGGGAGGAGACTCTTGTGGAGAAGAGACTAGGCATGCCCACTAACTGCCAACCAACTGCCTTATACAAGGCAGGCAAGCCAGCCCAGCTGAAGCAGCAATGCACCCTAAGGGAGATACAGGATATACCATGTACCACAAGTAAAACTACCATTACCATTTTGATCACCATCTCCCCTCAGACTTTGATGGAGACAGCCCAATATCCTGAAACCAAGAGCCTATACCAGTGCTTCCAGTCCATCACCCTAGAAAGCTTTCCTTGTAGAGATGCAGCCTGGCAACTGGTCCTGATGCTGCAGTCACAGTTACTAAAGATGCAGAAAGCTCTCAACACCAAATTTCTTGACATTGTCAAATGGTTCAACATCACAAGCTGATATTATTTTATCAGTGGAAATAACATTAAAGGAGAGACATTACCATCTGTTTTGCTACTGTACTCTAAGGACCATGGGACCCTTCCATCTGATTTGCAGCTAAAAACGTCCATATGTTGCATTAGAGTATGAGCTCCTTGAGAGTAGGAAGGCTTACTTTTCTATTGTATCCTAAACACTTAGCACAGTCCACAACAACTATTTGCAACAGTAAGTACTTAAACATTTCATTCATTCATTCATGTTCACAGCCAATTACTAAGCATACTTTTTTTAAAAAAAAACACACACAAGGACTTTATGACACTCTTCTATGTCTATCCTGCCATTTTGCTGGCATTAACATTCCTTTACTGTTCTTTAGGGATGTGAACTCTGCATCTAAGTAATCAGGTTTGATGGATCTTAGATCAAGAAGTTCTTCCTCATATCACTCTAAACTAAGCCCATTTTTTCCCAATAGAAAAGGGAGTTCCCAAACAGTTGATTATAAAATTTCAATTTTTAAAAAAAGGAGATCTTAGGAATTACTATAATGCTGTATACAAAAAATGTAGAAGCAAGGTTGTGCAACTTTCCTTTGATGTTTTCATACACATATTCTCCATAATATCCACTGTTGCATTAGCAATCTTAGTAAAAAAATATACAACATATTTATATAAAAATGTATGTACAACATATTTATATATGAACATGAAAATTACATTGAATGTCACCTTGTATTTTTGAAAGGAACTAGTAAAGAATGGTGTTTTTTAAAATTCTGTTACTCTGAAAAAGCAGTGTTTCTCACTATAACAACAACCACAAAAGTTTTAATAAAAGAAATAGGGTAGAAAAGAGGAAAACAAAATATTGAAAACCTCTGAACTATTCAAATGGAAGTTTTACCTGAAATATGGTTTCAGATCACTTTTTCATGAATACTGAACTTTTCTTAGCCAGGTCATGGGAGGTAGAGTGGCCCAGAAAATATTTATTGTATCATTTGGTTTGATTCTCCCTGGGGAGAAACTTAAAATTTTCTGAAGCTGAATGATATTACTGCCCGAAGAGAAGAAACAGAATGAAGGAATAACCTGCCTTAGTCTTTCTATTCAGTGAGAAGCCCATATTTAGAGTTTAACCTGACTGATCATGTCTGTGCCTATGTACTTCTGAGTCTTTATCACAGAAGGTTTATTCCTTAGCTGTCCCCCATAAACATAAATTGAACCCTGGCCATCACCCATAACCATGAAGGACTGAACATTACATGTAACCCTCCTGAGATCCTAGCTGGCTTGGGGAAAGGTACAGAACTCACTTCAACCTCTTCACAGTCGTACATCTAAAATACAGAGTATCCCAAAAGTCTTTCAGTTTTCACTTAAAATGGCACTGAGACTTCTGTTTTTATCAAAAGATTCTGAAACCAGAGTTGTCCAAAAGGAGAAGTGTGGGAATTTTAAGAACTATAATCAACATCCTTCCCCCAAACATTTATTAAAGACTTAATCAAAACTGGCATTATACACTTTCCTCTGCCTCCCACAAACAGAGAGAGAGAGAGAGAGAGAGTCAAATCAATCAAATCAACATTACCCTTGCTAATAAAAAGAGCATGTCAATCCTCTGCCATAATGCTATGGCTGCACCATTTGATTTAATAGATCAAAAATACTTTTCCCTGAACACTTCCAATATCTGCTGTCTTCTCCAATGGACTACAAGCTCCTTGAAGGCAGGAACTGTCTTTCTTTTGTATTTGTGTCCCAAGTGTTTAGCATGGTGCCTGGCACATATTAAGCAATTTTTTCATAATTCATTCATATTAAAAACTGGTTCATAGACATAGACCTTGCCCTCTAGAAGTCTAAAGACTAAGATTACTACCTCTTAAATCCAAGATTTTCCTCTATCAAAGCAGAATGCAATTCTTTCCTTGCCTCCATAATATTCTCCAGTTGTGGAGAAGAAAATAAAATTTCATTACTTAGTCGAAAACTCTCTGGTGATAAGCTTCTCTGACCTTAGCCAAACACGTCTTTGAAGCACAGTTAATTCTCCTTGGGGAAGGATTGAAAGGCTTTTCAGCTTGCTCAGACTTCTTAGACTTTGTGTTCCAATGACATAGCCTTCCACACCACAGCGTCAGCTCCACAGTGAGGCAGTGGAATAGTGCTTGATTAGAAGAAAGGTCAAAAAAGACAAAATCATGGTATCCAGATATGGGAAGATACATATTTTTGAAGCATATCAGTAAAAGATAAATGTATTTTGAGAATTCAATGTGAGTTAATACTGCTGATGGAGTTTTGATCTCATCCATTCCTTCTAGAAAGCAATTTGGAGTTATGCTAAGAATATGATTAAAATGCTTATACCCTTTGACCCAGAGTTCCCACTGCTAGAAAAAGGCTCAAAGAGGATAAAAGCAGAAAGGTCTCACATACATGAAAATATTCACAGTAGCACATTTTATGCTAGCAAAGAACTAGAAAAAAAAGTAGATGCCCATCAACTAGGGAACGGCTGAACA
The DNA here is from genome assembly GCA_028658325.1 of Potorous gilbertii. Taxonomy (NCBI): domain Eukaryota; kingdom Metazoa; phylum Chordata; class Mammalia; order Diprotodontia; family Potoroidae; genus Potorous; species Potorous gilbertii. The sequence continues at coordinate 74,905,193 of CM053774.1, read as the reverse complement.
AAAGGTGTTCTTTTCTTTCTTTTCTTTCTTTCTTTTCTATATCTAGTAGAAAGTACTAGTACTTTCTTTCTACTAGATGTAGTTGCCTTTTTTCTAGGGCATCTACTATGGGCATACTACTACTACCATGAAAATGTAATGAAATACAAGAAACAATGAAGAGGAAGAATGCAGAGAAACATGGGAAGACATATGAAATAATGCAAAATAAAGTCATCAAAACCAGTAATGTAATAGGGGGAAAATGAATGCTGAATAAAGCATGACATAAATACTAGATATTAATTATGATGGCCAAGTCTATCTTTGAAGAACAGATGTGTATAAAGAATCCCATATATCATAAGACAGCTGAAGTGTTGGTTAGTTTTGCTGATTATGTGGTGGTAAGCATGATAGCAGAATGTACTGGTATGCCTTGTATCCTGGCTGATTGTTGTCCTTCATCTTCGAAGAACACCAAAATGACATCACCATGATAAAGTGTGTCCGGCTGTGGCTGATCAGACTAATGTGAACTTGGAATGCTCTGCCACAGGTTGGGCACAGAGAGTCCATGTGAACATTTGGGGTGGATATCCCAAATCTGCACATCTTATGTTTCCTTTGTGCTGTCTCAATTTTGCTTTGCTCAAAGAGCACAGCACCCTTTCTGATGTGGGCACATCATGTTGAGCAGTCCTGTGCCAGTGTCTCCCATGTTGCACAGTCAAATCCAAAGTTCTTGAGAGAGACCTTGAGAGTGTCCTTGTATCACTTCCACTGATCACCTGCCCCATGCAAGTTCTCCATAAAATAGTCTTCATTTTACATTCAAACAACGTGGCCAGCCCATTGGAGTTGCACTCTCTGAAGCATAGTTTGGATGCTTGGCAGTTCAGCTCGAGCAAGGACTTCAGTGTCTGGTACCTTTTCCTGCCAGGTGATCCTCAGAATCTTCCTAAGACAGTTCAAATGGAAGCGATTCAGTTTCCTGGCATGGCACTAGTAGACTGTCCATATTTCAGAAGCACATAACAATGAGGTCAGCAAAATGACTCTGTAGACCTTTAGTTTGGTAATCAGTCTAATACTTCTTCTCTTCCAAACTTTTCTTTGGAACCTCCCAAACACTGAGCTAGCTCTGGCAATGTGTACTTCCCTGGAAAGTACACTACCAAGGTAAGCGAACTTATCCACAGCATTCAAAACTTCATTTGTTGTAACCAATGGTTCCACGCATGGATGGTGTGGTGGTGGCTGATGGAGCCACACATGGATGTGTTTTCTTGGTGTTGATTATTAGGCCAAAATTAGCACAAGCTGCAGAGAATTGATAGAGTTGTACATGACAATAGAAGTACATCATTATTCCTCATCATCCATGAAGCCTCTTCTGATCCCACCATTGGTAATGACATCCTCAGATGTCATTCCTTCCCCCTCAGATCTTATATAACATTATTTGAACCTTTCTGATACACTGGTCACATATTACTATTTACTATCATTATCTACGTACACATCAATCTCCTACAAATAAGCTCCATGAATTAGAGACTGCATCTTATCTAAAATATGTATCTCCTCTACTTAGCATTTAAAATAGTGTTATATTTGAGATATTTGCCATATTGAAAGGTTGTAAAATATAGGGTTAATATTTTAGACTTTATATGAAATGAATGTATCATAGAATGTTAATATTGGAAGGGATCTTCAAGAACACAGGAGTATATACAGGATTGTATCTCTAGAACAGACTTCAGTCATCCAACCATCCCACCTCCCCCAGTTTATCAGATGAGAAATAGGATGCCCAGGTAAATTAAGTGACTTCCCATAAATCACTGATGTAAGAAATGTCAAATGTGGGATTTGTACACAAATAAGTAGGAAAATAGATAGGTAGGTAGGTGGATGGATGGGTGACAATAATCATTGATCAAGCCAATCAATTAAGCCTATGTATCAGATACTGTGTTAAGTGCCAATGATATGAGTAAAAAGCACGTTAAAAGGTGCCTACCCTCAGGGGGCTTATATTCTAATAATGTAAGACAACTCATAAACGGAATCTGGAAAAGGGAAGAGAATTACATGTGTAGAGGCATGACTAGGGATGTCTCTGAAGACCTGTGAAGACAAGATAAGCCCACAGCAGGTCTATCAAATCCCAGGAGGAATTGGAGGGGGAACCCAATTTTCTGACTCAAAATTCAATGCTCATTTCCACTGAGATAAGAAAAGTGAGGTCCAGAGCGGTTATTGACTTGGAGAGTTACAGTTAGTAGTGCAGCCAAGACAAATACAAAGGAACCACTAAGCTTTGTCAAGTTGCTAATGCAATAAATGCCATGTGTTCCATGCTCCATGTCACTAATGATCTTAAATGTCTTCCAGACGCCTAAACCAAACTGCTTTGAGAGAGAGAGAGAGAAGGAATCTCTTCAGTGAAAGGCCAACAAAACCTCAAGAACTACTTTGGCCCTTCATGAAAGCAAAATATCCCTTTGGGGTAAGAGGTTATGCATCTCTATTCCGAAATTAAGAAGTTGCCTTGTTTTCAGCATTCCAGGGGCCCTCACCTTGCACACTGTCAATTAGCCCAAGGAAGGAGGCAAATCAGCTTTGTTTTATGGCCACTGGCAGAATTCTGCGGTTTGAGTAGTCTCCAAAAAAATTGGGTTTGGAGGTAGCACTTTAGATGTTTAACTCTCATCAACAGAAGCAAGATTCTGTCTATTTCCTTGTGCAAAGCCTCAGGGCCCATAAATGAGCAAGTCAGAATGAGAAGAAAGCATGGGATCATTGTGGCTGGAACAGGTAAACGCGTATTCCCAGATCCCAATTAAGCTCTGCTCTGCTCGGTGCCAGGCTGGTCACACGTTACACCTCACAAAAAGCAAGTTCATTCCCCTTCTTCCTTGATTTGCTGTAGTGGAAAAACAGCAGGATTTGGGCTCAAGGGATGTGGGCCTGAGTCCCAACTCGGCTAATTATTTTCATACAACTTTGGGCAATAGCCTCTTGGGATCTTAATTTCCCTATCTGAAAAATGAGGGAATATCATGGCACACCAACGGAAAAAGATACTAGTTATGGACTTACAGGACCTTAGTTCAAAATACTGTTACCTGTGTAATCTTGGGCAGGTCCCTTAACTTCTCTGGGCCTCAGTTTCCTCATATATAGGATAGGATGACTAAAGAAGATCTTAGGAGAGCTATGGGGGCACCTAGAGGGTACCATAGTACATAAAGTGCTGGGCCTGGAGTTATAACATGATTTTATTCATATCATTGGCACTTAACACAGTACTGGATACATAGTTCAAATCAGGCCTCAGTCACTTGCTAGCTGTGTGACTCTGGACAAGTCACTTAACCCTGTTTGCCTCAGTTTCCTCATCTGTAAAATGAGGTAGAGAAGGAAATGACAAACTACTCCAGCATCTTTGGCAAGAAAACCCCAAATGGGGTCACAAAGTGTTGGACATGACTGAAAAATGAAAAAAAAACAATAGGAAATCTATATCTGAGATGAATGAATCAATGAAAAATCATTTATTTATTAAGTACTTACTTAGTACCAGGCACTGATCTGGGACTCTTTCAGTCCTAGTTTGAATCTTGCTATTAGCTATGGAACTATGGGAAAGATACTTAATTCAGTTTCCTCATCTATAAAATCAGAATTACAGTATTTAATACTAATAGCCTAGCAGAGAAGAAAAGGAGCTGGCTTTGGAATAAAGAAGACCTGTATCAGGCCTCTGATCCATACTGGTGGTGAGCTGGTCAATGCACTTAACTTCTCAGTATTGTGGACAACTCATAAGCTGCAGAGGGAGTGCTGGTCTACTTTGGTTTACTTTGAATTTCTTCAATGATGTTCCCTCCATAGATGAAATCACAGGTATGGACAAAAAAAATTTAAACCCCCAAAAACCACACCTATAGTAACAACCTTACAGGGTTTTTGGTGTTTTTTTGGTTTTGTTTTTATCAAATAAGATCATGGATGTAAAGGTCTTTATAAACCTAGAAACATTTAAATGCCTATTATTAGTAGTAAAAGTGATACTCTTTGTCCATTAAATTTGCATTGAAGAAGGAAGAGTCATAGATGAATATTTTGAACCTCAGTTACTGAGAGAATTGGTGATGCTATCAAAAAGGCACTGGCCCTGGAGTCAGAAGGACCTGAGTTCAAATCCGCTGTCTGACACTTACTAACTTTATGATGCTGGGCAGTCCACTTAAACATCTATTCCACTTCTTCATCTGTAAAATGAGGATCATGGCAAGTTTGTTGTGAAGCTTAACTGAGAAAACATTGGTAATGAACTTCACAAACTTTAAATATATATGTAAGATATGATAAATATGTATTATATATTATAGTTACAGAATAACTAGCTATTATGTTGATTATCAGTAGAAATAAGGACCTCGAGAGAAAAAAATATTGGGGGGATAAAGCAGAAAGAGAGGATGAGTTCATTTTGGGATATGGTGAGTTTGATGTGTCAGTAATAAATTTAGGTAGTGACACAGGGCTAAAGATTAGGGAAAGATCTGTTGATTTGGAGTCATCTGAATAGAGGTAAAAATTGAAGCCATAGAAACAAATGAGATGGCCAAAGGCAAGTATGAAAAAGAGAAAAAGGCGAACTAAGGTTGTATGGGGCAAAGCGGGGGTGGGGAGGTGGGGGGGTGGTCTTATGCTTACTGGGTAGGAAGACGAGAAACCAGCAACTGGAGAGATCTCAAAGAGCCATAAGATTCCAAGTGGTGCTCTGTCTCTATAGCACAAATTAGTTTTGGAGTCCAGCTACATTAAGGGCTAAATATATTTGGTAGTGGATGGCTGGGGAAGTTAAGTATCATCTATAGAATAACTGCCAAAGGGGAATTCATTCTGAGTTCTCCCAAATTGGCTAATAAAGTATTTCAACAACTTTTTGAACACAGTCTACTGGGGAAAAATTGCATTGTCTGGATACCATAAAGAAGCAAAAAATTCATTAAAAATCTCCTTGGGAATTGGTAGTTTCCTTAAAATCTATATAACTATTAAACATCAATATAACCAATTAAATATATTTTGTAAATATTCACATTTAAATAAACATAATTTAAATGCATAAGAGTTCATAACTTTCCATTGTGACCCCCCCCCCTTTAAGCTTCCATTAAAATTCTGTATCCATTCATTCTCATTCTCTTTTCCTCTTATATGGTCATAATTAGCAAACACCTTGCTCATCTGGCTTTGCTTTTTTCATTCTGCATTATTTCACTGAGGTCTTTCCACATTTCTTCATCCTCTTCATAGCTGCAGATATTAACTGCATTTTAGTTTTCCACTATACAACTGTGCTATAATTTGTTTTAGCCTTCCCCCATTTCTGAAAATAAACTAATAATCCAACTTTTTATGCTTCTGAATTATGCTCTTATGTAAATCTTTGAGCCCAGAGTCCCTTTATGTTGTGGTTTTTCCATAATAGTTTCAGGGTACATTCTTAATGGTATGATTTTTTAAAGTCTTTTCTGTATGCCAGTTTGTCCTGGCACCAGGGCACTACTCTTCAGAAGGATTCTACAGTTTTGCTGTTCCCAATTATTGAGTCAGTTGGCCCGTTTCTCCACATCTTCACTTCCACAAGTTTCAGTGTTTTTTCCCATTTGTTCTGTGAAGGCTTTCATCAAAGTCATTTAATTTCTTCTCTTAAGAGAAGAAGTGAAGAGTTGATATAAATCTCCACGTGAACTGGTGAGCTCCATGGACTACATATTAAATCGTCAAATTTCCAAAGCAGGGAATTAGATAAATGAATTACAAGGGTAGGAAGATACATTCATCAGGATGATTGTCCACTTTGATTAGTTTCCAGATGCAGAGGATTTTCTCCTTCCTTCCTCATCATCACTAAAGCCTTCAAACACAAGATAACCCAGGCCCTTCTATTTCTCTGTTCTCGCCTCCTCTGGAAAAAATGTGAGTCATGTGTCACCTCTCAGAACTGCTACAATCATGATCATTCAGAATGAGGAAGGAGGCTGCAAATAGGAAATAACAATCACAGCTTTGCAGATCTATGCAAATAAACTTGGAGAAAAATTCCCAGTTTCTACTGATGGCTACTGTTCAGTGTCAACCCAATTGGGGTTTTCATGGCAAAGATATTAGTTTTGCCATTTCCCTCTTCAGTTCATTTTAGAGATAAGGAACTGAGGCAAACAGGGTTAAGTGACTTGCCCATGATCACACAGCTAGTGAGAGTCTAAGGCTGGATTTGAACTCGTGAAGATGAGTCTTCCTGACTCCAGACCCAATGTTCTGTGCCACCTAGCTGCCGTATCTACTGATGGACTTTTCTTTTAAGAAACTGCTCTCTTTCTCCTAAACATCTATTCTCCTTGGAGGGACCATTTTTACAGCATGATGAAAGACATAAGAAGCAAATAAATGTTCCACAGCTAGAAGTAAAGAAGGAAGTTTGCCCAAACATCCAAAGGAAGGAAGGAGGAGAGGGAGAAGCTACTTACGAAGTCAATCTGCAGCCCAATTTACAAAATATCTGGGGGTAGTCTCAGCCTAATGATGGCATCTCTTAAGTCCGTTTCAGATATCATTTCTCTCCAAGATATATTTTAAGACTGCATGATGACAAGAAGGCAGCACCCACATACTCCATTTCACTGATTAATTTCCCCACCCCATGTGCTAATCTATATAGGGCAGTATTTATATTAATTGACAGAGCTTTCAGGTAAATCCTGATTCTCACTCTCAAACCTCCTCACAAACCTTCTCTCCAAGAAAGAAAGGGTCTGTTGTGCACATTTCCCATTCTATCCAGTTTGAATAAATTCAAAGCTTGCCCTTTACATTAGACAAGGGATAAGAACATTTAAATTTTTGTGCCCTAAGCACTGCAAGACATAATTCCATGCCAATCAGAAAACACCCTGAGAGAGAGACCTTTCCCCTCTAAACCTGCTCTCTGTTGCTATCACTAAATTAAGTATCTGCCTGAGAGGTTTAGGAGGAGAGTTTAGGAAAAGGGGAGAAATAATCACCCCAAACTCTCAAAAAGTCCACAATGCCTTCCTCAAAAACCTCTGTGGAATGAGACTTTTAAATCAGCAAAATATGTCTGCAATCACTCATGTATCCCCCTAAAAGCACTGTAAGTTAGACCTAGGAAACTGCAGTTGTCTTCATTTATTCACATCTGTTCATACTAAGGAAATATTAGTTAAGGATATGCCAGCAATAATAACTTCAACTTTCTTCTTCTCCACTAGTGTCAAATTTCCTTAATACACTCATACTTAAGTAACTTAAAGTGATACCCAAAGACCAGCTGTACAGCATGTTTGGAAGATATTACACTCAGGTCTACCAGTTTAAGAGGAGAGACGAATAAAAACATTCTAAAATTGACTAGCTATCTAATAAATTGTTTATTGGTAGTAAATGTCATGGCATGGCATGACAGTGTTATTGAGAGCCTTACAAGATACTGGCCTGTTCTCCCCAACCCAAATACTCCATGACCTTTGGCAGTGAACTTGCATTTCTTTCAAAAATAAAAATATATTTGAAAATAAAATGGCCACATGGTTGGATTTTTTATTAGGTCAAAACTAACAGCTGTAACAAGTAGGCTACATTTTAAATCTCCAACAAAAATAAACATTCCATAGGAAACACTAGAACATAAATTTAGAACAGGAAAGGAGCTTAGAGGCTATAGAGTTTAACCCCCTCATTTTACATATAAGAAAACTGAAACACATGAAGGTGAAATGACTTATGTCTGAGGTAGGATGTGAATCAAAGTTGTCCCAACTCCAAGTCCAGCAGCCTATCCTTGAGACCATATTGTCTCTCACCAACCTTTTTGACCCTATTTCCTGTACAAGATAAAAAATATTACAAAAGCTACCCAAGAAACAAGCATTTATTAAGCACTAACCACATTCTAGATACTGTGCTATGTTTGAAGGATACAAGTACAAGCAAAACAAAAATTAGTTTCTACTTTCAAGGAGTTTACAATCTAAGACAACATACAAAAGGGAGATGAAAAGGCAGGGAAAGGATGGGAGAGTGGGGGACAGTTTTGAACTTCAGAAGCTAGGAAATAAAGTAGAAGGAAAATGATGGCCAAAAAATGGTGGCCTTGGGGGATCTCAGCAAGAAGACAAGACTTCAGGTCTTACAGAGACATAGTCCAGGTTAAGAAGGTCACAGGAATGGTTGGATATTCCAATGCAAAGACAACCCAAGAACTAAGAGAAGTTCCAGCATGAGACAATAGCACAGGCTTGATTTTGAAGTCTAGAAACCAAGAACAGGTCCAAGAAAAATAATACACTAAAAGTACTGTGCTAAAAAATAAGGAGACCTGGAGCCTACATCTACCTCAACTACTTTTCAACCCCTGGAAAATTACATGCCCTCTCACAGTCTCCATTTCCTCATCTCAAAGTAAAGAGGCTAGATTACAGGATTTGCTCAGCTTTCTCCAAATTCTTATTCTGGATTCTATGAAATACAAAGCCCATTTACAAATAAGCAATCAGATGTGTGTTTGACAAGCTGTTCAGTTCCATCCACGCCAAGTAAGTCCTGACAGCTGCTAAAAGTCCCCAGAGCACTTGTTCAACTGGAAGGATCAACCCACTCACCCCCAAAACTGGGACAGGCTGCTGCCCTGACATTGATTAAGGGCTTGGCTTTAGTGCTGTCCAAATGCTCCAAGTTATTTTCTAGAGTTGGAATGGCATAAGGTGCTAGAATTTAATTGAATTAGGTTTTGCTGAACCCTTGCAATATCCAAGGATTAAGTGACCCACTGGGATACAAGAGAAAGTTTCACGTCTGGGATAGACTCTGTTTTCACTTTCATAATAGCTTAAAAAATAGAATTCAAATCCTCAGACTCCTGGAAAGACCAATGTTGGCTGAAAGAGTGGAAGGTAAGGTTTGAGGAAACACATATGGTTTAAGAAGAATGGAGAGAATGACATTTCACACCTCAGACTCACAAAGTTTTTCAAACCAGCACTCAGAGGGAGTTGTTTTTTTTAAACCTCCAGAACAAAAAGGAATCAGTTTGAAAACGGAAATTCTCTTACTCATTTTGACAAAGAAACGGGTTAGGTATTTTTACACATTGTCACTTTATAATCTTTCTCATTTTACCTTGGAAGCCAAAAACAGGGCATGAAATAAACCTAGGTCTGACTGAGCCCCCATTTCAACCGTGTAAGTGAAAGGGCAAGCAGTGGAGTGCCAAGAACCTGGATTCAAATCCTACCACTGTCACTTATTACCTTGGACCTCGGACAAGTCCCCTAAATGTTCTGGGCCTCAATTTCCTCGCCTATAAAACATGAATTTGGACTAAGAAGTTTTTATGATTCCTTCCGGTTTGAAAACCATGATCCTGACTACTTGTTAGGGTAGCTAGGTGGCATAATGAGTAGAATGTTGGACCTGGAGTCATGAAAACTTATCTTCATGAATTCAAATCCAGCTTCAGACACTTACTAGCTCTGTGACCCTAAGCAAATCACTTAACCATATTGACCTCAGTTTCCTCATCTGTAAAAATGAGCTGGAGGAGAAAATGCAAACCACTCCTTTACTGTTGCCAAGAAAACCCCAAATAGGGTCATGAAGAATCAGAAACAATTAAAATGACAGAATGACAACGATACTACTTGCTAGTTCAAAATGTCTCCAGAAGAGATGTCTAGACCTATATGTACAAAGGTATTTATCACAACTCTTTTTGTGGGGACCAAGAATTGGAAATTGAGGGGAGGCCCATCAATTGGGAAATGGCTGAATAAATTGTGGTATATAAAGGTAATAGAATACTATTATGCTACAACAGATGATGAGCAGGTTGACTTCAGAAAAACCTAGAAAAGCTTATATGAACTGATGCTGAGTGAAATGAACAGACACAAGACAACATTGTACATGGAAACAGCCATTTAAGTTTCTTGAAAGCTTTCATTATTATATTTATATCTAGTATCTACTTGATTAATATTGAATAATATTAAATTATTAATAGTATAAAATATTTTAAAATAAAATATTTAAAATAAAATAATAAAAAATATAAATTAATAATATTAAAATTGAATTAAATCTATAATCCTACTGATAGCTTCAAGTTCTTTCATCTCAAATATTGTCATAAGACTAAAATGGATCCACTTCTTCCTCACTCAGGTCCTGTTGGCTGCCTGGGCTACTTGAGGCTTCATCTCCTCTCTCTTGCCTTTGCATTGGCAAGCTATCACTCAGGCCTGGAATGCTATGGTCCTCACCTCATCTTTCTTGGTTTCCTTGGCTTCTTTAAGTCTCAGCTCAAAACTCACCTTCTGCAGAAAGCCTTTCCTGATCCTCCTAGTTACCAGTGGCTTCCTCTTTGAGATGATCTTAATTTACCTTGTAAATATCTCACATGTACACAATTATTTATTTCCCTGTTGTCTCCTGCATTAGAACTGTTGGTTATTCTTCATTTTTTAAAAAGATCAATGACATCATGGGGTGATGTCTTGACTTATGTATGAATTGGATTTAAGTGAGACAGAATTGTACAAAGTCCTTCATCTCAATCCCTCTTTTAGAGTCATCAAAGTTCAGAGGCAAAGCCAAAGTTGAGATGTCCAGAATGCGGTGCATGACCTGCATTAATATATACATACATACATATATATATATATATATATATATATATATATATATATATATATATATATATTCCTTGAAGGCAAAGATCGTTGGTTTTTTTGTCCACTTGTTTGCCTTTCTTTGCATTGCTAGTATTTCACATAGTGCCTAGTACATTTCTATAATATAATATAATGTAATATAATTAATATAGTATAACATAATACAACACAATATAACATATATAACATGACATGACATGACATAGCTTAACATAATATATATAATACATGTGCTGTATGCTAATAATATATGACAATAATGAATGCTTAATGACTGTCAATGGATCTTGAATCATTAAAATGATTCCTAAAAATTCATGACTTTTCCACCCCTTTCCCAACTTAGCAAAGAAGATCTAAGATGTGGAATTTTGTTTGTTTTAAGGAAAAACTGTTGTACAAATGCAAATTATTGTTGCTAGTAATAGTTTTTAAGAATTTTTAGAATTGGGGAGCACAAATCATAGTAAGACTCCCTGTTGGTATTGATTTAGAAAATCATAAATTATATACGTTTTATTATATTTCTATTTTGTTAAATATTTCTCAATTGCATTTTAATCTGGCTCTGCATGTTTGACACTACCCACACCAGTAAAATCACAGGTGGGAGTAAGAAAAGTATTAAAAATTGAGGTGAATCTCAGTTATATTAACTCAGAATGGCACAAGTCTTATTGCTCAATAATATTTTTAAACAATCCCCATTAAACCTTTCAATGTTTTTTGTCTTTCTTTATATCGCCAGTGCTTAGCACAATCCTTAGTACATAGTAGACTTAAATAAATGCTAGTTAACTGACTGACTGATGCAAGAAGCTTTGCAAAATGTACTAACCACACTTGTATCTGAGGAAGCCCATTTTGTAAAATGCCCAACCATGGGAATCCAAACCCATCTTGTATTTATACATAAGCATTGGTTTTGCAGATTGAAGGACCTTCAGGTGTCAACTAGTCGAACCTCCCCATTTTATAGATGAAGAAATTGAGACCCAGAAAGATTAACTGATTTGTCCAAGGTTGCATATATAGTAGGAGGAAGAGCCAATATCCAAATACAGGTCCTCACATTCTAAACCTTCTTTATGTATATATTTAAATTTCTATAGTGCTACTACATCAACAAGTTCCCATATGACCACTCTTGAGGTATAGTGTATTCCCCAATGTTTATTGATGGCAAGGAAACATGAAGACCAATGGTGGTCATAGTTCATGATGGAAAGTAAGACACAGTGGTGGTCAAGAATGATGCCAAACATTTTATTAAAAAATGGTCATGTGTTAGAGTGCAGATAAATTGCAAAAAATGAAAAAAGCCATATTATTAAACTCATCCTTTACAAACCACGATGCAATTAAAAAGTAATCAAGTCAAGAAGCACAGAAGGTGCAGATCTAAATGAAGAGATTTAATAATGAAATAACAAGTGAATCAAAGAGCAAATCATGGAAACCATTAATTATGTGAAAGACAGTGATAATGATGAGATCAAGATACCAAAACTTCTGAGAAGTAGCTAAAGCAATTCTCAGAGAAAAAATTATATTTCTAAAAACATACATTAATGAAATAGAAAAGGATTAATGGAGTGAATATGCATTTTAAAATTTTAGAAACCCAACAAATAAACTCAAAAGAAGCACAAAAGAAGATATATTAAATATTAATTTAAAATTAAATTAAAATTAAAAAGCAAAAAGACTTGGAACTGAAAAAGACTAGCAAAATTGATAAAACTTTAGCCAACTTGATTTTTAAAAAGAGCAGAATATGATACCAATAAAACAATAAGTAAAGAAGGTAAAATCACAATAAAACCAGAATTAAATGAATGATTATAATCTACTACTAGCAAGCAAGGAACAAGCACTTATTAAGCACATACTATATATGAGGTACTATATTAGGGGGAGGAGAGAGAAAGAAGATACAAATATAAGCAAGAAGATAGTCTCTGCCTTCAAAGAGCTTACATTCTAATGGGAAAGCAAAAAAACTAAAAGGAAGGAAGGAAATTAGCTTTTAAAAAACATCTCAGTTCTTTTTTTTCTTTCTTAAAATACTTATTTAATTTGTTATTGTTGTTAAATTTCTAGTTCTGAATTGTCTCTCTCCCTCCCAACCTGGCATTATATTAGGCCAATATTTGATATAGATATCTATATGGAACCACACAATACATGCTACCATGTTTCTCTGGCAGTGGATAGTATTTTCCTTCATAAATCCTTTATAACTGATTACTCAGAATATCTCAGTCATTCATAGTTACTCTTTGAATGATTTTGCTGTTACTTTATACAACATTCTCTTGGTTCTGCTTATTTCATTCTGCATTATTTTATGCTTTTCTAAAGCCAACCAGCTCAACATTTCTTACAGAGATAAGCATTTATTAAGCACCTCTGCCAGGCACTCTGCTAAGTGCTTTACAACTATTATCTCATTGAGTCCTCATAGACAGAGGTTAAAAGACTTGGTCAGAGTCAAAGAGAAAGTAAGTTTCTAAGCCCTGATTTGAGGCAGATCTTCCTGATTCCATGTTCAACACTCAACTGTACCAATTAGCTGTCTTAATAAGCTGAAAATGGGTGGGCTGGGAGGGGAAGAGGGTATCCAGTTTGGGGTGTGACGGAAAGTTCCAGAGATGTGACATGAAGAGATGGTTGACCTGAGTGCTCATCCTGGGACAGATTGAGAAGCAAAGGTGACTTTTTTGGTATAAATTTGTGAGTTTCAAGACTGAAATGATCTTTTGGGATGAAGATATTCCTGGAGCAAGACGGATTAGTCCAAAGGAGTGTAGCCTAGCAGGTTATGCATGATTATGACACCAAAATCCACAAAAATAATAGACTGTCTCCAAAAAGATAAAAATCTAAACTTACAGAATACCAAATAGAGATTTTACATAATCCAGTCTCAGAAAAGGAAATAGAAGTAGTGGCAAAGCAACTAACTACCAAAGCGGGGGAGGGGATGTTATTTGTTTCTAATAGTTTCAGGAGCATCCTATCAAAGTTTTCAAGAATAATTAATTAACAAGGATGCCATCTATGTTTAATATTTGATATAATTCTAGAAATGTTAGAAATAAGAGAAAAAATTAAAGGTGTCAAGCAACACAATGAGGAGATAAAACTCTCCTTATTTGCTGATATGACAGATTATTTAAAAAATTATAGTAATCAGCAAAGAACTAATTGAGACAATAGTTTTGGTTTTAGAACAACAACAAAATCCAGGAATCAATAGAATAAAGGAAAATAAAATTTTAAAAAACTACTGAGTTTATAAAATAGCTGGAAATCAACTTACTGAAGCATATTCAGTTCTTGTATAGGTTCGATCACAAAAATGTTCCTTAGAGAAAAATTCAACTTACTTAGAAGAAAATTCAGTGTTCATCTCTAGGCCATGCCAAAGTCATAAAAAATAACAATACTACCAATGTCAATTTACAGTTCTGATATCAAAACAGTCAAACTATCAATGCAATAGATAAAATAATAACAAAATTTATTTGGAGGAACAAAGATCTAGCACATCGAGGGAAATGATGAAAAAAGATAGCAACAAAGAGGGAATGGTACTTCAAGATCTCAAATTATATTATAGAGCAGTAATCATCAAAACTATTTAGTTCTGGTTTGAAAAAATCTAGAAAACCAAGTAAATGGAGCATACCAGAGAAGGGAGAATCAGTAAAAATGAAAATCAGTAATCCAGTCTTCTATAAATCCACGAACATAAACTATTTAGCAAAGATCTCCCTATTTATGTTAAGAACTACTGAGAAGGGGCGGAGCCAAGATGGCGCAGTAGAAAGACTCACATAGCTAGCTCCGAACCCACAGCCCATGGATTTCTTCTAAAAAGAACTCTCAACAAATTCTAGAACAGTGGAAGCCGCGCAGCAACACAGTGAAGGAGATTTCCATTGCAGAGAGCCCTGAAAAACCGATCCCAAAGGTCCATCGAGCCCCTGATGGGAGCGGAGCCCTCCCCTGCCCTGCCCCAGCCACACGGCACTGAGAGGAGTGAGCAGATCCAAGCAGGCTTCAGGGACAGAATCTCCAGCGGCCACGAAGGTCCCTCCACCCACAGACTCACAGGTCAGTGAGAGAGACGGGCTGAGAGGGGAGTGGGGTGTCTCCGGGACTCGGACCCCCTCGGGATGCAGCTGCTGCTGCAGAGACTGAAGCCGTGGCGGCCAGAGGCTCCCGGAGCAGGCAGGAGCTCAGCAGCAGCTCCATTACAAAAGGATCTCTGCATAAACTCCCTGAGGGAACTGAGCCTGGGAGGTGGCCCTGCCTCCACCTGAGAACCTGATTTAATCTTACCCTGAATAGCAGCCAGGCCTGCTGCCAAAAGCCCTGAGGCTGGGGAGCAGCATTTGAATCTCAGACCCCAAGCACTAGCTGGGCAGACCTAGGCTGGGATGGAGAGGACTCTCAGAAATCAAGTAACTGGCTGGGAAAATGCCCAGAAAAGGGAAAAAATACTAAGACCATAGAAGGTTATTTTCTTGAGAAGATGATTCCACCATTCCTCTCTGACGAGGAAGAACAATGCTTACCATCAGGTAAAGACATAGGAGTCAAGGCCTCTGTATCCCAAACATCTGAAATAGATATCCCATGGAGTCAGGCTATGGAAGAGCTCAAAAAGGATTTTGAAAATCATTAGACAGGTAGAGGGAAAACTGGGAAAAGAAATGAGAGAGATTCAAGAAAAGCATGAAAAACGGGTCAATACCTTAATAAAGGAGGCCCAAAAAAATGCTGAAGAAAATAACACCTTGAAAAATAAGCTAACTCAATTGGCAAAAGAGGTTCAAAAAGCCAATGAGGAGAAGAAAGCTTTCAAAAGCAGAGTTAGCCAAGTGGAAAAAGAGGTGCAAAAGCTCACTGAAAAAAATAGTTCTCTCAAAATTAGAATGGAACAGATGGAGGCCAATGACTTTCTGAGAAACCGAGAAACCAAGAAATCACAAAACAAAACGAAAAGAATGACAAAATGGAAGAGAATG